>CM062817.1:242107814-243307814 GCA_031772625.1 Pinus tabuliformis
AGAGCCATCAAATTTTCTCTAGACACCCTCCTACACATATAAGAAAAAATCTCTCAGGAGGGTCTTTCAGTTGATGATCATCCTATGTTACAGAATATACAGTCAGCAAAGCACCGAGAAATTTCCTGAAGGGTTGGATTTCTTATTGGATAAGGTTGTGAATGAAGGTATACCATTCAACTAGTCAGATTTGTTGGCTCAACAGCTACGGATCCATGGGTCTAATGCCTTTAGTCCTCCTAAGTGTGGGAAAATTATATTTTATATGTCTACATGTATACTAGACACAATTTGTGCATATAATGCATTCCCTTGCATGAATTGTACTTGGACACCATAGGAGCCTACCATGTATATTCATTGCAAGTTGCTTTTGGAGTGCAGCCAGAGAGGAGTAATGGAGAAGCTAACTGATCACTTCCTCATTTGGTTATACAAGATTCTCTTTGAGGAAGAGCCACCATGCATGTCACATGTCACATGGGGAAATGGAAGTAGTATCGCAAATAGCAGATTGGTTTGCCTCACTGGATGGCACTTTCCATGGGGTATTTGGCGGACAAAAGTCGCCACATATTTTACTGAGGTATACCACCAAAAATTTAGTCATGCAATAGGTTATGTATTATCTTTCCATAGGGTTATCAGTAGCTCTGCATAGGAAGAAGAATGCACCTTGGCATATCCTTCCTTTATATATCGGATTGTACAAGATCAAGAACTTGAAATTTGTGGATGTCAAAGGGAAGGCAATGGAGAAATTTTCATTTGGTAATTGGTACTTCAATATGTACAATTCAAAGAGTATTTTCAAAGACCATTGTGCGAGAATCCACTTTTAGTGGCTAAGCGGTACCTTTCATTGGTTAGAGGAGGATTGATTGAGGAATTGTTACAATGGCTCCAAGTCTTGCAAATCAATATGTTTGGTAGGAAATTCATAGGTTGCTTTGTAGCAGGTAGGCACTCCAGAGGTAGCACCAACAGAAGTGTCCAACCCAGTGCATAAGAAAGGAAAGAGGAAGGTTATACACAATCCAAGGGGAGAACGAAGTTGCAAGATGAAAGTGGATCCAGCCATTATGAAAGTGGATTTAGAAGTAGTGAAGAAGAGGAAAAAAACAATGCAGGAAGCAAAGGGAAGAACATGCGAAGAAGAGGAAAGAATAATAAGAGAAGAAGAAGTAAGAATAAGATGAAAGGTGAAGAGAAGAGGCAATAATAGAAGAAATATTGAAAATACAAGCTAAAGAGCTAGAACATAACCAACAATCATAGGTGGAGAGAAAATAGATGCAGGGAAAAGAGCTCACTCGAGAGATAGAGGAGTTGATCAAAATTAAATACATGGAGCAACCACATCCACAGAACCAAGATGTCGACTTGATTCCAAGTACACAACAAGTCACCATTTAGTCTCCTCATCCTCCAGCAGGACGAGATCCAAGTGAGGAATAAGATATTGGTCCTCTCAACAATGGTCCAGTGATGGATACGTACATCTGACCTATGACGAGCTTCAGAAAAATATTGTACAAGCAAGGAAGAAACATTTTCGGGACGACCTCGCATCTCTTGCATTCATCAGAGAAAGGGTGATTGTGAACGATACTAGAAGAAATCCAGATGTCATTCTCGCAGCCAACTTGGCCTTCATAAGTGCTTCAATGTCAAATACATATTATTTTTTGGCCGAGAACAAGCAATTGGAAAAAAAATTGCATGATTTTAGGCAAGAGGTTGAACATATCCGAGCAGCAGCTCAGAACACAACTTCTACTCAGGTCCATCTAGAATAATTGAAGGCAACAATACTCAGTGAAGTATCGACACTGTAAGAGACCATGCAGAGTCTTTTTGAGGAGCTTGTTATTGTGCATAAGGCATTTGTCCACTTGCATGGCTTACAATAGTAGTGTAAAGAATTCTTTTGAAACTCTGAGGAATGTACAAGCTACCATCGCATTCATGCATGAATGGTTAATGCAATATAAAGGGGCAACACTTGAATTTGGAAAGAAAACAAAGCAACGGGTAGAGTTGGATAAAGGAATACTTTGAATGGTGATCAAGAACAAAAAACAACTTGCCTCATTCATTGGTAACATTCAAGCCCCATATGCACAGTTATAAAACAATATGGAATTCTTGGTGAAATCTCATAGGATCCCATCAATCGGTTCACTCATAGAGATCAAGCGTAGGAACCAGGTGTTGGGTCCCTATAATACTAGTGATTACCCCATTACTATTGTAGTTATACCCCTTATTTATATTGTTGTGCCCCCATTGCCCCCATATTGTTATTAATGTGCCCATAGAATCCCTCTATTGTTATTTTTGTGGCTTTATATTATTATTGTTAGGTCGGCTGGATTATATTGTGACTCCTTAGACTCCTATATATAGAAAGGAGGTTTTGTCATTTGTATCATCCAAGAATTGTTCATTTATGTAATGTAAAGGAGGTTTCCCCCTCGAAGAGGCTGAATTCTAAGGCGTTGATCTATCTTTTCTATCTTTTCTTGAGCTGGTTTCATAACATTTGGTATCAGAGCTTTGGATTCTAGGGTTTCGCTGCTCCAAACAGGTCATCGTGGAATTTTTGCTATAACTTTTTTTCTGTGACGTTTTAGAAGTCGCAAAAAAAAACCCATTTGAGAAGAAATCGCGGTGAACCTTGGGTCTAAATTTCAGAGCTTTTCGCGCGATATTTTCGGAGATATGATCTGAGGAAGTTGGTATTTTTGCAGACTCCTGAATTACACTCAAAACAGGTGACCTGGGGAAAATCGTCATAACTTTCTTTCTGAGAATCGGATTGAAATTTTGTAAGAAGGTACAGAAAGAGGACGGACTGTAGTTTTCATTTATATTATTTTTAGAGTCAAAGGTTGAAACAGTGACACGTGGCACTTCATACAAGTTCGCTCTACTGAACTAGTCTATAATCAGGTCACTGCGGGAGATTGTGCATAACTCTTTCTTGGAGAATCCAATTTGGATCAGACTAGTGGCATTAGAAAGAGGACATAGAAGGCTACTACAGGTCACAATTTCAGAACTGGATGATTCGAAATTACAGAGATATATCAGATTCAATATCAGGCTTCTACAAAGTAAAAAAAGGTGTGTAGTTTTTTTTTTAATTTTTGCATAAGCTTGGTTTGAAGAAATTCAAAGGGCATAGTAAAGAATTATTATCGGTAACTGATGCCCCGAGGAAAGAAAATGCAAACACCTAGTAAGGAACCTGAAAGCTCTAGCATGACTCATGAAGAAAAGGAAGAAATGCTACATGATATATCAAAATTACAAGAACAAGTGCAACAAATGTCATGCTCACAAAAGCTAACAGATGCTAAGATAAATGGCGTGGAATCTAAGATAAAGGGCATGGAAGCTAAGATGGATGATCTGAAGACAGATTTGAGGACAGATTTGAAGACAGACATGGCAGATTTGAAGACAGATTTGACAAATTTTCTACAAGAAATACTTACTAATGGTGAAAAGGTTGTAAAGGAAACTCATGATGTGAACAAAAGAAATGTTAATCATGATTCCATAGACTCTAATGTTGGATCGAAGACCCACCATATTCCAAAAATTGATATGAGGAAGTTTGATGGCAAGGATCCCGCCACATGGATATTACAGATGGAGCAGTTCTTCGATCTCAATAATGTGCAAAACACACAAAAGGTACGTATGGCAACTTTATATTTGGAACCAAATCAATTTGTATGGTATCAATGGCTTTGCTCTCGTAAACAATTTATCACTTGGGTAATTTTTACGGAAGAATTGATAGCACATTATGAGGATACAAAAAGCAACACTTTTTTTAGCCAATTGATAAGTCTCAAACAAAAGGGTTCAATAATGGAGCACATTGAGGAGTTCCAAAAATTGAACATAAGGGTAAAAGATATTCCAGAGGAGCATAGGATTGATGTGTTCATAGGGTCTTTAAAGATAATATCCAACATGATGTTCGACTTTGGGAACCTGATTCATTAGAGAAGGCATTCAGGTTAGCAAGAAAAATGGAAAGCAAAATTATGGCAACCAGGAAGCATACCACTCACAACTATAAAGACGGAAGTGCAGTTGCCCCTAGTCTTCCACAACCTATAAGGTTGACACCACAACAATTGGAAGAAAAAAGAGCAAAAGGGCTTTGTTATAGTTGTGATAGCAAAAACACTAAAGGTCATAAGTGTGCTGAGAAGAAATTATTCTACATAGATTGTGAAGAGGAAGAAGAAAAGGAGCAAGAAAGGTCAAAAGAAGAGGATATGCTCCAGGAACAAAGCCTAGATGAAGAACAAATAAATCCGACCATATCTTGTAATGCATTGGCAGGAATTACCACTCCTCAAACCATCAAGATAGAAGGACAAATCAAGAAGAAAAAGGTGATAGTGTTGATTGATTCAGGAAGCACCCACAATTTTATTCATTGTAGGGTAGCAAAAGAATTGAATTGCTTCCTATATCCAGCACCAGAGTGTCAAGTGATGATTGCAAATGGAGGAACAATAAATTGCTCTGGAAAGTGCCATAATATCAAGCTATCCATGGGAGAATATGTATTGACTAGCCCAATGCTTTCCATTCCAATGGGAGGTGTTGATGTTGTACTAGGAGTCCAATGGCTACAATCCTTGGGTACAATAGCTTTTAATTTTCAAGAACTTTTCATCAAATTTTCTACGGAAGGAAAGGAAGTTGAATTAAGGGGTATTGCAAGGAAACCAGGAAAGATAATCAGCTCTAATGGTATGACAAAGCTTCTAAAAAAGGAGCAAAGGGTGTAATTGCACAATTATGTTCGCTAGATGTTTCCACATTAGAATCATCTATTTCTCCAGATCTCCAAAAAGTCCTGGACAATCATTCCAAGGTATTTGAGACTCCCAAAGGTCTCCCACCTATGCGTGATCATGATCATGCTATTCATCTGATTCCAGGAAGTGTTCCTCCAAACATCAGGCCGTACAGATATCCCTATGTCCAAAAAAGTGAAATTGAACGTATGGTTGCAGAAATGCTAGAGGCTGGTATAATTCAACCGAGTCAAAGTTCTTTTTCTGCTCCAGTAGTATTGGTGCACAAGAAGGATGGATCATGGCGCATGTGTCCGGATTATAGGGAGCTCAACAAGCTCACTATTAAAGATAAGTTCCCCATTCCTGTCATTGATGAATTACTGGATGAATTGCATGGATCAATTTACTTCACCAAGTTGGATCTTTGTTCAGGATATCATCAAATCAGAATGAAGATTGAAGACATTCCGAAAACGGCATTTAGAACTCATGAGGGTCATTATGAATTTTTGGTCATGCCTTTTGGCCTTACCAATGCACCTTCAACATTTCAAGGTTTGATGAATTCAATTTTCAAACCATTCCTTAGAAAATTTGTGTTAGTATTTTTTGATGATATACTTATCTACAGCAAGTCTTGGAAGGATCATGTTGAACATGTTGACAGGGTGCTACAACTATTGGAGGAGAAACAATTATATGCCAAAAGATCCAAATGTTTCTTTGGAGTCCAGGAGGTGGAATATTTGGGTCATATTGTATCTCATGAAGGAGTTAAGGTAGACCCTAACAAATTAAAGCCATTAAGGAATGGAAAATCCCCACATCCATAAAGCATTTGCGCGGATTTCTTGGGTTGACAGGGTATTATCGCAAGTTTGTTAAGAATTATGGGAAAATAGCAGCACCTCTAACAACATTATTGAAGAAAGATGCATTTTCATGGACTCCGGAAGCAACAAAGGCCTTTGAACATCTTAAAGAGGCAATGTGCCAAGCACCGGTCTTAGCTACACCGGACTTCACAAAAACCTTTATTGTGGAATGTGATGCTTCAGGAAATGGAATTGGTGTTGTTCTAATGCAAGATGAAAGACCCATTGCTTTTGAAAGTCGTCCAATCAAGGGAAAGTTTCTAAGCAAAGCTATTTATGAGAAGGAAATGTTGGCAATACTCCATGCACTTAAGAAATGGCGACCCTACCTAATGGGAAGACACTTCAAGGTAAAAACGGATCATGATAGCCTTAAATACTTTTTAGAACAAAGATTATCCTCTGAAGAGCAACAAAAGTGGGTCACAAAGATGTTGGGTTATGACTTTGAAATCATCTACAAAAAAGGGAAGCAAAATGTGGTGGCAGATGCACTCTCAAGAAAGGATGAGGATGTGGAAGCATTGTTGTGCGCTATTTCTATCATCCAACCAGATTGGATAAATGAAGCAAGGGAGGAATGGAAGAATGAAGAAGTGTGGGCACTTATTCGAAAGCTACAACAAGATTCCAGTACGTCTGATACATTTAGCTGGAAAAATGATTCGTTATGGTACAAAGATCGCTTATACCTCTGTAAGAATTCCCAGCTAAAACAAAAGATTCTTATGGAATTGCACACTTCTCCCTTAGGAGGGCACTTGGGATTTTTAAAAACTTACCACAGGTTTAAGAAGGAATTTTTTTGGGATGGCCTTAAATCAGATATTCAAAAGTTTGTGGCAGAATGTTTGGTTTGCCAACAAAATAAAGTTGAAACAATTAAGACACCGGGTCTATTACAACCTTTATCCATTCCAAGCCAACGTTGGGAGGAGGTATCAATGGATTTTATCACAGGTTTACCCAAGTCTGAGGGAAAGAGTGTCATCATGGTGGTAGTTGACAGACTTACCAAGTATGCACACTTTTGTGCATTATCACATCCATTTAAAGCCAGTACAATTTCTACTGCATTTATGGAAACAATTCAAAAGCTACATGGAAACCCAAAGATTATTGTAAGTGACAGAGATCCCATTTTCACTGGAAATTTTTGGACAGAATTATTTTCTTGTCTTGGTACTCAGTTAGCTCATAGCTCATCTTATCATCCTCAATCTGATGGGAAAACTGAGATAGTAAACAAATGTTTGGAAGGATATCTTCGTTGCTTTGTATCTGATAAACAGACACAATGGGTCAAATGGTTGCCTCTGGCTGAATGGTGGTATAACACTTCCTTTCATACAGCAACAAAAATGACCCCATTTATGGCACTTTATGGGTATCAACCACCATCCATCACATCATATTTAAGAGAAAATTCTAAGGTTCAGGCAGTGGAACATCACATCGAACATCAACAACAAGTCCTCCAACTCTTAAAGGATAACCTCGTGTTGGCACAGAATAGAATGAAACAACAGGCAAATCAACATCACAGTGAAAGAAGTTTTGATGTAGGTGATTGGGTATTCCTACGGCTACAACCATATAAGCAAATGTCCCTCAAGCAAGCTAAGAAGGATAATAAATTATCACCAAAGTATTATGGTCCGTACAAGGTGTTGCAAAAGATTGGTACTATGGCATACAAATTGGAGCTTCCTGCAGCTTCTCGATTGCACCCAGTTTTCCATGTTTCATGCTTAAAGAAGGTTATAGGCGACAAGCTCCCAGTTCAAACAATATTGCCAGAACTTGGCGAGGAAGGAAAAATTATATTGGAACCGGAAGCAGTTATAGAAACAAGAACTCGATAGCTACGAAATCGATCAATTTCAGAGTACCTTATCAAGTGGAAGAACTTATCCGCTGAAGATTCCACATGGGAGGATGAGAATTTTATGCAGAAGTATCCAGAACTACTCAAGCGTTGAGGACAACACTTTTTTGAAGGAGAGGGGCATGTTGGGTCCCTATAATACTAGTGATTACCCCATTACTATTGTAGTTATACGCCTTATTTATATTGTTGTGCCCCCATTGCCCCCATATTGTTATTAATGTGCCCATAGAATCCCTCTATTGTTATTTTTGTGGCTTTATATTATTATTGTTAGGTCGGCTGGATTATATTGTGACTCCTTAGACTCCTATATATAGAAAGGAGGTTGTGTCATTTGTATCATCCAAGAATTGTTCATTTATGTAATGTAAAGGAGGTTGCCCCCTCGAAGAGGCTGAATTCTAAGGCATTGATCTATCTTTTCTATCTTTTCTTGAGTTGTTTTCATAACACCAGGTCAGGCAGGAGATATATGAATACTTAGAACAATGGAGACAGGTTACCATCAAGGAAGATCTTGAAGTAAACGGACAGAGTATGCATAAGTACACTGGTGGGCCTATCCAAATCAACACAATGTTGCTCCTGCTCAAGATAGAAGTACATACCAGTTCCAAGTCAATGTACCTAGATGCCATAGAGGCTAGAGGTTTCTTCCATCTAGGCACCATCACAAAGTTTGGGGATATCATTGCGCAGTACCAAGCTTGGCACCGCTACGTAGTCGAGAAAAAACAAGTGGAATCTGTTGAGATGTAGTTTCCCCAAACTCAAGCATGATATGTTTTGTCTTATTAGGTTGTCTAGTTGGCTCTACCCAATTTTTTCTTATATGGGTACAAGTGTAAATTGTAATATTATTTTGTAATTAATTTGTAAGTGGAATTCCAAGTGTCAATATTGGAATGTGAAGAGTCACAATGTAATGTAATGAGTCATTTTGTAAAGAGGTTGAAGAGGCGTGAGAGAATTCCAAGAATCACAAAGGGGAGTTGAAGAGTCACCCACTCTTATTATAAATATATCCTCATAACTCATGTAAAGGGCTTTTGGGAGCTAAGATTTTGGCTAGGCTTAGGCTTAGAATCAGGAGCTTGGGAGTTTGTGAGAGCCTTGGCTTCTTCGTAGCATAGAGGGAGTATCTTTCTTTGGAGGAGAAGGTGATGTTGACTTCATGTTCCACTATTGGGGCTAGTGGTCTGTCAATGGTGTATGTATGATTGGAACTTTCACTTAATAAAATCTCATAGTCGGAACTTTTTCATGCATATGTTGTGAATATAGTAGGACTATTCTTGTTATGTTTGCAATGTATGTTATTTACCTTAAGCTTATGCTTATGAACTATTTCATTTTCAATGGTGAAAACATCGTTGAATGTGTGCTTTTGTTTAATTCAATCACTATTAACTTTTGAACTATTTCGCATATTAGCTTGTGAGTCATTTATGCTCATGTGTTCATTTCAAGTTGCTTACTGTTATAGGCTTCTAAGGGGCTCACTCATTTTCCCTTTCATCTGTTAGAACCTTCATGCATCACACTTGACTTTCCACATGGTCACACACTTTATCTCACCAAGGCACTATACATTACTCTATTTGTTATTGCAGCCAAGAAACATCATTAAAACCCATTGCATCGGCCACTGGGTCGTAGTCTGTATAGGACCCCTACACCAAATGATGTGAGGTTTAGTTGATACTTTGTATCAGGGAGATCCACTAAATGTTGGTAGGTATAATACCATCAACAATATAGCAAAGATATTTTTCCAAATTCACATTTGTACATCTTCAAATATAATTTTTCCCTTTTTAAACATCTAAAACATGCTTTACATGCTCTTCTCAAGTCTTACTGAAAATCAAAATATCATCTAAGTATATTTGAAAAATAATGAAGAAATGGATGTAGTACATCATTCAAATCCCTCATGAAAGTAGCGGGTGCATTTCAAAGTCCAAATGACATAACTAACCATTCAAACAAGCCTTTCTTTCTCTTAAAAGCAGTATTCCAAATATCACCTTCAACAATTCTTATCTAGTGATAACCACTTCTCAAATCTAGCTTAGTAAAATAAACAACATCCTTTAACTGATCTGCAAAATCATCAATGTGAGGAAGAGGATAATGATTCTTTACCATGATCTTGTTCAAAGCTCAGAAATCAACACACATGTGCCATGTTCCATCCTTCTTTGGAACCAAAACAATAGGAGACCCACAAGGAGATGTACTAGGTCGAATAACCCCTTTGTCTAGCAACTCTTGGATTTTTCCTTTAATCTTTGCATTATCCAAAATTGACATTCAGTACATTCCAATATTTGGAAGTGGAGCATCCTGTTGCAATTGAATCTCATATTGTATTCCCCTTTTTGGAGGTAACCCTTCAGGTTCTTGAAACATATTCCCATAACTATTAACAAATTCAACCAAATCATACTTATGTTTAGAATCACATCCTAAGAAACATTTTGATTCAAAAGTATCCTTAGCTTTAATCATAAACAATACAAATTTCTTACTAGAATTTACCATTCTATTCATTTTACCTACACTCATAAGAGATAAGTTCATTTTCTTGCAATCATGTTCTCTTACAATATATTTTGTCTCGCCTTTGAGAATATGATGCTTGTTCTCATGATGATATAATATGGCCTTTCGACCATACAAATATGGAATCCCTAAGACAATCCCACATATGTTAAGTGGTACAAAATTAAGCTAAACCTCATCAATAAAATTAGCAATAATTTCAAATTTACATTTTCTTGTCACTTACAATTTTGCATCTTCACATACCCATCCCAAAGGGTATGACTTTGCGTGAGGTGTTGTTTCAGATTAAGTTTCTTAACAATCTCTTCATAAATAATATTGAACTAATATCCATTATTAAAGATTTTATCAACCTTAGTATGCTTTATGACCACTCTAATATGAAAAATCTCATTCCTTTCTTTATCATTTTGAGAACTAGAAGATTTGTTAGAAGAACTAGTACTTGCGGTAGAAGATATACCTTTCATTCCCATGGTTGTGATCTTGGTTTCATCACCTGAATCAGATCCCAAATCTTGTTAGGTTGTAGCAACAATCTTTTGTTTCCCCTTATTGTTGAACTTCTTTGGCCTCAATTCAAGATGAAGTTTCCAACAATGGTCTTTGTCATGACCATATTTATTGCAATGCTTGCATGTGAGCTTCCCTAACTCTTTCTTAACAATAGATGTCTTCTTCTATTTTCCTTTTCCTTTCCCCTTTGACTTATTAGCAGATGGATTAGATGGTTTCTTTGAGAAATATTCACGCAAATTCACATTCTTACCTCGATTTTCCATATGTATAGCTTGCACACATAATTCATCCAAATTAGTTGGATTTAACATAATAATGGTGTCTCAAATATAGCTATGTAAACCACCAATATACTTAATAAGTGTTCTTCAGTACGTAAAGGAATACCTAGAATTAAAGCTTGCTTACAAAATTCCTCAGTATAACTTTGGACACTTTGACCTTTATCTTGTCTAAGGGTTTTCCATCTCATCATCACTTGTTGCATGTATGCAAATGGATATAACTTCTTCCTTAATTCAACTACAAAGTCATTCCAAGAAGAGATAATCTTACCATTTTTATTAAGATCTTGTTAAGTTCTAGCTTCCCACCAAATGAGAGTTGTACCTCCCAAACAAAGAGAAGCAAGTTGGATTTTAGCGACATCCTCATCAATGTTTTGGATCCTCTGATAAACTTCAATTTGATGAACCAAAATATCCAACTTTTCAGGATTTAGTTCTCCATAATACATTAGAAATTCAAACTTTACATCAAGCTTAAGTAAAGGAGACTTAACATGTCCTTTAAGTGATGTTGGATGGGTTGCAGGAGTAGATTATGAAGAAGGAGATGAAGGAGGTGGAGGAGGAGGAGGCCCTCTTCCACCACCATCTCCATCTTTTGATTGACGAGAGCCATTTCTACCACCCTTTTCATATTTTGGTTAAGGATAAATTTCTCCTTGTAACTGTGTCGCACATTCATCATACAAAACTTTCACCATCTCATTCATATCCAAAAACACTTCTCTAAATTATATTTTTGCCTCAAAAAGAAGCTATTATCCTTCTTCATGCACCATTTCTTGTTGAGAAAGTGATCGAGAACGTGGTCTTTTTGTGCCAATTTCTAGGTTGAATTCTTCAAATGGTCCTTCTCCTTTCTAGAGATTGAAACTCATGAGCATATGAAACCTTGCAAATCTTTTCAAACCTTTGCAGAACCATGTTATGATACAAAATTTGATGCAAAATTAAAAATGAAGGTATTACTGAACAATTTGCAAGTTAGTTTATGTCTCTTTGTGCAATATATTGGAATTGTGAAAACACATAAACTTAAATAAAATTTTAGAAATTTATAGAGCAAACAGGAATAAAAAGGCAGCATAGAAAAGACACAATTTTATAACGGAGTTCACCCATCTTGGGCTACGTATTCAAGCCTAAATTCTAGTGGTGACCGATTTATTAATATGTTCAAATTATTAATACATCAATTTCGAGGTTCAGAGTGAATAACTAACACTTCCATGCTGCACAAAATGCTCAAAAAGGCATAAAAATGAGCAATATATCCTCCAGATTTTGTCTACAAAATTAAGGCATAAAAGCCTTTGCTTTGTCAAACTATTCAACAAAATGGGTCTTATGGCCCAACGATGACACGTTTGATTAATTCCTCGTAGGTCAGGGGTTCGAACTGGTGGAGGCATATGTTTTGGAGTTGATTTGTTTTGAATATTAAATAATATAAATAGGTCATTGGCCTATCCCTTTTACTCCACCTTTGGTCATGTGATATCACGTGGGACCAAGGGTCATTGACCCCACTCCCTATGCCTCCATCTCAGTCATATTAATACCCATGTAACCAATGAGTCGCACTAGTCGGGCTATCCCACCAACCCAATTGTTTAACTACCAAATGTGCACTTAGTAAACATTAAATATAAGTGTAACCCCATGGTTTAACAAGCGACATAATACCTTGATTGGTCGGGCATTGGTTTGGTGTAGTGGAGGTTGTGTTCAATCCGCCAAAGGCTCATCTAGACCATAAAAAAAATGATACATATTCCTAGGCCACATGGAAGCCTCTCATAGAGCCATGTGGTACCCTCCCATGTAGTGGCTCATGATTGGCCCACCTGACCAACCATATGTCTAGTCACCTACCACGTTCCCTCGTTTGATTCGCCCATCTGTCTGTCAACATAGCCAACCATCGACTACCATGTCACCATACGGAATTCCATATCAGTATTTGTGCCCTGCACAGTGAAACCTTCCTTTTGACATCTTTGTTGGTTGGCCAAAACTTTAGAACATCATAAATTATTCATACGGTTTTGGTTTGACATGATTCATGCATCGTTGTAATCACTGTGACGAGCTCTACGACCTCGCACTGGTTTCGAGAGAATTTGAGCAATTTGATTTTTGAGCATTTTCTGGATCCCCTAGAACAGGAGAGCTAAGTAAGAGATGACTATTACTTTTACAAATTTCCACATTGGTAATGACATAACTTAAAGGATAGCTGTAACATTCTATTAAATTCATGAAATTAATCATATTTTTACCAGTTAATCATTTATTTCAAAACATGTTTATTTGGATTGGTAGTTTTTGTTTTACCTATTTTTACTGTTAAGTAAAATTTTTTATTAAAGTTATGCACAAACAAAGCTCTGCACAAGTCTAGTAAATTTTTTTAAGATTAATTTCTTAGCATGGGTTGGGGAGCTAAGAGACAAATATTATTGTTGCAAATTTCCACACTGGTAATAGCACTATTGAAACTATAGCTTTAATGTTTTATTAAATTCATCAATTTATATTTTTACCAGTTTATCATTTATTTCAAAGCATGTAAAATTAAGCATTTAGGAACATGTGTCGTATAGTTTTTTTCTTTTTTCTTTTTTAAAGGAAGGCATGTAAACTAAAGTTTTTAAACATTGTGTGGAGATTTTTATGTGCAACAATGTGTGAAGCTTTCCACATAGGAAAACCTCCACACAAGTCTAGTCAATTTTTTTAAGCTTTATTTCTTAGCATGGGTTTGGGAGCTAAGTAAGAGACGACTATTACTTTTACAAATTTCCACATTGTTAATGGCATTATTGAAACTATAGCTTTAAGTTTTATTAAATTCATGAAATTAATCATATTTTTATATGTTAATCATTTATTTCAAAGCATGTAAAACTAAGCATTTAGGAACACGTGGCATTGTTTTTTTCTTTTTTTTTTCAAAGGAAGGCATGTACAATTAAACATTCATTAACACCTAATGTTTAAATTTTTTAAACAATGTGCATGTGAAGCATTGTGTGGAGCTTTGCTTGTGTGGAGTTTTCCACATAGTGAAAGCTATGCATAAGCAAAGCTCAACACGAGTCTAGTAAATGTTTTTAAGGTTTATTTCTTACCGTGGGTTGGGGAGCTAAGTAAGAGATGTTGCACAATGAAAGTACTTTCCTCTACACTTCCGCACAATTAAGTTTCTAGATCAATTTCACATATTCTAATTGTTTTTTTACTTGATTGTAATGAGTACATGTGTCAATTAAACTACCTATTGAAGCTTGTGTGGAAATCTTTTATTCTGTGGAGAGATTTGTGCATAGAGCTTTAATTGTGGAGAGAACTTTTTGCAAAGATATTTTTTCTTTCATTGTGTGGAGTTTTCTCTGCACTCCTTATAATTGTTAATCAACTAATTAGCAATAGAAGTAGAGGGAGGGACTATGTTTCATTGCAGCTATTAATCTTTTTTATACTTGATATTAAATATTATATAGATGAGAAACATTATGTAGATAATTTGTGGAACATTTCTCTAATAGATGCTTATTTATATTTATATTTAATATTACATGTTAAATATATTTTTTTAACAGTAATGAGTACATTCAACAAAGCACAATCGGTAACTTCGTAGAAATGGCTGCCACTTTTCCACCTGGAAGAACCAATATTTCATAAATGCCACAAGGGCCAACATGTCTCCGGATACTTGAACCCACACTACTTGGGACACAAATCGTGAACCATACCAATTGAGTTAATTTCCTTTAACATATTACATGTTAAATATTATTTGGTAATTTAAAATGGATTATTGTATTATTTATAATTTATTTTTGGTGATTTTAGATTAAAATAAATTGAAGGAATTAGTTTGTAAAGCCATTTTAGTGACAAGTTTTAATTTAAAAAAATTGGGGTTTGAAATTTTTAGGAGTCACTTTGACAAATTAAAGGTTGTAATTTTCTAGGGTAAAAAATTTAGATGACGACCCCTCAAAGATGATACACCCTTATAAATATTTCTAACGATGCAATAATTGTGTCAATTGGAGCTCGTATGCAAAAGTTATTCATTTCGCAAGTTGACCTATTGTGTTGAACACCATGGTACAATAGGATGTTGTGTGAGCCCTTATTACTCACGCATATGGGGATATCCATGTATGTACTTTCAAGAAGATTTTAGAATATCCAAAATTGTAGCTTTAATTGAGGGTTGAATTGATTTGATTTAGAATCTTAGTTTGTAGTGCTAAGATCTTCCTCAGAATATAAACAAAAAGCTTTCATTGTGGTTAAGGATTCATCAATTTTTGCAAGTGAAATGAAGAGTTTTTATGTTAATTTTATGAGAAATTTAACATAAACCATAAACGAAATAGCAGCATAAACATGTACAGAACATCATAAAAACACATTACAACAAGAACATGATAAAGGAGTTCAGCCCTCCTAGGCTACGTCTCCTTAGTCCAACTTCCAATGGTTTGGGCCTCTCTATTATGCTCAAAAGTATAAAAATATGTGTTTACAATGCTCAAATGCTTCTGAAACCTGCTCCAATGAGTCCAGAATACTTAAAAATGGCTATCTAGCCTCTTTTTGCAACCAATTTGGTGGAAAATTGAAGAAGCTATGACCTCCCTAGTTCCCCCACTATTCGTTCCACAAAATGCTCCACATCTGGCATGACCCTACAAATTAGCCCCAAAAACGCACTAACTAGGAAAAAATTTCACCATGCAATAGGCCATATTCTATTGATGGATTGTTTTATCACAAATCAAAATCGGTAGGGACTAGCAGGATTAAGGTTTGTGAACGCAACGGCGATTGTGCGATTGCGATCTCGCGGACCCAACGGACAATTAAACCTAGTTCATAATTGTATCACACCTGGAACCTTTCACTAATTGCAATCACAGAGTACTAGAACTATTATATATGGAGGACTATACCCTATTTTCAATTTACGATTGCGATATTGCATCGCAACCCTGATCCAGCCAGGGGCTGGTTCTGTCATACTTCACTCCCTTCGCCGATCTGCAATTGTGAATCTTGCATCGCACCCTGGCTTGCTCTGGGGTCGATTTGTAATGCTGACCTACCTTCGATATGAAATTTTTCAAATGCAGGGACCAATGGTGGCCTTCCACTTAGCGCTTCCTGATTCGCTGATGAAACCTTCCACGTCATCCAATCCTACCATGTGAGCAAGTCAAACCTGAACTTTGACTTACTCTAACTTCTGCATACAAGCTTGGATTTGAGTGTCGTTCACACCATTGGAATCAGAATGATGAGCTCTTCGATCTAAAGATAAGTTTATCAAGATTTTGACACTTTTATTTTTGAGCACCTTATCACTCCTCCCCACTAGAAGACTTTTGGACCCCAAAATATCACTTTCAATTGACCAGCAAGTGAGGGTACAGTTCCCTCCCCTTTCCAACCTCCATCCGTTTTGATTCTGAAGGATTTGTACCATTGATCCCCACTCGAAGATAATCAATACTTCCCCTTTTTGTTGTCCTTGTTGTTTTTTCAAGTATAGTGTCTTGCTAAAGCTCATCAAGGAATTCTGGAGAAAAATCTTCAATAGAGGGAATTTGAATATTTTCTCCTTGATATTCAATCAAAGGAGGCTCATACAACCTTAAATTCTCAACATTAAAAACAACACAAATATGCATAAATGAAGGCAAATCCAACCTGAAGGCATTGTTGCCAATCTCTTCCAAAATTTTAAATGGACCATATCTAATTGGTTTTAGCTTTTTACCTTCTCCTTGGAGCCTCTCTTTGTTAATGTGAACCTAAACTTCATCACCAACTTGGAATTTGTGATCTTGATGATTGTTGTTGTGCTTTTCTATGTACTTGCATTTAACCTTTTCAAGTTGTTCTTGCACTATTTGATGTACCATTTGGAGTAGTTCAATGAACTCTTTGGCCTTGTCCATGTTACTATTAGTAGAAACATCCTTCTTACCAAGATGACACAATACATTATGATGAAAATAGTAAACAAATTCCTCCACTTGATTCCTTTTACTCAAGCTTGAATATACATCTTGAAAGTATGTATTTTTCTGAACATAACTTTCATGTTAAACAAAATGATGCTTGAGGAAAATAGTTATACAAACTATGGGCCTAGAAAGTACATCAACAAACTTGTCACGTATACCTTTCTTATACCTTTTGACCAAGTGGAATGGAAAAATAAAACCCATCCAATGGAAGTTCCTTTGTCGCTGCAACTTAAACACTTTATCATCGAAATTTTCTAAATGAAAAGAAATGGGCTTACCACATTGAAAAAAAGACTATGCCCATGGCATAGTGACGAGCCTCATCATTGGGTAATTATATGAACCATAATCCACCTCCTAGCTTATTCAAATCAACTCTTCTCATAATTTATTACATATTTTGATTGTATTTTTCTTAATGAGATGAGTCAAAGTGAGATATTATGCCTAGTAGACTGATATGCATTGATTGCAGGTTTTTGAGATAAAATCATGGAAATTTTGGCTACTTAAGGGATGAAACTCGAACGAGACAAGGATATATTTTAGGAGGTAGATCCTTCTCATTTACTCCTCACTCATTTGAATATTCCTCCATCAATCACACTAGCTCGGAGTACAAGTAGCCAAGTCATGGAGATCAAAAGGCAGCGAAGCAAGTGATAGTCAAAGAGCTAGTTTATCTCGAGTTTGGGAGCCGAGCCTCCCTAGATTTAAGGAATTCATTGGAGACTTCAGTTGTATAAATAAGAAGGCCTAGAGCCTCATTAGGATTCGATTTTTTCTTTAAAAACACTAGTCATTTTCGAGTTCAAGACTTGTGGAAGACATTGTTATGCAATTTTCTATTTTGGTAATGAGAATGAGCATTTCCTTGAACCAACACTGAGTTGACTCAGACAGTTGAAGCTCTTGTGTTAGGGCCCAAACTTATCAGAAAAGGCTCCTCTTCTTGTATTTGTATGCTTAGTCAATTGCATAGATAAATTGTTGAATTGTCTTTAAAATTATTTCATTGCAAGTAGTTGAAGATTTGATTAGTTTGCTTCCATTTCTGCTTTACTCCAACAGTAGCTTAGAAGAGATAAAGGAACATTAAAAAGCTATCAGTAGGTGGATCTAGCCTCAATCCTTCCTTCAAGGATCATGGTTTGAGGAAACAACCCCTATGCGGCTCTAAAAAGATATAATTCTAGTTTCTCATGGAATTTAGGGTTTTCTGTACTTAGGCCAACATTTGATTAGTTTGCAAGAATAGGATTTAGTTATCATTTCTTCTATATTCAGTCTTACATTAGATCTCATCAAGGTTTCATATTATTTTGCAAGGTTTCCTCGTGCATGAAATAGGTAGCTAATTCATGAAAATTTGTTTTCCTTAGTTAACTAAAATCCTTAGTGTTTATATGATTTATGGATAAATGTCAACGGTTGACGCAGTGCAGGAGTTTCAAAAGCACATAGATATTTCATGATCAGAAACCTCACCCCAACTTCATCCACCCATGATCATTCCTCTCTTTCACTAAAACCCTCTCCAATTTCATCATTTCACAAGAATACTTCTGCAAGCTTGTTTAGCAAATCTAGCAATCTCCCAACTCTGAGTTCTGAAGTGGTCCTAGGCACTCCCTCACCTCATTCCATCTACGAAACACCTTCCCTAAGCCTTCCATCACCTTCAACATCCCTCCTTTTGCTCTCAGTTGTATCCTGTAGGAATACATGGGATCCTATAGGAATTCAGGACATCTTGTAGAACGCATTAGGACATCCTGTAGGTTGACTTGTAGTGGCATGTTTTGAGGCTGAATTGTGGAAAAAGCCCCTAGGAAGCTAGAAAATGACCCCTACTTGTCTCCCAAGCCTTCTAACCATTCACCATCATCCCTAAGCCACCTGCCACAACACCAAAAGAAGTTATATTTCACACTTTCACACAAAAAAAAAAAAGACAAAAACGAAAACAAAGTTATTTTGGTCATTTACATGCGCAGCATTAGAATGTTTGATGTTTCAATTTGCATGCTTAGGACAGTAGGATTGCATACATGTTAACTTAGCATTCTTTTGAAGCAAAGCCTCTTAGCAGTTAGTTAGAAAAATGGTGTGTTTTAGCATTTGATTTCAGTCTTTTTCCTTACTACAGTAGACAAGCTTTCCCTTATTGTAGACTTCTCTTTTCCTCATTGGTAATCAAGCTTCTTATGAACCATAGAAGTCTGATTTGAAAAAACTTAGTGGTTTATCACCAGCTTAGTAGTGACAAAGAGTAGACCCATCACATTTACTTGTGTATACAGCACTGTCACCTCCAAGTTTGTACGAACACCGGGTTGATAAGGTAAAATTGGTAGCCCGAGGAGTTGTAGCATTCTTGCTGCAATATTGGTGCTCATCACATAGTCACATACAACAACATGAAACTTAAATGAGTGTCTCAAGTCTGGAAAAGGAAAACTAGAGTTGTACTGATCTTTTGTTTTATAGTATCAAATGCCTCTCGTTTTATGCCTTCCCACTGGAAGACCTTTTTCACAACTGCCAACGAATGCAAATGAACTACAATAGAAGAAAAATTAACAAAATTTATCCTCCAACATTGGGCTGCTCCTAAAAATCCTCTTATCCAAATGACTATCTTGAGCTTGTCTGCGTAAATTAATAGCAAAGGAAAGGCATCTGTGGATTCATGGGGATGTATGATTATTTCACCTGTGTCTGTAGAAATGGATTCAATACCATCACAGACTGTTACTTCTTGGAGAGGTATAGCTTCAGCTCACCTTCTCCACATCCCACGCAGACTACCAAAAAGCTTTTGGGAACGTGAACACGCTTGAAAGAACTAATTTCACGTCTCAAGTACATCAAAGAAGTTTTATCCAACCTATACTTTGACATATTCAGTAACAAATGTTCTTGACATACAAAATCAAGTATTTTTTTCTCACACATGACATGTTCATAATGAAGTTTTCTGAAAATTAAAATGTCATCCAAATAGACTATCCTGTCTAGAAATGGCTTCAACACATCTTTCTTCATATGCGTAAATGTAGTAGGAGCATGACAAAGACCAAAAAGCATAGAAATCCATTCAAACAAACCTTGTATGGTTTTGAATGTCGTCTTCCCTATATCTCCTTCAACAACTCTACTTTGATGAAAACCACTTCTTGAATCCCATTCAAGGAAATGCTTACCATTCTTCTCGGGCACCAAAAAAACATGTGCACCACACAATAAAGGAGTAGGTTGAATGATCCTTTTATTCAACAATCCCTGGATTTGCGTCTTAATTTTTGCACTTTCTATCACTGACATCCTACACATGTCAATGTTAGGAAGAAGACACTTTTGCTACAACTGTAACTCAAGTTGGATTCCCCTCTTGGGAAGTAATCCCTTTGATTCCTGAAACATTTCATAAGACTATTTAACAGCGTCAACCAAATCAGTTTTCAAATTCAAATTACAACCATCAAACGCTTCATAATCAATATCATTCTCGGGTTTGATCATGAGAAGCATAAAATTCTTGCTTGAATTCACCGGTCTTTTCATTTTCCCTGCATTAACAAGCGAAATATTTATTTTCTTATTGTGACCTCGCATAATATATTCTACTCCATTTTTGAATATGTGATATTTGTTTTCATGTTGATGGAAAATATTTTTTCTGTCATAAAGGTATGGGCTTCCCAAAATGATGCCACAGATATCTAACGGCACAATGTCAAATGCCACTTCATCTATGTATTTTGCAATAATTGTGAATTTCATCTTGCACTTTCTCGTAACCTACAATTGCACATTGCCACATACCCATCCAAGTGGATACAGTTTATGATGTGGAACAAATTCTAGATTTAAACTATTGACAATGTTTTTTGAGATAAGATTGGCTTGAGAGCCACTATCAAACAGCTTATCAATCTTGTTATGTTTTGATATCACCCTTATGTGAAACAGTTCTATTCTCCTCTTTTCATTTGGAGTTTCATTTTGCGAGCCTGAAGAACTAGTGCTAGCAATGGATTCCTTTCCTTGAAACCGCATGGATGTGATTTTCATTTCATCACCCAATTTAGATCCCAAATCCTCTTCTTGAGTGATTGCAGTTGTCTTTTCTTTTCCCTTTTTTTGAATTTCTTTAGTTTCATTTCGAGATGAAGCTTCCAATAGTGAGCTTCATTGTGATCCTCTATGGAACAATGTTTATAGATTGTTTTCTCTCCTTCCTTTTTAATGGATGCATTTTTCTTTCCCTTGAAACCCTTTCCTTTCTCTTTACCCTCAAATGGATTTTTACTACCTTCTTTTGAGGTGTTATTCCCTCTTTTCTCAAGATGAGTGGCTTTCACACACACATCATCTAAATTATTGGGATTAAACATTAAGATAGTATACCCAAGGTAACTATGTAAACCTCCTATGTATTTCATCAAAGTGTCATGTGATTGAAAATCTACACCTAACATCAAAGACCTTTTTCTGAATTCTTGGGTGTAATCTTGCACATTTTAACCTTTAAGTTGTCTAAAGTTATGCCAATGCATGATGGATTTCTGCATATAAACTAGAGGGCAGAATTGTCTTTTAATTGCAGCAATGAAATCATTCTAATAAATTGAGATCTTACCGTGTTTTTTAATCTCCTATTGGGTCTTTGATTCCCACCATACTAGTGTTGCGCCCTCCATTTTCAAGGAAGCTAATTGAAACTTTATGTCATCCTCTTGAAGGTTTTGAATCCTGTAATAGACCTCCAACTGATGAATCCAATTATCAAGCTTCTTTGCTTTCACTTCACCTTTATACATGGGCAGCTCAAATTTAACATCAAGTTTTAAGAAAGGTGATTTACCCGTTCCTTTTGAAGAATGATGATGAGTATGAGTAAGGGTTGTATTAGTGGAAGAGTGTGAATATGCTTGTGAAGAATAATATGAAGAAGATGGTGTAGAGGTTGGAGTCTTTTATCCATTTCCATTACCTCCTCCTGAAGAGCTTTCTCCTTTGGTAGGTTTGGAACTTTCCCCTTGCAACCTGGTATTCCTCTCTTCATAGAGGACCTTCACCATCTCTGTCATATCAAAGAAATCCTTTATGAAGTTCTTCTCATCTTCTGTCATGTTTGTAGGTTCTCCTTCATGAGGCATGATCTCTGGAGTCTCAACTGCAACATGAGGTTGAACTGGTGTTGGAGATTGTGGCAACCTTTCTCTCCTTCCCCTTGACCCAACTTCAGGGATTCCAACCAGCTTTCCTTCACCTCTTTTGATTTTTAACCTTGAAAGCATGACATAAACTTGCAATCAATTAAATCCTTGTTCACAAAGAAAACCTAGTGCTCCGATACCAAATTGATCTGATTTAGAATATTAGTTTGTAGTGCTAAGATCTTCCTCAAAATATAAACAAAATTCTTTCATTGTGCTTAAGGATTCATCAATTTTTGCAAGTGAAATGAAGATTTTTTATGTTAATTTTATGAGAAATTTAACATAAACTATAAACTGAACAGTAGCATAAACATGTACAGAACTTCATCAAAAACACATTACAACAAGCACATGATAAAGGAGTTCACCGCTCCTAGGCTACATCTCCTTGGTCCAGCTTCCAATAGATTGGGCTTCTCTATCATGGTCAAAAGTGTAAAAATATATGCTTACAATGCTCAGATGGTTCTGAAACCTACTCCAATGAATCTAGAATACTCAAAATGGCTATCTAGCCTCTTTTTGCAACCAATTTGGTGGAAAATTGAAGAAGTTATGACCTCCCTAGTTTCGCCACTATTCGTTCCACAAAATGCTCCACATCCAGCATGATCCTACAAAGTAGCCCAAAAAATGCGCTAATTGGGTGAAAATTTCACCGCACAGTGGGCCATATTCTGTCGGTTGACTATTTCATCACAAATCACAATCGATAGGGACCGGCAGGCTCAAGTTTTGTGAATACGGTGACGATTATGGTCTAGTAGACTCGATGGATGATTAAACCCAGTTCTAATTGTATCGCATCTGGAACGTTTCGCTAAACACAATCACGGAGTACTAGTGCTCTTATGAATATGGGACTCTACCCTGTTTGTGATTTGCGATTACGATATCACATCACAACCCTGATCCCGCTGGGGGCATTCTATAGTATTTCACTCCCTTTGCTAATGTGTGATTATGAATGTCACATCGCACCCTGTCTTGCTCTGGGGTCAATTTGTAATTCCGACCCACCTCTGATATGAGATTTACGAAATAAGGGGACCAATGGTGGCCTACCACTTGGCACTTCTCGATTCACTGATGAAACCTACCACGTCATCTAATCCTGCCATGTGAACAAGTCAAGCCTGAACTTTGACTTACTCTAACTTCTGCATATGAGCTCATATTTGAGTGTCATTCACACAGTTGGAATCATAATGACAAGCTCTTTGATCTGAAGCTAATTTTATCAAGATTTTGACACTTCGATTTTTTAGCATAATTTTTAGCACCTGATCAGTTGAAGAGGTCAAAAACTTACCCTAGATTGTTATTGACCAATGTTAAATATTGGGTCATTAGAAGGAGAAGGGATTCCATTCTATGTTAGTGTATCTGTTCCATAATTGATAAAAGCATCCAGGAGTGGGATATTAGAGACTAGAACACATGGGAATAATATTTTGTAGTAATCATACAACCCACAAGTTTCATATAACTCCACAGAGAGTGTCCCTTTCTTTTTATTTGCATATTTCCATACTAGAGAAAATCCTTGTAGAGTGGCCTCAACTTCTAACTAGGGTTTCTTCTATAAGGGTTTCTTGAAGTATTTTTTTTTGGATGGTGTGTGTGTGTGCGTTTTCTCTCTATTTTTTTCATTTCAACTATTTAATACATTTAAGTAGAAAAAAAATGATTAAAGGGTATGATATCTAAAGGAAATTAACCTTCATAGTAAATATTAATATTTTTTCATTGGATATGTTGTGACAGACAATTCAAGTGGAATTGTGATAATTTACGGATCAGATTGGTAACAAGAAATTTTCTTTCTAGTTTTATGGGAAGTTATGGGATCTAGGAATCGATTTAGGAAGAAATTCACAGAACCCCAGTCATGGCTAATGAGTCGGTTAACAATAACCCTCAAGATTAATCAAAAACAATCGCAAGGATGGAAGTGTTACTCACCGACATTAATACAAATATGAACCTCCTCATTGAGGCTCTGTTAAGAAATATTGAACCATCTAGTCTAGATGGAGGATCTAACTTAGAGATCGGAGTGGAGGGAAACCAAGAGATAATGAAGGATTAAAAAATGAGTGGAAGAAAGAACATGAGAAAGAGTAGTTAAATTCGAGTGTCATTGACCATTTATAGTCCCTATTCAAGATGGAAATAAAAGTGGACATAAAGTCATACCAAGGTGAGCTAGATGCATTAAAACTAAATCATTTCTTGTAGCAATTAGAATTTTATTTCAACATTCAGCGCATAAATAAATAATAGAAGATATAATTTGTTGGACTAAAGTTAGAGGGCCATGATGTTGCACATAGTATTGTCATTGATGAGAACCAATGTCATTGGCATCAAAGGGGATTCCTAAGGAAGTAGCAGTGTCATTTATGATTCAAAGGAAGTGGTATGATGGCATGATCTCTTACATGCCCTCAGTAAGTGAATTCAAAGAGGTTTGAAGTTTATTGAGCTTTTGTCGAAGTCATGATGTCCTAATGAGTCTATGGATGGTATGGTTGGATATTCCTCTCCGAGACCTTTCCAAAAATATATGACACTTGGAAAAATCCT
Organism: Pinus tabuliformis; assembly: GCA_031772625.1. NCBI lineage: Eukaryota > Viridiplantae > Streptophyta > Pinopsida > Pinales > Pinaceae > Pinus > Pinus tabuliformis. The sequence continues at coordinate 242,132,663 of CM062817.1, forward strand.
CCTGAACAAGAAGTTATGTTCATTTGAAGTTGGCAGTTGTAATGAGGACCAAAAACACAAAATTTGTTGAAGAACACCAAATTTGTTAAACATCCGGCATCTTATGGGCTGATCTATGGTCCTAGGGTGAAATCTATATTAGATGTCATATAACCATGCCCATTATTTAATTAGTTAAAGTTTTAGCATATTCTACGGAATCTAGTTATTGAAATTTTAATGTACGACGGATGATATGTCAACATGCTCGATATTTAACAAGGGATACCCTTCCACACTGGCCCAATCCTGTAGTGACACATGGAAAGGATATGTTTCACCCCTTAGTCAAGTGCCATGTTGACCCCCTATACAACCATCATTGACATGGAAGTAACAAATCACTTGTGGACAAATGGCGGTATTGACACATAGATGGCGATGTGGCTAGTGAGGATGACATGGCATCCTATCATGATGCCACATGGCATGTTGATATGGCTTTGTTGGCTTCCTAATAAGTGAAAATATGGGTGACATGTGGCCCACTTAGTTTGTGCCATGTGGTAGGCATGACATCATAGTGACATCATCAAATGAGTGTCTTATATTCCTTAATTCCCAGTTACTTGGCTTGGTCACATAGGTCGGTGTGGCTCATAAAAAAGGGGCTCCCATCGTATAAATAAGGGAAAACATTTGAGACTTAAAGAAATAAGTGAAGAAGTATGAACATTTCTAAGGCATGGCCTTCATGGATATTCTAAGGCATAGTTGCATGGTGGTTGCAGGGTCGAAACCCTATGAAGTTATGTGGTTTGATATGGAAGTTTGAGGCTTATCTGATTGGTTGTTTCAATGTGATCCTAGCGGCATTATAAATTTTTTGATGTACAATTTTGAGGCTTATCTAAATGGTCGTTTCATGTGATCCCTATGGAATTACAAATGTTGTGACATGAAAATTTGATTGGTTGTTTCATGTGATCCTTGTGGCATCACAATTTGTTTGACATGGAAGTTTGAGGTTAATATAATTAGTTGTTTCGTCCAACCTAATGGAATTACAAATGTTTTGACGTGGAATTTTGAAGCTCATCTAATTGGCTGTTTTATATGACCCTGTGCCATTACAAATGTTTAGACGTGGAGTATGAATGGTTTTTTTATCCAACGTGGTGGCATTACAATTTTTTTGACGTGGAAGTCCAAGGCTTATCCAATTGGTTGGTTCGTATGACCCAATGGCATTACAAATGTTTTTATGTGGAAGTTTGAAGATCATCTAGTTAGTTTTCTCATACAACCCTGTATGATGCAGGAGCCTCATAATCAAATATGTATTTTTCTAAGAATATTTTAGATGACTTTATATTTTGTATATTTTAGGAAAAAACTAGAAACAAATTGTTTTTAGAAAAAACATTATGATAGACTCTTAAAATCAAGAGGTTTTTTTCTTACTTTCCTCCAAAAATTTGAGGAGATGAACCACCTCTTGAGAACTCTAGATATTTACTTCTCAAGTATAAATAAGATTGTAATCCTCTTCCAATAACAAAGAAGAAGGTTCTTAGCCTTTAATAAATATGGTTTAAGTTTTTTTTATGATTCGAGTTCTCTATGTTGTCATTTTGGTATAGCTTCCATTGTGGCACTTTGTTATCATTTTTGTTATGATAGTCGGACAAGATATTGAAGTAGATAAGATATTTTATGGATAATAAAGGATGTATTTTTTTCATGACATATAGGTAGTAGCATTGGAAGAAGACATGGTGCAAAATGATTACAGCCAAGAGAGTTGTAATAAATAACTAGTGATGTTGTTGGGTGAAAGAAGATTGTGGAAAAGAACCATAACAAGTTCCAACTGAGGTTGGAAAGACAAGAACAAGAGAATTTATCAAGAGTGTGAGTTGGTGAAGAATCATAGAAGATAAAGGAGCGTTGAGGAGGTTCTATAGGAGAGAACCATAGAAATACTAGAAGGCTAAGCTATAGAAAATACTCGGTGAGGTATTGGGGTAATAGGTTAATGGAGAAGAGTTGTTTCAAGGGATTAATTATAGCTCACAATGAATCATAGGAATCTCACAAAGGAGGAAGTAAGATGACTATTGATAGTCATTACACAGGTTTAAGTGAAAGACACAACAGAGGAAAATAAGATTCCAAAGAAAAAGACATAAGAGGAAATATGAATCAAGAGAAATTTGACAAGGAATTTGATAAGTTTACTCAAAGCCTTAGTGTAATAAGTATGTTGCTACAAGAGATAGAGAATGAAGACCAGAGATGTGGATGGACTCTGAAGAAGAAGGTCTGATGGCCTATTAGACAACTACATGCAAGGAAGTTGAGAAAGAAGTTGAGGCAGCTGTTGAATGCTTAGTTGAAATATGAGGAACTCAAAGTAGCTGAGTATGAGGGAGAGGATGTTTACCTCTGTGAACCATAATAAGGACCACTCCTTAGTGAATATTATGAAAAATATCAGGAGAAGAGATTGATGTGAAATATCATGGACTGTGTGAAAATTCTATAACAACAGATGATGTCGGGAGCATCATTAGAGACTCAAGATTCTTAGATTTTTAAAACAAATCAATTGTGTTCATGTGCAGGTTGTTTCACCTGACCCTATGGCATTGCAAATGTTTATAGATGGAGTATGAATGGTTGTTTCAATCTGACCCATTGGTACTACAAATAATTTGACATGGAAGTTTGAGGCTTATATCATTGGTTGTTTTGTCTGACCCAATGGCATTACAAATGTTTTGAAATGGAAGTTTGAAGCTCATATGTTTGGTTGTTTCATCTAACCCTATTGCATTACAAATGTCTAGATGTGGAGTATAAATGGTTGTCTTGATCTGAACTGGTGGCGTTACAAATACTTTGGCATGGAAGGCTAAGGCTCATCTGATTATTTTTTTTATCTAACAATGTTGCGATATTAATTTGGTTTATTGGTCCTCACAATTTGATGCGGTAAGGATATCGGTGGTAGCATGAATAAGTTATGTACAATATCCCTACACGAAGAGCCATGTAACATAGTTGGTTGGTGGTTGGTCTTGTCCCCACGAGGTCAAGGATTTGAGCTTAGTGGTAGGGTGGTTAGATTTTATTATTTTTATTTCAAAAAATGAAGACCCATTTTGTGGAATACTTAAGCCTACCAAAAGTTGTCATTTTGTATAATGTTTGTCAAATTTTGTCCATTTTGTAGAATGCACATTGGAAAGATCTATTTTGTAGAATAGTTAATGTTTTATAATGTTTTGGGGGTCAAATTGAGTGCAATTTTTTTTTAAATATTATTGGTTCGATTTATTTGTGAGTTAATTAATGGAACATAAATACAACCATTGAGATCATAGAGATAATGATTATTGGTAATATGAGTAGGTGGATAGTTTTTTGATACAGAAACAAAAATACAGTTGATTTGGATATGAGTTGAACTTGTGGATCCAGTCTGAAATATTGTGAAAAGTGGCCCACACCAGGTTGAAGAAGGAGGTGGGTGTCTCCACCAAGTTTGGTGCCTCAATCAGGTTGTAGCCTATTGAAAGAGGGTGCTTGCACATTTTCAAGGCTAGTGCCTCAACCAGTTTGTAGCCAAAAAGAAGAACTTATTCTCAAAAGAAGAAAGTGATTATTAGAGAAATCAAAGTGTGACTAATGGTGAAACAGGTGAAATATTGTTCTTCACTAAAGTAGAAGAAAATGAAGGAGAAATTAGAATTCCATTGAAGGAAATAAAAACCCTTAGAAAAAGGGTGGGATAACTATAGTAGCAACTCCAAAACAAAGATAAAAATGAAGATTCCATTATTTCTCTCAAATTCAAACTAGAAGAAGCCAAATGGATAAAGGAAATTTTGTTATAACAATTGAGGAAGAAGGAAGAACTTTGTGAAATATTAGAAGAAGAGTTTTTCTTTTAAAAGAAGAATTGGAACCAATAAAACACAACTTAAAGCTTATTAAGGTTCTGAATCTATGTCTCGGATTTCAAAGATCTTCTCTCATCAAAATAGGCCTTGGTTATTATGAAGGCTGTGAGACATCCAAAGGTAAAGATCTTTCAAGAACATTAAATGAAGACAATTCCAAGAATTATGATCATGCATTCATTGCATCCAACAACAACTCATTTAAAGAGCTTAAGAAAGTGACGAATCAGCCCAAGAATTTCCATTTCAACATTTTTGTTGATCCTCAGAATGATGTCAGGAATAAACAAGATACATATAGTTCACATAAGAAAAGGAACCAAGTTGAAAGTATGGTGCTTCCCATGATATAAAATCTTCACGAAGGATTCACAAGCAACAATGGAGAAAGAGTCAAAAATAAAAAAGGGGATGAAACTCTTCCAAGGAATAACTTCATAATATATGTCACATAAATACCTCTCTATGCCACTAGGTATCAACAAAAAAAATTGGTGATTATTTTTCATGCCCAAAATTTGAAAAAAACACACAAGATCAGTTTGAGATGGCACAAGGTAGAGGGACTCTATATTAAATCAAGAATGAACACCAAGGGACAAAGAATGAAATAGGAAGAATGAAGGTTATATCTGACCCCTCAAATCTAATCTATTGAGGAAGGCTTCTTAAAGAATATAATTGTTTGAATTGAAACTTAAAGAGGAAAGATTATGTAGGAAATATCACCACTTGTAGGGAAGTCGTTATTGACATGATGGCAGCAGCATGATAAAAAGAGAGATATAAACATTGACAAGGGGAGATTCACATGATGGGAAGCATGGTATTATAGGGATATTTTATTACAAAATCATAAGGTCCACAAGAAATTTCATGAACAATTATACAATGTTGGAAGGAATTTATAGGTGAAGATCTTATGCATAGGGAGAGCAGATCCACCATTAGAAATAAGTACATTATTGAAAGAAAAATAGATCATAGGATTTGTCAAAGTTGAATTAAAAACAACATGAAAAAGTTATTGACAGGGGAGGAGTTTCATGACATGAAAGCATATTCTTAGGGGGAGAATTCTATTTACATTGGGATCAGGTCCATAGGAAGGTTTAGGAGTAGTCATGGAGTATTGGTAGGAAACCATGTCCCTTTTCCATTAATGTCAAAGGGGGATAAAATTCATACATTTACAGGTAGATTGAAGTAGAAGGAGGTAATAGGAAGACAAAGAAGAGAAGAAGCAGGATTAAGCAGGAAGAATCTTCGCAACCATTCAGGGGGAGTCCCTAACAGCGTGTCAGGGGGAGTTCATTCCATTGCCATTAATACCTATCAATGAACAATGGTGTTGCCATCAATGAAAATGGGGGATATTTTTGCACATATTTTTGTCATTGATGATATCTGGTGTCATTGATTTCAAAGGGGATTCCTAAGGAAGTAGTAGTGGCATTCATGAATCAAAGGAAGTGGTATGATAGTCTAATATCTTGCATACCCTCATCAAGTGAAATCAAAGAGGTTTTCACTTTACTTATTTTTTGTAAAATTTATGATGTTCTAATGAGACTATGGATAGTATGGTTGGATAGTATTTTCTAAGACCTTTCCAATGGTATATTACACTTGGAAAAGTTCCTCCTACATGAGAAGTTATGTTCATTTTAAGATAGCAGTTGTAGTGAGGACCAAAAACACAAAATTTGTTCAACAATGAGAATCTTCTGGGTGGATCTATGGTCCTGTGGTGGAATATACGACAAATTTCATATAAACATGCATAATGCTTAATTGGTTAAAGTTTGAGAATCTTATATAGAATATGGCCATTTAAATTCTAATGTACGATGGATGGTATGTCAACATGCTTGCATTTTAACAAGGGGCCTCCCTTCCATGCTAGCCCAATCTTATAGTGAAAGGTGTAAAGGATCCATTTGACCCATTAGTTGAGTGCCAAGTGGACCCCCTATACAATAATCATTGTCATGGAAGTAACAAATCACATGTGGAAAAATGACAGTGGTGACACGTAGATGGCGATGTGGCTACTGAGGATGACGTGGCACAAGGAGGATGATGTGACATCATGTCATTATACCACATGGCATGCCTATATGGCTCTATTAGTTGACCAATAAGTGTGAATATGGGTAACATGTGGCCCATTTAGAACACACCACGTGGCAAGCATGGCATCATAGTTATGTTAACAAACAAGTGTGTAATATTTCTTAACTCCCAATTATATGGCTTGGTCACATGGGTCAGCTTAGCTCATTAAAAAGGGTCTACCATCATATAAATAAGGGAAACCTTTCGAGACTTGAAGAAAGAATTGAAGAAGCATGAACAGTGAAAAGTCATGGCCTTTGTGACTAGTCTAAGGCATAGTTGCATGATGGTTGCAAGGTCAAAACCATGAGAAGTTTTTTTATTTGACATTGAAGTATGAGGCTTATTTGATTGGTTGTTTCATGTGATCCCAGTAGCATTAAAAAAAATTGGCATGGAAGTCTAAGGCTTATATAATTGGTTGTTTCATCTGACACAATGGCATTATAATTTTTTTCATGTGGGAGTCTAAATATCATTTGATTGGTTGTTGGGTTTGACCCTATGGCATTACAAATTTTTAGACATGGAGTATGAATATTTTTTTCAATCCGAACCAGTGGCATTACAAATAATTTGACATGGAAATTTGAGGCTTATATAATTGGTTGTTTCTTCTGATCCAATGGTATTACAAATGTTTCTACGTGGAAGTCATAAGCTCATTGGATTGGTTGTTTCATCCTAGCCTGTGGCATTACAAATGTTTAGATGTGGAATATGAATTGTTGTTTTGATCTGAACCAATGGTATTGTTGGGTGTCAGAGTTCCAGTTCAGCAATCTCCTTCAACACTTAATTACCAACCCAGGGCCACGTAAGCTTAGAGGCGTAGAACAGGAAATGCCAAGATAAATGATATAAAATTTCACCAAATCTATTCCTAACTTCCCTAATTATAGTTCCAGAATCAAAGAACTACAAAGAAAAATAATACCAAAAAAATTTTGGTGTCAGAATCGAAAGGAAAGTACGTTGCAAAAACTCAATGAAAGGAACTTCAAATCAGCATAAAAAATCTTAATCAATGAAATAAAGAAAAGAAGATATATGAGACTAAATGTCATTGCAATCATAAGATAGAGAAATGATTAGGCTATGAAGTGAATTTGTCTTTATTACAAGTTTTCCTTCCTGGTCTGAATCATCGTTCCTGCACTGCAACAGTGTTACTGTACTAGAACAGAGTTCCTGCACTGGAACGATATTCCTGTACTAAGACAATGTTCCTATACTGAAAGTATGTTATGTTTTTTCACTATGTATTTTGACTATTAATACAAGAATTATGGGTTCGTGTACTAAAGTACTCTATTCCTGTACCAGGGTATCGATTCCTGTACCGAAACAAAGATTCTAGTACTAAGAAATCAGTATTCTTGTACTAAGCTTCCAAACCACTTACATGAAATGTAAAGTGTGCTAACTAGAAATTAACTTGCAAGGAAAACTAGAGAAGAGAAATAAATGCATGTAATCAAAAGACTCCTTATCTAATCATTCATCCGAAAGTGAAAAGTACTTCAAAAGCCAAAGGAAATCTCTACTGCAACATAAACTTCTTCATGTGAAAATGATCATCCACTCTAAATACAGAGCACTCTTCTTTCCTAGATGACTGTCATGAAATTAACCAGATCTATGCTTTTACTAAATAAAGGTTTCAGTTCAAAGGTCCCTTCACCAAATTCCAGTCTTGAACTGAACTATTCCCATAAGAAATTAAGCATAAACATGGATCCTCATTATATAGACAAAATTTCATTAACGCTTAGTAAAATGCAAGTAAATCATCACTAAGTTAAATCAATGCACTTGCATAAAACACATTTGCATACTAAGGAATGAAACGCATTTTCATAAGGAAAATAAAACCACTTGCAGAAATAGACACACTGGCAGAAGCAACCCTCATTTGCAGAAATAAAGCACATTGGTGCAAAAAAACTAAAACACACTTTTTGTAGAAAGGAGACTAATCATCAAAGGAAATAAATTATATTCAATCTTCAGTAAATGAGCACACACACACCTTCACACCTCGGATCTGAGTCACGCAATTTATGAAGAAAGCGAATATTTGTTTGCTACATAAAAGAAATGAAATACTTCTTGCTCAAACCTTGCATACAAAAATATATCTAGCACACCTTATGAAAGAGGGAGAATGATTTGGGTTGGTTGGGCCTAGCCAACCATCTCGTTTCCCTGTTACGAGACCTAGAAAATAAATTGCTCAAATAAAGCATCACATAAAATATTGGAACAGGACATGAATAACTGGCATAACTCCTTGTATTAAACTTAGTAACTGAAAATCTATATTGTGGATGTGCAGATCCAGCTTAGAAGTATGGCGATACAAAAAGTTACAGTATAAGCCAAAATTTCACTAGCATATCGCTACCTAGTTCTACTAGAAACCATATTAAATACATGTCATTTGGTTCATGGCCGCAACAGAAATCAAAACAAGAGTACAATCTTATTCTTAGACTTTCGGTTGTTTGACAAAAAATAAATCAAGGGTATTTGGTCGAAACCCTAGCCTCCATATCCTGTATTTTCCTCATGCTCCAAGCCCAACAGATTATTGCTGATCTTTTGGTGAGGAATGTGCATGGATTTCCAAACTGGAGTGGTCATTGGCGGTGAACCGTGTTGATGCTACCAATTAGCATGAGTACAAGAACATAGACGGTACAAGAATATTCTTGCACCAACCCAATCTCACACGTCTATTAATACTTTCTCTCTATCAAAGTACTTTAGGAAAGAAAATATGTAAGTTGCAAAGGAAAAATAGGCTATTTAATCTTTTAAATTAGTAATTAAGCTCATATAACCATTAATAATGAAAATCATGAAGTAGTGCAGGAATAAGTGCAAGGATTAGAAGAAGTGCAGGAATAAATAGGTTCCAAGGGTAAAATAGAGGTTTGAGGTAGTGTGTTTTGCGTAAACTGGAGGTTAAAAATAAGGAAATTCTAAGGACTAACATCCTCTCATCCCCATTTTGTTGTGTGTCCTTACACAACCTTACCTTCTATAAAAAAAACCAACATGGAGGGCTCCCTTTAATCTTGAATTTGAATATTGATCCTTGTCTTCACGGTCCTTGAATTTTCACTGTGATCCTTCTTGAGTTGGTTCATCACTTTCCTAAGGTCAATATAGCACTTTGATGCTCGAAATTTCCATACCTTTTACTGTCGTTTCCTCTCTCACACCTCTTCCATCAATTCAACGTTCCTGCTCTACACCACTGCGTTTTGATCTTTCATAGCTTGGTTCAGCACTTCAAGTCCATAAATCTGTTGTTTCAATTCTTCGACCTAGTTGTGCATATAGAAAGCAGGGTTCTCCTTATTGGGTTCTTCTTGTGTTGGAATCCCTTCAACCACTGACTTATGACAAGTACCATTTTCATCGAGGGCAATCTCACATTGTGTTTCGAGACTCCAAGGAATATTACCCTCAGTTTGATCCACTATTGGCTCCTTTCCTGCTCTTGCACTATGTATATGAGACATTTTCCTTTTATTTACCGTCTTAATTAAAGTTGCCAAAGTAGTGTTATCTTCCTCTTCCACATAACCTGTAACAAACACAGAATAGACCGCGGCATCTGTTAGAAGAGAGAGATTATTTTTAACTAGTGAATTAGACTGGGGTTATCTACAGAGGGGGCATGTTCCTCTGAATCATCAATGTTTATTGGAGAAGTTGATACAAAATGGCCTCCTTTTGAGGATGCACCCCTTTTCCTCACAGAGCTCCTAGTCAGTCTCCTTAAAGGGCAAGGGGGCTTAGTTATAGGTTCTTGCTCTTTGTCAAGCACCGACTTCTTGGAATGGGTTTTCTTTGCTTTAGTCTTAGAGGCCTTACTAGTCTGCGGGGTCACTCACTTCCTTTTTCAGTCGGGCTTTCCCTTAGTAACTTTTCCATTATTCCTTGACTTATTCAATGTACCCTCTCCTTGAAATGCTTTCAGAAACTCCTCCCAAGTTGTCTCCTTTCCCTCTAACTCTTTTTTTAATAGAATTGCAATTAAACCGTAATGACACAGTTTAAACCCTACTTTACTTTCTCAACTCTTCTAAATGCTTTTTGAAATCTTCTCTAAACTTTTCAACAAGAAATAGGGGAAGTTTATCAACTTACCCAATTTGAAATGAAGTAGCAATTTAATATGGTACAGGAAGTTTAATGAATACCTCCCCTCATGGGTGAGGAACTTCTGCAAGATGTACAATAGAGGTTTCCGTTTTTTTACCATCGCATTCCTTTGCAAACCAGCCTTCCTGTCCACCTTTTGATTCTTGTTGATCACAAATCGATGCCAGGCTCCTTTCTCGAGATTTTCCTTTTTAAAACATTTCTCTCCTGTAGTTGCTAACCTCATAGCTTATGCGATGGACTTTTTGGTCACCTCGAATTCCAAGGACCCTACTCTAGTTATGCTTCCATTGAAAGTGTGATCAAATTCGAACGTGACAGCTGAGTCATAAATATTGAATTTGAGTAGGAAGGGGAGAAATATTGATTTCTAAAACAAATATAAATTGTCCCTGTACTCGAACATTTGTTCCAACTCCTTTACAGACCAAGGCTCTATCTGAACAGGTCGAATTCCAAGGACCCTACTCTAGCTATGCTTCCATTGAAAGTGTGAGAAAATTCGAGTGTGACAGCTGAGTCATAACCATTGAATTTGAGTAGGAAGGGGAGAAATCCTGATTCCTGCAACAAAGATAAATTGTTCCTATACTTGACCATTTGTTCCAGCTCCTTTACGGACCAAGGCTCTATCTGAACAAGCACCATAACTGCTTACAATTACACTGGTTTCTTTGCGATCCTGGGGGTTATCTGCAGGGGGGGCATGTTCTTCTGAATCATCAATGTTTATTGGAGAAGTTCATACAACATGGCCTCCTTTTAAGGACGCGCCCATTTTCCTCACAGAGCTCCTGGTCAGTCTCCTTGAAGGGACAAGGGTTTCAGTTATAGGTTCTTGCTCTTTCTCAAGCATTGGCTTCTTGGACTGGGCTTTCTTTACTTTAGTCTTCGAGGGCTTACTAGTCTACAGGGTTAGTGACTTCCTTTTTCAGTCGGGCTTTCCCTTAGTAAATTTGTCATTATTCCCTGACTTCTTCACTATACCCTCTCCTTGAAATTATTTTAGAAACTCCTTCCAAGTCATCTCATTTCCCTCTAACTATTTTTGAATTAGAATTGCAATTAAACCATAATGACAGTTTAAACCCTACTTGACTTTCTCGACTCTTCTGAATGCTTTTTGACATCTTCTCTAAAATTCTCAACAAGAAATAGGGGAAGTTGATCAACTTACCCAATTCGAAATGAAGTAGCAACCAAATATGGTACAGGAAGGTTAATGAATACCTCCCCTCATAGGTGAGGAATTTCTGCAAGATGTACAATAGATGTTTCCATTTTTCGACCATCGCATTCCTTTGCAAACCAACCTTCCATTCCACCTTTTGATTCTTGTCGATCACAAACCGGCACCAGGCTCCTTCCTCGAGATTTTCCTTTTTAAACCATTTCTCTCTTGTAGCTTCTAACCCCGTAGCTTGTGCAATGGACTATTCGGTCACCTCGAATTCCAAGGACCCTACTCTAGTTGTGCTTCCATTGAAAGTGTGAGCAAATTCGAGCGTGACCGCTGAGTCATAACCATTGAATTTGATTAGGAAGGGGAGAAATATCGATGATCCAGGTGGATATTGGTGGTCACTCGCCAAGTCCACTTGGACCCCCACCATTGTTTGTTTCATCTTTTCAGTTTCCTTAATTATAGCACAATTTACTATTTTTAGCAGTTTTCCGGGTCATGAACTTCCAGAGCCATTTTGAGGCCCTAAACGATGTTTTTTGGTAAAATTGGGAGCAACATGGGTCCATGGATTTCTCGGATAGATCTTTCTAACAAGATATAGTGCGCGTCAAACAGAGATCGTATGCCAAAGTTACCACCCCAGGAAGTTGATGTACCAATTTACTCAAACGAGGCCCACAGTTTGGCGTTTCATCTTCTAGGGTTAGGTTTTTGGATGTTTATGGTTCTCCATTATTTCTCAACATTAAATAGGCCTTCGAGCCTCATTGTAACACAGTTCAGAGGCATGTAGCTACCACATCTCTTCTCAGAGATAAGCTACCATCGCCCTAGCTAGTTTATTTCCATTTCTGTTTGTAAGCATATTTTAGTATTTTACAATAATGAAATGAAGTATTATTTTTGTTGCATCTCTATATGTATGGTTATATCTATAATTTGTTGCATTCCTATTTAAATGTGGATCAGTGGTATCAGAGCAGTCTGCTCTTTTTCTGTCTTTCCTTGGATGTCCCCAACGAGGTCGGGATATAAGGAGTTAGGGCTTGAACTGGTTGAACCTTTGCAAGACCAGCCTCACAAATCCCGATGGCCTCCCATGGTGGATGAAAAGAAAGATGAGGGGGGCAGGAGATCCTATCAAAATCTTGCTTGAAGAGGCCCTCGAGCCACAAAGGAATGCGATGATGGACAACTTTTCCCAGATCCTTCAGTAGCTACCCAGGGCGACACATCTACTTCTAGAAGCTACTCTGAAAGCGCCACACCCTTTAAGGTACAAGTTAACTTTTACATTCCCATATTTGACGGTCGAATAGATGCAGATGCTGCAGCTAAATGGTTAAATATGCTAGAAGGGTATTTTTCTGTTCATAAATTTTCCAGTCGAGAAAAGATTACTTTCGCTCTTTTGAAAGCCACCCCCCATGTCAAGGACTGGTGGGAAACCTACTTCGAGCAGAAGGATGAAAGTACGGCCTTACTATTTTCAGCCGCACCCACTTGGGATTTATTCTGTACTACCATCAAGGAGCAGTACTACCCTGTCGGAAGCTATGAGGATCAATACATAAAGTGGACCACGCTGCGACAGGGAAGGGACCAAGATGTGGTGGAGTTTACCAATATTTTCCATACCCTTCGCATAAATTTGAGTATCAAGGATTTGGAGCAGAATTTGGTACTCAAATACCGCGGTTGCCTACACAAGTACATCTAAGAAGAAATAGAATTCTTGAACATCTCCTCGCTCGGCACGACATATCGATATGCTGTCAAGATCAAGAAAAAGTTTAAATAGAAGAAGCAAGACTTTGGATCTCCAAATCCGAAGCAAGGGAAAGGTACACCCAAAACGCAAAACAAAGGACAAAGACAAGGTGGGGTGGACCAAGACAACCCACCAAAGCTGCAAGAAAAGGACAGCGCCATGAAGCCAAAAAAGGACACGGAAAGTGGTGTGAGTTCCATAAGAGCTCCACTCACAACACAAGTGAGTTTTGGGCCAAGTAGTCACTAGTGGCCGAGCTAAGGGTTTCAGAATTAGATGCATGTTCTGACCAGAACCTGACAAGGGGAATGACAAAGGGAAGCAGATTATCGATGCAAAGCCTAAAGCCACTGTTGCCACCATGAAGATCCAGAAGGAGGAACCTAAAGATCCAAAGGAGGAGGAGCGTGTCTTCCACTCCCAAATGTGGGTAAAGCGCTCCCCGCTACAATTCATTGTCGACAGCGGGAGCCAAAAGAACCTCATTCCGGAAGAGGTCGTGAAACAGCTGGGCTTACCGACCATAGCACATCCACAATCATACACCATCGGATGGCTTCACCAAGGACAGGATCTTCGCGTAAGCCAACAGTGTCACCTTCCATATAACATCAAGCCCTTCACGGATGAGGTATTGTGTGACGTTGCTCCCCTTGATGTTTGTGATGTATTATTAGGACAACCATACTTGTGGAAGCAACATGTTGTGTATTAATGAAGGCCTCATGCTGTTATTGTTACTTTGGGAAATAAGTTGTACAGGATATCAGAGGTAGCACCACCTACCACCATCTCTTTGGTTACTGCAAAACAATGCAGTAAGCTCATTTCCAAAACTAGGAAATTTGTTTGCCTGATGATACACCCTCAAGGAAAGAAGAAGACGATGGCCATGACCTCCAGACAGGGCCCCTCCACATGACAACTACATATGGAAAATGTCATGGAGGAGTACAAGGACATCTTCACCTCCCCCGCAGGGGTTCCTCTGCACTGTCAGGTCAAGCACTCCATTGATCTAACCCCAAGTGTGCTGCTACCCAATGGACCAATCTATCAACGCTCCTTGCTAGAGAATGATGAAATTAAGAGGTATATTCAGGAGTTGTTGTAGAAAGGTCACATCTGTCTGAGTTCATCACACTGTGGGAGCCTGATCGTGTTGGTACAGAAGAAGGATGGGACTTGGAGGCTCTGTATTGACTATCAGGCGCTGAACAAGATCACTGTCCATAATAGTTACCCGATCCCACGGATTGATGACCTCTTGGACCAACTGAATGGGGTAAAATATTTCAGCAAGATCGATTTGAAGTCAGGATATCACCAGGTACCAATCAAACCCTCTGATGTGTGGAAGACTGCCTTCAAAGCCAAGGAGGGAATTTTTGAATGGTTGGTTATGCCTTTCGGATTGACAACCTCCTGCAACCTTCATGAGGCTAATGGATGACATCTTGTGGCCATTCACCAACTCATTTGTAGTGGTATACTTGGATGACATCTTGATCTTCAGCCAGAGTTGGGAAGAGCACCTCCACCACATCCGACAGGTTCTCCAAACACTACATTAACACAAGTTATGTGCCAATTTGGAGAAATGCACTTTTGGCATGACCCAGGTTCAGTATCTGGGATACATTATTGATGAACAGGGGGTGCATGTGGATCCAACCAAAATCCAAGTCATTTGGGATTGGCCATCTCCAACCACTCTGACAAAGCTTTGCAGCTTTCTAGGTCTTTCCAACCTCTACCGCATGTTCGTGTTGGGATTTTCTCACATCACTTGGCCCTTGAGTCAAGTCACCAAGGGAGAAGTGAAAGAAAAATTATTTTAGTCTGAATCTAAACAGAAGGCATTCACAGAGTTGAAAGATCGCCTCTGCTTGGCACCAGTGCTTGCATTACCAGACTTGCAACAACCATTTGAGGTTAAGACAGATGCCTCTGACTATGCTATTGGGGTAGTCCTTGCTCAACACGGGCATCCAGTGGCATATCACAGTGAGACACTTTAAGACACAGTCCGAAAGTATCCCACTTATGACAAAGAGATGTATTCCATTGTGCAGGCCTATTGACAATGGAAGCATTACATTTTGGGGAAGTAAACGGTCATCCACATAGACCACTGACCCCTGAAATTCATACAAACCCAAGGGAAATTGCAGAATGATCGCCATCAGAAGTGGTCCACATACTTACAACAGTTCCATTTGAATATCAAGTATAAGAAGGGAAGCACCAATAATGTTGCAGATTGCCTCAATCGACCACCGATCATGGCGTTAACCTTCGTGCTCAACTCTTGTGGGCACAAGACTTCCGATTGGCCACTTCTCTAGAAAAGCGACCCAGAATTTGGCCACACATACCATACACTCTTAGAGGGTCAGCATGTTCTAGATTTTCACCTCCAAGATGCCCTGTTATGCCACCTGGGTCACCTTTGTGTTCCTTCAAGCAAGTGTGCCAAGATGATTTGGGAAGCACACTACAGTCGGGCTGCTAGGCATTTTGGGGTCGAGAAAATGGTGGCAATACTGTAGAAGTATTTCTATTGGCTGAATCTTTGAGAGGATGTTGGGAAGTACATCATATCATGCATTGCCTGTGCCATTCCAAACCGACCATTGAGAAGCAAGTCCTCTATACCCCACTGCCTACCCCTAGTCGACCTTGGGAATCCATCTCCATGGATTACATGTCGGGCTTGCCTTCTACTAAGCATGGAAAGGACTGTGTTTTTGTGGTGATTGACAAGTTCTCGAAGATGGCCATTATGGCAACCTGCAAGAAGAATATCACATCAGAAGCCACTGCTAAACTCTTCTTTGAACGAGTTTGGGTATACTTTGGAATCCCATAGTCTATCATCTCAGATCGGGACAGTAGGTTCCTCAGTACATTTTGGTCCAGTCTCTGGCCGATGTTAGACACCAAACTCACTAAGTCTACATCCTTCCATCCTCAAACTAATTGCCAAATAGAGGTTGTGAATAGGTTGATCATACACATTATGCGCATGTACAACTCAAAGCATCCATGCACATGGGATGAGAGCCTCCCCTATGTTCAGCACAACTACAACTAGGCTCTCCACAGCTTGACTAGCCACAACCCTTTTCAGGTGGGCTTAGGATTCCAGCCACTATGTCCCATTGATGTGGCCATGCCAATTGTAGCTACTCACGCAGATTCGGCTCATGTCCAGTTCGAAACAGATAAGGCAAACAACTTCATTGAGTACATCCAACATATTCACCAGCAGGTCCACGACATTCTAGATAAATCAAATGCAAAGTACAAGTAGTGACATGATCAACATCAGGTGCCACACAAGTTTCAGTGTGGGCGAAAAAGTCTGGTTACATTTGCAAAAGGAACGCCCTACCGGAACCTATTGGAAACTCAGACCACTCTAATATGGTCCTTAAACGATTACCAAGGCTATGAGAGACAATGCATTTGAGCTCAAAATTCCCCCATTCCTTGGCCTACACCCAATGTTCAATGTGGACCACCTTCGGCCATACTTTCCACCATTACTAGACACATCAGACATTGCAGAACAGCTCACATCCACAGAGTTAAATCCAGATTACATGGAACAAGCTACAACTGATCAGATCATGGACACACAGATCAAGCACACTCACTAGTAGAATATCCAACTACATCGAATTGTCAAAGCAGACCAACTCCTTCACCAGGGCAAGTGGCTCACCAGGGACCAAGTTCAGCAGAAGTTTCCTCATCTCATGGAGGAACTCAATGCAATGGGGACCATTGCTTCCTAAGGGGAGAGGGATGATTCAGGTGGATATTGGTGGCCACCCACCAAGTCCACTTGGACCCCCATCATTGTTTCTTTCAACTTTTCAGTTTCCTTAATTGTAGCACAGTTTACTATTTTTAGTATTTTCTCGGGTCGTGAACTTCCGGAGCCATTTTGATGCCCTAAACAGCAGTTTTTTGGGAAAAATGGGAGTAACATGGGTCCGTGGACCATGTTTCTCTTCCAAAAGTTGTAGCTCTTGGATAGATATTTCTAACAAGATATTGTGCGCATCAAACAGAGATCGTATGCCAAAGTTACCACCCTGGGAAGTTGATCTACCAATTTACCCAAACGGAGCCCACAGTTTGGCATTTCTTCTTCTAGGGTTAGGTTTTTGTATGTTTAGGGTTCTTCATTACTTCTCAAAATTAAATAGGCCTTCGATCCTCATTGTAACATAGTTCAGAGGCATGTAGCTACCACATCTCTTCTCAGAGATAAGCTACCATCACCCTAGCTAGTTTATTTCCATTTCTGTTTGTAAGCATATTTCAATATTTTACAATAATGAAATGAAGTATTATTTCTGTTGCATCTCTATATGTATGGTTATATCTGTAATTTGTTGTGTTCCTGTTTAAATCCAGATCACTCGATTCCTACAACAAAGATAAATTTTCCCTGTACTCAACCATTCGTTCCAACTCCTTTGTGGACCAAGGCTCTATCTGAACAAGTGCCATAACTACTCACAATTACACTGGTTTCTTTGCAATCCTGAAGAGTACCAAACAAGAAATTTTGGAAGATATCTGAGGGATTTCATGATCAAATGCATGCCCCTATATTGGCATTCTTCAACGATTATGCCTTAATTATGAGAAATTCAATCTTGAAAAGGCGGCAAATGTGGGCATGATCTTGACATACATAGGGCAATGATGATTGGTAGAGCCGGCAGTGATGGGAAGGATTTTGTTATTAAAAAAAACACAAGGTATTATATGGTATCAGGTTGATCATTAATTATTGACAAGCTCAAGGGTGAATGTTAGATCATGAAAATATTTCACACATATCCCCAATCACATCACGATTTCGCATAGGGTGTATACAATACTTAAATTAAGGTAATATTGTAATATCTAAATTGCCTTTGTACTTTAAGAATGTCTTCCCTATTAAGTAATGATAAAACAAAAGTCTAATCGAATGTAAAAATATCATTGCATGTTATGATTCAAACTAATGCACACATTTATATCTACAACAAGGTTCTTGTACCGAACAGAACCCCTGTTCCTAGACTGCCTTTTCATTTTGAGCATGCATTCCTATACTGGGCATGCATTCCTAGACTGAAGCACATGTTCTTGTACCAAGGATTCAGGTAATTCTTGCACTAAATACTCATTCCTGCACTCAGGAATATCATTATTTTTGCGACTAAATACCTATACTCAGGAGTACATAGCACTGTGTATTTCTACACCAAGAATTATGAGGTCCCTGCACTGAGATACGCATTCTTGCACTAGGGAACATTGTTGTTCTTGCACTGAAAAGTCTAGCGGCATATATGAAAAAAGTTTCTAATAAAAATATAATATACAGGCTAAATATGAAATGTTTGTAAAGTTTCAAAGGAGTTTTATTCACCAACTCTTGGTATTATCATGCCTTCCTGATTTGATCCATGCATTCTTTAATAGATCCTTCATTCTCGTTCATGAGGGGAGAAAGAAGCAGGATAGGGAAAAAAAAAATCAGGGAAAAGAGGGGAAAACGAAATTGGATAGGGAAAATTTCTTTTGAAGAAAGGGATGGTCAATCTCAATAGGACAAAAAAAAAATTGTAGAGGGAAATTTGTGGAAAAGGAATGAGAAGAAGGCTAGAGTTTCACCTCAAATTCTGCCAAATAGTGTTGAGCCAAAATAACCGTAGCGGGAACTAATTATTGCTTGCATAATATTTTCCATGTTAATTGTTCTTAACTTGGATAAGGGCTTGGTTCCTAATCATTCTTTTGCACAAAGAAACTTAAAAATCTGCTTCTTCTCGGTGACAGTAAACATACATGAAGATCAAGAAACATTCCCATTTTATTAAAAATCAATACTCCCACCAGCATGCTAGTTTTCAGGGTAATCCTTCTGTGATCATGTCAGTAAACTGATTTTCACAACCACATGCAAAAGATTTTTTTCCTTTTAATTTTTGTTATTTTTATTTTATTTTATTTTTTTATTTTATTTATCAAAAAGGAAGAATCATATTTGCAGTAGGTTGGCACCACCACATACCATCTTTAATTCAAATTGTAGTTGTACTTGCTGCATAAAATATTCCTTTGTGAGGGGTTCAAAACACACTTTAAGTCTATGCTCGTTCACAAGGAGTACTAGTTCTCTCCCATTAATAGTTTTAACTTCTACTGCCCCATTTTCATAAACTTTAATCACTTCATAAGGTCCCATCTAGCATGTATGGAATTTTCCTTTAAAATTTTTAAATTTAGAGTCATAAAGGAGTACCCAATCACATGATCGGAACTGCTCCTTTCTGATCAACTTGTTGTGCCACTTCCTGCATAGTTGTTTTACTAACACATTCTATTTAACAGCATCTCTTTGAAATTCATCTAACTCATTTAACTACAATAGACATTATTGTTGTGCTTCTGAGAGGTCTAACCCAAATTGGACTGCAATTTGAAAAGTTTTAAATGGAAATCGATCAGAAAAAGGACTTGTTTCCTGTATACCAACTCATATATTGAATGAACTATATTGTTCCTCTAGGTTGTTCAATAAGCCCATAAGGCTTGAGGAAACAAGCTGGCCCAATCCTTTCTATGCAGATTTACTGTTTTGGTAAGGATGGATTCGATCACCTTGTTGATAGATTCCACCTGGCCATTTGCTTGTGGGTGATAGGGTGTCGATTTCCTGTGCCGAATTTTGTATTGATCCATAACACCCTGAACCAATTTAGAAACAAACTGCGGTCCATTATCATTAACAATCTCTCTACGAACACCAAATCTAGTAAAAATTTCACTAAAAAAAAATTCAATAGCAACTTTTTCAATAGAAAAAGAAACAACTTTGGCCTCTACCCATTTTGTAACAAAATCCGTACAAACCAAGATATGTTTTTTATTAAAAGATGTTGGATTTATAGGTCCTACAAAATCAATAACCCATTTTTCAAAGGGCCGAATCATAACCTGAGGACAAAAAGGAATTTCATTGGCTTGGACAAGTTGAACATTCGCTGACAGTTATCACATTGTTTGACATATTGTTTGGCATCCTTAAACAAGGAAGGCCAAAAATAGCCAGCTCATAAAATCTTATATGCAAGTATCTTTTCAGTGAAATGCCCCTCACAAGGTTCATCATTGGCATATTTTAGAATGTCAAACACTTCTTCCTCTCTTACACATCTATGAATAATGAGATCTAGTCTAGTGTAAAAGAAGTCCCCTTGGATCCAAGAACATGAAGCACTTTTCTGTATGATATTCCGCTTTTCACAAGTGGATAAGTGAGGTGGTATTTTTTCGATGACTAAATAATTAGCTATGTCGGAAAACCACAAGGATTTTGTTGACACAACAAAAAGATGTTCGTCAGGGAAATCATCATCAACCGGAATTACTTCACTGGGATTATTCAATCTAGAAAGGTAATCAGCTACAACATTAGATTTTCCTAATCTATCAATAATGGTAACATTAAATTCCTGCAACAAAAGTAACCACCTAGTCACTCTACCACTAATCAATGGTTTATTCATCAAATATTTTATAGCAGAATGATCAGTAAGTACAAAAACTTCATATCTTGTAATTTAGTGTCTGAATTTATTAATAGCAAAAATTTTAGCTAAAAACTTCTTCTCAGTTACTGTGTAATTTAACTCAGCAAGTGACAATTTTTTACTGATGAAGTAAATAGCATAGAATTAAAGGTTTTCTTCCTGTCCTAAACTTGAACAAATAGCAATATTTGAGACATCAGAGAAAATATGAAATTGAAGGGACCAGTCAGGCCCTCTCAAAACTGGTGTCTGTATTAATTTTTCCTTTAATGTCTTAAACGATTGTTGGCAAGTTGTGGACCAAGAGAATGCACTATCTTTAGATAACAATCAGACAAGTGGGTAGATATCCTAAAAAATTTCTCAATGAATCTTCGGTAATAGCCCACATGTCCCAAGAATCATCTCACTTCCCTTTGTGTTTTGGGTGCAGGAAGATGCAAAATAACTTCAATTTTAGCCGGGTCTACCTAGATACCTTTGTAAGAAATCAAATGACCAAGAACTACTCCTTCTTTTCACATCAATCTACATTTTTTATCACTCAAAGCAAGGTGGGCCTCTTGGCAACAAAAAAGCATTTTTTCGAAGTTTTTGAGGGCTTCTTGGAATGAGTTACCAAATACTGAAAAATCATCCATATAAATTTCTATACACTCGAGATCAACAAAAATAGGCAGCACTGCCCGTTGAAAGGTAGCTGGAGCATTACATAGCCCAAAGGGAAGCACTTGGTAAGTGAATGTCCCCCACGGGCATGTGAAAGTGGTCTTATCTTAATCCTTTGGTGCAATTTGGATTTGGTTATATCCACTGAAGCCATCTAAAAATGAAAAATATTTTTTACTGGCAAGGGTATCTAGCACCTGATCAATGAAAGGAAGGGGAAAATAGTCCTTGAGAGTGGCTTTATTCAATTCTTTGTAGTCAATGCAAATGCGCCATCTCCCATCTTTTTTCGAGACTATCACCAATATTGGAGAAACCCTTTGGCTATCAGATATAGGATAAATGAAATTAGCATCTAAGAGTTTTTGTAATTCTTCTTTCACAACTTCTCTTAGTATAGGATTCATGCACCTTTGGGGTTGTCGAACAGGTCGGGCTCCCTCCTAAATATAAATATGGTGAGTAAAAGTTTCAGGAGGTATGCATTTCATGTCCTCATAACTCCATTCAAAGGAATCAAGATGGTATTGCAACAAACTAACAAGATGCTCTTATTGGGATGAATCTAGTTCTGAGCTAATGTGTAAATATTTTCTTGGACTAATCTCAACACTCAGGCTCAAGAGTACAGGAAGATGTTGCTAGAGTCTATGATGAGGGGGGTTGAGAACTATAACTTTCTTGAAAATCTAGACTAAATATTTGACAAAGAATGTCAAAATTTGGCATTGTATCTAGATTGTTCAAGAAGTCCCATAACTCACCCTCCTGGGTAGACCTAGTATGATGATGGATCAAAGAAACAGGTAGAGTCTCCTCATCACTACTGTCATAAAATAGCCATAAGGCTTTGAGCTCCTGAATGGATCTAGTAGGTGGATACAAGGTGAATTTCTTCCTATTGTCTCCATGGGAAATATACATGTCACCAAAGTGACATCTAATATAAGCATTAGTTGTGGCAAGCCATGTTCACCCCAAAATCAAGGGATGTCCACCAATAGGATTTTTTGGCTGGAGCACAATAAAATCTGCAGGGTATTCCCAAGAATCAATTGAAACAACCACGTCATCCAACACACCTTCTGGCTTGATTATATATCTATCTGCAAGTTCAAGCACAGTAAGGGTAGGACGAATATGGACCAACCCAAGTTGATCCATGGGTTTCCTAGTCATAATATTGATGGTCACCCCTAGGTCTATTAACACATTGGGGATAAGGATATCACCTATCTGAATAGAAACAACCGGGTTTCCAGGATCAATATATTTCTCCTTTTGTGTGCATCATGTCCTCAACTCGGTTACTCTGCCAACAAACTAAATGGTATGGGGTTCTACTCTCTTCCTTCCTGGCTTCTTAAGACAGAGTTCCCTAATGATTTTTGTACAAATTGGGATCTATTTAATATCTTGAAGGAGAGAAACCTTTATGAAAATATTCCTAAGCTTAGAAGCCAGACTAGACTTAGGTTCATTCTTCTCCATAACTAGCCTCTCTGGATAGGGAGGCCAGTTTGAAGAAGATGGTAACTCTGATTGTGTGGGAATGGGCTGCATGGTGATATCTTCTTTTGAATGATCAGGAGTTTCCTCCTCATTTTTCTCCTCGATAATCACCATGGGTTGTTTTTGTTTTTCTGATTTTACTACCCTTCCCGATCTCAATTGAATCTCATGAATCCCAACTTGTGAGGTTTTATAAGTAGGAGAAGGGAACGGTCCAATAGAGTGAATCAATTGTTTCACATTATTATTAGGATTTGCTACTGGTTGAGCATGCAGTTGGGGTGGTTGAAAAGGTGGTAGTAAAGGTAATGGTGGAAACGGTTGACTTTTCTTAGGAAAGGTAGGCAAGGATGGTTGTGACATGGGGTAGGGTGCATGTTTAGGAGGGTATGATGGCATTGGTGCAGGATAGGAATAATGTGAATGGTTTGACCCTCTCCATCCTTGTTTCGAGGATTGAGAAGGTTGTCCATATTGAAAATTATTCCCATGTTGCCAAGGTTGAGAGTGATTAGTGTTATGATAGGAATATGGTGATGGATTATAACCATAAAAATGTGGTAGAGGTTAAGGAACCTCCTGCACCTACCTGAGGCCAATATTTTCGTTCTCCCATAGCATGCAATGGGTCAGGTTCAAAATGCTCTGCTTTCAATACTTCTTTCAATCCTGGTATAGAGGGGCATTTCTCGGTAGCATGTTTTCCTGCATAAATTACACATTTATTAGCACTCTTGACATCAGCAGGACACTCTTTTAAAAGATGCTTTTTCCTACACTTTGGAAAAAAAATAGACAACAACTCTTGTTCTTATACCAATTTCTGTTGATATTTCAAGAGTCCATTTGTTTTCTAACATTATTCATAATTTCGATTTTCATGTTGTCCATTTTATTCTCCAAACCAATGATCATAGCATCTATAGATCCAAATTTATTATTTCTACTTTGACTTCCTCTACTGGATCTAAATTGATTCTGTGAGAACTTCCTACACAAGTCACAAATTTGATCAAAAAATTTCTTAGCAATATCCCCTTGTCCTAACAAATTCAAATTACGTCTAGAATCTTTAGTAAACCCACGTAAGAATAAGGTTCTAATAGTACTTGTGTCAAATTTATGTTTTGACCTTTGGAGGATATATAAAAATCTCTCTAAATAATCTTCCAAGGTCTCATCATCACCTTGCACAATAGTGAAGATCTCGTCCTGTGTTTCTCTAGTTTTACAATATTCCTTATATTTGGTCAAAAAAACTCTCTTCATTTGGTCCCAAGAATTTATAGTATTTCCTCCTAGTCCCATGAACCAGCACAAGGCTAAGTCCTTGAGAGTCGCAGGGAATAGTTTTAATTTCTGGGCATCTGTAGAGTAATCATAGGTCCTACATAGTATATAAAATTCAAACAAGAAAGAATTTTTATCCTCATGCACCTTACCATGGAAATGAGGAAGGGTTGATGATGGAATGTTATTCATTTGTGTAGTCATCTCTGAATTCAAAATTGGAAACCCAAAGGTGGATTGTTTCTCATTTACCTAATTCTCGTCAGTCCCCTCATAACAGTCTTCATGATCTACCATTTTTGTACCTCTAATTGAACCACTCTCAACAAAACGAGAAGGTTGACTATGGCTCAAATTAGTCTTTTGATTACCACTAGTTTCCTTCTTCTCCTTTCTGGGTTATGCCACACCCAAACTACTGTCTCTGGAATCCATGTGGATAATTCCTGCGTGATGAGTTTGTGTCTATTTGGACGTTCTGCCTGCAAAAGAAGGCCTAACGTGAGAAAAATATTCAAATTTATCAATGTTTCCTCAACCCTTATTGGGCTTTGGAACCCTACCCTGTTTAGGCATTCATCTTAAAATGATAACCAAAAAAATGATGGAACTCTTAAAATCACAAAAAAATCTCAAATCAAATGATGCAAATAAAAAATTCAGCACTAAGAAATCCTCCAAACAATAGAAGCACACTGTAGAAAAAATAATAGCAGATTTACCCATACTGCAAAGAGAAGAAAACCATAAAGTTCTTACCAATCTTAAATGCCTCCCCAACAACGACGCCAAAACGTTTGGTGTTGGAGTTGTAGTTTAGAAATCTCCTTCAACACTTAATTGTCAACTCGGAGCTACGTAAGCTTAGAGGCATAGCATAGGAAATGCCAAGATTAATGGTATAAACTTTCACCAAATATGTTCCTAACTTCCCTAATTACATTTGTAGAATCAAAGAATTACAAAGAAAATAATACCAAAAGAATTCTGGTGCCAGAATCAGAAGGAAAGTAAGTTGCAAAAACTCAATGAAAGGAACTTCAAATCAGCATAAAAAATCTTGATCAATGAAAGAAATAAACGTAGATATCTGAGACTAAATGCCAGTGCAGTCATAAGACAGAGAAATGATTAGGCTATGAAGTGCATTTGTCTTTATTACAAGTTTTCCTTCCTGGTATGAATCATCATTCCTGCACCACAACAGCGTTCCTGTACTAGAACAGAGTTCCTGCACTAGAACGATATTCCTGTACTAAGATGATGTTCCTGTACTGGAAGCATGTTCTGTTCCTACATTGAGTATTTTGGCTTTCATACAAGAATTTTGGGTTCTTGTACTAGAGTAGTTTGTTCCTGTGGTATCGATTCTTGTACCGAAATAGAGTCTTGTACTAAAAAATTAGTATTCATGTACTGAGCATCCAAACCACTTACATGAAATGTAAAGTGTGCTAACTAGAAATTAAATTGCAAGGAAAACCAAAGCAGAGAAATAAACAAATGCAATCAAAAGACTCTTTATCTAATCATTCATTCGAAAGTGAAAAGTACTTCAAAAGACAAAGGAAATCTCTACTGCAACATAAACTTCTTCATGTGAAAATGATCATCCACTCTAAATACAGAGCACTCTTCTTTCCTAGATGAATGTCATGAAATTAACCAGATCTGCACTTTTACTAAATAAAGGTTTCAGTTCAAAGGTCCCTTCACCAAATTCCAGTCTTGAACTGAACTATTCCCACAAGAAATTAAGCATAAACACAGATCCTCATTATATAGACAACATTTCATTAATGCTTAGGAAAATGCAAGTAAATCAACCCTAAGTTAAAGAAAATGCACTTGCATAAAACACATTTGCATACTAAGGAATGAAACACATTTGCATAAGGAAAATAAATCCACTTGCAGAAATAAACACACTGGCAGAAGCAACCCTCACTTGCAGAAATAAAGCACATTGGTGCAAGAAAACTGAAACACGTTTTTTGTAGAGATGAGACTACTCATCAAAGGAAATAAATTCTATTCAATATTTAGTAAATGGACACACCCACACCTTTGCACCTCGGATCCGAGTCATGCAATTTATGAAGAAAGAGAAGATATGTTAGCTACATAAAAGAAATGAAATACTTCTTGCTAAAACCTTGCATACGAAAATATATCTAACACACCTTATAAAAGAGGTAAAACGAGCTCGATTGGATAGGCGCTAGCCAACTAGCTCGTTTCCCTATTACAATATTTGGAAAATCAACTCCTCAAATAACGCATCACATAAAATATTGGAACAGGATATGAATAACTGGCATAGCTCCTTGTATTGAACTTAGTAATTGCAAATGCACGTCGTGGATGTCCGGATCTAGCCTGGAAGTGTGGAGATACAAAAAGTTACATTATAAGCCAAACTTTCACCAGTGTATCACTACCTAGTTTTACTAGAAACCCTATTAAATACATATCGTTCGTCTCATGGCTGCAACAGAAATTGAAACAAGAGTACAATCTTAGACTTTCGATTGTTTGAAAAAAACTAAATCAGGGGTATTCAGTCAAAACCCTAGCCTCCATATCCCATATTTTCCTCATGCTCTGGGCCCAATAGAATTTTGTTGATTTTTTGGTGAGGAATCTACATGGATTGCTAAACTAGAGTGACCATTGGAGGTGAACCGTGTTGATGCTGCCAACTATCGTGAGTACAATAATATTCCTACACCAACCCCATCTCACACATCAATTAATACTTTTTCTCTATCAAAGTACTTTAGGAAAGAAAATATGTAAGTTGCAAAGGAAAAAAAGGCTATTTAATCTTTTTAATTAGTAATTAAGCTCATATAACCCTTAATAACGAAAATCATGAAGTAGTGCAGGAATAAGTGCAAGGATTAGAAGAAGTGCAAGAATAAATAGGTTCCAAGGGTAAAACAGAGGGCTGAGGTAGTGTGTTTTGGGTAAAATGGAGGTTGAAAATAGGTCAATTCTGAGGACTAACAAGCATTACAAATAATTTGATGTGGAAGTAAGAGGCTCATCTGATTGGTTGTTTACTTTGACCTTATGGTTACGTGAATTTTTTGGATTGGTCCTGGTAGTATGATGTGGTAAGGTTATCAGTGGCATCCTAAATAATTTATGCACAACAATACTACACGAAGATTCATGTAGCATAGTTGGTGTTGGCTTGTTGGAGCCTGACCCAGGTTTAGCGTTAATTAGCCAAACAAATCCCTACACTATTGGCCCTTTCGGCATCAACCTGCGGAGCACAAACTAAAGTCTCACTTGAATCAGTATGGGGGGATGCTAGAACCAAGTTTCCACACCCTGGGATGGTTGTGATGTCAATTTATTCCTTCTATTCATGCCTCCATGTAGGTCAGTTAGTTCTAGGGCTTGCTAGACTAGCCCTCTATTTCGATCGTCAGTACCTCCGCGAAAAGATATGATCGACCTTCGCGTAGCCCTAACCTGTGGCTCAGGTACTTTCGCGTTGCTAGGGCAGCGTACTGTGCAGATTCCCAAACTAGTCTAAGTGTCTTACTTATCTTATTAGATACTCACAGTTAGCACCACGTAAACAAATATTCTTATTTGCATTCAGTTATCCAACATAATTACACACATTCGTGCATCACATAAGCATTATAAAGGAAATTCATACATAATATGACAAGATGCATTAATCAGAACAAAAACACAGAATTTGTAGAATACTTCTCTTTATTGATACCTTCAATTGATTACAGACTCTATCCACCCTGCACACACAGCTGCAGGGGTCCACGCATTCAACTGCGGACTTCCTCCCTAGGCCTCTGTGCACTCAGATGTAGAGCCTCTACCTATGCTATGAACCAAACTTAGACTTCTTACTTCATAGCTATGACTCTCTAAGACTTATCCCCATGACCTTATTTCTCTAAAACTACTTAGAGCTTAACTCTTCTTATACAATCCCATGGTCCGCGGACCATGGGTAGATCTTTTACAACCAATTTTACTTTACAAAAATAATGGCAGACAACCCTTTATGACTCATGACACCTTCACACTCCACGACCACAAAATGCCAAGTCTTCACAAGTTTATTACAAAATTCGACCCAAAACATGAGCTTTTAGCCCTAAAACTGTCCTTGGGGGATCTCGTTCCCAATAGGCCCCCAACACAAATATCGTGACTCGCCCTCAAGTAACTCAATAGGCATAGGTCTTTGCATGAAGCCCTTCTAGCTCGACCCGTATGACCACAACCTCAGCAATGCACTAAGCTACCACCTATTTCATGTCTTTGACCATATGCTCAGTCACTGCTCCTGAGCTATTAGCCTGAAGATTTTGTTGTGTCGCTGGCAGAGTCACAATCTTGCCTTCAATAGATCCTATCACCATGTAAGCCTCATCCAGTCAGGGCTTCAGTCTTACCTTCAGCACTGCTTCCTTATGCAACACTGCATCCACCTATTCCTTCAGTTGCTTGGCCTCCTGCAACTTATCCAGTCTTTGTGTCAGCGTGACAATTCACATTGCGCCCTTATCCTCATCATAGCGTTGTTGTAGCTCATGTGGTTCTGTCGCTAGTCATTGTATGTTGGGATCCTCTTGCAAGCTTGTCAGGACCTCAAACA
The DNA here is from genome assembly GCA_031772625.1 of Pinus tabuliformis. Lineage (NCBI taxonomy): Eukaryota > Viridiplantae > Streptophyta > Pinopsida > Pinales > Pinaceae > Pinus > Pinus tabuliformis. The sequence continues at coordinate 242,161,590 of CM062817.1, forward strand.
ACTGCTTAAAAAGTTTCATGCAGACTGCTACTGCATTGTCCACCACTGCTATTGCTTCTGTGACAACAGTCACCCACTGCTCATTCACTTCTAGCGGAGTTGAAGGCTGAGCCTTCAACTGTAACTTCGTGCTTTGCAAGTTCAACTCCAACTAAACCCTCGCCATCTCAGTACGAGTGTCATGCACCCCTATGGCCAGCTTGCGGATGCACACCTCGACTGGCTCCCCCTTCGGAATGGCCAACTTTGGGACCATTTGGCATGCTTCCTCAACGACTTGCATAATGCACTTGCTCTGATTGGTTGCCTCGGTCTCAGCAGTGATGGCAGAGTCTCGTTGTAGTGCCATCTACTCATTGTTGATCCATTGTTCACTGATCACCTGGAGGGCATGGTGCTCACCGGCCTCAGCTCTGCAATCACTCCATCCTGCAAGAGGTGGAGTGCTTCATGCGGGAGCACTGCCAGATTCAACCCTACTCCCTTTAGGATGCTAATAGTAGGCCTATCAGCCTCATTCTCTATGGTCAATGCTCCACCAAGCAGCACGATCACGCTAGAGGCCTTCACGCGTAGCATCTCGGCAGCTTCTAAAGTGATGATAGTCAGGTTGGTAGACACCGTGCCAACCTGCGACACGCAGGTTTGCAGCTCCTGTAAACCAATCTGGATAGCCCCCAAGATTATCTGCTACTGCCGCTCAAACTGTTGTAGGGCCTCCGTGGTGAAATCATGCATCGTGTCAACGATGTCATGTAGATCACCCTCTGTTAGTGTGATAGGGTACAGTGATGTCTTGGTAGCCTTTGATTTCTTCCCGGACACTCCTTTCTCCAACTCCCTTGGGCGCTTAATGCGGGTGGACGTATCCTGAGGGTGTTAGGCCCCTATACTACTTAATACAACCCCCTTATTATATTATTGTACCCATGTAGTCCTCATATTGTTACTATTGTGCCCCATAGAAGCCCACTATTGTTATTATTGTGCCCTTAACGTTATTATTGTTATGTCAGCTCTGATTATATTATGACCCCTTATACTCATATACATAGAAAGGAGGTCTTGTCATTTGTATCGTCTAAGAATTGTTCATTTGTGTAATGTAAAGGAGGTTACCCCCTCGAAGAGGATTATTTCTAAGGTGTTGATCTATCTTTTCTATCTTTTTGTGAGTTGGTTTCATAACATTTGGTATCAGAGCTTTGGATTCTAGGGTTTTCGCTACTCCAAACAGGTCATCGTGGAATTTTCGCTACAAATTTTTTTTACGATGTTTCAAAAGCTAAAACAAAAACCGGTTTGAGACGAAATATCACTGAACCTCGGGTCCGAATTTCAGAGCTTGTCTCACTATATTTTCAGAGATATGATCTGAGGAATTTATAGTTTTTGCAAGCTCTAGAATTTCATCTAAAATAGGTTATCTTGGAATTTTCGCTATATCTCTTTCATTACGAAGTCTCAGAAGCTAAAACACAAACCCATTTGAGAAGAAATTGATCTTAACCTTGGTTCCGAATTTTAGATTTTGTCTCACTATATTTGAAGAGATATAATCTCAGGATGTTAGGGTTTTTGTAGACCCCCAAATTACATTCCAAATTGGTCACCTTGGGAAAATCGTCATAACTTTTGTTCTGTGCATCAGAATGAATTTTTGTAAGAAGTTAAAGAAAGAGGACACATGGTATTTTTTGTGTATATTTTTTATATCTGAAGTTCAAAACAATGACACGTGGCACATCATACAAGTTCACTATTCTGAAAAGGTGTATAATCCGGTCATCTTGGGAGTTTGTGCATAACTCTTTCTTGGAGAATCCAATTTCGATCAGACCAGTGGCATTGGAAAGAGCACATGGAGGACTACTTTAGGTCACAATTTTAGAACTATAGGATCCAAAATTATAGAGTTATAGTCGTTTCAAGATCAAGCTCCTAAAATCAAGAAAAAGCGAGATGAGGAAGTTTGATGGCAAGGATCCAATAAATTGGATACTACAGATGGAGAAATATTTTGATCTACATGGTGTACCACTGTTACAAAAGGTATGTATTGCATCTAATTATTTAGAACCAAATCAATTTTTATGGTATAAAGGGCTTTGTTCTCGTAAACCACTTGTCACGTGGTCAATTTTCACGGAGGAAATGATAGCACATTATGAGGATACAAAGAGAAACACCTTCTTTAGCCAATTGATAAATCTCAAACAAAAGTGTTCAATGGCAGAGCACATTGAGGACTTTCAAAAATTGAATATAAGGGAAAATGATATTCCAGAGAAGCAGAGGATTGATGTCTCCATAGGGACTTTAAAGGATAACATTCAACATGAGGTTCGTCTTAGGGAACCTAATTCATTGCAGAATGCATTCAGGTTGGAAAGAAAAGTGGAAAGAAAAATTATGGAAACAAGGAATTATACCCCTCACAACTATAAAGATGGAATTTGTGTTTCTCCTAGTCTTCTAGAACCTACAAGGTTGACACCACAGCAATTGGAATAAAAAAGAGCAAAAGGGCTTTGTTACAATTGTGATAACAAATACATTAAAGGTCATAAGTGTGCTGAGAAGAAATTATTTTACATAGATTATGAAGAGGAGGAAGAAAAGAATCAAGAAACATCAAAAGAAGAGGATATACACCAAGAACCAACCTTAGAGAAAGAAGAAATGAATCTGACCATATCTTGTAAAGCATTGGCAAGAATTATCACTCCTGAAACTCTCAAGATAGAAGGACATATCAAGAAGAAAAAGGTTCAAGAAGTGAAAGATCACGTCATCTATAGAAAAGGGAAGAAAAATTTTGTTGCAGATGCACTCTCAAGAAATGATGAGGATGTTGAATCATTGTTTTGTGCTATTTCTATTATCCACCAGATTGGATAAATGAAGCAAGGGATGAATGGAAGAAGGACAAAGAAGTGTGGCCACTCATTCAAAAGTTGCAGAAGCTTCCAATTCAAACAATATTGCCAGAACTTGAAGAGGAAGGAAAAATCATATTGGAATCTGGAGCAGTCACAGAAACAAGAACTCGACAGCTACGAAATCGATCAATTTCAGAGTATCTCATCAAGTGGAAGAACTTACCCGTTGAAGATTCCACATGGGAGGACAATAATTTTATACAGAAGCATCAAGAACTACTCAAGCATTGAGGACAACACTTTTTGAAGGAGAGGGGCATGTTAGGCCCCTATACTACTAGTATAACCCCTTATTGTTATTAGTACAACCCCCTTATTATATTGTTGTACCCATGTAGTCCCCATATTGTTACTATTGTGCCCCATAGAAGCCCACTCTTGTTATTATTGTGCCCTTAAATTATTATTGTTATGTCAAATCTGATTATATTATGACCCCTTAGACTCCTATATATAGAAAGGAGGTCTTGTCATTTGTATCTGCTGGGTAGCGGATCCCCCGCGTAATAGTTTTGGGGTTTAAAGCCCACAATTTTGGGTAACGGTATTGTAAAGGCTCTGTGAAGTGCGCAGAGCACGAAGTTTAAAGAGTTAAGTCAAAGGGTAGTCTGCCCTAAAATATTGTAATTTAATCTAGAATGTGTCGGTCTACCCATGGTCCACGGACCATGGGGATGTATAAATAGAGCAAGGCTCTAAGTGTAGAAGGTAGCTTTTGATGAGATCTTAAGTGTATGGGTTTCTGAAAGTAATATTCGATCTAATTCTGTAAGTCGAGTCATGGGTCATAGTAGTAGAAGAGGCTCTGTAGCTGTGTGTGCAGAGACCTAGTAGAGTCTGTAGCTATGTGCGAGGACGCCTGCAGTTGTGTGCGAAGGGAAGGAAGTGGATTGTAACTGGAAAAAACATTAAAAAAGATAAGTTGGTTTTGGAATATCGCATATTTGTTGCTCTGTTTCTGTTAATGCATCTATTTACAATTTATGATTGTGTGCATGTCTATTTATGTTGAATGGTAAAGGAAAGCATTAGGGCTATTTAAGTTAATTCAAGATCTATAATACCAATAATAAATACTAATTGTAAGGAATCTAGATAGCACCACCTCGCTCTCATGCTACACGAAGCTGCGCAAAACTGTACAAGTGCAAAAGAACGATTTGCGAACTCTCCAGACCTCGTCAAGACATCCCTAGGGTGTGGAAACCAGGTCCCAGCACCCTCCCATACTACCTTGGGTGAGACCTCAATCCACGCTCCACGGACTATTGCTGAAAGGGCTGGTAGTTTTGGGATTTGTTTGGCTAAAACATTTCTGAACCTGGGTCACGCCCCATCAAGCCAACAAATAGCTTTGTTGCTAGGACTGGGATCTGCCTAAGGGATGTTTGATGTCACCACACTGGAACCCTATGAAGAAAGAAATTGAAGATTGGTTGGATCAGAAGCTTCACGAGTTCGTGACACAGGAAAAAAAACCTCGCAGATATCTGAGAAGAGGTGGTTGGATCGCTACATATATACGGAAATTCATGAGATCTTTTTTGCGTCCTTCTCTTCAGAGTTGTATGATTGGATCGCGAGGTTAGCCAACAACCAGGGTAGATATAAGCTTGATAAACTGATAGTGTGGACTTCGGAGTTGGTGCGCAGGCTAGAGGCCTCAGAAGACCAGATCGCGCAGGCTGTCGACCATTGGTTCGATCGGATAATAGGAGGGTTTATCATTGAATTTGCGATAGACACGACTGTAAGCTACAGCGAAGAAGAAAGACGTTTTCTCAAGGGACCGCGAGGTAAGTACATCAAATCTTTGAATACCTGGATTAGGATGTTGTTATGTGAAAAACCGGTGATGTGAATACATTAACGAGTGGAACGATGCGGAGTGGAAAGGTCTACAAATGTATCGAACTGTTAGGAAACATTCCTTTAATTTCACCTCCGCGAGCGAGTGAGGAAGAGTGCGTTTGGGTTTCTCCGAGGAGTGTGTTCAGTTTGATAAGGCAACGCATTCCACAATTACCATCCCCACATACGCCACCACCCATGTCACCTCATTCGCCTCCATCTTCACCCACACCACCTCCACGAAACCAACAGTTCAGCATGGTGAGCACGATCAAGCTGCATGTATTCAAAGGAGTAGGGAACGAAGATCCAGACCAGTTTTGGTTTGTAGTAAGAGAAGTGTGGGAAGCCCATGGGGTTATAGATGGTAACATTAAGAAGGCCACATTGGTAAGCACGCTGCAAGACCACACGTTGACTTGGTATATCAAGCACTCGAAGATCACCCAAATGCAGGAATAGTGGAGATCCAGATCGCGTTGAACTGAGAATTTAGCTGGAGGAAATCCGAAACGCAGTTGATCATCATATTTAAGGAGATCGTGATGCTTCTAGGCAAAACCCCCTAGGATCTAGATCAGAGACTAAACAGTATGATCTGAGGCTAATATGATGCTAACGGATGCGCAGCACTATGCGTGGTTTGTGGCGTCTTTGACACCACACCTGAGGATGGTGTTGTAATAGCAGAAGCTCTCAACCCAGGCAGAAGCATTGGAAATGGCGATGAGGTTGCATGAGACGCTGATATAGGATCCAGGATTGGGAGTCCAAAAAATCCACGTGCAGCTACAGAACCTATGCTTGGAGATGCAGAGTTTGAACCAGGATAGGGCACCCTAGCCGAAAGTGCGAAAAGAAGTGTGGTGCATCAAATGCAGAGGCCATGGTCACAATAGGGACCATTGTACAATATTTGCAAACTATTTTGCGGGAGGGGGACCAATGTCATTGAGACCAGAGGCTCAGGTAGGGCCAAGTGTGGCACCCGCGCTCTAGTGTGTGATCTATTAAGTGGGAGGAAAGCACACTACAGACAATTGTAACCTGTTGCAGAAGTATACGCAAACTTCGCAGCAACTATTTTGTAATTTCTATAGATCATTGGGCCACGATGAGCGGACATGTCAGAGCTATGAACTAAAGATGGATAGGACTCCAGCCTATCGAATGCAGATAGAAATTCAAGGCCTCGATCCAGCCGTAGCAATAGCACGCGGTGGATTCCAAGGACGCGGATGAGGACGAGGAGGAATGGGACCCAAACAAGGGTGTGGATAGCTAATCTGCTACAATTGTGGAGGCCCTAGGCACTACACGCGTGACTATATGAATCCGACCAGAACATGTTTTCCGTATTGCAATCAGTTTGACCATGAAGCAGTAGATTGCCCAACATTGATCACACAGATGTGCGAGAAAGGGGTACTACAGCCTCCTTCGACACAGAATATCCAAATGATGAGGTCGAAACCATGCAAAGAATACCCTAATGTGAACATGGTACTCAAAAGTGGCGCAACCACAGGGGACGATAAGGGAAAGCAACCTGAGGGCGATACATGGGTTCGTAAGGCTCTTACAAAGGAACATGAGTTTGACATGGAGCACGCAAGCAACACATTTATGGAAGCTAAGAAGAGCTTCACGGAGGCCTCTACTTCAGGTAGTAAGGATCAACCAGAGCCGGGAATGGATCCTTCCATGCTTACTACCTTTTTAGAGACATGCATGAAGTTGCTACGTGACAATAAGGCAGTTAAAGGACTACAAGAGCTTATCACTAGGTGCGCAGGGTCAGGGGAACCATGCATAGTTCGAAAGTTTTGGAAGCATGCCTTGCGCACCGGAAGGGAAATGCAATTTACAGTGCAAATTGGTGAATATGAGATGGATCAGGTCATCCTAGACCTGGGCTCAGATGCGAATGTGTTACCAAAGTAGACATGGGAACGCATGGGCAGGCCCACATTACAGTGGTCTCCTATTCAATTACGGATGGTGAACCAACAAAATATCGTGCCCATGGGAAGATTACAAGGGGTAACAATGGATATCGAAGGTGCGAGCACGCAGACTGACTTTGAGGTAATAGAGATTGTGGATGATAGTAACCCTTACCCCGCATTGTTAGGGATAGACTGGGCCACGGATATGAATGGAGTCATCAACCTAAAGAAGCAGAAAATGATTTTTGAGAAAAATTCCCTATGTGTAGTATTTCCACTCGATCTGGCCGAAGGGGCACGTTACACAGAACCTGTGTGTGAGGACGACGACGACGATGAGCTGGATTGCATCTATCAGATAATGGCACAAGACCAGGATCGAGTGAACTCGACTGAAGATGGAAGACTCTCATGGGAGGGTGAAAATTTATGTACTTCGGATTCGGATGAATAAATAGAACACTGGCAGAACCGGTTGCACAAAGTAACAACGCTAAGTTGCAACATGATGGTTAGATCACTGTGGTGCGTGAGGTCTGAAGCAAGGGAACTGCCAACTTATGATGGGGAGACAAGCATGGATGAATTCTTAGACAAATTCGAATGGTCAGTACCAAAACAACAGAGGTATGGTGCAATGGAATGGGCGTTGAGTGCTACACCTGCATGATGGTGGCAGACACACCAGAAAAATATTGGGAACTAGCATGAATGTAGAAGACAGATGCACTTACGATTTGGAAGTCCCCAGCGTCGAAAGCAAGTTGGGCAGCTAGGGAAAAATAATTTGAGCGGCCACCTATGTCGATGGATACAAATGAGTGTTGGGCAAGCACATCACAAGCTAAGGCTCAACCTGACGTAGCAGCAGGAAAAGTGACACACACCACAAATACCCCGTGATGAAGCATTCACAAAGCTACACGGAATAATGAATAAAGTTTACCAGGCGGGACGAATGGATTGGGACCTGTGCATACCAGCAGTTCAATGGGCCTATAGGACCATAAACAAAAACTGGAGCACAATATTATCAAGAAGAAAGGAAACCAGGAAGACAGAGAAGATTCCCCAGACCACAGTAGGGACAGGATGTGAGGACCTAGGTAAAGGAATTAGGTAGTTGCAAGAAGACCTTCGGAGAGGGATCATGAGACTTCATGAACTCGATGACAAGTGGGCATGGCTAAGGAAAAGAAATATTACAATGGATGAAGAAATTGGTGAACTAAAAACTGAAGTCGTGCAAGTGGGCCGTGAGAAACTAAGCATGCTGGGATCAAAGCTAGCCAGCCCTACTACTACATTAGAAAGAGTTGCGACCCTGCTATCATGGCTGCAACTGCACCTTACTGAACAAGGGAGTGTACCACATAAAGAAGAGTGTAGCACACCACCGAACGTAAGGGTATTCGAAGGGTGCCCGTAGCCCGGGCTAGCAGGAAAATCGAAGCCTTGCACCAGGGGTACGCCCACCTGACTATCAGTAGGAAGCACAGTCGCAATGCCTGAAGCAGTTGAAAGGAGGCACGGGACTATACACAAGTCTATAGAAGAGTTGCGCTGAAAGGAGGCTCCGCATAGGGCCACTCTGTCACAAGGATCATGGTCGCGCCTAAGAATCTTTGCTGCTGCGCGGATAGGTTAGGAAGTGACTATTGATGTCACTGTTCATGACAAGAGGTCTAATTTAAGGCAGAAAGGAGTGGGAGGTGGGCCATTAAGACTGGAATTAAGAGTTAGATTCGGGATGATCTTCCACCAAGTAGGTACTGCTGACTCAGATATGGAGGGAACGACTGAGTTCAAATTCAAAAGTTACCATAACAATCCGTGGGGGAGCTGCGGAATGACACTTAGTGGTTTGAGATTTGAGCCAGTACAGAACAGCGAGCACCAAGCTACCTCGCTGCTTGTAAGTATGCGACCAAATGAACCCACTATAGACACAATGTCCAGAACCAAAGTGCGATTCATGGAAGTTAACCCAGAACCTCGGGTGACCTAGGGAGAGCCTGGAGAGGCAGCAGGTGCACCAGAGGTACCCAAGTCCCCACACACACCGCGACCACAGAAAAAAAAAACAGCCAATGGGGCCAGTCCGAGTATCACCACACACTCCAAGAGTTAATAAATTGTTAATGATAGAGAAGGGCAAAGATGTCACCGTTGAAATAGAGGAGGAGGAGGAATATTTGCAAGCCATAGTAGCCCAAATTGAAGAACAAGACAATGAGGTGGAGAATGTCTCCCATGCACCGTCGGCGATAGAGTTACCCCCCTACATTCCCCCGTGGAAAGGGATAGCCAAAATACTGAAGGACCTAGAGGCTATGAAGAGTGTGCTCCAGACCCCGCTTCTTTCGGATGAAATAATATTTGACAGTTCGCTGCTAGGACGGATACCGAATATCAAATTTGAAGACTGGGACCCCACGGATAGTGAGAAGTTCCCACAATTGGCTGTAGAGAAATTACTGCAGTAGAAATGGTTGCGCATTGTAGAGATGGTTGGTTTACTCCATCTACAGTGGATACCCCACTACCACCGCGCACCCATCACAATTTTTGTCATCCGGCAGCTACTGTGTCTAGTACATGATGGGTTTCTCTAGCTAGAGGAGATGATTCCCATCATGGCTAACTTAATTCACCGAATATTATGGCTGCCTATTAAAGGAAGCAATCCCATAGACATCGCAAGAAAAAGCAGTGACTTAGGCCTCGTAGAAGCTATGAAGGCCAAATATAAGCTAGAGAAGAGGAAGCGAGGGTATGTAATAGCAAGCATCAAGGACCGAGGGGTGCACGTCACCACCCAGCGGCAAGCTCATGAGGAAATTCCATGCAGATGAAGTGCCATCATTTGTAATTCCGTTGGCAAAGCAGTGTACAGAAGGGGTCCAGTTCAACTAGGCGCAGTTTCTCTGTGAGGAATTTTTGATGAATTGTAGGGACGCCCATGACTAGGGTAAGACCATCCACTACGCATGGTTGTTGTTATCCATCCTGCTAGTTTCCGGGGAGCTTCTAACGGCCAGCCATTTTCCCACCATTAACAAGAACCTACCTGAGGCCGTGAGGTACACCTCACTCTGGGCAATGAAAGACGCGGCAAGGATTCAAGAGATAAAAGTGTTTTGGGCATTCATAGAGGCAAGCTTATGAACATGGATCCACCGCAGGCCGCGCTTGTCCCCGACAATATATAACAGTTTACAAAGCATGGCAGAATTCAAGGAAGATATGCATAATTTGTATATCCAGGCACGCAAGGATCCAGCCTGAGAATGGGTAAAACTACCGTTCATAGCCACAGATGATGCGATCTTCGAATTCATGGCATCATGGTCCTCAAAGTGGCATGCCCTGGACTTGGCGGAACTAGAAAAGATCGTAGCACAGTAGAGGAAGAGGGAGACCAAGCTATGCATCACGAAGCTAGCGGAGAGAAAGCGTTAGGAACAAGACGTGGCCATGCAGAGGAAGATAGTTGAGGCAGCAGTAATAGATCCTATGGTACGAACCACAGCTGCGCCCACTAAGGAAATCAAGGAAGGTCAGGAAATGTCCATGGAGTAGGACATACAGGGGGAGGAGGAGACACCGAAATGTAAGGACCTTACAACAAAATTAAGCCAACTCAAGAGGTCGCACATCCAGGAGCAGCCACCCGCATGCAAAAAGACAAAGACAACGAAGATTTTGGAGGGAAACTTTATTGATAGTAGCGAACCAATTTGTGAAGTCACTAAGAATGCTCTAGAGAAGTTGAAGACGGAGCAGACCATTATGATTGGTGTGATTAGAGTGCAGTTGCAGGCATTATAGGTGCAACCCTCAGGAGAGATGACACCGCACCTTGTGGAAGGTATAGTTGCAGCTGAGCAGATGGTGCGTGCCCGTAAAATGAACACTTTGGTGTTACCAGAAGGCGCTGTCCTAGCAGAAGTCGAAGGAGACATGAGGGACTGGGGATTGAATTTGGCTGCCCTTCCCAGAGAAACCCTATACCAACTACATGATGGGGTAGCTGCAAAGCTTCACGCCAGGGAGGGCCACACTCTCCAAATCTTGAGTGAGCAGAAGGACAAGTTAGAACATCTTAGCCTGCAGCTCAATAGCATGGTCGCCCAAAACCAGGGATTAGAACAAGCAGTGGAAGAGGCCTGTAGCAGAATTCTAGAGCTAGCCATGCTAGCAGCATTCCCCACCACAGAAAAAATTCATCAACTGGCAGCTAGAGTCTGCAGGACCCAGGAGGAGGCTACAAAGGTTTAGTTGGAGCTGAACCTGTAGATCGCGGAGCTGTGAATGAAGGAGCCATCCTCTACACTCTCGGAAGTCAGAGAGCAGCACCACCACGCCATTCAATCGGGGTTGAAAGAAATAGAGCATGATGTCCAGGACTTCACAGGGTTGTTGGACTAGTCACTCGTCACCCTCACGTCGTTACAGGAGGACCCAATGCTACAACAGTTAGAAACAGAAGCACAGAAATTACAGCAGGCCTATGACAATGTTCAGGGAACCACATAGACGGTCGTCCTTACCCAGCGACTGGCCAAGATGAGGGAGGCCCAGGCTCTGAAAGAACAGGTGGACGCCGCACGACAGAAAGCAACAGGGCTTAAAGCATGCATCCAACCTTGGCTCGAAGAAGCATTCACGGTCACCACCATGATCGAGGAGAAGCTGGCCCAGATGCAAGACACATATGCAAAAAGGAAAGAGGGGGCCTCTGACAATGATGCATCGGAGAGTCATGCACAATTAATACAGCAAATAGCGAAGGAATGTGTGGCAGACGTAAGCAAAGCGCAGAGATTACTGGATGAACTTCGCGCAAAGATCACTGCACCAGCCAAGTGACTCGAGACGAGTCACGATGTTTGTGTTGGGGGCCTGTTGGGTAGTTGAGCCCCCGCGTAATGGTTTTGGGGCTAAAAGCACACAATTTTGGGTAACAGTATTTTAAAGGCTTTGTGAAGTGCACAGAGCACGAAGTGTAATGAGTCAAGTCAAAGGGTAGTCCACCCTAAAATATTGTAACTTAATCTAGAATGTGTCGACCTACCCATGGTCCACGAACCATGGGGATGTATAAATAGAGCGAGGCTCTAAGTGTAGAAGGTAGCTTTTGCTAAGATCTTAAGTGTATGGGTTTCTGAAAGTAATATTCAATCTAAGTATGTAAGTCGAGTTGCGGGTCATAGTAGTAGAAGAGGCTCTGCAGCTGTGTGCACAGAGGCCTAGTAGAGTCCGCAGCTGTGTGCGCAAACCCCTACAGCTGTGTATGCAGGGTAGGAAGTGGATTGTAACTGGAAAAAGCATTAATAAAGATAAGTTGGTTTTGGAATATCGGATATCTGTTGCTTTGTTTCTGTTAATACATCTGTTTATAGTTTATGATTGCGTGCATGTCTATTTATGTTGAATGGTAAAGGAAAGCATTAGGTTCATTTAAGTTAATTCAAGGTCTATAATACCAATAAGACATAGTAAGGGTAAGGGATCTAGACAGCGCCGCCTCGTGCTCAGGCTACGCGAAGCTACGCAAAACTGTACAAGTGCCAAAGAATGCTTCGTGAACTCTCTAGACCTTGTCAAGACATCCCTAGGGTGTGGAAACCTAGTTCCAACACCCTCCCATACTACCTCAGGTGAGACCTCAGTCTGCGCTCCGCGGACTGTTTCCGAAAGGGCCGGTAGTTTCGGGATTTATTTGGCTAAAACATTTCTTAACCTGGGTCAGGCCCCATCAAGCCAATAGTATTATCTAAGAATTGTTCATTTGGGTAATGTAAAGGAGGTTTCCCCCTCAAAGAGGCTTATTTCTAAGGTGTTGATCTATCTTTTCCATCTTTTTGTGAGTTGGTTTCATAACAGAGGGTCCACGCTGTGTTGTTTTGTCTCCTCCTCTATCTCAAGTGAAGGCGACCTTGCGCCTTTTTAAGAGCCCCGCTCTGTCTCACCTGCCTGCTTCACTATTTCCTGCGTGGCCTTACGCTCTTCCTAGGCCTTATAAGTGGCCTCATTTTTCCTCTTTTCGTCTAGCTGTGTCATCTTAAGCTTAGCCTCCTCCTTTTTCCTCTACATGGCGGAGTTGCTCCCTCCCACTGCCAAGTCTGTTGTAGAGCGCCACTCTTCCAGCCATTGATCAAGTACCACGTCAATGGCATCATCCATTGCCAGATAAGGCAAGTCGTACCATTTCTGCGCAGGGTCCTTTAGTGCCCTGATAGATACATGATGAAAGTCTTCTTTAAATTTGGCATAGCCCTACAGGTTGGTGTACACGTAGGTGACAATTGTGGTTTGCCATTAATGGCCATGCGGATGTTCATCTCCATCAAGATCCAGAAGATCTTGCTATCCTTGACACGCTATGCATCCTTGGTCACCCACAGTAAAGCGTACTTCGTCGCTTCTGGTAGGTCTGGTATGACCGAAGGGAATTGACTGCCCTCTGGTAGCTCCCACGCTACTAGCACAATTGACAGCAAGAGCCACATGTAGTGGAACATCTTGCTGAGCTCTTGCACTTCGTGACAATTCACCAGGAACTCTCCGCGAAGGTAGTCTGGCTAGTTGAACTGGACTCCTTCGGCGCACTGGGCTGCTAGCGTGACAATAGGCGTCAGCACCTCATCAGTGGGATACTTCCTCATCACCTTTCCTGCTAAGATCTATGTGGCTACCTTCACACCAAGTTCATTGATGTTGGATTTAGCATATCCGCGTGACTTCTTCACCAGTTTAAACTTTTCCTTCATAGACTCCGCAAGGGCATGCTCACCACCTTTTCTGCCAAATATCATGGTCGGATTCTCTCTTGTATATGAAAATCATGTTATCCTATGAATCAATCTATCCATGATGGGTATTGGATCCTCCAGCCATAGACACCCATCATGCACCAAGCATAGCAGCTACTTGATGACCAATACTGTCACTGGGGTGCGGTTCTAATGCGGTACCCAAAGTAGGTTGAGCAACCCTGCCTTGTCTACTCCCCTGAGCCACCTCAATGGCTCCAATGCAGTCATTCCAGTGTTTGTATCAATGATGCGGCGCATCAACTGCTCGGCCGCCATGTGTTGGAACTTCTCATGATCAGCCAAGTCCCAGTACTTAAGTTTTAGCAGTGGTACCCATGCCAAGCACGGTCCCTCGAAAACAATCTCTTTCAGTAATAGAGGGGTTTGCAAGGGGGTCTTGCTCTCATCGATGTCTTTTGGCACCTTGGTCTCGGGCTTTCATGGAGGAACGTACTCAGGAAACCAAGTAATAGGGTCCGCACCCTGGGCTTCAACCTCCTCCACTTTGACTCCCACATCCTCATCATCAATCGGGATGTCTTCAATGTCTTTCTCCTCTGGCTCCAAATTTATAGCTTTTCTCTTCTCTTGTGTGGTAGGCTTCGATGGGTTTCTTCTTGGCGATGCGTGCACCGTATTGTAGCCTGCTTTGCCTTCTTATCCTTCACGCTCTCCTTGGTTGGGGTCAACTTTGGTCTTGGCATCCTTGCCAATTTAGAGACTTCTGCTAATACTTTGGCCACTGTTGGAGTAGATACTTCTGCCTCTATCTCCATTTCAACTTCTGGCACCGACTCTCCTGCTAATTCTTTAGTATCTATAGCTTCTGCAGGTGCCAACATAATTCTTTCCAACAATGCTCGCGACGTCTCTGGTAAGTTTGCAAATGTTGGATTCTCTTTCAAAGCCTCGAAGAATTATTGGTTCATGTGTGCCTGAAAGCTCAACAACTCAATTCTCAAAATGCCAAGTGTTTTTCGCTGGACAGCCACTTGTAATTTACAGGGAATTTTGAATTCAAATCTGACCGTTCCCGCCAAATTTGGTTCATTAATACCAAATTGGCAGTAGATTTTCAAGGATCTGAGCCATAAATCTTGTCTTAAATGCCGGCCGCCCAGTCCATTTGGCCACATTTCTCCCATCAAATCATGAATGGTGACTTTAACGGTCACTTTCCAGCCGACCTGCATGATTTATCCCTGGGTAGCGCATCTCCCTTCGCGCTGTCGTGAACCCTGTGACACTTCCTTGCTTCGCATAATCCTCCAATCACGTAGCTCCCCAACCCGGGTAGTGTATTTTATAGTCCCATACCTCCTTTCAGCTGCCTAGAGCGCTAAGACTGTGTTACTCGCATCTAGTCACATAGTTGGACCACCGGTGTATGGCTTCAGTCGACTGCCATTCACCTTTCCTGGGAAGGGCTCTCCATTCAATTTGACCAACTGTACTACTCCTCCGATGGTAATTTCCTTAATGACATAGGACCCTAACCAATGCATTCTCAATTTCCCTGGAAATTTATCAAACTTACTGTCATATAACAAAACCAGGTCATTTACCTTAAAGGTGTGCAGCTTAATGTGTCGATCATGCCAGGATTTCTCGCGCTGCTTTTGGACCTATTGGTGAAATCTAGCTAGAAATATTTCTTCCTCAAGCTCATCCAGTTGTGCGAGCCTTTCCTCCAGGGCTCTGCAATTCATCATGCTTGTGAGTGCCACTATGCGCAAACTAGGCACAATATACTCCATAATCATTACCGCTTCAACACCATAGACAAGCCTAAAAGGGGTTTGTCCAATCAACTTCTTGCATGTCGTTCGATAAGCCCATAGTACTGCAGGTATGCGTAGGTCCCAATCACTTCACTGAGCATTGCAAACCTTGGTCAACATGTTCTCCAAAACTTTATTGAATTCTTCCACCATCCCATTAGCTTGCGGGAGATAAGGCGTGCTCTTCTAGTGATATACCTGAAATTCCTCCATCAGCGCACTGATCGTCTCATTCAGAAAGTGCATAATGTGATCACTCATCAAAATCTTTGGACAGTCAAATCACGTCAGTACATACTCAAAGAGGAACTTTGCAGCAGTCACATCTATGCAATCCTTCACAGGTTGTGCCTCCGCTCAACGAGTCAAATACTCCGTCATGATGATAATGTACCTCACTCCCATTTGTCCTTGGGGATGAATGGGTCCCACAAAATCTATCGCCCATTTATCAAAGGGTTGTAATGTCATCTGTGGATTCAGAGGCATCTCATCCCTACGTGATGGCCTACCAGTCCTTTGACACACATTACATGCTTTGCAGTAAGCTTTTGAATCTTGCTGGAGGGTTGCCCACCACAAACCTGTGTGTAGAATCTTCTACGCGGTCGCTCTCCTTGCATAATGTCCTCCCGGAGCACCCCCATGAGCGTCCACGAGGATGCTGCTTCTTTCAAACTCAGATACATACCATCGCAATATCTCATCGAAACCCCATTTCATACAGATGCCCAGCAATAACAAAAAAATATGTCGCACACACCACTAATTCCTTCTTCTGCTAGATGATGTATCCTTCTGGGGCAGTCCCTGTTGTCAGGAAGTGTATTATATCCTCAAAATGACCATCTGTTACATGCACTGAAAAAAGTTGCACGTCAAGCAACCCTTCCTCCAAATTAGTGGGCTCTTCCCCTATTTCGATGCGCGACAGATGGTCTGGTCCCGTGTTCAGTTATCCAGGCTTCACAATAACTTCAAAATCATACTCCTGGAACAATAACAGCCATTTGTAGATTCTCCCCCCCAACACAGGCTTATTGACCAAGCACTTCAGCGTGGAATGATCTATGTACATCTTGAAATGGCCTCCCAGCAAGTAATGTCTAAATGTCTGGAGCGCATATACCATAGCTAACCCTTCGCGCTCGGTGGTGGAATAGTTCGTCTCCACCTTGGATAACGTTTTGCTTGTGAACACTATAGAATGGTCCAAGTCTTTTCCGCCAGCCTGTGTCAGTACTGCTCCCAACGCTATACATGACGCGTTGACATGTACATGAAACTCCTTTTTCCAATCCGAGAAGACTAGAATCGGTGTGGTGACCATCTTTTCTTTCAATACATCCAAGCTCTTCTTACAGTCCTCATTCCAGCAGAATGTGACATCCTTTTTCAACAACCTTTCCATAGGTGTGGTGATCTCGGCGTAGCCTTTCATAAACTTTCTGTAATATCCCTTATGTCCTAAGGTAGCGCGCAACTATTTCACACTCCTCGGCACTTCCAAGTTCAGTATCACTGCAATCTTCATGGGATCTACCATCAGTCCCTGTCTGCAAACCACATGACCCAGCAGGATCCCAAAAGGAACAAAAAATAGATACTTCTTCAAATTGAGTGCGATCTGGTATCTTTGACAAGTATCTAACATCAGGCATAAACTGGTGACATGGCGTTTCACCAACCCAAACATAGTCCATTCATCAAAGTATACTTCCAGGAACTTATGAATAAATTCCTTGAATGTAGCAATGACTACGCACAAGAAAATCGCAAGTGCATTCTTCAATCCAAACGGCATTATAGTGTACTAGAAACAACCCCACTCAGTCACGAAGGTTGTCTTGCTCCTATCCTTTGGTACAATTTTGATTTAGTGGTACCCCAAGAACCCATCAAGCTTCTTGGCCACCTACATTGTCCAACACTTCATCAGTGAATGGAGTCGGGAAAGGATCGTGTACTCAAGTGTCATTCAACTTTCTGAGATCCACGCATGTCCTTATTTCATCCTTTTGCTTCTTCTCTTGTACCACCATTGGGCTTACCCAGTCAGATTCTTCCATAGGCTCAATGATTCCTGCCGCAAGAATCTTGTCTAGGTCTAAGTGGACCTTCTCCTTATACTTCGGATTGAGATGGTAAGGTCTTTTCTTAACTGGCTTCGCGTCGGGTTTCAATGTGATATTCATAACACCTAGGTCCCTGATTATCCCTTTTAGATCTGTAAACTTGGTAGGGAACAAATCATGGTATTCGCAGAACAATTCAGCGACCTTATCCATCGTCATGTCATCCTAGTAATCTACAATCTTCGCGAATTTGGACTCTGCCTTCGTACCAATGTTTACTTGTTTCGTTTTTAGCAGCGCAGTTATATTAGGATTCTCAATCTGTGGTCCTTCAACCTCACGGTGACCTTCTGTTTTAGGGATGTTAATCTTTCACGGATCCTCATCTTCTTCTTCAGTGATCACATTATAGCATTCCAATGTGTGATTCAGCTGAGTAGCCCACTCAGGGTTAATCAAGTCCAAAGGATCCTATGGTATCCTAAAGATTGTTACTTTCACCTCTTGTAGTGCCTCATCAATATAGTCAAACCCGTATTCAAAAATGAATGTCATTATGAATATTTCGTGCAGAATATCCCACTCGCCTATACCATGGTAGAGCTCTATTTCTACATACCAGTTCATCGAGACGACGTCCAGGGTGTAACAGAACAAGTGCACCCATTCAGTTTGGGGCTTCTCTCCATAAGCCTAAGCCCATTTCGCCAAGTGCATGTGCGGATCATTCTCCCCATCATATTTGTCTATTATTCGCACCTTTGACTTCCCAAAGCATGTTCTCATCATCCTCCTACATTCGCGCTAATCATCAAAGCTTCCCTTGTGTGTAGCCCACCATCTTGCGGGCGTAACGTGCAGTGCCCAGTCCAATGCCTGGAAGCGCTACTTTTCTAGTACCTCCCTCTCAAATGCATCCAAAAATACATCTACATCATTCAGGCCATCATAAGTGGGCAGATTTCTTACCTCTGATAACACACAGCACAATGACCGGGTCATCATGTTACAACTCAGTGTAGTTACTTCATGTAACTGATTCTGCCAGTGCTCTAATTCTTCATCAGAGTCCGAGGTGTAGGAACTCTCACGATCCCATGTAATTCGTCCATCCGTTGTTGGATTCACCCAATCTTGGTCTCGCGTTGTTATCTTATAGATATAGTCTAGATCGTTATCGCTCTCATAATCACGAACTGGTTCAGTATAGCGTGATCCCTCAGCAGGATCGAGGGGTACTATTACGCATAGCAATTTCTTCTCAAATATCATCTTTCGCTTCTTGAGGTTGATTACCCCATTCATATCAGTATCCCAATCAATTGCAAGGAGCACAGGATATGGGTTGTTGTCATCCACAATTTCTATTACTTCAAACTCAGCCAGGGCACTCATGCCTTCAATATCTACAGTCACCCCTTGCAGCACCCCATGGGGATGATCTTCTGCTGGTTCACCATCCTTAGTTGAATCAGAGACCATTGCAACGCAGGTCTTCCCATCCATTCCCAAGTCTGTTTTTGTAGGACATTCGTGTCTGACCCTAGGTCCAAGATAACCCGATCCATTTTATATTCTCCTATCTGCACAGTCAGTCTCACTATCTCCCGTCCTGTCCTTGTTTTATGCTTACCAATCTTTCGTACTATGCACAGCTCACCCGGAGTGTTTCTAGTGCATCTGTTTATAAGCTTCTATAACCCCTTCATAGCCTTTCTGTCACACAATAACTTCATGTAGGTCTCCAGGAAGGTTGTAAGCATAGAAGGGTCCATCTCCTGATCAAGCTTATCCTTGCTCCCTGAGGTGGAGGCATCAACGAAGCTCTTCTTTGCCTCCATGAATGTTTCACGTGTGCGCTTCAAATAGAAGTCATTCTCCTTTTCCAGAGCTTTGTGAACCCATGTGTTGTCCTCAGGTTGTTTCCCCTTATCATCTCCTATTGTGATTCCACTTCGGAGCACTATATTTACGTTTGGATCCTCTTCGCATGCCCATACCTCATCATTTGCAAGTTCTTAGTCGGCTGAGGTGGTGGTGCCCCTTTGTCACGTATCCTTGCTATTAACGTAGCATATTCTTCATTATCAAACAGAGTGCAATACTTGCACGATGGACATGTTGGGTTAGTGCAATCGCGGGCATAGTGTCCTAGTCCTTTGTAATTGTAGCAGATCAATTGTCCCTTACCTTGGCTAGGTCCGCCTCCACCTTAGCCTCGTCCGTGCCCCTGAAAGCCTGTCTACGCCATCCCCGCACTCTGGTCAGGGGGTCGTGTTTCTACCTGGACCCTATAGTGGGTGTTCTATCCATCATCAATTCATAACTTTTGTAGTTGCGTTCATCATGCCCTACTAACCTACAAAAGTTAAATCATAGTTATTACAACATTTGTACAAACTTTTGTAGCAAATGACAATTATCTGTGGCATGTTTTCCTGCTACCTGACATATAATGCACCACAATGAAAGCCCCACGCTCAGTCCTGCTTAAGCTTTTGGCCTTAAAGGCATTGGTCCTCCTCCAGTAATATAGTTCGCAAATACCAGACAATGGTCTTTGTAATGCCCCTGACCCTTGCATTTCAGGCACGATACCTCTTCGCACACCTTTGGTTGAACTGTTCTATCCTGTTTCAAACTTTGCATCTCAAGGAAAATATTTTTCAACTGCGCATGGATCTACTGAACCCCTAGATTTGGATCTTGCATCGATGTTTCATGCAGTCTCATTGTAATCTCCAAGGCCTTTGCCTAAGTTGTTATCTTCTATTGTGACAGCGCAACCCTTAAGTGTCGCAGGAGTGAAGCCACAAACCATTCGTGATGATTTCCGTCTGTTAAGTTCATGTTAGCTTCGTAGATTTTACACTTCAACCTATTATCTAATTCCCAAGGTGTCTCACCTGGTTGCATTGTGATTTCTTTGAACCCCACAATAGATTGTGCTTCAGATTTAGGCCTACTGAATTCTTTGTTCAGCGCGGTCTGGATGTCTGTCACTCAAGCATTTGGGTTATCATTAGAGTACTTTATATACCAAGTTAGCGCACAATCCTGCAGAGCACTAACCAATGTCGCCTTCTTCATGTGATCATCTGTAACGCCCTAAGCTTCCCATATGGCTTTCACAATGAACAAGAATTGGTTCGAGTCCTCATTTCCCAAGCCTTTAAACAAAGGTAGCTTTACTGAGTTTGCCATACTAAACTGCGGTGGAGGCAGAGGTGGTATAGGGGAAGCCATAGGCGATGGTGGTGAAGTTGGAGGTGGTGTGAGTGGAGGTGGCAATCGTGAGAATCCTTGTCTTATTAATTGAATAGCACTTCACAAAGAAGCCTGCGCTACTCCATCTTCATCACCTCGTAGAGGTGAAATCAATGGGCTATATTCAAGACCCTTTCTTCCCTCATTCCTATAAGTTTTCCGCTTCGCATAGCCCCAAACATCAAGGTAGCTCTATAACCCGTTTTTCACACAATAACATTTTAATCCAGGTATTCAAGTATTTCACGTACTTACCTCGCGGACCTTTGAAAAAGCACCGCTCCACCTCATTGAGGCTGACTGAGGTGTCGACCACGAACTCAATTATAAATCCTCCTATGATGCGATCGAGCCAATGATTGAAAGCGTGGGTGATCTTATCCTCAGATGCTTCTAATTTTTGTACCAGCTCCGGGGTCCAAACAATAGGACTGTCAATTCTCCGCCTTCCTTGGCTATCTGCTAGCTTCGCAATCCACTCATATAGCTCAACTGAAAAGGAGCAAAAAAAGATCTCATGTATTTCTATATATAGGTACCTATCCAACCACTTTTCCTTTGTCAGTCGCGGACTTATGTTTTTCTACACCGCAAATTCGTGGATCTTTCTATCCAACCAGTCTCTGATCTCTTTCTTAGTTGGATTCTAGTGATACGACATCACACATCTCTTATGCAGATTCTAATCCCGGCAACGGAACGCAGACCGAAGTCTCTTATGCAGATTCTGATTCTAGCCCTTTCAGCATCAGCCTGCGGAGCGCAGACAGAAGTCTCACCCAAAGCAATATGGGGGGATGCTGGAACCAAGCTTCTATACCCTGAGATTGTTGTGATGTCAGATTATTCATTCTATTCTTTCCTTCACATAGGTCACTTAGTTCTAGGTCTCGCTAGACTAGCCCTCTATTTCGGCTGTCAATACCTCGACGAAAAGGTACGATCGACGTTCGTGTAGCCCTAACCTATGGCTCAGGTACTTTCGCGCTGCTAGGGAAGTGTACCGCGCAGATTCCCAAACTATTCTAAATGTCTTACTTATCTTATTAGATACTCATAGTTAGCACCACGTAAACAGATATTATTATTTGTGTTCAGTTATCCAACGTAATTACACACATTCGCACATCACATAAGCATTATAAAAGAAATTCATACATAATATGACAAGATGCATTAATCAGAACAAAGACACAGAATTTGCAGAATACTTCTCTTTATTGATATCTTCAAGTGATTACAGACTCTATCTGCCTTACACACACAGCTGCAGGGGTCCGCGCACTCAGCTGCGGACTTCCTCCCTAGGCATCTGTGCACTCAACTGCAGAGCCTCTACCTACGCTATGACCCGAACTTAGACTTCTTACTTCATAGCTATGACTCTCTAAGACTTATCCCCATGACCTTATTTCTCTAAAACTACTTATATCTTAACTCTTCTTATACAATCCCATGGTCCGCAAACCATGGGTAGATCTTTTATAGCCGACTTTACTTTACAAAAATAAGGGCGGACAACCCTTTATGACTCATGACACCTTCATGCTCCGCGACCACAAAATGCAGAGTCTTTACAAGTTTATTACAAAATCTGACCCAAAACATGGGCTTTTAGCCCTTAAACTGTCCTTGGGGGATCCCATTCCCAACAGTTGGTTAGTGGTTGGTATTATCCTCGCAAGGTTAAGGGTTCAAGCTCAATAGTAGGGTGGTTAATTTTTATTATTTTTATTTGACAATGGAGATACATTATATTGAATACTTAAGCCTTCTAGAAGTTATCATTTTGTACAATATTCGTTGAACCCTATCCATTTTGTAGAATGTGCATGAGAAATACCTATTTTGTAGAACACTTAATGTTTTCTAATGCTTTGGGGTAAAACTGAGCACAATTTTTTTTTAAAAGGATTATTGGTTGTATTTATTTGTAATTTGATTAAGAGAAGTTGAATACAGTCATTGAGATAAGAGATATCATGATTATTGGTAATATGAGTAGGTGAACAGATTTTTGATATACAAACAAAATGCAAGTTGATTTGGATAGGATTTGAACTTGTGGATCCAGTCCGAAATATTGTGAAAAGTGATCCACAGTAGGTTGAAGAAGGAAGTAGGTTCCTCCACCAAGTTTGGTTCCTCAATTATGTTGTAGCCTATCGAAAGTGGGTTCTTGCACATTTTGGAGGTTGGTTCCTCGATCAAGTTGTATCCTATTACAAGTTAGTCTAGAATATTTTCAAGTTTGGTGCCTCAATAAGGTTGTAGTCTATTGCAAGTGGGTGCTTGAACATCTTTGGGTTCAGTGCTTGAAAATATATACAAATAAATTGAAGAATAAGACAAAAAGAAAATTATGGTTTTCTCCTACAAGGGTTTCCACGCAAAATCTTGTGTTTGATATGATGATGGCTTCTTGATGCATAGTTTCATTCATTGTTATGATAAAAAAATGTTATGATACACTAACACATGGTTAATTATTGATGAAATTTTTTGAAATGATAATTTTTCCACTACATTGATTCACCCCCCCCCCCCCCCCCCCCCCCCCCCCAGTGTGATCTTTGATCTAACTTATGGTTTAATCTA
This sequence comes from Pinus tabuliformis, assembly GCA_031772625.1. Classification (NCBI taxonomy): domain Eukaryota; kingdom Viridiplantae; phylum Streptophyta; class Pinopsida; order Pinales; family Pinaceae; genus Pinus; species Pinus tabuliformis. The sequence continues at coordinate 242,184,874 of CM062817.1, forward strand.
TTGGGAAATCCATACATAAACACTTAGATTGGATGTTGATGTATAAGTGACTAGGTGGGAGGACTCCAAGACCCCCATTAAGTTCCCATTTTACTCGATTGGGTATGTAGAGGACTAATAAGTCTAGTGTCACTACTTAAGGTAGAAGTAAGGGAGGAGCATACAAGAGTACACCATTGAGTTCAAAAAGATGGTAAACATGTTTGGTATCCCTCCTAAATTATATGTGGGGTCTATATAGCCATGTGAGAAATAAAATGATATTTTCAAGCCAAGTGCAATGGATAAGGCATTTGTATAGGTACAATGTCTAGAAAGCACAGGCCATAAGAGAGGCCATCCAAACCATTCCAGGTATAAAGAACACCGGGAAGATTCCAAAGAGGGGAAGGAGAGGTGGAAAGTGTGTAAGGATAATAAGATGGAAAACACTACACATCAATGTAAGGATCTAGTAACCGTGTTCCCATTGTAATATTGATGGTCACACTAAGGAAATCTGTTGGAAGTTATATCCATAATTGAAATCAAAAGATGACAAGAAGGAATCAAAGAAAAAGAATCATATAGCCATGGATTTGAGCAATTAGGTTAGAATTATTTCCAATGTGGATGAGAAGAGTGTTTTCACATTAGTGCAAAACGAAGTGAATATAAGTAACCATCATCAACAGGAAGAGGAGGAAATGACCAAACTCTTTCACATCAAGATCCAAGTCAGGAAGACCAAGATATATGCTTTGTTTACTTTCAGTTTACAGGCTAATCTCATAGAAACATATTTGGTTAACGAGATTGGACAGGAGGTTCATGGTTATCCTATCCCATATCCATTGCAATGAACAAATAAGAATGTAGAGACCAAGATAACAAAGCAATGTGAGATTAAATTTGCTCTAAGAGTTGATTTTATGGATGAAGTATAATTGCATGTAGTACACATTGACATATGTGGAGTCATGTTTGGAAGCTCATACATATATATGAGGGATGAAATCTTCATGCAAAGAATCAACTAGTATCACCTAGTCAAGAATGGGAAGTATTACATCATAAATGTGCATAAGGGCAAGTCCAAGTTTTCACTAGTAAGTTCCAACCAAGCCAAGAGGTTGATTAGTTTGAATAAGAAATGTGTTTTACTTTTATTAGGATAAAGTCAGTCAGATTATGGGTCTACAAGAGTAAATGAATCCCTGGATGGGTGTAATAAATAGTAATAACATCAGCTGGAAGAGCTTATACAGTCGTATAGAGGAGTGTTCCAGGATCCCAAACGACTACCACCCGAGGGAAGTGGAGCATAAAAAACAATTATTGCCACTCTCACTACATAATATAGGGTTGTATAGGTAGTCCATTCTAGAGTCAAATGAAGTGAAGAATTAGTTGCAACAGCTATTAGAGTAGGGTGTGATTTTCCCAAGTAGCTCACCTTATAGGTCACCCATTATAATTATACCAAAGAAGGATGACATTGGAAATAATTTGCATCAATTATAAAGCATTAAACAAGATTACACTCACGAGTGCCCTTTTCCTAGGATCGATGATCCATTAAATTATTTTTAGCACAAAAGACACTTCACTAAGTTGGACCTTAAATTAGGGAACTGCTAGGTATGTGTCAAATAACAATACACTTGGATGACTACCTTTAAAATAAGGAAAGGTTTGTATGAATTGTTGGTCATGCCATTTGGTTTATGTAATCCATTTTATGATACTAATGAATGATGTATTTCACCCATATTTAGATTCATTTGTCATTGTTTATTTGGATGATATATTGGTTTATATTTCTAACTAGGAGGAGTATATCTCACATATTATGTAGGTGCTCGATACTTTGAACAAGAAATAGATACTATCTATCCTCAACAAAGTTGACTTTTCCCAACAATATTTATTATATTTTGGGTACGTGATTGGTGGCGGGGAGCTCAAGATAGATCACATGAAGATGGAGGTCATAATGACGTGGTTAGTTCCTACAAATTCCTTTAAAGTTAAGATTTTTTTGGGGGCAGCACAGTACCTATGCAATTTCATAACATCATTTAATAATGGTTACACCACTCACTGCCATAACAACAATAAGCAAGAGTTTTTAGTGGGTGAAGAATTAGGAAAAGGAGTTTTATAAGTTGAGAAAAAAATGTATTCAGTCACTAGTTATTTTATTAACAAACTTGCAAAATCCCTTCAAAGTGGAGATATATGTAAGTGGGTATGCCATGGGAGTAGCCTTCATCCAAGAAGGAAGGCATGTATGCTACTGGTTTGAAATATTTCATGTTGCAATTCTCAACCACCCTACTTATGAAAAGGATCTGTGTGTTATTACAAGTTATTAAAAGATGGAATCGTTATCTAATTGGGAATATGACTATCATCCCCATCAAGCATTGGTTGCTACAGTATCCATAGGCTTCAAGTAATCTACAATAGAAGTAGAGGGGGTTATCACAATGGTTTCATCTAGTCATCAAGTACAAGAGAGGTGGCATAAACAAGTTGGTAGACATACTTTCAAGCCCACTTGCATCCATAATTATATCTTTGAGAACTCTAATGCACATGGAGGCTTTCAACTATGATGCATATAGAGAGGCATACTAATGGGCTCCTACAATGGACATCGTGCACACCCACCAATAGCACTATTTTTATATCCTTTGTCCAAAGTTCACATAATTTGACCTTGTCAAATGTACAATATGGTTGTCTTGCATGTTTGATTATAAATTGTTTAAGGGGTTTCTTGAATTATTTGGTCATGTTCATGGTTTTACTTGGTTTTTGGTGAAAATAATGTACTAATTGATATGATAATGTGAGAATCCTTTTGACCAATAGCCCTGAAATAACCTGAAGATCTTATTCCTGATATAGCTAGCACCTAGCCCAAGACCACTATGATTTACTTGAAGACAACTTGACCAACTAGGGACTGCATTTAGAAAGTGAATTCAATACTAAAAATAGGGCCCTATGATTTTGGGATTTAGAGGGAAATAGTCCACCTATCAAGGGGATTGATCCTTGCCTTATTTATATAAAAAGGATTCGAGGCTTAGCCTTTGGAGGGGTTGTTGTTGTAATTTTATTTATAGTTGATGGGAACCTAAAACCTCATATTTTCCACATCAATTTCAACCTTTTTGGCCAATTTTTCTTGTCATAATAGTTATCTAGGAAGCATGCCCTTGCTAATGGTGATATATTTTTCCTTAGGCATGTTCCCCGTAATTTAGATCATTTTAAGTGATTATGGTAGTGTGATTAGGGGAAAACTAACCTTTGTATGTCTACTAATGAAAAGGATCATGATACATTGTTTCATATAGGCTATTATAGGTTATGACATTGCTAGAAGTGATGTTTATGTTGTTATAACAACTATTGTTCGGTAGTTCTAACACCTATCAGTCACATTTCTGCAACACCTACCATATCATTGTCATAACACCCGATGTTGATGATGTTGTTGTAATACCCATGGTTGTCATTTCTACAACACATTGATGTAACATTTGTTACATGTAACCATTATTGTAACACCTGAAATTTCCATTGATGTTACATTTCCTCCACATGGCTATTACACAAACTTAAATGATCCGCTTGAAAAGGCGAGTACACATTCTCACACATTTGTTCACAGGTGAATATGATGGATATCATGAACAAATGGATATCTCAAGACAGTAGCATCTTAAGCCACTATCCACAATGAAAAGCCCTGACATACATGAAGGGGCAGCAGAAAAAATGAGTGATATATATCAGCAAAGGGACTCAGAATTAAATGAAGTTTTCAAGGCGGTTGAAGACAGTTTTCTGCCACAAAGATCAGTTGTTATACAGGAGTTTTTATTTGCAAATCAGAGTCTGGACATCTTTCATAGTCTTGAAGACCCGATGACAAAGTATATGGAAATTTTAAACAGTATGCAGCTAGCATCATTTTGCAGGTATATATCAAGGCTTCATTATGAATTTTTCTTAGGCTTATTTATTTTTCTTTTCAAGGTTCAAAGATTGGCTTGAAGTCCAACAGTCAAAATTGTATTGGTACCAATAAATTGTATCGGTACCAAAATTGTATTGGTACCATTGGAAGTTTGATTTCACTTGACAAGGATAATCTAAGCTAATTAGAGTAGGGATAATTGTGCACAAATAAGCTTAGTGTCAGGGCATTTAGATTTAGTTTGTATATACATTTCAGATTTGACTGAATAGGAATACGGAAGAGAGGTTTTAGGAAGGGGTTTTTCAGTTTTCAATCTTCAGATTTTACAAGTTCTCAAGGGTGGTTGAGAATAGTTGCAAAATTGAATCCATAGCCCAACAGATTAGGCACATAGTCTACAGCTCTTAGTGTACCACAAGGAGATGTTATCCACCATGGAGCTAAATGTTGTAACAATTACTGGGTTAACATTTTTGTTAGGTCAAAGATTCATAATTCATTATCTTCTGAGCATATTTAGATGAAGACGTGATGATATTGACATAGAACCAACAGTTTGTAGTGGAAGTGATGGCAATGAAAGAGGAAAAGGCGAGAATCGTAGTAAACCAGGTGAAGAAATTAGAAACTTCAACGTCGGTACTGGGTCAAAGAAAGCCTTCGTTGTTTCAGATGATTTTCCCAAGCATGGAGTACATCCTCAAGTTATGCATTGCCAATGCAGAATGCTTGACACTAGGCGTGAGGGAACAGAGCAATTGCATGGGTGGTTACATAATAGCAGATGGCATAAAAAACTTCCCGCTTCTTGCATAGACAGGCATTATAATGTTAATATAATTACAGTATTAAATCCAGCGTGCATGATGGTGTGTAGTTTGTAGCACTATCTGTCTGTCCATTCAGGGAGATTTGCTTCATATTTCTTTAAATCGGTGTGTGTTAGAAGGTTGAAATCGCAGATATAGTGGGGTCGTTCAGCGTTTCTTCAAACGGAAAATCAAACCAATTTACCATATCAAAGCCAAATAAATCTCCAGATCATCACTAATTGTGGGTATCTTGAAAGCACCCATCTAATATTCTAGTGAAGCACATATAAATGGTTATGAGATCATGCCCCATGTAAAATAAAAATAAATGACTTCTTTCTATAAAATAGATAGGTGTCGAAGCAGTTTGCAAACAAAGGAAGTTTCTGGATTTCACAATTGGATCAGTAATACGATTCAAGAGTTTTTAGGTAAATCTGAGAAGAACACTAGAGCAGGCTTATGATCTGCAAGTGAGATTGATGGATCCGACCAGAAGAAATTCGTCGTGTATTGTGATCGCAAAGCAGCCCAGATCTAACTGATCGGGTTAATTGCAAACCCCCTCGCTGGCGGACGGGTGATATTATGCTTTTGTTTGAGGTGATTTTGGTAATGTCATACATACAGAGACTATAAGCTGAGTTCTGACTGTTTATCCAAACTTCCTCGCAAGTTCATAGCAGCACATGCAAGGACTGTTTAGATTAGATTATTTATATTTGGACTGCATTTTTGGCAGCTGCTCCTTTAATATAACCATATAAATACCGTAGTATAAAATCCAAAAAGATTAAAAGGCATTGGCTGAAAGCGTAATTTAATTCCAAAAAAGTATTTACATGAAATTAAGTTTAAAGATTGATTTTATAACTAAAAGTGGAAGTTATGCTTTGGGAGAGAGATAAAAGAAATAAAGGGGGGCTTGGGGTTCGAAAGAGTGAGATAAAGTAAATAAAGGGGGCTTGGGGTTCGAAAGAGTGAGATGGGGGGCTTGGGGTTCGATAGTTTTGGGGGAGAAATCTGTAAAATATTGCACTGACAGCCCTAAGCAATTTTTCAAGAAATCAATACAGATTCCATTTTCTCAAGTTTGATTGCATTCTGTATTCTTCTCATGTGTATATGCAGCCTGTTCATAGCCTGTTTATTCTAAGCTGTGTTCTGGAATGTTTGAAATAAATTATTATGTTCAAGAATGAGTACATGCATGACCTTAACAAAATTTATTTTAATGAGATGAGATTAAAAGATTTGCAGGAGATTCAATTTGTTTCGAATGCACCTTTTGATCTTGTGGAATTGATACAATATAATTTCCAATGTTGCACAAAGCGCGATCGGGATTTAATCGGCGCCGGGAAAAAAGCGGAAAAAATCGACAAAAGCGGGAAAAAGGCGGAAAAAAGCGGGAAAAAAGCGTTTGGCACAAAAATATTCATTTTTTTTCATTTTTTTTCAATTTTTTTAATATCTAAACCATCTACAACATAAAATAAATACATTGACACATAAATATGATAAAAAAACTAATATATAAGATGTTTAATATCATTTCTAGCGCTAAAATCACACATAACATTGAATCATGTCCTGAATAGTAAGTCCTGAGTCCCAAGTCCAACTCAGCCTCAAAATATCAACAAAAAATATGATAATGTATCGCATCATGTCATAATGTCATATACAATAAAATGAAAGTCTAATCCTATTGATTTCCTCTGCCCCTCTTGCGAGAAAATGGCACAGCTTTCTCTTTCCCTCTAGATGTAGACGCTGGTGCCTGTGCTGGTGGAAATGGCAGTGGAGTCTGACGTGCTCTAGAAGCTGAAGAACTAGTAGTAGCAGCTACAGGAGGCTTAGGTGGACGGAGACCACGTCCTCTACTGGTGGTAGTGGTAGCCCGGGTAGCCCGGGTAGGCGGTGTCACCTCCTCCTCCTGCTCCTCCAACTCCTCCTCCTCCTGCTCCTGCTCCTCCTCCTGCTCCCCCTCCTCCTCCCCCTCATCCTGCACTAACCAATCCTCAGTGGGATCCATGAGAGGCCTCTCGGTCTCAACCCTCCATTCAGCAGTGGTGTCAATCCCATCCAATGAGATGGCTTCCGTATCAGGTGTCTTACTCTTCTCTAGTTGTCTCACCCACAATCGAAGATTGTAGTAGACATAGACCATGTCATTAAGTCTATGGGACTCCAACCTGTACAAAGTTCATGAAATAATAATTAATAATTAATATTATAAAAAAAATATTGTTTAAAACTTTAATGAATTCAAAAATTTATTTGGAAATTTGCAATATTTTAAATGTTTAAGTGTTAACCTATTGCGCTTCTTGTTGTGTATTTTTTCAAATACACTCCAATTGCACTCACATCCCGAGGAGCTGCATGTTTGGCTGAGGATGCGTACGGCAAGATTTTGCAAAAGGGGTACTCTGCCACCATACATCTTCCACCATGCGTCTACAACAAAATTACAAATAAAATTTTAAATAAACATAAGAAAAAAATGGAATTTGAAGAAACAATGAAATTTGAAAGTTGAAACAAAGTTACAAAGTACATACTACAAACTAAAAAATACCTGGCATTTTAATCGTCCTATCAATGACAGCCATCTCAAAGCCAAATGTGCCACCTGACAACTTATATTGCTCAATTTGTCTAGAGATCTCCATACGTTCTTCTGGAGATCTCACCATCTTCTGGACACAGGTTAATAATCCTTCCACGACCTCAACATCAAAATTAAACCCACATGCATAAGAAAATGCAGGGTTCAGGAAAAGCCCAGCAGCATGAATGGGACGATGGAGTGTGTTGTTCCATCGCTCATCAATGACTTCCCATAGGAGTTGTCTCTGAAACCCATCATCTCCCTTATCATCATAGTAGGACCGAATGGCTTCTTTGGCCCTGTCCATGGCTTCATACAAATAGCCCATTGCGGGCTTCTCACCATCAACCAACCGAAGAACCTTTACCAAAGGTTCTGTAACAGCGCACACCTCCTGCACTCCCGCCCAGAAGTCTTCCTGGTATGAAACTAGTTTGCAGACGGCCTCTCCTTCTGGTTTGCGGCTCATTGACGAAGCACGCCACTCCTCTGAAAGAAACATTCTCTTCAAATCCCACATAGAATTCAAGAGGGATTGAAGAGATATGAAACTCGTCGCAAACCGTGTAATGGCGGGGCGCACCAACTCTTTGTTGTTGGTGCATTTTCTCATCAAGCTAAGCACAGATGTGTGATTGTAAATAAATTTTGTGATGCTTTTTGATGAGTCAACAACCTTTTTGACAAAGGGAATTTTCCCTATGTCCTCTAACATCAAATCAATACAATGGGCAGCACAAGGTGTCCAAAATAAAGCAGGATGCCTGTCCATAAGCATTCTACCAGCAGCAACATAATTTGCAGCATTGTCCGTTATGACTTGGACAACATTTTCTGCACCCACCTCCAAAATAAACACATCCAGCAAATCACATAAAGTTCTTGCATCTTTGATTTGATGAGTTGCATCAACAGATTTGATAAACATAGTCCCCTTGGGACAACTAACCAAGAAGTTTATAAGGGTTCTCCCCTTTTGGTCAGTCCAACCATCTGACATAACAGTGCATCCTGTTTGTGCCCATGATGCCCTAAAATCCTCCAATCTTTGGGTGCAGTCACGCTTTTCATCTTGAAGAAGCCGGCCTCTGAAATCATGAAGAGAAGGGATTTTGTACCCCGGGCCAACACTGGCAATAGCATCAACAGTAGGTTGGAAAAATGGATTACTCCTTACAATGCTGAAAGGAATATCACTCCAGAGGAGAAATTTTGTCATCAACTTGTCAGCTTGTTCTTTTTCAGTTCTTTTTAGCATTGAACCAATAGTTGGTTGTGAACCAGGTGTGGTTCGAGGAACAAAATATGATGATGCAGCTACCGGATTGACTGACGCTGCAGTAGAACCAGTGCCACTTGGCCCACTTCCTTCAACTGACCTTTTTAGTTGCCTTTTGAGTTCTTCTTTGGCATCTCTAGTGTGCTCTAATTCTGCCAATGCTCTCATGGCTTTTTGGATAATTTCAGCATTTGTATTTAGACAGGGCCCCACATCATGTCCAGGGATTTGTGCAAGGTGGAACTTCAACCTGTACACCCCCCCGAATATTTCCTTTCCACACAACTTGCAATACAAGTTTTGTCTATCATTCGGAGTTTTAGGGTCACCATATTCCCAGAAAGGATCCAATTTCCTTGGCATGTTTGTTTTTGAATTTTGAATTTGCAAACCTATGGAAAAATAAGGATTAGGAAATAGGAATTTAGGATTACATAATACAAATTACAATTTAGCATTTGCAAAATTACAAGTTAATTATTTCCAAAATCCCAATTTCTAAACCCAAGTTACCTAACCAAATGCCAATGGCAAATGCCAAAAAACAATGAAAATTCAAAAAAAATAAACATTGTTTAAAAAAAATGAGAAAATAAAAATAAAAAATTGGTTCTCATAGTCATAACAAATTACCCATCCCAAATCAATGAAAAATTTCAAAAAATTCTTTAAAAACAATGAAAACCAAAGTTTTTATAGAAGCAAAACCAAAAAAAATTAATCTACATACCTCTTTTATGGACAAATTGGTGATCTTGGCTTGGATTCCTCCTAAAAACGCTTGGATTCGCTCCCAAATCCGACGGAAACCCTTCAGCTCCTCTCCCTCACCTCTTCTCCTCCTCCTCTGCGCGGCGACAGCACAATGAATTAAAAAAAAATCGAATTTGCCATATAAAACCCCGCTGCCCGCGCCTCCCACGATTTTTACGCAAAAAATCGCAATTTTTTCGAAAAAATCGCGATATTTTCAAAAAATCGCGATTTTTTCGATAAAAATCGGTATAAAAAAAAAGTGGCGATTTTTACGGATAAAAATCGCGATTTGATCGGGCAGAGGAAAAAATCGCGATTTTCCGATAAAATCGCGATTTTAACAACACTGATAATTTCAAATGTTAGAAAACACATAGTTATATTCCATTGGAATCTTGAATGTTAAATGCAATGCCTCTTGGGGTTCTAGTCTCTTGAATTCTTTATTACTCGAGGGATTAGTCCTTATCCTTCATTCTTCTATCACTCTTCAAAGTTGATTAAATCTGATTTAAATCTGCAGCTTCTGAGAAATTGGCCTATTTGGTTGAAAGAAATGAGCTTTTAGGGTTTCAAAGACTTATTGCAATCCAACTAATTTATCGAAGGTCTGCTCATTTTTCGAAAGTTTCAAAATATTTTGATGTTTGGTCATTGTTTCCTCTACAATCGGGTATTGTCTCCAGGGTTACAACACCTTCTATGATAGTTTTATATGTGCCGACAGCCTTTCCTTGTGTAGCCCATCATGTAGGCCAAGATGTATGAATGTAAGTTTTTAACCCTTGTCTAGTACCTTGGTAAGGTCATTTGATATCTTTCCTAGATCATTACTTGGCCTCGTCTAACCTTTTTGGGATCTCCTTCCATGGACATTCTCTTCCTCTTGGATAGACTTCGATGTGCATGTCTAATTTTGATCACTTGATTAGTCAATGATGCATTTGGCAGGTTTCAAATGTTCTCAAATCCATTTGAGGGTACACAAGGGTTAACTGAAAATATAATCTCAAGTTTCATGCTTCGCATATAGTGTGCAATACACCAATTCTATGTTCGATCCACCATTGTTACTCATGGATTTGTATAACTCGTGACCTACAGACCACAGCATGGATGATGACCCTCTCGCTAGCTGGGAAAACTCAACTCGTGTTTCATCGATCAAACTCATGTATGAACCTACCCAATGCAGGGATTTTGCCCAACAATTATTTGACATCCCCTCGATGCCACTAGGTCATTCACTTGTCAATAAATAACTTTATTTCATTTGTTTTAAAAGGTATTCTTACTCTCTAAAGCATTGAAAGTCTCCAAAATTTGTGACTAAAAGATCACCAACTTCTTAAGCTCTTGTGTTCTTGGATTTACTATCTTCTCAATCCCTCTCACAACAAAGACTCCCCCTCACAAGTATGTTCTCAGTTGGTTTTGCTTTCTTCCTCCTGTCACATTGGTCAGCTTGGATCTAGGGTCTTTCCATTAGTGTTTTCCTAGATCACCCAAAGCGGGCTACTAGTTCACTCACTACAATGAGAACACCTCACAATTGAGGGAACACAAAGATCTATTACATTGGGTATTATATTTATTGTTATTATTTGATAAACCTTATATTGTATATACATTGCTTTGCCTTGGACAGGATTTTCAAGGTATCTTGCAAGTAGATATGGGCAGAGATGCAAGAGGCTCAACTCTTACTGGTTTTTCACAAGAGGTTTCAAGTTTTCCTTTAACCCATGTAGCATATTTTCCTTCCTCCTTTTTTGCGTTGGCTTCGTTTCCTTTTGTTCATTAGTTAGAACACAAATTAATTAGAGGGTTCGTCTAGTTTCCTTTCTAAATGCTATTTCCATTTCTTACTATTATAGAACTCTTGGAAACTTGATCACAGTACCTTGTGAAATCAATTAACCCTACCTAAGCACATTAAATCAGATCTAATAAGTAATATTTACTCTCTTTCTTTCACCTTTTCCTAGTGCTCAGCTGCCCTCGACAATGGAGTAATGACTTCACTCCTTAATGCTCTCTTTTGGTCATGGTTGGGCCAATTTCGGCAATGTAGTAATGACTTCACTCCCTTAATGCTCTCTTTTGGTTATGGTTGGGCCAATTATGTGGATGTGTGATGCTTCTCTCTAACCAATGTGCTACAGGGGAGCCATATACTAATAATCTTAGAGAGATTCCATATATTTATCATAGTCTTACAGGACGCCATATACTAATAGTTTTAAAGAGATTAGAGAGATTCCATATATTTATCATAGCCTTGCAGGGAAGCCATATACTAATAGTCTTAAAGAGATTCGATATATTTATCATTAGCTATAAATACCGTCACAAAAGGACCTTATATTAAAGCATATCATTGTCCAGTTGGCAAGCCATGGAAACTTGATGTTTTATATTAAAGCATCATTCTCCAGTTGGTAAGCCATAGAAACTGAATGTTTTTAATCATATGCCTTTACACTTGAGAAAGACGTAACAAAATATGTTTTTCTATAACATAGTAAGCCATAGAAACCAAATGTTTTTAATCAGATTCCTTCATGTCTTTTGAAAGATGTAGCAAACATGTTTTTGGTTTTATCACCGTCCTTGTCAAATATATCTTAATAGTTTACACCTCCATTACATAATTTAGATAAGATAGTGGGATGACCATTGCGTAGAGACATTTAGAAATGCCATAAAAGATTCTTTTATTTTCTCCATATTAACACAAGTTCCCTCCATGGGACTTCACTCCCTTAATGCTCTCTTTTGGTTATGGTTGGGCCAATTATGTGGATGTGTGATGCTTCTCTCTAACCAATGTGCTACTACTAATAGTCTTAGAGAGATTCCATATATTTATCATAGCCTTACAGGACGCCATATACTAATAGTTTTAAAGAGATTAGAGAGATTCCATATATTTATCATAGTCTTACAGGGAAGCCATATACTAATAGTCTTAGAGAGGTTCTATATATTTATCATAGTCTTACAGGGAAGCCATATGGCATATGCTAATAGTCGTAGAGAGGTCCCATATATTTATCAGTGTGTTACAGGGAAGCCATATATTAATAGTCTTAGAGAGATTCGATATATTTATCATAGCTATAAATACCATCACAAAAGGACCTTATATTAAAGCATCATTGTCCAGTTGGCAAGCCATGGAAACTGAATGTTTTTTATATTAAAGCATCATTCTCCAGTTGGTAAGCCATAGAAACTGGAAGTTTTTAATCAAGTGCCTTTACACTTAAGAAAGACACAACAACACATGTTTTTTATCACATAGTAAGCCATAGAAACCAAATGTTTTTAATCAGATTCCTTCATATCTTTTGAAAGATGTAACAAAACATGTTTTTGGTTTTATCGTGTCCTTGTCAAATATATCTTAATAGTTTACACCTCCATTACTAAATTTAGATAAGATAGTGGGATGACCATTGGGTAGAGACAATTAGCAATGCCATAAAACATCCTTTTATTTTCTCCATGTTAGCACAAGTTCCCTCTATGGGACTTCAGTTCCCTTTTGAATAAAGCAAATATTTTATATAATCAATTACAATTATAATGTTTAAACTTTAAACATACAATGGATTGAACTGACTTTCCAAAACAAATTACAAAATGCTCAAACCAATCACCAATTAGAATGTTTAAGCATGTAATGGATTGAGGGAATTAAACTGTAGAGTAGTGGAGTGCTGCCCATGCATTTTATTTATCAAGATCCATAAAATCACTAATTCTGGATTTGAAATATTATGATAATCATTTAATGAATTTCGAACATAAAAGATTGCATGTGATTTCTGCTTTTATGAAATACCTAAAATAAATTTGAATTATGTAGCACATTGATGAAGCTCCTAAAGAAAATGACATGTTCACATGACATCTTCAACAGAAGTTTTAGACAACTAATGAGATATTAGCCCATTTAGCAATAACATCATGAGCAGCCTGCCCTAACACAATTTATACGAGCAGCTGCTGTTTTAATGTAATTAGCAACATAAGCTAAACACCAACATATATAAATGCACAAGAAAACATTAAGACCAGAGGCCTAATAGGATAGCAGGATCAAATTTCTAATTCCTACTGTGAACTCAAATGCCAAACTAAAACTGCCAAATACAGACAACAAAATTGAACATCAGTGCCTGATGATGCTACTCTCCCAACTTACAAATTTATAATGCTTCAACACCTTCATAGTCCATGCAATTTAAATACCTGATGTAGAAACAAACAAGACAACAGAAAGATATTAAGGTCTAAACAATTTTAAATGACAGATTGAAAAATGGATCTGCACTGCTAACCATGTCAGATAACAAAAGGCATATTTGACTATGAACACCAACTGGTAAGCACAACACAGTAATCATTAAAATTTCTGAAGTATTACTGACTCCACAGTAGATAGTTTACAACACCAACTGGTAAGAACAGCACAGTAATCCTTAAAATCTCTAATGTATTACTGAATCCACGGTTGTGAATTTAGAACACCAACTGATAAGAACAACACAGTAATCCTTAAAATCTCTAATGTATGTATATGTATTACTGACTCCACAGCAGACACTTTGCATATAAATATTTTGTAAGGATAAAAACATACATAATGCAGGAGTTGTCCATCACTATCAAACAATTAATCTCAGCCAGAGTATGTGCAAATCTACTTGCAAGAAATTTAATCCTAGTTCAACAAACAAGATTTCAAAGTTCTATAAACAGTACTGCTAACAAAAATCAACTGAACAATGAAAAAACTTATGTTGCCAATAATCAATGCATACCTCTACCACTGGAACCAATCGCTTCTACCCTGTCACAAATAATTTCAATTGCTGAATTTGTAAAGAGATTCATTCTAAAACTGCAACAGTTATTAATCACAATTCCACCTAAGCCGTGAGCTCGCATGGAGCATGGAAAGTCCGCCCTCGGCAAACATCTTCTAAATTTTCTCCCGCATAAGAGCAAAGTGGTGAGACCTCCACCCCTGCACAGATTTAGATATGTTTATCTCATTTTCTATTAAAATAGTTACTAAATTGGAAAATAACAAGTTATTTTGTAATAAGGAAAATACTATCTGTGTAACAATGTTGAGAAGACATCATGCATTTACTTAACCACTCTATAGAGCGCATACAGAAGAATGATGTCTTGATGCATATCCTGGAAACCTAGCAAAGATACAAACATGTGTTTGATAAACTAAACTGTAAGTTCGGTATGCATATCTAGCTAGTAACATACAAACATGTGTTTGACAAACTAAACTGTAAGTTTGGTATGCATAATGAAACAGAGCTGTAATGTTAGTTTCAAAGCTTTGCCCCTTCCTTCCAATAACAAATTAAAGTAATGCTAATGCAACAGCTTTATTAATACCATTATTAAGTGAACCTTTCGTTTTCATCTTAAAACACACTCTGAACGTCAACCCTTCTAAAGTAAGGTCCAGCTCTGACAGTCCTTCCAGGTTGACAAAGGTCAACCCTGAGTTAAAAGGGTTTCTCCTGGTCAGCCCTTCTTTAGAGGGAAAAGGTCTTGAGCTCAACTCAACCCAGCAAGGTCCCAATCCTAAATCTAAGAACACTAAAGCTGCCAGAGATGTAACAAAATTATGATCGGTAACATATCAATGCCTTGTTCCGCTTTTGATCACTCAGTGTAATCAACAATACAATGAAGTTATTGATATGCTGAAATAAATTACCATGAGAATAGGTACATTTTTGACAGCCCTAATCTTTTTCTCCAGATAATGATGTTTGAATATGTCGAAACCAATGTTCCACCAAGTTTCCAGGACGGGGACACAGGAACGGGGCAACGCACAAGGGAGACGTGTGCAAGAACCCCAAATTTAGAGAAATTCAAGTGGGGACAGGGGGACATCCAAGTGTATATATTATATATAAATTCAGCTTCAATATTGAAATACATTGATTCATGCATCATAAATGATTCAGTGAAATAGAAATTGTAAAATATGGTATACATTTGTTTAAATTCATCATTCATTATTCTTGAACCTGATTAGTACTGAGCAAAAAAGTAGATATTCAAGTCTGAAGACTGGAATAGTAAATTGAAATTACTCGGCGCATCGGGGGCTCTGCGGTGCGCATCGAAACTGGGTTTGTAGTGAGGGTTTTGCAAGAGGGGTCAGATAATAATATGTCACTGGAAGTCTTTAGTTTGTAGTGTTGCTGGTACTTGAATATGGTATCATACTTGTCAGCTGCTCCTTTCATGCTAGTGGTTTAGGGATGTTTAGGCACATGTATGGTGGAGAAATGGAGGATGAGATGAATTTTTCATTTGACACTAACAACTATTCTACCATCTAGACTGAGCAGCCACCTCAGACGTATGAGCTGGGATCTAGGGTAACAGTTGGCACTACAAGCATTGGGGTTTTCACCACTCTTCAGCGTTTGGAGTCGGATTGGGCGGTCTCAGAATTTACCTCTTCTACTGTAAGTTTGTTTGTGCAATGCAAGTAGTGGTCTTCCGAGTTAGGATCGACGCACTCATTAGGGTTTTTTTATTTTGAAATGCTTTCCGGTGTAGGCCTTTTTTCCAGATCTCCTTTGGATATCCAGGAAGAGGTTCCTTCATTTGAGCTTCTCCTTATGGCTCTAAGCTTGAGCGGGTTGTGGCAGAGGCAGGGGGAAATGAGAATGTGCTTACAGGCTTAGGGTTGGACAAAAGCAAAGGAAGAGGGTTGGTCGAGGGTAATGGAAGCAAGGAGGAGGAAGGTGACCCTTTAGGGTTTCAAGGGAATCAGGCCACTGGTACTAAAAATTATGTGGTTGTGGTGGAAGAGGCCAACAAAAGATATGGGGTTCGAGATGGGGTTTTGGACATGCCGCCAGAAACCGTAGGCGCTCAGATCAGTCTAGCAAGCCATCAACAGCTAGGCAAGAAAAGGAAAAAAGGTAAATGTGTCAAGGTTAAGTCTATTGAGGAGAATTTGGTGCTAGGGGAGGGTGTTCAATTGGGGGATGTGATGGACACCTCTGAGAGAGTGGTGGTCGGTCGAGCGAGGGGTAGACATTTTTTGGAGTTGTTGCATGCTTGGGTTGAATGAGAATGGCAAAAGGAGCTTCGTGAACTCCTTAAGATAAGTACTTTTGCCGGAGGGTGGTTCATGTTCAAATTTTCTTTTACAAAGTGGCCAGCTAGGTGATGAGTAAAACCTAGTGTATAGATTTAGTGTTGATTCTCTTGAAACGATGGACTCAACTTTTTTATGCTAGCACGGAGCAATTGGGGCTAGCTCCGATATGGGTTAGACTTCCAAAGTTACCCCCTAAGCTTTGGAATATGGACATGTTCAAGGCCTAGGCACATTGGAAACAAGCTAGGATCTTTTTTTGGAGGATAAGTCATTTGAAGAAAGCAGAAGAATGACCATTGCCAGGATCATGGTTAATTTGGACTCTCGTGAGGGGTTGCTTCCATAATTGAATATTTTTTATTGAGGTCTCTCCCATCGACATTTACGGGACTACTGGGGCATCCCTTTTAGGTGTCGTAGATGCCATAAGGTGGGCCATGTTCTCTGGGATTGTCATCTCCCTTTCTTGGGTAAAAAAGGATGCAAAACTTTCAGGGAGTAGAATTATGGTAAGGAGATGGGGCATGGTCTGGAGGGGCCCACGTCCGTTCCTAAGAGCACTTGGTAGGCTACAGCTGAACCTATGAATATGGACATGGATGCAAGGTTGAAGATAGGCAGAACGAGGGAGGACTCTGGACGAGATTCAATGGCGAAAAGTGCAACTTCATCTAGACTTCCTTTTTGGGGGAAAGGAACACACATGTCGATGCTCTCTCTAAAGCAGGTGCTATGCAAATTATGGGCTCGTGGAAGATGGAACAAATAGAAGACATAGCTTTTGTATATTACCACATGCGTTTTATAAAAGGCATTCAATTGGTCAGGGATCCTGAATGATAGTTATATTTCACTTCTTTTTTAGCTATGTTTATATCGATGCACTACGATTCCCAGGTGACTAGGAGAACTTTGAGTTTTTTTATACTTTTTTGGTATGATGATGTTGGTTGATCAAACTTTTGTGGGACAAAATCAAGGCCTCATAAAATGTCTGGGTTTAATCTAGCTAGTGGATGGTTGTTCTTTATATGTACAGCCTCTTTGAATGCACAAAAGTGCATATGCAGCATGTAATTTCCTACTTTTTCCATAAAAATTACAATTTTTCCTTCAAAAAAAAATTGAAATTACTCAAACTCAAAATAAATAAAAAGTGAGAAGTCAAAGACTTGATCTAAGGTCATCAACAACTAGAGTCAAGACTCAAAAGTTCAAACTAAATATAAACAATGGGCAATGAACCAAAGTTATAATTCACTTCTTTTCTAGCTGTGTTTATATCGATGCACTACGATTTCCAGGTGACTAGGAGAACTTTGTGTTTTTTTATACTTTTTTGGTATGATGATGTTGGTTGATCAAACTTTTGTGGGACAAAATCAAGGCCTCATAAAAGTTCTGGGTTTAATCTAGTTAGTGGATGGTTGTTCTTTATATGTACAGCATCTTTGAATGCACAAAAGTGCATATGCAGCATGTAATTTCCAATTTTTTTCCTAAAAATTACAATTTTTCCTTCAAAAAAAAAATTGAAATTACAACTCAAAATAAATAAAAAAGTGAGAAGTCAAAGACTTGGTCTAAGGTCATCAACAACTAGAGTCAAGACTCAAAAGTTCAAACTAAATATAAACAATGGGCAATGAACCAAAGTTATCAGAACCAAACCGGTAGACCCCAAAATTGAAAACTGGAAAAAAAAACAGACCAAAAATGGGTCGACCAGAAAATACATAAATATTCAAATTTTGAAAAAAAAAATACGTTAAATGTTCATATGCATCCCTATGGATCCAAACCATTTATACACAAATATGCAAAGTTTCTCATATATAGCAAGGGTGCATATAGTCCAAAAAAATTCATGCTACAACAAATACCTACATATCATCAAAATCATCATGTATACTGGGATCCTCATCATCAATATCACCATCCAAGCATTAAAATAAGATAGAAAAAAGCTTAACATGTCAAGTCTTGATTTTATATCATCAAAATCATCATGTATACTGGGATCCTCATCATCAATATCACCATCCAAGCATTAAAATAAGATGGAAAAAAGCTTAACATGTCAAGTCTTGATTTTGTTTGAGTGATGGAGACAATTTTACAAGGTTAATGACAGAGGAGCTCAATAAGCAATGTCACCAACATTGAGGTGAATAAAGTGCTTGGTGTTCTTGATTAAATGTTAGTTCTATACCCTCATACATGATAGAATCTAATGGAAACAATGCAATCCCCAAATCCTAAAATCCTGAAAAGTTTGTTGGGTTTTGAGTGGGATCTAAAATTCTACTCTCCATTTGAAATCCAATGAGCTCAGAACCCCTCTCAAACATGCCAAGTCAATTAATGGTAATGTTAAAAATTCAAGTAAAAAGATGAAAATGAAACATTAACACTAATTAAGAATTTAACATTACCATTAATTACATAGCATTGGTAGGGCCCTAGGGTTGAATATTAGGCTTCCCCACTTAAAATTGGTGTTTTACAGCAAAATTCATGGTGTGCCAAGCCCTTTTGAGGGGGGACACCCACAAGCACCTCTTTTGGGGAAATGTGTCCCCCAAATTAGGGAAACACTCCCCCCTCTATCTCCCCGAGTTTCCCCAAAATAGGGACATGGGGAAATGTTTCCACAGACATCCCTCCATCCCAGGTGCGTGGGAAATGTGGGGAGCGCGCACCCCACCCTGGGGGACACGTCCCCATGGAACACTAGTTGAAACTTGAAACCCATCATAACAATAACATTCTCTAATGGCCATTTGCCTCCTGACCAAACTTGGAGTGCCTATCCTAAGACAGAGGCATATCAGAGCCTCAACCTCTTTGATTTCCTTGAATTGTAAGCTCGTGATTACTTGGAATGCTAAAATCTGTGACGGCGAAATCATATAGAATAAACACAGGCTAATGCTAAGAAAAATCAGCACTGAGGAAACAGATACCAAAATTGTTGGGGGAAGGTTATGCTGGAAAGTTATGTACAAAGGTATTGCCAACTACTATCAATTTTAACAAAAGAAAAAATGGGGCATTTAATCCTTTGTGCAGTTTTAGACTTTTAAGTTCCAGGATCAAGCTAAATAAATTAGTGTTCTTGGAATTTGATGAAACTAGAGTACTTTTAAAAAAAATATAGGTCATGATACCATATTAGATCAGGTCGTAAATTGAGCATGTTAAGCATAAACACAAAAGCAACTTTAACTCAACTGTTTATAACTTATACCCTATTGAATCAACTTCAATATTTTTAGAAGGAATTTACTATTTTTTACAGATGCAAGCTGTGCCCATATTTGTTTCCAGTCAATGAAGAGGGCTGAACCCTATGCCGAAAGTAGAAATATCTCCAGATTGAAGCCAGATACTCATGTTTAAGATATTCATAGAAGAACAATAATCTTGTACAAGAGGCATAACTATAAAATTTGTATCATCAGGTAGTTGTCTATATACATGATAATTACAGAATCTCAACTTCAAACTCCTTCCTCGCAGTTTTTCTTGTTTTAAGCATTTGTGACTTGTTCAGTAAATTTGGTGCGGAAATGCCATGTATGTAACAATCAACAGGTCATATTTCTTATAATATATTGGTCTCAGCTCATATGGAGGATTTCTTATTTCTTGTAGCAGTTCTTATTCTCCATTTAAAACCAGTGAGTAACTATTTTCTTGTTGAAGAACAGGTACTACATGCGTACCGACTTGGACAGAGGATGTCCAGACATATCCCCCAAAACCATCACAAGAAGTTTGGACATCCCCTACCTAGCCAGGGGGAGACATCTCCACTTTCAGGGGAAACAACCAAGGGGCATGGGAGACATCCCCCATATCCCCAAGGATGAACTCTGAAAAAAAGGTACTACTTCCCATGCAATCCCTAACTCCCACAAAACAAGGAAACACAGCGGACAGGGTCCCTGGGGGTGGGGACAGGCCACTGCTGTTTTGTATATTGATGACAAGAGATAAAATTCAGATGTGCTTTTGTTGACTCAACCATAAAGAATATTAAATTTCAAATCTGTAATAGATTAAGGAAAGAGCACAACCTGCAAAAGTTTGCTAACGGAATTTCTCATTCTTTTACAACATATCTCATAGGTTACAGTAAAAAATTCTGGCAAACTTGGAGATTGAAAATAAAAATAGTTCTTCAGGTTTTATGAAACTAACCTAAAATAAACTAATTATAAACATTCTTTCTCAAATGAGAAGCACTATTTCTAGTGCTTAAAAAAAATTGCTAGGAATAGGCAAAAAAAAATTAGTATTTTTCATTTTAGAACCTTATCCTAACTAATTACAATTCAAGCAAATTTAATGCATGTCTTATTTCAACAAAGATTGCATGCACTGGGATCTAGTCGACTAATTTCCTAAATTTATCTTCAGCATATAGATGTTTCCAATTTTCTGTGCCCCTGCTAGCATACAACCAACATACCAAATGAGGATTAATTTCTAACATTACAATTAATGGTAATTTTGTTTTCTTTCGCACCAGAGATCAATAAATTTATAGATCATACTAAGGTATCAAGATAATGTCCATGTATTGTGTTGTAAAGGTTTATTGTGCTAATGCTTGAAAAAAATTGAATAGGCAAAGTATGTTTAGTATTTTTCATTTTAAAACGTTATCCTAACTAAATATAATTCATGCAAATTTTATGCATGTCTTATTTCAACAAGATAGCATAAACCATATTCAGTCAACCAATTTCTTAAATTTATCTTTAGCATTAGATGTTTCCAATGTTCATGTGGCACTGCTAACATGACAAACAATATAACAATGAGCATTAATTTCTAAAATTACCCTCAATGCTCATTTTGTTTCCTTTCACACCACGGATCAATAAAGAATCAAGATATATAGATCATATTAGGGTATTAAGATAATGTCCATGTATGGTGTTGTAAAGGTTTATTGAAATAGAATATTTAATGATATATAATACATATAACCAGTGGAAATAATACTACCTCTATAGATTTTCATGAATAGCGATCATGCTTTATATAAGATTAAATATCCCCATTATGCTCTAGCTCACTTTCTATAAATGCAAAATAGGAATCCAAGCGCTTTCTTCTTCTCCACAGACTTCAAGTATTTGAAATAGTGGAGGACCCATAAAATCTGTATGTTCTATGATCAAGCTATTATTACAAAGATACATAAATGTGCATAGTTTAACAAATTGTCAACGATCAGTTCAGGGTAATATGTGCCACATGGGTACATACATGTATAAGCGTGCACATGCAAAACAACATCCATGTCTGTTTTCTATTCTAATGTGGTTTGAACTAAAAGGCATACCTATCTTATGATTCCATGCAGAAGCATTAAATCCATATCTTCCATTCAAACATACCATGATATAAGAAATATAATGGTTAAAACAAAAAATTAACCAATACTCCTAAGCATGACTAATGTTTTACCAGTTGTGTACAAAGGCACTGAATGTGTCACAAAACCACCAGCAGCAATAACCCAACGAGTATGAAGATGGAGAACAAGAATTCGAGCAGTTTCAGGTGTATCAGTCGCATTGCCACTGGCATTTTTAACAGGTGCAAACTCTTCTTCACGCAACACCTGCACACAGATTATCAATAGACTCTTAACAAAAATAATATTTGATGATAAATACTAAATAGGAAAAGAAGAGGCTAGGGCATAGGAATCAAACATTGAACTCTAAGGGAACAAAAGCGTGAATACAAATGAGGAAAACCAATAAAATTGGACACTAACCTCAAAGAGGGCCATTGAAGGTGCATAAGGAAATGCATCAAATATAAATTGCTCCAACTTTATGCCCAATATATGCCCGTCAACAGAAGGCATTTTCTTCTCTGCCAGATGATAGCTGGTAACCCAGCAAAACATGTGAGAATATACTTATGACTTTGGCATAACATCACTGGGGCATCACTCTAAAAAATTCCATACTTTCACATTTTTATCAATGCAAAAAATAAAATAACTACAAAACCATACCAAAAAATATTAGATTACTGTTCATATAAAGTGTTCTTAAAACTTCATCAGGACACCACTGAATTTATAATTTGACATCAAGTAACTAACAGAAGGGTAACAAGCTTTAACTAAGCTCAAACCAATTTGAGCTCTCAGCAGCCAGTCCTACAGATAACTCCTCAATCACTTTTAAGTTTTGGGCTATGTTACCCACCAAAATGAGCAACCCTATAGGAGAAAACTTTTCACCTATTCTTCACATCCAGCCGGCAAGCCGTGCAGCCCCATACAGCCACCACTAGTTGATGATGTGCCATTATATCTCCACCACCTGCAGCAGCCATATGCCTCTCACCCATCCGGCATGAGCACATGGACGATGGTGAGCTTTCAATCAAAAGGTATTTCATTCATTTCGCAATCGGGTACTCATGCTTGTTTGCATTTGGGCATTTGATATGGATTATGGGGTGACCTGGAAGAAAGATGGGTTTTGACGGTGATCTTGTTCCCTCACCTTAATTAGGGGGTCAATCGTCAATCCTAATCCAATGGGACCACCCCTAATGGCCCAATGGGTATAGGAGGGGCACTACTTGGAAAGTCCTGATTGAGACAGCATAGTTCCATCTATCCCCATTCCATAATTACCACTTTCCATCATACATTACAAGCCCTTATCTCACATCCATTCTTCAGGTTCAAATGACCATTGGTTCTCTGGGATTTGGCACCCATACATCCTCATACCTAGTTAGGGCCCAGAAATTTCCCTGGTAGGTTGATGCAACTAAAAGAAAAAGAAAGAGCATATCATGGCCACAAAATAAAATAAAAAGAGTATCAAAATGCAAAAGATTGCACATGGGCAAAAGCCTAGCATGAGCCTACCTCACTCATTATGGTCATCACACGGTTCCTGAGCACATGTTGCTCCATTACACCATAGAGGAACCCTTGCATGTCCCAACCCCGATGAACAATGAAATGGCACATCCTTAAGGAGTAATACCACTGCCATACATCATTCAAAGCAAGCTCTAACCCTTTGGGCTACGAGCCAGAATACAAGGTAAAATCAAGCAAAAGCAAAAGGCACACGAGGTGTGGGAAAACAACGACCGAGTTGGTAACGCATGCATCCACGATTGCTCCCTCCTTGCATCTATACACTCAGGATGTGGATCCCCATCATGTTAGCCCTTTTGACAATGGCACTTGGCCATGAATTCTTCTCCCCGTCGTACCATCATTATTGTTCACTAACACCTATCAATTGAAGGGTGGAATGAAGCAATGTTACTTCCCCTAGGGGGTTGGAAACACCTAATGGGTTGTCCTTTAGCCACTAAGACCTAGGGAGGAGACACCATTGCAAGTTCACTTAGATGCAATAATGATTATTGTCCCTAATGACTGGTTGCTTTCACTAGACATTATGTTGTGATTGTTAGGTGGTTCAGCAACCCATGACCTGGGAACCTTACCCACAAGTACCTAGGCCCCAAAGAAGTATATTGGCACCCACAGGTGAAGCATTGAGAGCCTTGGGTCTCCGAGCAATAGCAGCAGCACATCATACCTACCCCTGGGCACCTACTGCAACTAGGATGTTCTGCCACTTTGCACTACATTTGATGATTCTTCAAGATGATATGCATGGACCCATCATGCCCCCAAGTCAACCTTGGCACTTTATGAGGGATGACAGTTGATTCAGGGTCCAAATGAGGATGGTCTCGCCTTCAAAGACTTGGGAGGGCTAGTAGCACCTCGAAAACCCTCAAAGTTGGAGTATAGATGGACACTTTTCACAGTTGTGGACACAGGAGACACCTTTGTGGTGCCCCAACTGGGATTTGGGGACCACATAGCGCCATTGACAGAGATTTATGGGCCAACCATCAAAGGATAATTTTTAGGTGCTTCCACATCACACGTGGCACTCTAGAGCACCCACGCTTGGCATTTGGAGCTTTTTTTACAGATGATGCCAGCCTCGAAGGCCTCACGGCTCACACATGTGGGATTTCTTTTGCTTTTATGTATAAGCTAGTTGGGTTGACTTGTAATGCAAGGGTTTCGTTGTAATTTGACTTGTTAGTAGGGGCTTTAGACTAATAATTAATAATTATGACTCTTCATCATCATCAATTGGACAATTTAGCCTCTTCAGAGAATTTCGACCTCTTTTATCTTTGACAAGATGTGACCTATGGAGTATACTTGGCTATTAGAGATCAATCTTGACATTGGTGAAGTTGTCTTGGATTGATAATGGAATGTTCATGCATTTTCATCTTGTAAGTGTGCCTATTTTTGAACAATTCCTATGCTTATGTCTAATGTATGGAATGTATTGATGATCTGGGGTTTTTTTATTTACCCTAATTTATTGAAAAACAATATTATAGTCTAGATGCCATAATTGCATGCATTACTCATATATGAAATGTATATGACATTTCCCTTAGTGAATCTTGATTGTAACTCACCTAGGTGACATCAATCCCTCACAAAGGCAATAGTTAGAAATTGTGCTAGTGCATCAAACATCCTTACTCCTTTGCAAGAATTGGCTAATATATCACCTTCATAGGCTCCATCAACCCAAGGACTAGGCACTAGCCATGTCATGTTGGTGATCAAGTCATTTTTATCCTGAATTTGAATTCTCTTTCTTTCTCTAATTCGGCCCTCTTAAGGCCAAGTAGCCCAACTAGGGATTAGTGCAAATTGGCAAGGAAGAGGAATTTTTGGTATTGGAAGGTCTCAACATCAAGGGTTGTAGTAGTCGCCTCAAAATCATTCCCCTTGGTGGCCATTCTTTCCAATTTTATCCATAATTCTCTTGCCCTAAGATAAAAACCCTAGTTTGTTATAGCTTCAACTTGAGGGCTTGTCGAAGGTTTCATGTGCCTTTACCTTGCTAATACTCATTATTTGAAGCATTTTCTTGGCATCTTGACCTTAGGTCGTCCCATCTCACAATATATCAAGTTGTTAGACGCACATGGAATGTGAAGAGATCTGGATTTTGAATGATAAAACAGTGAATTGCATTTCTTATTAACTTAGATGTACATTCATAATACATTGGAGTGATTGTTGGATTCCATATTCCAAGGTCTCTTGGACTCCCTTTGATTGTTCACATTCCACACCAACCCTTAGAGGATTAGATATCCAACATTCCCCCCCTTGAACTGAGGGGTTATGTATAAGTCCAAGAAGAGAGTTGTAATACAAAATGTGCAAAAATGCATGGCAGCACTAGGCTGAATGTGCTCTCTGAAATGTTGGTATAAAAGGGTGGTTTAGGGATGACCACCAACACTAGAACGCTTAGTGCAGTTCCTAGAACTCTTCCGAATCTAGCAAGAAGTTAAAGTCTTTTGCTAGAGGAAGTGCTGCTGATGCTTTGAAGAGGGAGACCTTCAGCCTGGAAAAGGGAGGTCTGCAACCTACATAAAAAGGGAGAACCTCAATCTGAAAAGAGAGGTATCAACCTGCAGTGGTTTAAGGATGACCACCAACTTTAGAATGCTTAACGCAATTCCTAGAACTATTCCAAAACTGGCAAGAAGTTAAAGTTTTTTGCTAGAGGAAGTGTCCCCAATTCTTTGAAGAGGGAGAAGCTCAGCCTAAAAAGGGAGGTCTCACCCCGCATAGATGATTTAAGGCTGACCACCAACCACTCTGGCTACAACTCTGAATCTGGTATGGCAAGTTGTGGCTCAAACTTGCTTGATGAAACTTCGAAGCTTGTATATGACCATCATTTCCCCCATTGCCAGATACAAAGTGAGATGATGGAGCAAACTCAAATGCAAGACTGTTCAGTACTCTAGAACAAATTATGTCATATGACTGAAATATCTTCTTGGCTCTTGAAGCCCATTGCCAAGAAGCAACCCATCCAAGGTGAATCTTTGTTCTTGCAGGAGGTTTGTTTCTGAAGCATATGTTTGAATGATGAGTGGTTTTATGACAGTGCTCACATGGATGAAAATCAAAACAGTGATCTTTCAGATGGCCAACTTGTTCACAATGTTGGCATTTAACATTTTGTTGTGGTTGTTGTGGAAGAGGATTAGAATCTAAAACAACTAAAGATGAACAGTGATAAAGAAATCCAGTGCTCTAAAACTAGATGGGCGTTGAGTAATCTGGAATATGAAAGGGCGCCTCCTTATCATATCCAAGACTTGTTCTATGCTTTTTGTTGACAAGCTCTTCCCAAGGTTTGATGATTGGCTTGGGAAGTGCAAACTGAATTTCCACACCTGTATTCAAATCTGCTTCTGAAATGAGCACTTGATCTGAATCAACCTCAACCTTATTGACTTGATGACTTGTTGGCTACTGATAGGATCCTGTTTCAAAATCAGATAGAAAATTGTTCTGAACGAAAACATGTTCAAAAGGATGCCTTTTCTGTTGTAACTCATCTCTCTGTAACTGTGATTCAAGTTGTAAAAACTCTATCTTCTCTTGTGCATTTTGCAAACAGGTTTGAATATCAGAAAGAGTGTCCTTGCTGATTTTAAGTGTGCTTTCAGCAGTAGACACAATTAGATTTCTCAATAACTCTAATAAATTGTCAATTTCACCATTTTATCAACAACTCAAATTCCACGCATATTCAACACAACAGTGAATGTCCAATGGTGAATGAACACCATAAACATAAAGTTATAAACCAACCTTCATTTTTCGTTGTAATAATCTTCACAACTGGAGCAGGCGACTCGAACTCACTGCTTCCTTTTACAAGTTCATATGCAAAATTTAAGCATCGAACCATATACATCGCACAGGTGCATTCAAACTATTGAACGTTATATTTAATGTTGCATTCTCACACATTCACCAAGCTTATATATGCTTTCTTGCCGCTGGGGAATACTTTTATTTATTTTATGTCAAATAGTTGCTTTGATATAGATCAACTCACATATACAATTGGACTGACTGTCATATAAATTAATTGTATCAACCAACTCTCAACCAGCTCAGCCTACTGCCATGAAATTTAAAGCAATGCAGCCAGTAAGTAGGGCAACGATCAAATCTTGCAGATTTGTTTTTGGGTTTACTGAGCGCCAACCATAAACAGATCCAAAATCTCAGTTTAGATTTTAAGAATAACATGCATCTTAATTGCAGTGAGTTCCAGTTGTCATAGCAATAGCAGCATTAATGGCGAAAAGTGCCACAGCTCCTGCGGAAATATAACCATGCATCCCCCATTCGGGCTGGAAAAATACTCTAGGGCTTTCCCCTACAGAAATCTCCTGCGCTGCAAGAAAAATGCGGAGGGCGCCAGCGTTCTCCTCCCCCTAACTCCTCGTGGGCCGTTTTTGGTCCAAGATGTGGACTACGAATCAAAGACCATCACCATTAGGGATTCCGCAAAGTTCGTTTGTTCTTCCCTAAAACCCATCCCGCAACAACTTCATTCAACACACATAATAGAAGGAGAAACTCATTGCTTCATTCACCGTTCCTGCATTCAATACAATGCCAAATTGTTTTGAATTCCCTTCAACCTTCTAATCTTCAGGCAGGCTAACTTTGATGGTGTCGAAGCAGGCCACAACCGAAACCTCCCCTTAAAGCACAAAAGCTTCAAAATGTCAACAAAAATCTTCAAGAATCCTTTCCCTAAAAAAATTCTTGGATCTGAAGAATAACCTCAAAAGAATTAACTGCTCTGAAGATCTTTTGCAAGGCAATTCAACAGAAGCCTTGGATCATTAAACCTTTAGCCGAATCAAGAAATTTGACCCTTAGGCACTAAGTCTAATAAGCCAGCAGAGCCGTTTTGGATCAATAAACGCAGTTGACTGTGTGCATGGTTGTGCACTATAGTCCTCTGCTTTCTTTCACCTGCAACGCCCCTTATCCTCAAATTCACCTTACCTATGTGCATGCAAATGAATTCTCTTGAAGAATCGTGACAATGAGTTCAAATGGGCTAAGTCCCATGCGGTTTAAGCGACAGTCAACAGAGAAAATCGTTGGTTGAAAATGATGACAACGTTGGTGGAGGCAACATCAACAAATTCAGAGATAGCTTTTACAAAAAATCTATTCCCTCAAGAAATTGAAAACACTAATTAAAACAATGATCACGCTCTCTTATAATGAGACTTGAGCAGGTCTCTGCAATTGCAGTGGGCACTATCCTTGTAAGTAGGCAGTATCTCTATATTCTAGTGCATAACTAACATGCAAGAAGAGGAAAAATGTTTCTAAAGGCAAAGAAATATACATTAGCAGTAAAAATGCTTTTAGTGGGCTGCCTGCTTGTGGTTCTTGTTAAATTTTGAGCCTGAGCCAAGGAATGTAGGCTGACAGCAGAGAGGCGAGTCAAGTGGATGACAGATAATTGGTAGCATGGCAAGTTGAAGCGGTAGATCTGCGATGCAGAGGTTGGTTTGAGACACCTGACAAGCCAGAACGGTAGAAACACTGAGCTGAGAATGCTTGTCTTTTTCTATTTATTTTATTTTGACTCTATGACAAGAGAACACAACTAGAATTTAGCTGACAAGACATTCACTAATTGATGGCAGAACTGATATGCACAGAGAGGCCACAAAACCAATGGCTCAATCTAGAGCAGCACCAGAATTCCCAGGCTCTGATACCATGTTAGACGCACATGGAATGTGAAGAGATCTGGACCTGAATGATAAAACAATGAATTGCATTTCTTATTAACTTAGATGTACATTTATAATACATTGGAGTGACCGTTGGATTCCATATTCGAAGGTCTCTTGGACTCCCTTTGACTGTTCACATTCCACACCAATTCTTAGAGGATTAGGTGTCCAACACAAGCAAACCCTAGGTCTTGTGTTACCTCAATTTGCCCTTTACTTGGGATGTGAATTGCCTTTTCTCATAGTTTGAACCTCGTCCTTAAGGCGAGCCATCCTTGAGTGGGCTATTATGTCATCTTGAACCTCTAAAACTAGAATATCTTTTAGGTGACATACATATCAGGACTCCTCCCATTGGTGAAATTCCATAAAGAGCAGGGGGTAGTGGTTGTGGTGACAGTGGGCCACATTTCATTGTTGTCACTTGGTCTAGTGCTTGCCTTGTAGAGCACCCCTCTACAAAACCTGCTAGATTTTGCGGCAACAGGATAGAGACATAGTTGAGGAATTTAGCAAACTTGAAAAAGCACATACTCAAATACTATTCCACATATTCATAACTCCTCAAACTTGCTTGGATAGCCAAGTCAGCAGCACTTCTTGGGAATTAGAAGGTCTGGTAATTCTTAAGACATTTTTACCAAACATTTCAAACCATTAATTCAGGATAAGTTAAATGACACTCACATATATGACAGTCACCTGCCAAACTTTTTCAAATTATATTATGCATCATAAAGGCAATGTCTTGTCATAATATTGTTTGGAATATTTTGAGACTTCAGCATTAATATATTTGCAGAAGACTAACAATCAAAACACTCTAGTACCAACACTTTTGACAAAGACGCTTCTAATTCTGAGCTGTAAAAAGTAATGAACAACAACATATTTCTGTCATCTGATAATAAAACACGTGCTAAGCCTGCCAAATTCAGAATTTGGATACTGAATCATTGATAACTAATGATTTTGTTTTGCATAGTTTCATTTGAATAGACTGCTGAAATTTCTTTGTTCCCAAAAATCACATTTCACAGTAACATCTCTTCCATATGAGAACTTGTCTAACATTCCAACAACAGAAATGTTTTATTGAATGACATATTCTACTAACGCAATATCTGCTAGTCATAAAAAGGCACAGACTACAAATAAATGTTGATATAACAACTTCTGCATGCAGACTGTTTGATATTCCTATCTATCCACAAATGCTACAAATCTTCAAAAATTATAATAAATAAATAAACAGAAAGGAGAGAAAGAAACCATGGCACAAATTATTCAAAAATAAACAATGTACATGAAAGCACCACATCTGGCCTACAACAGAAATGTAAGAGAGAATACCCACATGCTGTCCTGTTCAAGCTCTTCGGTAACCTGGTTCAAGAAGTCCAAAGAAAACATGTGCAAGCATACCTGTCATGTTAAGAAGAACCAATTAAGCCAGAGTGATACAAAAACATAAAGATAAAAAACTAACAAGCAATTTTCTACTCACTAGTAATACTCAAGGTAAAATTATCACAAAAAGAATATTCTTTACATACAACCCAAAAACAATTTTACCAATAACAAGAATTGTCAGGTTGTACAATCTCATTGCCAGAACTCAAGTCAAGTTATGAAAGGTACTTCTTTAACATAGTCGAAATGAACCATAAAATCCGTGTCTCACTATTTAAAAGTTATATCCCATTATACCAAAGAGCAGATAAGCAGGGTCATGATTTTTAAGCACACACAAACAGCCATCCACATCAGAAATAAATTCCAAGTGAATTCAGTTACACTATGTGCAACACTGTTTTCCTTTATATTTTAGCATATTTTGCCATAATAATATTTAATTTAACATTAAATTAGATTTCACTATTATATTGGTACTATTCATTGATTCAAAGAACTTACTATTTCAAGACTACTTTTTAAATACTCTAATAACATAGAAACAAATATGATTAGTTTCAAGGGTTAGCTCAATCAATCAAACAACCAACACAAGGCATGTTGCCAATGGGGAAGCCATAAGTCATAAGGTTCAAATCCAGACATAGTCCTCAAGGTGTTGTGTTTTGTAGCTCAGAAAGTACTTATAGTCTTCTGTCTTGACTAGGACCATGATTTGCCTCCTTAGGAGCTTGCATTCGACATGCAGTGTGCAATGGCACGCATGTTGATGTGTTGCATGTGACACGCATGAGATGTGCAAGGCAAGCTAAATTTATGACTTGTACTTGAGTTAAAGTAAAGAAAGCTAAAGATAGGATAGTTAACTAAAGCAATGTCACTTATCTTTAGTTAACTTGAAGTGCTAATTTTGGCCGTCAATCTTAGCTTAGGAAAGTTATAAATTGAGCCTAATGTGAGATGCTAAGGCACAATAGTAGCACAAGATTGAGAGAAGCTTCTTACTATCTTAGTGAACGTGTGTTGGGTTCAAGAATGTAGTGAGGTTGGTGATCAATATTGTATTTTATCAGGGTTCAGCTAGTCCATTATCAAGTACGGGAGGCCAAGTAAGTTCTGTGATTAATTTATTCATGAAGCACTGGTGATTGGGCAGAAATTTGTTTATGTGCGCATGATTCAAATCAAGTATTATTTTTGCCTCTGCTATATTTTATGTGTTCGGAATTTGGTCGTGTATTCGTTCAGTAATTAATTGCTAGGAATCGAATATCGGGTGTTGGATTTTAAAATTATAACATGGTATCAGTGCCTAAACTCCGAATTGATCTCAGAATTGTAGGTGTTAGATTCGTGTCAAATAGTCAGAGCTAGGTTAGCCAGGATCATACGAACTGTACAAATAAATTAAAAAGGGAGAAAAAAATTGCGACGAGAATTTTTTTTCGGGCCAAGGAATTCCGTTTACGGCTATTTTTTTCTTATGAAAGGCCATTTTTTAACAATAAATAAATAAATATATAAACTTTGGCATTTGGGTGGTGGTCATCGGTCGAGCCACCAACCGACAAGGCAATCAGCACAACCACAGTCACACCACCCACAACGAGAGGCAGTTCAGTCGACACGCGCAGAGAATCATCCAACCACCACTGCCTGCGAGACAAGGGACCAACGACAAGGTGTCGAGCAAGTTGTGGAGTTGGGTCGTAGGCGTGAGAAACCAGGCTGATAGTGAACCAAGTCGACAGGGGTCCAGGGATTGGCCGTTGAGTATATACCTACAGTGAACAGCCGAAAAGGTATGCACGAGAAGCGGCCAACCAAGAAATAACAATTGCATTAGTGGAGGGCCGATTGGCAAAGCAACCACAGAAACAAAGATAGAAAGGGCACAAAACAGACAGTCGTTGTTAGTCCATTCGTGAGCAAGAGTTGTGTGCAGGGGATGGGGTTGGAGCTTCCAAGATAGACTAGTTGTTGGGACAGGATGTGGGTATATACAAGGGGATCTTGGATACAGGAATAGTGTTAATTTCTCAAAGCGAGCAGGTGACGAGTAAGAGTGATTCTTCAAGTGCTGTCAGGAACCTTAGCTAGTATCCTAAGAGCATAGTTGGATGTGATAGGTTCTTAGCTCAGGTTTCAGATCAGGTAGCAAGACCGGCTTTAATGTTAGAGGGAGCAGCTACAAATACTGAGATGGGCTTGGAGACAGATTCAAGTGGAGGAGGTTCTTCCAGAAGTACCTCCCTCGCTAAGAGGGAGTGTTGAGCTTTGTAGCTCGAAAGGTACTTCTAGTCTTGTGTCTTGACTAGAAGGACCTTGATTTGCCTCGTTAGGAGCTTGCATTCGACATGCAGAGTGTGCAAGTGAGTTGCACACATGTTGATGTGTTGTGTGTGACATGCATGAGATGTGCATGTAAGGCAAGCTAAATTTATGACTTGTACTTGAGTTAAAGTAGAGAAAGCTAAAGATAGGATAGTTAACTAAAGTAATGTCACTTATCTTCAATTAACTTGACGAGCTAATTTTGGTCGTCAATCTTAGCTTAGGAAAGTTATAAATTGAGCCTAATGTGAGGTGCTAAGACATAACAGTAGCACAAGATTGAGAGAGGCTTCTCAGTGAGCGTGTGTTGGGTTCGAGAGAGTGCAATGAGGTTGGTGATCAGTATTGTATTTTCTCAGCTAGGCCATTATCCCTAGTACGAGAGCCCAAGTAAGTTTTATGATTAATTTATTAATGAATAACTGGTGATTGAGCATAAATCTATTTATGTATGTGTGGTTCAAATCGAATATCATTTTTTCTTCCACTATATTTTGTGTTAGGAATTTGGCAGTGTATTCCTTCAGTAATTAAATGTTGGGAACTGAATACCGAATGTTGGGTTTGAAAATTTTAACACAAGGTTACCTACCACTATTGTGGATGGCAATTGCACTGCCTTCCATCTAGATATTCTAGGGAAGTGGGAGGGATCGTAAAAGGTTTTCCTCATAAAGAAAAAAGAAACAAGAATGATTTATGTAACTACCATCCATCTAGATATTCTGGGGAAGTGGGAGGGATTGTCAAAGGTTTTCCTCAAAAAGAAAAAAGAAAGAATGATTTATGTATGCCACTTATAGAGACATTTCTACTAAGATGGCTAATGAAGCTGCTTTTAGAGATATAGGAGTTAAAAATGAAAGGTTTTAGGAATTATTATCTAGGAGAAAGATATTTAGAGGTTGATGTGATTCTTTTAAGGTAATCCAATTCTTTATAATACACACCTTTATTTTGAGATTTGGAGAGACAGGCTCGAACAACATATAAGAGTCAATCATGACTCCCTAGCATTTCCATATTTTTTAGTATAAGCACAAGATAAAGCATGCAAGAGATGGCATGTCTTTTATTGTTGAATGGTGGTTTCCCTTTGTTGTAACTCAACTTCAAGTGCCATGAAGGATGATCACTATATTTGAAATATGGTTGATATCTAGTAGCAAGCAAGATAGATAAAGATGATACAATTGCAAATCACTACTATTATGCATTTCTATGAGTCCATTTTGGGCCAACTCCACAGAATACAAGGATTGTCAAATTTTATCAAGAGTACCAATGGAGTGAAGCAAGGGTGCCTTCTCTCACCCACACTGTTCAGAATATACATAGCTGAGTTGGAATCCTTTCTCCGCTGATAACAAGATGCCTTATCAAGGTTTTGTGATCTTTGATAGTTGGCAATCAACCTTTGTAAACCTGAGGTTATAATCTTCTATGGCTTGAAGAGTGTCCCATCTAATTTCTATTTCTATTGTCAAAGAGAGGAGATTGAGATCACCATTACTTAGACTTACCAAAATGTTCAATTCTTCAAGCCCTGCTTTTGCTTAAGTAGGCTCTCGAACTTGGGATAACAAGATATATAGTTCCCTATCCCTTCTAGAGAAAGTGTTTTCAACACTTTCAAAATATTTCATCCATTATGGAGCTTGTAGACAACATTATCAAGCCCATAGTTTTGTACGACTTCAAGGTTTATGGAATAGGTCTATTAGAGGAGGACTGGACCAAGATGGAGATGGTCCAAGTTCTCTTGCTCCACTACAACATCCAATGCAAGAGGATTGTGCCTCGACACATTACTCAATCTAAGTTTGCAGGTCACCCCTTCCAAATCAAGGCCATTTTGGATTGGTCACACTGCTTTGAAACTTCATTGATTTGGTCGTCAGTAAGGATTGATATCTTTACCTTGCTTACTGCTCCTCAAATGACATTGACATTTCCTCAACTGGTCCTCCAGGCAAGTCGATTGTTGGTTTGTTGAGGTTACATGCCTTTTACAAGTAGTGGTAGGCTTCCCCCATGAAAATGCATCCTAGATCCCTTAGCCATTCTCCTATCAAGCAAGGAGTTGAATAGGATCATTAGGTAGGATATTTACAAACAACACATTCAAGTCACCTAGGTGGATCCATCCCACAGCATCAAACCCAAGAAGGCCTTCTATGCAAAGCATTTCATGGAGATGAGAGATGGCCCATTGTTAAACTAGACTAACACTTCACCACTAATGCACACCCGTAAGATCCCTCTCAACCAATTCCGGGTTAGTTTTCATTAGCTTTGGGTGCAAGCTAAGCACCATAACCCATGTTAGCAAGGCTTCTTGAGTCTACCACCTACAAGAGATCGACACAAAGAAACGTTTCATTTTTCAATGCCCCCTCTATTATAAGGTCAAAGAGTCCCATGACTCCCTCTCTATCTTCCTTAACTATTTAGATCAACAGTGTTTGGCTTTATACATGAGGAAGGCTTATGATTCAATTATCTATGCTCAAACCACCTGCGCCACCAAACATTACCAAGATGATCACCTCCATCTTAGTGCTCACAAACAGAAGCCCAAGATGTAGAAATTTTTGAGACTCAAGCTTTAATGCAGCTTCAGAAATTTCACCTCTTTCCTATAAGTTTACTGGATCTTAAACTTGTGAATTTTTAGCCTTAGGACTGTTATGAAATATGATAGAACAGTAGCAATAGCAAACATGTATCACCTCTTCACAAGGCAATCCAAGAGGAACGATATCAAATATGCGCCAACAAGTTTCGGCCCTCTAGGGCAATCTTATCCTGCATAAACTGAAATTCACTTTATAACGTTAGTATTTACAGTGGTAAATCCACCCTATCCTTTTCAAGACTATTGTCAAACCAATTGACAATTTCAAACTAAACTTACGTCAAATCAGCAAGGCATAAGTGCTGGAAATTACCAAACCATGCAGAAATAAAAGGCTGAAAATCAAATCTGCAAAATACAAATATTGGACAGCTGAAAACTTCACACACATATACAGATAAAGATAAATTTCATGTACATATTGTTACCTGCTCAGATGTACATAGGAGGGAACGAAGACCCTATTTCCCAATGAACAAAGCACCAATCAAATTTTTGAAGTTCAGAGGACATCAGGGCAATTTTGCCTTTCTCTCGCTGTATTCTCTCTCTTTTATGCAAATTTTGTACCCCAATGGAGGAATTGTGTGAAATGACACTAGCATGATGAACTTATGTAACAAACTCAGACCCTTGGAACCTAGTTAATAAGAACATCACTCTAGAACAATAAGAATAAATAAATTTATCTTTCTCTTTTCATTGAATACATAAAATCAACATTACATACGCCATTATGAAGACCAAACCTAGTTACATATTTCAACACTCCCTCTTAACTAGGAGGTATTCATAATCCATACAAGGTACTTGGACACTCTCAATCTGAAGAATTCTCATAAGAAGAGTCAAATTGGTAACCCATTTGTATAGCATCATATCATCCAGCATTGTCACATAGCAAGGCCTTGACTAACAACTCTGTCTCTCCACAAGATCAGAGCACAATGTTAGTGAGACCAATGATTTATAGACACCCTCATTATTGTCTCTCTTGGAACATACCCCACCCAGGTTCTCTCATAGTATGTTCCACCAGGACTATTCTTATCTTGGATTCCCAGTCCTCAAAGAATTTTGGTCCTCTACAACTACTCTTATCTTGGATGCCCTACCACATCCTCAAAGACTATTGGATACCAGATACTTACCCAATCCTCCATTCTATCTTCCCAGGTGAAGACAAGAATGATGTGTCTATCTCTCCCTCTCAATTAGGAAGGATATGCCCATTCCAATGACGAAATGTACCCATTCCTATAAAAAGAATGTACCCAAGCTCCCTCTTGACCAGGGAGTTGCTTCCAACAACTCTTTAGGTGGAGATCATGGGACAATTAGCTGCTTGAAGAGCTCCTCCTTTCAATGTCATGAACTACTTTTTCTTTATTCAGGAATCTTCATCTTTTTGGGACTTCTTTGTAGGGCATCGACCATCCATTGCCTTCCATTCATGAATTATGTTAGTCATGTCATCCTTTCTTTCATTGGAAAGTGATCCATTAGTCCATATATGGCCTTTCCTTCATACCTTGCTACCTTCTTCGCAACATGTTTCATTCCGGATCTTTCATCCTACCACATGAGTGTCAATTGTAGATGACTTCTACATCTCTTCCTTTGGTAGCCCTACATTAGCTCATCCAGATATTGTTCAAAAATAGAAAATGAACATTAAATCAAAAATACCTTTGTGATGTTCTTTCATTATGACATCTCCTTGTTTGCTTCAACATCCTGCATATATACTAACACATCTCCAAAAAGATGCACAACGTCAAAGGTATCTTTCTTTTTCATACTTTATCAGGATCTTTATATCTTTCCCATGGAGATATCATAGTCAAATCTTCTAGTCCTTGGATGTTGATTGCCTTCTCCATAGTTGCATTTTTCATGATCTCTTCCTTTCATAGTTCTTTCAACTTTGTCAACCACCTCATATTTCATATGAGGTCATATTATGTTGATTTCATCTAATGTGTGAACCATGTCTTCATGCATCCTTTCATAGGAGGAGATCCTTTATTTTGATCATGCTCTTAAGGTAGAGCCCTCATTCATGATATCTGCAACCATATGACATCACTCTATTTTATCAAGTACAAGCATACATACCTCATCTCTTTCTTTTGGTCATCTAGACTTCCTTCGGCAGTGTCCTTGATTGAAATAATTTCAATCCCTTGACCTGCTTCACTTCTTTTGACATCATACCATCATCCCATGAATCTCATACAAGTTGGAATTCCTAGCGAGACACTTGCTTCTTCCAATAGGTGAACCTTCCAATGAAGATTCCAACAGAGGATCTTGATCATCCTCATCCTAAAAATGCTCCTTTTTCTCAAAAGTGCTACTTATGCTTCTAATGAGGTTACCAAGAGCTACACCCTTCTATAGATAACAACCATAGACTTCTATTTAAGTCATCTTTCATGCTTCTTTTTTATGATGTCACGAGCTCTTTCTTTCAATCGTATGCTTCTATGATGCCATCTGCTAACATGATGCATCTTATCATGCTTCTAATGATTCCTACCATGATAGTTATACTTTACATTAGAAAACTTGAAAAGAACTAGTTGAGGAAGACTATCTCAATCATAGTAGAGAACTTCCTCAATGGATTTCTTATTTTCAGCTTCTTCCACTTCTTCAGTGATATGGGCTTCTTCCACTTCTTCAGTGATATGGGCTTCTTCCCTTCCTCTTTTGTTGTTGTCCTTCTTGAGTTTAGGACAATCTCTCTTGTAGTGGCCATATTCTTAACATTCGTAGCAATGAACCTTTGCCAAATTCTTCTTTCTTTTCTAAGGACCAAATTTTCCAAACTTCCCTTTTCTTTTTGCCATAGTAGCATATGTTTGAGTTTGTTCAATTGATCCTACATCAGATTTTGCCTTCAACCTAGTTTCTTCAATTTTGCATAGTGACCATAGATCATTGAATGGAGTAGCTTCCTTCTTCCCATAAATACTTTATGCGAAGTTGCCCCATTCTTCCGGTAGTGCATTGGGCAATATGGTAGTCATCTCTTTGTCAGACATTATCTCCCCCAATTCTTGTAGTTGATATCTTATTTCAGATATCCAAGATCCTCATAAAGTATGAGACTATTCCTTCTTCTTTTGATATCTTCATCTTGTAGAGTTTTTGCCTTAACGAGATTACATCTCTTGCAGTGTTTGCAGAGAACAATTCTACAAGTTTGTCATATATTTCTTTTGAGGTTTCTAATTTTGATACATATGGAATGAGGGGATCCTTGATGGATTCTATGAGAATTCTTTGGGCCCTTACTTCCCCTTTCATATACCTTGCAAGTGCTTGAGCATCTTCCTTTGGAGGTTTGAGAATTGAGTGACAACTCGAGACTTGCCCCAAGACCACACCAAGTGGATTAATATTTATTCCACGTTAGCCCAACTATGGATATAAGCAGCAACACATACTGCAGCCCCATCCCAAGGCTCATACAATCAGCTTGCTCTCCAAAAAACCTAGCTATTGAAAACCAAGAAAACCCTAGCCAATGTCAAGAAGCTCCAACAAGCAAGCATCACATCAGCAAGTCCTAGGCAAGATGTTTCCTCTTCTCCACTCTTCAACAAGTCCCCTAAGGTCTAATCACAAAACCCTAGCTCCATTATCTTCAAGGGATGAAACCCTAACCCTAGTATTCAAGATGCTCGAAAATCTCCAAGAAACCCTAGTGCCTCTAAAAAAAGAAAGAAAAAGAACAAAGATGAAGAATTGAGAGAGAGAGAGAGAGAGAGAGAAATGTGCTCTTCTCCTCACATCTCTAACACAAGATATGATTCATGATTAATATGAGAATGATGGAAGGATTCTCTCCTTCCTCTATATATATGAGAGATAAGGGAAGCCAATAATGCATATGTGGGCTTTGTTACCGCTCAATCTGTCATCCTAAAATTGTAAAATGTCCAAAGCACTCAAATGATAGACTGGTGTAACTAGGATGTTGGCCATTGTGAACTCACCAACACTCATCTACTCTTTAGGTTGGCTTTCCTTCGGCTCAAGGGAGGCTTCCCTAATTAGGATTGTTGGAATTCTAGGGAAATGAAGGGCAAAGGTAGCTAAGAAAGTAAATTCCTGCAAAATAGGTTATAAAGGTTGTAGAAAATAAAGTGGACAGTAGGATCGAAGATTAATGCCTAATCCATTGGGAAAATGGGGTCATAACAAGGGCTCAAATGGGAGGCTGTCCTGAAGGTGGAAAGAGTACAATATGGCTGAAAAATAAAAGCTGATTGCACTCTTCTCTGTTGTCCTATATTGCACAAATAAACCTAGTTTTGTTATGTATGTATATAACATCCCACACTCAAGGAGGTTACAGCGATCAGAAGTTATGTTAATGTGCAAATATCCATAAATAGAAAAGGAAGTACAATCATGCACAAAATTCCATTGATAACCTAAAATGAAGATGGAAGAAATATACAAAGTTCTTACTACTTGAGCACATGTAAAATGAAGGTGGGAGGAGTATACCAACTTCTTATTCCTTGAGCACATCTCAAAAGCCATTCTAGCAAAATGGAAACAGCAATAAAAATGTGAAAGACAACCTCACCCACACGATAGTTCTAGAGCCTCCAAGCACATCTAAGAAATATTGCATTAAGCTCCAAGGGAGAGAGTTCCCCCAAATCCAACCATGCCGAAAAGAAGTGAGGGAGATGCTCTTTATATTTAGTCACTAGCTCAACCTCTTACAATAAACAATAGTATTTCCTTTATTCTAGAAAGCGTTGGAAAGTCTCAACTTTTTAATGTATTCCATTAGCTTTGATATGTGACCCTTCATGATAAACTATGTTGCCAGGAAACGTGGGTTTGAAACAAGGTGCATGGGTTTGTCGGGGGTATATTATAATTTATATATATATATATATATATGTAAATATAAATATTATATTTTATAAATTATAATATATATGAATTTGTATATTTTTCAACTTTAAACAAGAAAACTAAAATATTTATGATTTAAACTTTACATATTTAAACATGCACATCATTGAACATTCAACATTCATAATGAAATTTCAAAATTTCTAGTTTGATATCAAGTGCAAATTGGAGCTTACATATTAATGAGAATCATGATATATGTCCATTGTCATACTACATTCAAAATTTTCCTTAAGGTATCTCCGAACAAGAACTAGGAAATTTTAAAATACTAAAATAAAAATAGTTAATAGTGAACAATGGCTTCCTCAAGCCATGTCATCAACATCACTCATATCTTCAATTAGCATGCTCTCTAGGTAGGAATCACTCGCATCTTGAGGCTCCTGCTCATCCATAGCAACTAGAGGTAGCTCAATAAGGCCATCTGGTTGTATCTCCTCGTCCACACACATAGCATCATCTGTGTATTGGTCCCATCTCCTGAAAGGACCCTCCTTGTACTCAGTGTCTTTTCGAGATATGAGACAAAGTGTGCTATGAATGTACACTAAGTTCTATGCCTTCTTTGAGCCCAACCTATTTCTCTTTACTAAATGGATAAAGGCATAAGTACTCCAATTCCTTTCGCAAGATGAAAGTACTCCAATTCCTTTCCCAAGATGAAGAACTAGCTACCTAGAATATTAGGGGAAGCACATTAAATTAATTAAAATTTTAAAAATAAAAACTAAAATGAACCCCAAAGAACCCGATTTTGGGGTTCCAAGTAACCATCATCAAGGTTCTTTGTACCCGTCAAGACAAAAGAACCCAAAAATTTTTAATGGAGAACCTGGTTTTATGGATTCTTCTCAAAAGCACCCGTACTTGAATCTAGTACTTGGGGATGAGAACCAAGGACGAGTTCGAGAACCCCACCCCCGAGTTCGCGAACATGTGCAACATAGATGATAAACATGTGTGAACGTGATGCCACTCCATGCTCCAAATGAGAATACAGCTCACTTATGGAATGCAAGTGACACAAGCAATGTATAGTAATCCAATGCCACAATTCATCATTTGTGCCATCGCATGGGTAATATGATGGGCCCATTCAAGCCATATGAACGATGTTTACATAATACATGAGACACATGAGGATGTTAGTTCTTTTATCATACTTGATTAGTCAACAAATGACTACATATAATAAAGTAGGAAAGCTCTAGCTATATGTGAAATTGAGTTCATGTGTATGGCACCCCAACATGGTATAAAGACGGCCCATCACAATGCTAGCTCCATAACATGTTTTAATTAACAAGTGCACCCTTATGTAATCACCCCCTTCGATACATAATGTGTGACGGCCCCTCCTTTCAATTCATTGAATGTGCTACACAAGCAGCAACGTGTCATATGACGAAGCGGATCCATGATAAGTTTAACATTACTAAATTAAGGATCACATCCAAATCATCATCACATGGACTAAGTATATGGTGCCCACATATAGTATAATACTATAATCATACATCCATTGCATGTGAGAGTGACTCCCTTTAAAAATCATGTGGGTGAAAAGGGCATAAGTTATTGTATAGAAATCAACAAGTTATGGGGGGCTCAATAAGAAAATGCATCCACAGATGTACCCAACACTTAAGTATGTGAAAAGGACCCACCACATAGTATAATATTGTTAGACACACACATGAAAATGAAGAAGATTAGATAAGTGTGTGATACATTTCTCATTCATATGATACACGTAAATACATTTCTCAAGTGAATAATCCAAATTCACACAAACCCTGTGAATTACATTTCCAACATTCCCCCCCTTAATTTGAAAGGATGTATGCGAGTCCAAGAAGAGAGCTAAAATCTGAAAGTGCATAGCTGCCAATGTGAACCATCGTTGAGAGTCCAAGGGACCTTGGAATATGAATCCAACAATCATAAAATGTAATTATGTGTATCAATTTTATGATAAAGTAAATCATGCTTATCTTTCAATTTCTTGTGCAACCTAACAAATATGATAAAGCCCCTCGATATAATAATATAATTTGCATGAACATGTGCCCTTTTAACACACATGGGGAAAATAAAGCTTAGGTCTAAATGAATACATGTTATTTTATGATAGTATAATAAGACAGAGAAAAAGTGAAGTGGTTAATAGGGACATAATCATCTTATTTCACATGCATACCAATGTGGAGCAAACCACATATTGTTTTGTACCATGAGAATAGGATTGGTGCCTCCTAGCACACCCACCATAAACCAAAGTTAATACCAAAGGGAACCATGCTTCGCACCCTTATAACATTGCCATGAAATAGGTTCATACCATGCATCCACCAATGATATACCATAGAACCAAGGAGCATCAAGACCCTAGACTTCTAACCCTCATGGCTCCATCACTCAAGATATGCCACAATGAAGAACCAAACAATGACAATCCACCACATAACCCACTTCTCATCCCATTCCACAAACAACCTCCACCAACGTCCCAACCTTTGGAAGGCTAAGATCATGATGCCAACCTAAAAATCCTTGAAACATGTGATCAAAATCACAGGTGCAATCCTCGTGCAATATGGTGGGTATCAGGACTAAACCCTAAAAAGCAACCTACAAAGCCATAAGAAGGCTCACACGAGGAGCGCTACACTCCCAGGGTACACATGTCAAGCTCCAAGGTGATGTTTTACACAAGTAAAGACTCGAAGGCAATGGCACTCAACAAGATTTGTCCAACACTCATCCTCCAAGCCTCCAAGGGCTCCAACACTCCTAGTGCTCCACTAAGTTCACTTCTACGACAAGAAAAGTATCACAACTCAAGCGTTCCCAAGTCAACTCCATGTGTTCATGCAAACATCCAAGCTACCTCACATCATCAACGGATCAATGTCATCTTTTAGAATACAAAATATTCCTCTTCTTATGCAAGGCATTTT
Source organism: Pinus tabuliformis (assembly GCA_031772625.1). Classification (NCBI taxonomy): domain Eukaryota; kingdom Viridiplantae; phylum Streptophyta; class Pinopsida; order Pinales; family Pinaceae; genus Pinus; species Pinus tabuliformis. The sequence goes on from CM062817.1 coordinate 242,228,488, forward strand.
CCAAAAAAACAACCTCCATGTGGCCAACAAGTAAAAAGTTGCCAAGTTGTCTGGAGATCTCCAATACCTAAGGAAGAATATCATGCAAGCATCCAACTAAAGGTCAAGCAACCAAAGTAAGACACCAATGAGTAAATCCATCATGAATCATCAAAGGGATAATCATGTACCATGTACCACAAATCTCATGAAGCAACCACAAACAATGTGTAAAAGCTACAAGCGTAACCCTAAAAGCTAACATAAGAGGGAGGCATAGAGCAGTGACACCTCATCTCCTAGATCCATGATATCTAGGGTAGACCCCTGACCTTCACCGATGAGACCATTGTGACAGTGTGAGGTTTGAGCTCAGGGCAATTTTTCCATCCACAGTAGATACCCTCCTTCACACTCATCTAGATCTCAATCAACAACAACGTCCTCTAGGAAGCACGTTGTTCCCATGACTTCGGTGCTTCTAGATCTTCCAGTTTGTCCAGATAGTTGTCCACTAGTAATTTTTCTTCACTTCAATCTCAAATGGTAGGAGAGTTCCACCCACTTCTAGTAAAGATTTAAAGGTTACAACTCCTCCTAGTCATCATCTGAAGGTAATGGCTCCTCCAAACCATTAGCACAATCTCCAAGCACCTCAACTGAGATAGTTCTCTCATTTTTTAGTTCGTTGAGAGGGGTCCTTTCTTTTGTAGGACTCCCAGCTTTATACCTTTTTTCATCATAGAATATAGAAATTAGATTCTAGGTCTTTGACCTTTGAGGCTAGGCATTCTTTGTAGGGGTTGCAATTGCACTCCCACTATGTATTGTTTCTAATATATTTAGCAATCCCTTTGACTCTGTATGGCCATTTATTGGAACTAATACAAAGACTTCAAATGTCAATTGAACATAAGAATAAACTACAAAGCTAGGGTCTTTGAACCATAGAAAACAAGAGATCCATGTTGCTAAAAATCCTAATAGGATTATGTGGCTACTTGATTTTGCATTTGTTTCATAATTATCCATAGATTGGAGCATTGAGTGTGACTGTTCAGTCAAGAAAGAATTTTACAGTTCATAGTAGGATCTGCATTAGTCACATGGGCCACCCAGCTAGTAGAGAATATCAACAGCTACTTGGTATTAATCATATCTATTATAATCAGAAAGGCTTCACCTTTGGACGAATCTATGGTCGATAGAACATAAGGCTACACAAGATTAACCACTGATCCAGTGGTAACATATTTCTTTTAATGGAAAAAAACCCCGGATGTTATTGAAACCCTAAAAGCCTAAAACCATAAGCCCCATTCCTAGTCTATAAGAATAGTCATCCATCCCATTCAAAAACACAAGATAAGTTCATATTTCTGTGATTGCTTGGAAATTGGAAAGAAAAAGAAGCTTGGCACTAGAAATCAAACTTTGAAGCAACAAAGGGCGAGAACTTTAGTGGTCATGAAAGCTACAGGAAGGCCATTGTCTGTTGTTCTTTGTTTGAGCATATTCCCGGTTCATAAATTCAGATTCCATGTTCTCATCTTGTTTGTGTTCTCTGTTTGCTTATGTTGTTAGCGTTTTTTTCTCCAATTTCCTATAATTAAACTGAATGTTTGGCCCAGTTTTCTTTTGTTCTCTCTAGAATTAAACCCTTTCTGAGTGCCGCCAAAGAAATACCATACCCATCCAAATGCCCAAGAGTTTTTTTCAAATCCTTAACCACAAAAACTCTTCATTTATTTCTATAAAGGCGGCATTTCAAAGTGACAGGCGGACAATCTACAAATGGAAAAGGTTTATGAGCAGAAAGGATTGCCAAGAGAAAAAATTAACATCCGCTGCAAGTGTTTCACCATGTTAAGATATGGCTAGTAGTCTGATGTTAGAACTACTTAAGGATAGGACATGCAACATAATTAAGCCAGTTCTGTCTTTGAACATGTTCTGAAATCTATCGATATGACAAGTTTAAATTAACTTTTACACTCATTGTGTGAAGAAGGAAACAACAACATGCCTAATGAAACAGTGTGGTTAAATTTCATGTGCATGGCTTGGCCTGTCCCAGTTTTAGGAACATTACACTGATGAGACGCCCATTTTTGTATTATATTTTTTCTATGAGATATCATTTCAGATTTACAAGTGATCAATGACAGTTATCAGTTATGGTCCACTGATGGCTAATATCCAAGACATCATTCATTTTGGCTATAACTTATAGTTTTAATGTTGTGACTCATGAATGGTTTTGATTCTTAAATCTGATCTTCATATGTGTGTTTTTCAATTATAGAAATATATTTATATTTTGTGCTGTCGTTTCCCTGTCATATCCAAATCCTGGCTTTTCAAAAATTTAACAGATCCATAACCAGATGCATATCCTGGTGATTTTGGTTTTTTGCCACTTGGTTTGAGGGGTAACCTACTTTGCATAGCCTAAGGTCGTAAGTCATCATGAATGTACTGAAAATGGCCACAATAAATGATACTATAGCAGAAGAAACCAGAAATCCTATTCTCTAAATCTCTCTTCTAGTAGGAAAAATATGGGAAAAAAAACATGCAATTTGAAATATGGCCCCTTGTCAAGGTGCTACGAGCACAAAATCCTTTTGGATAGATGCTACAAGGATTAGCTGAAGTATAGGTCAAAAGAGCTTTAAGAACCTAGGCTCAAGCCACAGCATGCAACCAAGAAACCTACAATGCAAGGTCTTGCTGGACCCTCTAATTGTGGTCTGCCCTCTTATTGTTCACCTTATCTCTCAGTGCAGAGAGTGGAATACACTATTTGACTTCAACGAGTACATAGCATGTCTTCAGAAATCACTCAAGTGTATTTGACGCATTTGTGCCGGGGGTTATATCAATCCCAATGGTTGAGCCCTATGTCCTAATTGTCCAATATCTTCAATCACTAAATTGCACTCTCATTGCATCCCATAAAAATGTTCTCATTCATGTTCCCAATACAGTTTGTGGAACACTGTAGCACAAAATTACAGACAATAGCACCATTAACTATACTAGTGACCTCCAAAGCATATGTATATCATTGAATACAATCCTATGTTCCAACTCTAAGAGCAAGGCGAAAAATGTCAGCATATATTCTACAGCATCAGCAATGCATATATCATTTCAAAACATACATTACTCCAATTGAATCGAAGGCGCCCTGTCTCCTGGTTTATAGCATATGCCATGGAAGAATCCATCTCACTGTATTCTATTACTCTGATAGATCCTCCTTTACCCTGCTGGACAAACACACCAACCTTCTCTTGTGGATATGCCTGCTTTGCACAACAAGATAAATTAGCAAATAAATAGCACATGAACAACAAATTCAGCTTTGAAAAGGATCGCTAATGTAAACATCAGGGAGTCCTAATCCTATATTTCTGATCAGAATTCCAGAAATATTGTAATGATTCAGTCCGTAAAATATTAGAATCATAATCAGTCTGGAAAAGGAAACAAGAGAGAAATTATATAAGTATGGTCAGATATGAGAGAGAGGGAGACAGAGAGAGATGATCCAGCATAAACATAAGCATAAGAAACAGAGTTTAGTTAACATGCTCACAAACATACCTTACGAACAACCTTGGCTGCAGTAGCTACACCTTTATCAATACAGTAACCTAGGAAAATTGGATCCGCAACACGGACCTGATTTCATGAAATATAGCAATAAGAACAAGTTTCCTTCATGAATACTGCTATATAATGTACATTCGCAGCTGTCATCGATTGGATCTTACCAAAGCATTGTCAACTCCATAGCAATCAACATATTTGATCCCTTTCATTGCCATATCATCCAAGCATTTTGAGGATTTCAATGCTAACACACCAATTCAACATATAAATAAGCAAACACCGTTATGCAACAAAGTTTTAGAACTTAGAATTCTATAAATCAAAATTAAACTCAACAAATAATAATAGATTTTTTCTTCAATAAGCACACCTGAATAAACACCTCCATTCCCATCTGGAGCCCTTGCAACCTACAGTTGCAGAACACTTTCTTTTAATAAGCTAATATGATACATGAAACTAAGTTGAACTAACATGAAACGCGTATGCATTATTCAATGTGGAATCACCAAGAGATTGATAAAATAGGCTACAAAAAGAAACTCTTCTTCATCAAATGTTTGCATATCTCAATATATTGTAGCGACCAGCATTCCACTTAACTCCATATCTTGGACATTAACAAACATTTACTCTACTCATCCCAGACTATTTCAACCATAAGCACAGTTAATTTTCCATGAAATTCTGCAACTACTTAGATGAATAACTGAAAACTAAAACTAGTTTACTTTCACCAAGATACAGAATTGTCTTAACAACGTATAAGCAGCAGAATAAAAACATAGATAAAAACACATCACACAAATTGATACACTTATTTTTCTCAGGAAACCCAACAGGGAAAAACCTTTCTCCTTGATGTGGTATTTTATTGATCTTGAGTAATTGAATCAATTACAAGGCAATTTGTGACTTTGAGAACACACTTGTTCTCCTGCTGATCTAGCCTGGACTTGCCCTGCCAACCCTTGATCCCAGCTCCTAATCCTTTGCGCACTTCCTGACCCTATTTCCTTGCGCACAAAATCTCCTATTTTGTAGCGCACTAGGCTCCTATTTTTGTGCGCACTTGGCCTCCTATTTTGTAGTGCAAATCTCCTCAACAAACTCGTGTGCTCTTGCTCCTCAAGGCTACGCACACCACAAGCAAAGAGATCTCACAAAAACTTGTGCACACAACAATGAATAATCTTTGTGCCTTCATCCTTCTTCTATAGATTCGATCCATGCTAAATTAAACAAGTACAAATTTGGAACCCGAGTGGTTAATTGGCAAGTTAACTAAGAGTGAACTCCTCCCTCCAATCAACACTAGAGTCATAACTCGTCCTTCCTTCAATCAAAGACTGAAGTTCCAACTTGTCCTAAACTGAACACGTGAGTCGTAACTGCCACCCAACCCTGTAGTTAAACTGAAGAAGCCTCCACGTAACTGATCCTCCAACACCATGCATGAACTGAAGTCTATCTCATGATTTCGAACCATGCTAAGAGAAAGGCAAACTCGTGGTCTGTGTAGCTAAGGCACAAGCTAGAAGACCTTCACTCACTACAATTTTCAACAAGTACAAGTAATCTATATTTTGTAGCATGTAACACTCCTTTGCATGTGGCCCATCTAATGTCAAAGAGATGACAGAAACATTTTTATCTTCATGAATATAATGTTTTGATACCCCAATAATTCATTGATTTATTATTGCTAGGTTTCTCAAAACAACAATTCAAAGTAGTCACAACTGTGTGGAACTTGTGTTTGTCTTGGTACACTATTAACATACAAACCCTTCTCATAACAGTCCATAAGAGTGTGTCAAAGAACCAGCCTACTTGCATGGGTTATATTGTCATGTGTTGCTGCGACGGAATGCACATCAAGCCTTCAAATGAACACCCTCACTTCTCAAGCACCCATGTTATAGAATGCCTAGAGTGTAAATACAAGCCACATCTCCAAGTCAATTAGTAAGACGTACTAGTAACCAGGGAAAAAAATGCTAAACATGCAGATTCCAACCTTCATTGGGTGCTTGAGGACATTCAAATCAATACATCTGCACGCCCAAGCTAAAACTATCACAAGTTCCAAACAGCATGGAAAACACCCTTCAAAAAGGTTGATAATTTGGCAATGGTTATTGTTACCTTCCCAACTTGTGCTTCATTATAAAATCGCCAATCCAGAAGGTGCTGTAAGGAATTCCGGGAGATTCCTCTGGCTTGGTTTCCTCCCCAATTCTCCAGCAATTAAATAATTTCACAAACAATGAACAGGAATGCTGTCTACAAACTGAAGAAGAAACACACATAGAAAACTTGTCTATTTTATTCAACTCAAGCTGATATATACTATTACATCTGTGATCAAAGAAAAGCATACAATCGAATCCAGATCAAAACACAAGCTAACAAAAGAAGAGATCTCCTAACAAACTCAAACCTTCCATAAGATACTTATCTACTTAGATAACAAACCAAACCAACAAAGCAAATAAGCCTTACACTAAACTCATCATTCTAACAGGTGCAACCTAAGCAGGAACTACTATGACAGGTACCACTGTCACCTCAGAAAACTATCCTCTTCACTTTAGGCCGGCTCTCCTCCAGGTTCCAACTCAAGGGGGGTATCTCTGAGTAGGATTATTAAAGTTAAACAATGAGACAATAGATGATAAAGAGTAGCTTTAGTAAAACAATGTTATTTTTCTAATTTTTAGAGTTAAAAGAGTGATGAAGGGATGTAGAAATTAGTGTCTGTTACCACAAAATCTAGCACCCCTAATGTGTGAAAGTCCCAAGCATAAGGTGTTAGTTTGTGTAACTACGAAAGGCTAACGATTATCACCACAGTAGCACTTTTTCACTCTTCAGGTTGGTTCCTCTCCAACTCAAGGGGGTTTCCCTATGGGAAACGATTGTCTCCAAGTAGTTTGATGTGAATCTATGAGGTTTACTGGACCAATGTATGTGTTTAGAATCTTGTTGAAGTATTTTTGCAGTTGTAAGGGAAGGTTCCAACTCAGGATACAAGTCTTCTTATGATTTCTTGATTGAAATTTAATAGACTTCTTTTAAATCTGAATTTTAGAGACATCTTACTGAAATATTATTTCAAATTTGCATTAGAATTGAGTAAGAAAATTTATGTAAACGAGAAGTGAATGCTCAAAAACAGATTATGAAAAATAGATTACAGCAATAAGAATTGATGCAGAATGTAAAAATTTCCTGATGTAAACAAAGCAAACTCCTCAACATATGTGCCACATTAATTAAATAGCTCATCAAGGTGGCAAATGTTAGTGTGAACAAGGCTAAAGTGAACCCAACAAATTAACACGAGGGCAAGCACTTTCTTGAAATCATTTATTATGTCAACTGCCTCGGCATGTGTGCCAAAGCAAGCACTACCTGTTGAAAAATAAGTAACTAGGTTCGGTCTTCATATATATGAAATGTACTTCTGATTCTTGTATTTTGTAAAATGAAAGAGAAATTATTGTTGTTATTTTGGAGCACAGGTTTCATGCTCAAGGTCTTTTATTTTAGAGGTCAAGCACCCATTGAGTGCTTCTAGGGTTTGTCCTTGGTCAAGAAGTCAAAAGAGTCATTGTCATAAGTTGAAGACCCCTTCGGGCACATTGTAATTTGTAAAAAGAATTATTTTTGTATTAAAAGTGTCAAAATACCCTTCAAGACGAAGTTGGCCTGGTAGCTAAGAAGTCAGCCCAATTTGAGAAGCCACATCCACCTTAAGAAGCCTATTATTATAAAGTAAGGAACTCAACCTCCTTGGGATACATTCACTTCTCACCCATACAAGCAAAGGAGAAGCACAAGAAGGCTAGTGAAGGAGGACAAAGAAAAGAAGTTTTTGGGCTTATTCTCTCTCACACGTGCAAAGAAGGAAGGCTAGGCTTTGCTGCTTCAAGGTTGAAATTCTCTATCTGCTGGAAGAGGATCAAAACTTTTGGAAGAAGGGCCTAATAGGTCACCTACTAGCCCTAGACAAGGAAGCAAGGCAAGCAAAGTTGTTAAGAGGCCTAGGAAGGCTAAATTTCACTCACACATGTGGATGCAGTGGCAGCTGCAGGGGGCGAAAATTTCAGATCTGCAGTAGAGGCCAAAATTCTGATGTTGGGGGTCGAAGTTGTGCTGTTGGAAAAGATTTGACTAGGTTTGACTTGGACAAAGGAAGCACATCATCTGGAGAGGTCGAACTTAGCCTTGGAAGGGTATTGGTCTTGGTATAGAGGTCTTGGAATTCGTCAATTGAATAAACTATAGGAAGATCTACTCTGTAAGAGGAATTGGATCTACCTCGCTAGAGCTGGAGAATGGAGGAAATATTCATCTCAACAATATCCTGTTTGTTCCAGGTTTGCATAAGAATCTTCTTTCCATTTCATGTCTAGAAGATAAGTGAGATAGAATTGCTTTCATAGATGGAAAGGTTGTAGTATGGGGTAAAAACTCGACCATAGAAGATGCAAGGATGATTGGGATCCATGAAGGAAGACTTTACAGATTGTTAACTCCCCTCGCTCAAGCTTTTGTTCACAATGAAGTGAGCCCATGTGAACTTTGGCATAGAACATTTGATCGCCTTCACTACAAAATCTTACCTACCCTAAATTCAATAGTGAATGGGATCCCCGAACTAAAAGAAGATCATGTAGGAGTGTGCAAGGGATGTGCATTAAGTAAAAACACCAAAAGACCATTTGGAAGCAGCTTCAAGGTCAAAAGAAATTATGGATCTCATTCATTTCGATATCTGTGGTCCTATGACTACAAAGTCTCTTGGAGGTCATCTATATTATGTAACATTCATTGATGACCATTCAAGGAAAACTTGGGTTTATATGATGAAATCCAAGGATGAAGAATTTATCAAATTTCAAGAATTCAAAGTTGAAGTATAGAACCTTACAGAAAAGAGAATCAAGATTTTAAGGTCTGATAATGGAGGAGAATACACATCAAAGGAAACTATAGCCTTATATAAGGAGTCTGGAATTAGGAGGGAGCTCATAGTCCCACATAATTCCGAACAAAATGGAGTTGCAGAATGAAAGAATCGATCCATTGAAAAAAGTCTAAAAGCCATGTTACATGATCAAGATTTGCCAAAATTTATGTGGGGTGAAGCTACTAAGATAGTTGTTTACATACAAAATTGAAGTCCCCACAGGTCACTAGATAACATGACTCCCAAAAAAGCATTCAGTGGGAAGAAAACAAGTGTGGACCATCTCCGAATTTTTGGTTAACCTGTCTATATTCATATACCAAAAGACAAGAGAAATAAATTGGATCCTTCAGGCATGAAAGGAACATTTGTTGGCTACAGTAATACTTCAAAAGCATATAGGATCTACATAAAAGGACACCAAATAGAAGTTAGTCGAGATGTATATTTGATGAAAGTATTGCAGTCAAGAAATCAAAGGTACTCCCGGTGGACTCTAATTATGAAGAACTTCCTATATTTGAAGAGGAAGGTACAAGGGAGGAAGGAGAATCATATCATGAAGATGAAGGTCCCAGTGAAGCAGTGCAACCGGTGGTCATCCCCGAAACTAGAAAGAGACCTAACTCGTTGAAGTCTACTCTACTAGATGTAGAAGGTCATGGGGTAGTCAAAAGCACGTTCAAGGAAAGTAAGAAGTGTTGAATTTCCACAACCTTGGGTCTAGAATAGAATCTTAAAATCTCTTATGCTACCAAACCAAGAATCTCAACAATACTACTTTGCAAAGCAGAATATAAACAACAGTAAATCACATATGCATAAAATATAAACAACTTTTTACAGTTTTCAACCCAACTTCGTTGTATTAAACAACATATAATACAACAGAGTAGGGCTCCCGTACCAGGGATAATGGCCCTCATACATCCACTAGTACAAGATACAAACTAGGGCTTGGTGTTAGTCCATCGACGACCAATCTGCCCTCAACAAGATACTCTGACCATCTGGCCAATGAAGTCGACTCTCAGCTCCCCTCGGTCGTACCCTGTACTTGCCCGATCTTGTGGCTCCTGATCTGCAGCTTATGTCTCTATCAATGCTCCAAGTCCATCTGGCCACTGAATCTCAACTATCCATTCTGCTCACTAGTTGATCGTTCGTCCATCAACGCATCAACACATCGAGACTCCTGTCTAGTTGTTCACAGTTCCACTTGTGAACAACTCTCAATCTGCCCACTGTTGCTCCTCAGCTACTCAGGGACTTCAGCCCACAATGATCTTCCTGCGTTGCTCCAATGAAGACCAACATAGGGCACATAGGGCTGCCACCTATCACTGCAAGATGTCCATCTCCCACAATGAACACAGGCTAGGAGGACTGCCCATCATCTACTGTAGAAGTCCTTCTCCACACACAAGGCTAGGGCTACTCAACCGCTCCTTGAGCTGATCAAATCTTGAGCTCAACTTCAACCACTCTAGTAACCACCCAGGTCCATGAAGATGGTGCACATCGGGCTCCAACTTGGACACTATCACATTGTCCTCCAAGAGACCATAACTGCCCAATCACGTCCAGACTTGGTCTACTCTGACACTGCCCTCCAACAGTCCACGAATGACCAAGTACACATTGTAGCATCTGCTCCTAGTTAAGGCATCCCCACACTTAGGAGACCCTTACACATGGTTGTCCACAAACTCCACCAATCTGCCCTTTGCTTCTGCAATAGAGGACTTATTGCACAAATCGGGCACATCAATATGTCCTTCACCTAGGACACCATCAACTCATCATCCAAGGGAACATCTGCAACACTCCTTGTTGTTGTCATCTTGCCTTCCAATCTGATGTGCAAATTGTCACCTTGGCTGCTTGGTAGGCCTCCCAACAATCCACGTGGGTTCCTCCAAACAACTCCTAAGGTCTCCTACAAGCTGCCCATCAATCTGATCCAAGCACTGGTCAAAGCAATGACCCAACGCACCTCCACGCGCTGCCCTCCAAGTCTGTTGTCCCTAATTGTGATTGGTTAGGGCATCTTAGACTATTGTAATAGCCCCTAAACAGTCACCAAACAGTACTTAAATTACTGCGGCCTAGGCAAGGAATAATGCCTTTCTCGTGAGCTGTTTTTCTGGGCATTTGGCAGCCCTTAAACAACTCAATGCAAGCCTGTTTTGGATGCAGCCCTCCAACAGCCCACCTTAAACAACCTTCTTCTAGCCCTCAGACAAATCCGCAATACTCCCAACAAACTCGACCTTCCTCCAAGGGACCTCAGCCCCTCTACCAACAATTCGGACCCCCAAAACAGTGAGCTCAGACCCTTAACACAATCCTTCTTTCGTGTTGTTCCTTCTTCCTCCTTGTTGCGGCTAGGGCACAAGAGAATCTCTCCAACGAGCTCTCCTCTTAAGAATGCATTGCCCCAAATGGATGAGTTAATGCCTCTACATCACCCTCTATTTATAAAGAAGAGAAGGGCTCCTTCGTGTTAGTTTTAAGTAGCATCGGAAGTGCTCTAGCCTTGAAATTTGGTGGAGAGGCTAAGCCGCTAAGGCACATGAGTTCTAAAGAACCCAGAAACTGTTTGGTGAAATTCCAGCCGGATTGTATCTTATTAAAATAATTAATATTTTTAATGGGGTTCCCAAGTATAAACTTAGGAAAATTAAAATATTAAAGGGTATTAATCAAAATATGAGTGAGAATGATCTAGAAGGCAGATCAAGTCATGTTTTAATCTTAGCCGTTGATTAGAGACTTAATCTCAGTCATTGAAGTCTCATCAAGAAAAGTATAAGATGGAGGCTAAAGTTTATTTGGAAACACACATAGAGAGAACGAATTGATCTAGAGTTCGATTTCTGGGGCTAGGATGCTCAGAAATTCGAACTAGGTGATCATTCTGCAGCAGAGGGGCAGTGAGAATCCGGGAGAAAGACTTTCCGGAGAATACTAACAGAGAGAACGAGAGAGCCTGTGGAGGCAACGCAGTAGCCGAGAGAGTTGACGTTGGGCCAATCTAGACCCACGCAACCTTGATGCAAAGCCAGAAGGGCCAGCACAAAGGAGAAAGTTGCCTTTCACACAGAAGTCGGAACTGCCGGGAACTATCGGGATCGCTAACATAGAGGGCAGAAGAGCTGACGCAAAGAGCAAAAGAGATGACGCAGAGCTTCAAAGGTTGACGAAGGGCCAACACAAAAGTAGTCGGGGTTAGCCAGTCTTGTTGCCTGATCAACCGGAATCTGCCGGTTGAAGTGAGGTAAAACTCACTGAAATTTTCCGCCAGTATTTTCTCTGTAAAGGATTGTTAGATGAGCATCCTAGATTTGTATTCAAATATTTCTACTGCATAATAATAAACCCTCAAAGCTGTTGCACCAGTTTTCCCGCATTAGGTTTTTTCGGGGCTATTTTGTCCAAAAATAACTGTCCTATGTATCTTGTTATTTGCTTAGTTTTAAGTAGCATCGGAAGTGCTCTAGCCTTGAAATTTGGTGGAGAGGCTAAGCCGCTAAGGCACATGAGTTCTAAAGAACCCAGAAACTATTTGGTGAAATTCCAGCCGAATTGTATTTTATTAAAATAATTAATATTTTTAATGGGGTTCCTAAGTATAAACTTAGGAAAATTAAAATATTAATGGGTATTAATCAAAATATGAGTGAGAATGATCTAGAAGGCAGATCAAGTCATGTTTTAATCTTAGCCGTTGATTAGAGACTTAATCTCAGTCGTTGAAGTCTCATCAGGAAAAGTATAAGATGGAGGATAAAGTTTATTTGGAAACACACACACAGAGAACGAATTGATCTAGAGTTTGATTTCTGGGGCTAGGAAGCTCAGAAATTCGAACTAGGTGATCATTCTGTAGCAGAGGGGTAGTGAGAATCCGGGAGGACTTTTCGGAGAATACTGACAGAGAGGCCGAGAGAGCCTGTGGAGGCAGTGCAGTAGCCGAGAGAGTTGACGTTGGGCCAGTCTAGGCCCACGCAACCTTGATGCAAAGCCAGAAGGGCCAGCACAGAGGAGAAAGTTGCCTATCACACAGAAGCCAGAACTACCAGGAACTGTCAGGATCGCTGACATAGAGGGCAGAAGAGCTGACGCAAAGGGCAGAAGAGATGACGTAGAGCTTGAAAGGCTGACGCAGGGCCAATGCAAAAGTAGTCGGGGTTAGCCAGTCTTGTTGCCTGATCAACCGGAATCTGTCAGGTGAAGTGAGGTAAAACTCACTCAAATTTTCCGCCAGTATTTTCTCTGCAAAGGATTGTTAGATGAGCATCCTAGATTTGTATTCAAATATTTCTACTGCATAATAATAAACCCTCAAAGTTGTTGCACTAGTTTTCCCGCATTAGGTTTTTTCGGGGCTATTTTGTCCAAAAATAACTGTCCTATGTATCTTGTTATTTGCTCAGTTTTTTGTTTCATGAGATCAAATATTTAATTAGTGTAGGTTGTAGAAGTAATTTGCTTCAATATTCAGAAGAATAACTTGATAATGTATGTTAAAAATCAAGTAGGTGAAGTAAATTCAAATTTGCTACAGTAGGGGTTCCTTCAGTGTAGGAGTTTTCACATGGTATCAGAGCATTGATTTTGAAACAAGGAGAGCAGCAGATCCAGTGCTGAGCAGTGAGGCTGAAAGCTGCACTTGGCAACAATTTGAATCCCCTTGAAGGGATTGCACAGTCCTTGCCGAGAAGCAAATCTGAGGATATCTCTCTCTGAGAGAGACAACAGAGAGGTATGATTTATGAATCGTGTGTTTGCAGAGGCAGAGGGAGTGACGCAAAGCCTCACCGCAGTGCTTGAACGGCACAGTTTCTGCCGGGGAAAAAATCCGTTGGAAAAGAACGAAGACACATAGAAGGGGAATTTTCTCCTCAAAGAACTTTTTGCTTGAATTTCTCACTTTGTTGAACAGTTGAGCAGTGCTAAGCAGTGACTAGAGGAGTCAGTTCGACGGTTGGGTGAGATCATGGGCTCAGAGATCGGGACAGGTTGGACAAAGCCTCCAACTATGTCATATGGAAGACCAGAATCTTAGTTGTTATGGAGGAGTACCATCTCGAAGCCTACTTCAAGAGTATTGTGGTTATTCCTGCAGACAACAATAAAAGGAAGAAGTATGAATGCAGTGTTAGCAGTGGCAGTGCTAGCAGCATAGCAGATGCAACATTTGGGAGGGAGTTGTAGTATAGATGCAGCAGTGACAATGGTAGTGTCATGGGCAGCAGTGCAGTAGTAGCAACAGCACAGTGTCGGTGGCAGCAACAGTGCAGAAAGGACGTGCTTGAGAGACAAAGCAGCATGCAAGTGCACATTGTTGCTAGAGCACTTTCCTCGCTAAGAGGAAGTGTTAGTTTTTGGTAGCATCGAAAGTGCTCTAGCCTTGAAATTTGGTGGAGAGGCTAAGGCAGATGAGTTCTAAACAACCCAAAAACCGTTTGGTGAAATTCCACCCGGATTGTATTTTATTAAAATAATTAATATTTTTACAGGGGTTCCTAAGTCTAAACTTAGGAAAATTAAATTATTAATCGGAATTAATCAAAATATGGGTGAGAATGATCTAGAAGGCGGATCAAGTCATGTTTTAATCATAGTCGTGCTTAGAGACTTAATCTCAATCATTGGAGTCCCAACAAGAAAAGTATAAGTTGGAGGCTTGGGGTTCTTTTCGAAACACACACAGAGAGAACAAATTGATCTAGAGTTCGATTTCTGGGGCTATGAAACTGAGAAATTCGAACTAGGTGATCATTCTGCAGCAAAGGGACAGTGAGAATCTAGGAGGACTTTCTGAAGAATACTGATAGAGAGGCAAAGAGAGCATGTGGAGGCAGCGCAGTAGCCGGGAGAGCTGACGTTGCGCCAGTCTGGGCCCACACAGCCTTGACACAGAGCCAAAAGGGCCAATGCAGAGGAGAAAGCTACGTATCACGCAGAAGTCGAAACTGTCGAAACAACTGGGATAGCTTACGCAGAGGGCAGAAGAGCTGACGCGGAGCTTGAAAGGTTGACATAGGGACAGCGCAAAAGTAGTCGGGGTTAGCCAGTCTTGTTGTCGGATCAGCCAGAAGAAGCGGAGAGATCCTGTGAAGGCAACGCAGTAACCGGGAGAGCTGATGCTGGGCCAGTCTGGGCCCACGCAGCCTTGACACAGAGCCAGAAGGGCCAGCGCAGAGGAGAAAGCACTGGTCAAAGCAATGACCCAACGCACCTCCACACGCTGCCCTCCAAGTCTGATGTCCCTAAATGTGACTAGTTAGGGCATCTTAGACTATTGTAATAGCCCCTAAACAGTCACCAAACAGTCCTTAAATTATTGCGGCCTAGACAAGGAATAATGCCTTTCTTCTGAGCTGTTTTTCTGGGCATTTGGCAGCCCTTAAACAACTCAATGCAAGCCTGTTTTGGATGCGGCCCTCCAACAGCCAACCTTAAACAACCCTCTTCTAGCCCTCAAACAGATCTGCAATACTCCCAACAAACTCGGCCTTCCTCCAAGGGACCTCGGCCCCTCTACCAACAATTCGGACCCCCAAAACAGTGAGCTCAAACCCTTAAGACAATCCCTCTTTCGCATTGTTCCTTCTTCCTCCTTGTTGTCGCTAGGGCACAAGAGAATCTCTCCAACGATCTCTCCTCTTAAGAATGCGTTGCCCCAAATGGATGAGTTAATGCCTCTACATCACCCTCTATTTATAAAGAAGAGAAGGGCTCCTTCTTGTTAGTTTTAAGTAGCATCGGAAGTGCTCTAGCCTTGAAATTTGGCGGAGAGGCTAAGCCGCTAAGGCACATGAGTTCTAAAGAACCCAGAAACTGTTTGGTGAAATTCCAGCCGGATTGTATTTTATTAAAATAATTAATATTTTTAATGGGGTTCCTAAGTCTAAACTTAGGAAAATTAAAATATTAATGGGTATTAATCAAAATATGGGTGAGAATGATCTAGAAGGCGGATCAAGTCATGTTTTAATCTTAGCCGTTGATTAGAGACTTAATCTCAGTCGTTGAAGTCTCATCAAGAAAAGTATAAGATGGAGGCTAAAGTTTATTTGGAAACACACATAGAGAGAACGAATTGATCTAGAGTTCGATTTCTGGGGCTAGGAAGCTCAGAAATTCGAACTAGGTGATCATTCTGCAACAGAGGGGCAGTGAGAATCCGAGAGAAGGACTTTCCGGAGAATACTAACAGAGAGAACGAGAGAGCCTGTGGAGGCAACGCAGTAGCCGAGAGAGTTGACGTTGGGCCAGTCTAGACCCACGCAACCTTGATGCAAAGCCAGAAGGGCCAGCACAGAGGAGAAAGTTGCCTATCACACAGAAGCCGGAACTGTCGAGAACTGTCGGGATCGCTAACATAGAGGGCAGAAGAGCTGACGCAGAGGGCAAAAGAGATGACGCAGAGCTTCAAAGGTTGACGCAGGGCCAACGCAAAAGTAGTCGGGGTTAGCCAGTCTTGTTGCCTGATCAACCGGAATCTGCCGGTTGAAGTGAGGTAAAACTCACTGAAATTTTCCGCCAGTATTTTCTCTAAAAAGGATTGTTAGATGAGCATCCTATATTTGTATTCAAATATTTCTCCTGCATAATAATAAACCCTCAAAGCTGTTGCACCGGTTTTCCCGCATTGGGTTTTTTTGGGGCTATTTTGTCCAAAAATAACTGTCCTATGTATCTCGTTCTTTGCTCAGTTTTCTGTTTCATGAGATCAAATATTTAATTAGTGTAGGCTGCAGAAGTAATTTGCTTCAGTATTCAGAAGAATAACTTGATAATGTATGTTAAAAATCAAGTGGGTGAAGTAAATTCAAATTTGCTACAATAGGGGTTCCTTCAGTGTAGGAAATTTCACATGGTATCAGAGCATTGATTTTGAAACAAGAAGAGCAGATCCAGTGCTGAGCAGTGAGGCTAAAAGCTGCACTTGGCAACAATTTGAATCCCCTCGAAGGGATTGCACAGTCCTTGCCGAGAAGCAAATCTGAGGATATCTCTCTCTGAGAGAGACTACAGAGAGGTACGATTTATGAATCGTGAGTTTGCAGAGGCAGAGGGAGTGACGCAAAGCCTCACCGCAGTGCTTGAACGGCGCAATTTCTGCCGGGGCAGAAATCCACTGGAAAAGAATGGAGACACGTAGAAGGGGAATTATCTCCCCAAAGAACTTTTCGCCAAAAAGTTTGAATTTCTCACTTTGTTGAGCAGTTGAGCAATGCTAAGCAGTGACTAGAGGAGTCAGTTCAACGGTTGGGTGAGATGGCATCGCATGGGCTCAGAGATCGGGACAGGTTGGACGAAACCTCCAACTATGTCATATGGAAGACCAAAATCTTAGTTGTTCTGGAGGAGTACCATCTCGAAGCCTACTTCAAGAGTATTGTGGTTATTCCTGCCGACAATGATAAAAGGAAGAAGTATGAATGCAGTGTTAGCAGTGGCAATGCTAGCAGCATAGCAGATGCAACATTTGGGAGGGAGTTGTAGTATAGATGCAGCAATGACAATGGTAGTGTCATGGGCAGCAGTGTAGTAGTAGCAGCAACACAGTGTCGGTGGCAGCAACAGTGCAGAAAGGACGTGCTTGAGAGACAAAGCAGCATGCAAGTGCACATTGTTGCTAGAGCACTTTCCTCGCTAAGAGGAAGTGTTAGTTTTTGGTAGCATCGGAAGTGCTCTAGCCTTGAAATTTGGTGGAGAGGCTAAGGCAAATAAGCTCTAAAGAACCCAAAAACCGTTTGGTGAAATTCCACCCGGATTGTATTTTATTAAAATAATTAATATTTTTAAAGGGGTTCCTAAGTCTAAACTTAGGAAAATTAAATTATTAATGGGAATTAATCAAAATATGGGTGAGAATGATCTAGAAGACGGATCAAGTCATGTTTTAATCATAGTCGTTGCTTAGAGACTTAATCTCAGTCGTTGAAGTCCCAACAAGAAAAGTATAAGATGGAGGCTTGGGGTTCATTTCGAAACACACACAGAGAGAACAAATTGATCTAGAGTTCGATCTCTGCGGCTATGAAACTGAGAAATTCGAACTAGGTGATCATTCTGCAGCAAAGGGACAGTGAGAATCTGGGAGGACTTTCTGAAAAATACTGATAGAGAGGCGGAAAGAGCCTGTGGAGGTAGCGCAGTAGCTGGGAAAGCTGACGTTGGGCCAGTCTGGGACCACGCAGCCTTGACACAGAGCCAAAAGGGCTGGTGCAATGGAGAAAGTTGCGTATCACACAAAAGTCGAAACTGTCAGGAACTGTCGGAACAACTCGGATAGCTGACACAGAGGGCAGAAGAGCTGACACAGAGCTTGAAAGGTTGACGCAGGGCCAGCGCGCAAAAGTAGTCAGGGTTAGCCAGTCTTGTTGTCGGATCAGCCGGAAGAGGCGAAGAGAGCCTGTGGAGGCAGCGCAATAACTGGGAGAGCTGGCGCTGGGCCAGTCTGGGCCCACGCAGCTTTGACACAGAGCCAGAAGGGTCAGCGCAAAGGAGAAAGCTACCTATCACGCAGAAGCTAGAACTGTCGGGAACTGCAAGAACAACTGGGATAGCTCACGCAAATGGCAGAAGAGCTAACGCGGAGCTTGAAAGGCTAACGCAAGGCCGGCGCAAAAGTAGTCGGGGTTAGCCAGTATTGTTGCCGAATCAGCCAGAATCTGCTAGGTGAAGTGAGGTAAAACTCAATCAGACTTTTCGCCAATATTTTCTTTGTAAAGGATTGCTAAATGAGCATCCTAGATTTGTATTCAGATATTTCTCTTGCATAATAATAAACCCTCAGAGCTGTAGAACCAATTTTCCAGCGTTGGGTTTTTCCGGGGACTATTTTGTCCAAAAATAATTGTCATATGTATCTTGTTCTTTGCTCAGTTTTATGTTTCATGAGATCAAATATTTAATTAGTGTGGGTTGCAGAAGTAATTTGCTTCAGTATTCAAAAGAATAACTTGATAATGTATCTTTAAAATCAAGTAGGTGAAGTAGATTCAGATTTGCTGCAGTAGGAGTTCCTTCAGTGTAGGAATTTTCACACTTCCAACGTCACTTATAGGGGTTGTCCAACTGTGACATGCCTAAGATATCCTTAGGCTAACCTTAAACATATGTCACAACCCCAACATATGACTTCAAAAATTCATAACTCCACAATGACAACTCGTAATCGGATGATTCTCGTTGTGTTAGAATCGTCTCACCGAGAGCTATCATCCTCATCCATCACATGTCAAAGACTCGCCACGATTTTGGCCCAAACATCTACGAGTGCAAAACCCCAGGCTTGGGTTCTAAGCCCACAAGCCTACTTGTGGCACTTTGACCTCCAACCCTCAAACATTAGGGCTTGGAGTACCTCCCAAGCTACACAAAAATCAACACTCCCTCTTAGCGAGGGAGGTACTTCCAAGACTAGGAAGTATCTATCATTCGGGGACGACACTAGCCCATCTGACATCCATCACTGTAGCAAACCCTGTAGAATGAATCAGGAAATCTCGGTAGTGCCTCTGCCTGATCACATCCGAACTTGAAGATCCCGAACCTACATAGGGTTGCTCCCTATGAGGCTAGGCTCCCTCTGAGCTTATGCGATCTCCACTAGCTCAATCCTGCAAGCACTCATCCTCCTAGATCAAATACAACACGTGCAAATCCCACCAATCTCGAATATGCAACATCACAATCCAATGAAGACTCTAGCCTGGCAATCTGTAGTCCATTACATGAAGCCATCTCGATCCACTTGATCTCGTCCATGCCAAAAGAAACCCTCAAGCTGTCCCAACCATCCATGACATGTCAACAGAAGTCCACAATCAGCAATCTGCCCTACAACAAACTATTGTTCACTAGGCTCACCACCAATCCACCGGAACTCCCAGCCAATCTCGCTGCCAAACCAGTCAAGACCACATCTCCATGTCTTCAGCTAAACCCTCTGCTCCATGATCTAGACACCCACAACTCCCTTCGAGTGGCTTCGTTGTGCACGCTCTGATTCACTGTCCCTTAAAGTAGCTCAAACACAATCTGATACCATGTTGAATTTCCACGACCTTGGGTCTAGGATAGAATCTTAAAATCTCAGACGTTATTAAACCAAGAATCTCGGCAATACTACTTTGCACAGAGGAATATAAACAATAGTAAATCACATATGCACATAATATAGACAACTTTTTATAGTTTTCAACCCAACTTCGTTATATTAAACAACATATAATACAACAGTCTAGAGCTCCTGTACTAGGGATAATGGCCCTCATACATCCACTAGTACAAGATACAAACAAGGGCTTGGTGTCAGTCCATCGACGACCAATCTACCCTCAACAAGATACTCTGACCATCTGGATGATGAAGTCGACTCTCTCAGCTCCCCTCAGTTGTACCCTGTACCTGCCCAGTCCTACGGCTCCCGATTTGCAACTCCTGTCTCTATCAATGCTCCAAGTCCATCTAACCACCGAATCTCAGTTATCCAATCTGCTCACTAGATGATCGTTCGTCCATCAATGCATCAACACATCGAGACTCATGTCGAGTTGTTCACAGCTCCACTTGTGACCAACTCTCAATCTACCCATTGTTGCTCCTCAGCTACTCAAGGACTTCAGCCCACTATGGTCTTCCTACATTGCTCCGATGAAGACCAACATAGGGCACGGAGGGTTGCCACCTATCACTGCAAGATGTCCTTCCCCCACAATGAACACGGGCTAGGAGGACTACCCACCATATGCTGTAGAAGTCCTTCTCCACACACAATTCTAGCGTTGCTCAACTGCTCCTCTGGCTGATCAAAGTTTCAAACCTTGAGTTCAACATCAGCCACTCTAGCAACCACCTAGGCCCATGAAGATGGTGCACACCGGGCTCCAACTTGGACACTATCACGCTATCCTCCAGCAGACCATAAGTGCCCAATCACGTCCACATGTGGTCTACTCTCACGCTGCCCTCCAACAGTCCATGAATGACCAAGTCCACGTTGTAGCATTTGCTCCTAATTAGGGAATCCCCACACTTAGGAGACCCTTACACATGGTTGCCCATAGACTCCACCAATCTGCCCTTTGCTTCTACAATAGAGGAGCTCTTGCACAAATCTAGGCACATCAATAAGTCCTTCACCTAGGACACCATCAACTCATCATCCAAGGGAACATCTGCAACACTCCTTGTTGTTGTCCTCTTACCTTCCAATCTGATGTGTCTGTTGCCTCCCAACAATCCACGTGGGCTCCTCCAAACAACTCCTAAGGCCTCCTACAAGCTGCCAATCAATCTAATCCAAGCACTAGTCAAAGCAATGACCCAACACACCTCCACACGCTGCCCTCCAAGTATGTTGTACCTGTTGTCCCTAAGTATGACTAGTTAGGGCATCTTAGACTTCTGTAACCACCTCCTAAATAGGCACCAAATAGTCCTTAAATTACTGCGGCCTAGGCAAGGAATAATGACTCTCGTGAGTTGTTGTTCTAGGCATTTGGCAGCCCTTAAACAACTCAACGCAGGCCTGTTTTGGGAGGCTAGGCCCATAGCCTACCTTAGTTGGTTGCGGCCCTCCAACAACCCACCAAAACTACCCTCTTCTAGCCCTCAAACAAATCTGCAATACTCCCAACAGACTCGGCCTTCCTCCAAGGGACCTCGACCCCTCTACCATCAATTCGGACCCCCAAAACAGTGAGCTCAGACCCTTAATACAGTCCCTCTTCCACATTGTTCCTTCCTCCTCCTTGTTGCAGCTAGGGCACAAGAGAATCTCTCCAACAAGCTCTCCTCTTAAGAATGTGTTGCTCCAAATGGATGAGTTAATGCCTCTACATCACCCTCTATTTATACAAAAGAGAGGGGCTCCTGCTCCTTCCAATGTCACTTCTAGGGGTTGTCCAACTGTCACATGCTTAAGATATCCTTAGGTCGACCTTAAACATAAGTCGCAACCCCAACATATGACTTCAAAAATTCATAACTCCTCAACGACAACTCAGAATCGGATGATTCTCGTTGCGTTAGATTCGTCTCGCCAAGAGCTATCACCCTCATCCATCACATGTCGAAGGCTCGTCATGGTTTTGGCCCAAACATCTATGGGTGCAAAACCCCAGGCTTGGGTTCTAAGCCCACAAGCCTACTTGTGTCACTTTGACCTCCAACCCTCGAAACTAGGGCTTGGAGTACCTACCAAGCTACACAAAAATCAACAAGAAGCCCAAAAGATATTATGGATATGCAGCCTGTATGACGAAACTGATAGAAGTAGAGGCATCCACCTTTGAAGAAGTTGTCACACACCAAGAATGGAAGGATGCATGAATGAAGAGTATCAATCAATAATGAAAAATGGAGTTTGGGAGATCGTACCTAGGCCTGAAGACAAATCTGTGGTAACTTCCAAATAGCTCTACAAGATTAAACATGCAGCAGATGGAAGTATTGATAAATATAAGGCAAGATTTGTGGCTAGGGGCTTCTCTCAACAAGAAGGCATCGACTATGAAGAGACATTTGCACCTACAACAAGGTATACAACTATACATTCGTTGGTCTCTTTGGCAGCATCGATGGGAAGGAACATCCACCAAATGGATGTCAACACTACATTTCTAAATGGCACCATTGATGTAGAAGTCTATATAGAGAAACCATTGGGATTTGAATTCAAAGATAGTAACGCTTATGTTTACAGGTTGAAGAAGGCATTCTATGGCCTTAAGCAAGCAACAGGGGCATGGTATGCTAAGATGGATGCATACCTACAAAGATTGGGCTTCACAAAGAGTTCAGTTGATCTGAATCTCTATATCAAGGTTGTGAAGAATGAGCTTGTTATCATTCTTCTATATGCGAATGATCTCTTGACAAGTGTGGAAGGTCAAATCCAAGAATGCAAGAAGCAGCTAGCAGCAAAATTCGATATGAAGGACCTTAGGCTGATGCACTATTATTTGGGACTGGAAGTTTGGCAAGGACCTGATGAGATTTATCTAGGTCAAGAAAAGTATGTGATCGAGATGCTGAAGAGGTTTGACATGATGTATTGCAAACCTATGACAACCCCCATGACCACAAACTTAGAGAGGCTAAAGAGTTTTGAATCGAGCCCAGTTGATCCGACCATGTATAAACAATTGATTGGCTCACTAATGTACTTGGAGCAACCAGACATATGTTTCGCAGTGAATGTTCTCAATCAGTTCCAAGTGGAGCTAAAGCATGCTCATTGGATAGCAGCCAAGCATATTCTGAGATATCTGCAAGGAACAATCCACTACTACCTGAAATATGATAGGAGGAATGATGTCCACTTGATTGGATATACAGATTCTGTCCATGGAGGCAGTGAGCAAGATGGAAGAAGCACTACAAGAGGATGTTTCAGTTTGGGATCCTCCATGGTCTCATGGATGAGCCGAAAGCAAGAATCGGTTGCTTTGAGTAGTGTTGAGGTTGAATACATTGCAGCCTATGAAGTAAGCAGAGAAGTTGTCTGGTTGAAGAAGTTGTTGTCCGACTTGTTTGAATGACCAATGGACCCTACAGTGATACATTGTGATAACACCAGTTGTATAAGGTTGTCTGAGGACCCAGTGTTTGATGAAAAGACAAAGCATATAAATAACAAGTATCACATTCACTACATTTGAAAGCTTGTGCAGGATGGTGTGTTGCAGCCACGATATATCTCCACTAATGAACGAGTAGTTGACATCTTGAAAAAATCTCTTCCTAATAAGAAGCTTGTGTATTTGAGAGGCAAGCTTGGATTAATTGATATATCCTCATATCCTCCCTAATTGAGAGGGAGAGATAGACTTGAGAGGGAGAGATAGACACGTCATTCTTGTCTTCACTTGGGAAGAAAGAATGGAGGATTCAATAAGCATCTGGCATCCGATACTCTTTGAGGATGAGGTAGGGCATCCAAGATAAGAGTAGTCGTAGAGGACCGATATTCTTTGAGGACTGGGAATCCAAGATAAGAATAATGCTGGAAGGTCATACCCTATGAACACCGGGGTGGGGTATGTACCTTGAGAGACAATAATGAAGGTGTCTATAAATCATTGGTCTCATCGGCATGGTGCTCTGATTTTGTGGAGAGATAGAGTTGTTAGTCAAGGCCATGCTATGTAACAATGTTGGTTGATATGATGCTAAACAGATGGGTTACCAATCTGACTCTTCTTATGAGATCTCTTCAAACTGAGAATGTCTGTGTACCATTTATGAATACCTCCCTAGTTAAGAGGGAGTGTTAAAAAATGTGTAATTAGGTTCGGTCTTCATAAACATGAAATGTACTTTTGATTCTTATATTTTGTAAAATGAAAGAAAAATTATAATTGTTATTTTTGAAGCATGGGTTTCATGTTCAAGGTCTTTTATTTTAGAGGTCAAGCACCCATTGAGTGCTTCTAAGGTTCGCCCTACGTCAAGCAGTCAAGTCTCAAAAGAGTCATTGTCATAAGTTGAAGACCCCTTCAGGCACATTGTAATTTGTAAAAAGAATTATTTTTGTATTTAAGTGTCAAAATACCCTTCAAAACCAGGTCGGCCTAGTAGTTAAGAAGTCGACCTAAGCCATGTCCACCTTAAGAAGCCTATATAAAGGATGGAACTAGACCTCCTTGGTATACATTCACTTCTCACTCATACAAGCAAAGAAGAAGCACAAGAAGCCTAGCGAAGAAGAAGGAGTACGAAGAAAAGAAGTTTTGGGGCTTATTCTCTCTTACACATGCGAAGAAGGAAGGCTAGGTTTGTTGCTTCAAGGTTGAAATTCTCTAGCTGCTAGAAGAGGATCAAAGCGAAGTTGTTGGGGGAAGGCTAAATTTCGCTCACACATGTGGACGCAATAGCAGTTGCAAGGGGCGAAAATTTCAGACCTATAATAGAGGTTGAAATTCTGAAGCTAGGGGTCGAGGTTGTGCTACTGGAAGAGATTTGACCAGGTTTGACTTGGACAAATGAAGCACATCATCTGGAGAGGTCGAACTTGGTCTTGGAAGGGTATTGGTCTTGGTCTACAGGTCTTGGAATTCGTCAATTAAAGAATCTATAAGAAGAGGAGATTTATGGGTTTTCCTCTCACGTGGAGAGGTTGTGGCCCTGGCTTGCAACCTATGTCCTGAGTTCTTATGTACTATTGTTCTTCTTGTTTTGATAGTTGTTTGATGATAAGAACGAACATAATAATAAGGGAAGAAGCTAATAAGTAAGAAAAAAATAAAGGATATAATAAGCAGTTATCATAGATAGAGAAATCATCCTAACCAATGCCCTGTAGATTTCTCAACACTACCCTCAAGTTGTGTTCCTCATGCACAATAAGTTGTACTCCCTAGTCACTTTTCTTTCTTCCTTTTTCTTTTTTCTTTTTTTCTAATTATAATTTAAGAAATAAGGCATTGATTAAGTTTTAAAACCCAGCAATAAAATAGGCTAATGATGTAGCACTTCAACCTTCTATTTGGGTCTGATTAATTAACAATAAAATAAGCCAAACCACTTTCACATATTCACACATGGAAAAAAGAGTTATATTGAAATATGCCAAATGAGAGTTGAGTTATGAAGGAAAACTATATGGAAAATGGATGAGATGATCATGTGCCCCTTATTAGTGCATAAATGACATGAAAATTGTCTAGTTAAAATGGAAATGTGATAATATAATGGATGGTACCTAGGCTAAATGACAGATAGATAATGAAAGGGGACAAGCAGCTAAACGAACCACCAAGAAGTACTAGAGGGCACCACAACTAGGAGAAGACTTCAACGGTCAACCCATCATGAAATGACAAGGAGAAAATAATGACAATAAATATCATAAGCACAAGATAGGGAGATAGGACATTTCTCCATCAACAATCAATCATGAAGTATCACCTACAAAAGGATGAGTATATATAATCTGCCACTAAAGCAACCTCCACCTATGGTACAATATATGAACGATATGCAATGAGATAGGATTCCTTGAGTGTCATCATACAAGGTGTCATGAACTAGTCCTCGAACACCCCATATAAAATATGGGGTAACATTGCCAATCCAAAAGGGAAATGGAGTCAAGGAACGATCTTAGAGGGCTTATTTTCTTGTGTAATTAGAGCTGGAAACAAGGCACAAAAGCTCATTAGATCCACCTAATATTGCCTGAAATTAATGCAAAATTTTCACAGGGGTGGACTCCAAAGGATGCTCCTTCAACTAGCATTTAACTTCACCTTGGAATTGGAATCAACAAGTTTGAAAGCATTCCTAAGAAACATCATACAAATTATCAAACCCCAAAGTTTGAAGAAGTGTTAAAATTGGCAACTAGGGCCAAACTCCATGTGGGTCATCTTATTCATGGCCATTGGCAGCTGATATTTTCCTTGGATTCCTCTCGTCGAGAGGTGTAGGATTGATCTAAAAATCATCCGATTCCGATATGTATTCATGGAGATATAAATTTATTTGTGTTATGTGACAATTCGTCAAAGTCGGCCAGCAACCAAATTAACCCCATCTATCCTCAACGTTGCACTATAAATAGAGGTGGCTTGCAAGTCATTTTAGACACACCTCTCGTGATCTCCTCCTCTCCACTTGTTTGGGTTTTGGTGGAAGGAGAAGTCTCTAAGAGAATACGCTGTCTTTGGGAGAAGATCTATATACTGCCCTAGAAGAGATGCCCTAGACCCTAACACTGTCATGGAGAAGTCCTAAACACAGCTTCTTATACGCTGCCATGGAGAGACCTAATTACAGTCAGGGAGAAGCCCTAGACGTGGAGGTGAAAGGGTCTTCTAGGAGTGCCTATGCTGCCCTAAATTACAGTCAATGAAGCCAGCCCTATAGACGCAGTCATGGAGGATGATTATCACATTGAAGAGAGGCACCTATGCTGTCCTAAAGGAGGCTCCTACGCAGTCCTAAGAGAAGCTTTAATGCAGGTAAGGAGATGCCCTAGGTGCAGTTCAGTTGGTGCCCTATCCGCTGTCAAAATGTGCCCTAGACACAGGCTTATGAAGAATCCTATACGCTGCATAAAGGAGGTCTAAACGCTGGCAAAGGAGACCTAATCTAACGCTGTCCTGAAGGAGTCATGAAGAAATCACCTAGCCGCATATGCGCAGCTAGGACAGGCCTTCTATATGCTACTCATATGATGTCCTAAGCCACAGTAAGGAGGCCTAGAAGAGGCCCTAACTCAGACTTGAAGGTGCCCTAATCCGCTGTCACAACTGCAGCTATCTAAGGGAGCTTCTATACATTGCAAAGGAAGCCTAGCCGCAGCATAAAAGAGACATATATCAGCGTAAAGGAGCAGCATGGAAATCCCTGTAACAGCGTATTAAATACTGCTGTTCTAAGGCATGGATAAGGTACGTTTGGGAGCAGCAGTCACTAGATTAGAAGACAGGGCAACGCTGCTATTTAAGATCTTGTTTAGGCCTGTTGAAGGAGTCTACAGCTACAGCTAGCTGCTTTGCTAGGCTGCAAGCCATAGCAAGCAGCAAAGGCTGTTCCAAGGCAGTATTACAGTTTGCTTTGAGTTCGGATGGCAGCATGGATTAGGAGAGACTCTACTAGGTGGACTGAAGCCCTTGAAGGACTTAGTTATCTAGCAGCTTGGAAGCATGATGTTGAATGCAGCATGGTGATGGAATCACCTTGGAGAATCAGTTGAAGTATGAGGACTGATAAGTGTGCCTTCACCTGAGTTCAGATCTGCGGTCCTTGTCATCAGAACTATCGTGTCAACTTCATGATGAAAGATCTCTAATGTTTGATCTCTTATTTCGGCAAGTCAAAGTGTTGACTTCAAATGTATTTGTACTATCTCTCTCTCTGCTGAACTATTGAAGAATATAAGAAGAATTGATCAAGGGTTTCCCCACATTGGGGTTTGTCCCTAGCTGGCGCCACATCTTGTGTCCTCTTGTCTTGGCTTATCTTCTAATGTTTATTTTTATGTTCTATCTGCACTTTACTATCATGCTGATGTGATTGCTAATCTGAATATTGTCAATGAGCTAATGTGAAAAATTGAAGTAAATTGCTCTAAGCATAGAACATACCAAAATTAACAAGAAGATACTTAATGGCTTTTACATTGAACATGGCTTGCATTTTATGTTGCAATGGCTCTTGTACATGTCGGTTGGTCTCAAGGGATGCCTAGAGCCCCTCCTTGATGGTCTTTTGGAAGACATGGATGATGACTTCTACATTTGATTAAGGTCCTTCCACCTTCCCTAGAGGGTGTTGGGCTTCTTGATGACATGGCACCCTTCTTGAGATTTGATTTGTTTGTATTTTTGCTAAGTCCGAAGAATAGGAATCCATCCTTTGAGGATTCAAGTCATTTCTCATTTAAAATAATATAAATAAACCCTCTTAGATAGAAAATAAGTGGTGGAGTAAAGTGAAAAGAGCAGAACAGAGCAGAAGAGAGTTCAGAGAGAAAGTGAATTGTCATTCTGTGTTATCAATATAAATTGCAGACATTTTTACGTGTCTATTCTTATATTTTTTATTAGTTACATCGTCACTTAATCTCTGTCATTGAATTCTCCGAGCATAACCTTCTAATTCCCATCAAATTATGTGTTTGACAAGTTAGTGTTATTTATCAGAGCTTGTAGAGGAAGAATCAAATCAAATCAATCATTGTTTTGAAAGGCGGATCAACAGAGAAATTAATCTATGCAAGGGAGAAAATCCGCATCCAAACTTTTCTTAAAAGTCCTTTATTAAATCTTCCGGATCTCATATGTTCCGGATCTTCCAGGTTCCAGAATCGGTGTGCTTTCCATAGCCATTTGATATCTGGGTCTTCACAAAAAGTCACATTTTAGAGAAAGCTGTATATCTCAACGTTCCACAGCATAGTTCCACCATATCTGAAGCTTTTAGAAAATCCAAACTCTATCCGAATATGGAACTTTAATAAAAAGCGGATTTCGAAATCTTCCAGATTTGAGGTTCCACAAGCAGAGTTCCAACTCATCCAGAAATTTTGAAACTTCCAGATTGTTAAATTTGGACAACTAGGTCCAAACTCCATGTTCTGATGCTCAGATTAAGAGGCTAATATTTTTGTTGGATTCCTCTTTCTGAGAGGTGTAAAATCCATATAAAAATAGTCTTAATCCGATGAGCAGAACTTATATTTTGAATTTATTATTCTTAATAAATTATATGTGCAAGGTCAGCCAGTTTTGTAATGTAGGCTCACATGCCCAACAGATGTGTCACACACCCTCATTGATGGATATATATACAGGAAAAGTTGGAGAGAATTTCATGACAACAAAACTCACATCTTAGGGTTGTTGTGACACATGCTGGGCTGGCTGACCAAAGGAGACTTTGCTGGTTGAAGCATCCTGTTGACCGCCGAAACGATCACATACATTTTTCTTGTTTCTGATTTGTCTTCTGTAAGATCTGCTTATATGTTCTATCTGCATTTTGCTTATCTACTTGTATGATTGCTGTGAGAAAAGTGAAATTGCTCTTAGCATAGAACATCTACAAAACTTAACATGGTATCAGAGCCAAGTTGAAGACAAACTCTATCTATAACAATCATCTCTTGTGATCTCTCTCCACTTGTCTTTGGGTTTTGGTGGTGTGAGAGATCAAAAGGGATACGCTATCCTAAAGGATGCCCTAACTAATACGCGGTCAGGGAGGAAGGTTTCATAGCGCAGCAAGGGAGTGACCTAAACACAGGTCTAATGTTCCGTTGATTGGTTTGCATATCTACTTGTTCGTGGAATATATAAGTTCGCAAGACTGTCTCACATATGATATGACCGCAATCCCTTTTCGCATAAGGTATACCCGTGTATGTCACAATCTCTGGCCCGCATATGGAATAACCGATGACTCGCTGAAAAACACAGTCACGTTATCAAATTGCATTATATATTATCACCACATTGTGTATGGCAGGGTATGGCAAACAACGTATGGCAGACAATGTTTCTTTGACATGGCAGACAATGTCATGGTATGGAAAACATCATGTTGAAACATGATATGGCAAACAGTTCTTTGACATGGCAGACAATGTCATGGTATGGAAAACATCATGTTGAAACATGATATGGCAGACAGTTCTTTGACATGGCAGACAATGTCATGGTATGGAAAACATCATGTTGAAACATGATATGGCAGACAGTTCTTTCATGGTATGGCAAACATCATGTTGAAACATGATATGGCAAACAGTTCTTTGACATGGCAGACAATGTCATGGTATGGAAAACATCATGCTGAAACATGATATGGCAGACAGTTCTTTCATGGTATGGCAAACATCATGCTGAAACATGATATGGCAGACAGTTCTTTCATGGTATGGCAAACATCATGTTGAAACATGATATGGCAAACAGTGCTTTGACATGGCAGACAGTGAACAACATATATATACACGGTATGGCTGACAGGATTTTGGTATGGCTAACAATATATATATATATATGACATGGCAAACATAGTATCCATGACAGGGTAGTCTCCCTAGTGACATGATATAGTGGACGCAGTAATAAAAGGACACAGTCAACCGCAATCTAAATTCCACAGTCCTGAGGTGTAGCTGGAGTTATGTATACGCTGTGCAATTATACGCTGGGCAGTCATGTCATACATTGCAGTTATGGTTATATACATTCGCTGGACAGTCCTGTACACATCACATGAGGATATATATATGCACGCAGAGATCCTGTACACGTCGCAGAAGTCTTGTACGCATTGCAGAGGAGTTATATCAGCCGCAGAAGTTTTATACAATATTATATAGGTCACAGAGGTCCTGTACACGTCGCAGAAGTCTTGTATGCATCGCAGGGGAGTGATATTAGCTGCGGAGGTTTTATACAATGTTCCTGTACACATCGCTGAGGTTATATATACACGCAGAAGATGCCAAAGACTTATATATACAAACAGAGTATGCAAATGTCCCTTATGTATATTCGCCGAGGCTGCGGAGGTTTCATACAATTGCATTGGTATATGGTCTCACATTCGTCTCTTTGATGTGGTATGACATTCGCATAATATCCCTGGTTATAATGGCAAATGATATGATCGTGATACTGTGATGATATGTGATATTGCTCTGGTGTGAAAATTGATACAAGATGTATGGCATCAGCGTTATATGACAGGGTCTCGATATATATGATCTTGCTCCAGCAGTATATAGGGTCTTAATATGTATCTGGTCTTGATGTGTATGGTCTTTATATATACGGTAGACTGTACTGACGATGGGCAGTAATCGCTGGACAATATACGCTATAGTACATAAGTTATATATATATGCTGGACATGTATATACACCGGGCAGTCATGATTATATATACACTTGTCATGGTTATTAATACCAGGACCAGAAATACCAGGTATGAGGAGTCTAATGTTGTTGATAAAAGAAAAAAGTTCAAAGACTTTTGCAGAGAAGCTGGCATTAAGAGGGAGACTACCACTGCATATACTCCTGAGCAGAATGGTGTTGCTGAACGCAAGAATAGGACTATTGTGGAAGCTGCCCGTGCCATGCTATGTGACCAGGGTCTTCCAAAGTTTCTGTGGGGAGAAGCTGCAAATACTGCTGTGTACATTCAAAACCGATGCCCTCATTCCGCTTTGGACTCCAAAACTCCTGAAGAGGTTTTCTCTGGTAAGAAACCTGATGTCTCACATTTTAGAATTTTTGGATGTCCTGTCTATTTTCATGTGCCGAAAGAAAAGAGAAGTAAGCTGGATGCTACTGGGAAGAAAGGAATGTTTGTGGGCTACAGTGAGACTTCTAAGGCATATAGAGTCTATGTACCTGGTCAAAGGGAAGTAGAGATAAGCCATGATGTCACTTTTGACGAAGATGCTTCCCTGAAGAAAGTAGTAGATCTTCCTAGATCTGAAGAAAACCATGAAGAAAGACCTGGAAATCTGGAAGAACCACAGGATGAGACTATGCCTGATGTTGAAGGGCCAATGGATCCTATTGATCCTTCCCCTTCTCTAGGAAAGAGGCCATCATGGCTCAGGGTCACCCTCGAAGATGCTGAGGGTCATGCTGCCCCAAGGGGAACATTCCGAGAAAGCAAGAAGCCGTGTAGATACCAAGGGTATCTAGCTGCCATGAGTACTATTATACAATCTGAACCTGGATCTTTTGAGGAAGCCATCAAGCATCAAGTCTGGAAGGATGCTATGCATGAAGAATATGAGGCTATTATGAAGAATGATGTCTGGGATGTGGTCCCGAGACCGAAGGACAAATCTGTTGTCACCGCTAAATGGCTCTACAAGATTAAACATGGATCTGATGGGAGTGCTGAAAAGTTTAAGGCAAGATTTGTTGCCCGTGGCTTCCCTCAAAAGGAAGAAATTGACTATGACGATATATTTGCACCTGTGGCTCGATATACCACCATCCGATCCATCATAGCCCTTGCTGCTACGCAAGGATGGAGTCTTCATCAGATGGATGTCAAGACCGCTTTTCTGCATGATGCAATAAAGGAAGAGGTGTATGTAGAACAACCTCTGGGATTTGAAGTTCAAGATCGAGACACTTATGTCTGCAGGTTGAAGAAAGCCCTCTATGGGTTAAAGCAAGCACCCAGAGCTTGGTATGAGAGGATGGATAGTTACTTGATGAAGCTGGGCTTCACTCGAAGCAATGCTGATCCAAACCTTTACTTTAAGGTTGTGGAAGGAAAGCCTCTCATTCTAGTGCTGTATGTGGACGACCTCTTCCTGACAGGTGATGACCCTCTCATTCATCAATGTAAGAGGGAGCTTGCTGCTGAGTTCGAGATGAAAGACCTAGGACTGATGCACTATTTCCTAGGCCTGGAGGTCTGGCAGAGACCTGGAGAGATTTTCCTTTCTCAAGGAAAGTATATTGTGAAGCTTCTGGAAAGATTTGGGATGGTGGACTGTAAGTCCGTGTCGACACCAATGGAACTCAACTTTAAGAAGTTGAGTGGCAACGCTGCAGGGCCTATCTTGGCCAATCCTACTGAGTATCGTCAACTCATAGGAGCTTTGATGTTCTTAGTGAACACCCGTCCGGACATATGTTTTGCAATGAATACTTTGAGTCAACAGATGGTTGAGCCTCATCATTTTCACTGGGTTGGTGCCAAGAATCTTTTGAGATATCTTCGGGGCACGATAAACCATGGGCTGAGATACACTGCCGGGAGTGTGATACTCCGGGGATATACTGATGCCGATTGGGCTGGCAGTGTGGTGGATCGTAAGAGCACATCTGGATGCTGTTTCAATCTTGGTTCTGCTTCGATCTCATGGATGAGCAGGAAGCAGAAGTCGGTGGCTTTGAGCACCGCGGAGGCCGAATACATTGCTGCTAGTATGGCCTGTTGTGAAGCAGTTTGGTTGAGGAAGCTCTTTAGTGAGCTGTTCCAACATGTGCTAGATACCACTGTAATACTCTGTGATAATCAGAGTGGGATTCGTATGACTGAGAATCCTGTGTTCCACGACCGATCCAAGCATATTGATATCAGGTACCACTTTATCCGGGATATGGTACAGCGAGGCGCCGTAAGGCTCGATCATATAGGAACTGATGAGCAGGTCGCGGATATTCTCACTAAGCCCCTGGGGAAGGTCAAGTTCCTAACCTTCCGTGAGAGTCTTGGTGTCGTGGAAAGACCCTATGATGTGGGTCCTGTTGGACGATGAGCTCTGGGAGCTCTGGGGGGCTTTGGGGATAGCTTCTCAGAGCTATAAGCACTCATAATGCTTCTGCCCCACCCTTGTGATTATTGAGCTGGTTCGCCACTCATTTAATCTGTGCCCCGTATGCATCCTACCCATTGAGTTCAGGGCTCATGGGAAGTACCTCTCATTTGGCCAATGAGGTGTGGAAAAGCTAGAGACTATTAGCAAAGACTGATGGACGCATCAGAGATTGCCGTACTCTCTATCTAGGATGGCATGGTCCAACCACTTGATCTGGGATCAAGATTTGTGAGGTCTGGGACCTCTGGACTGATTATGTCAGTCGGGGAATGATGTCTTTGTGACTGACCCACTTCTGTTCTGAAATAAAGAAGCCAGCAAAGCAAGTTTCGGCGGGATGACTCACGATGTTAATTGCACTAATAGATGGAGTTCTCCCTAGTTGAGAGGGAGTGTTAAATTTGGACAACTAGGTCCAAACTCCATGTTCTGATGCTCAGATTAAGAGGCTAATATTTTTGTTGGATTCCTCTTTCTGAGAGGTGTAAAATCCATATAAAAATAGTCTTAATCCGATGAGCAGAACTTATATTTTGAATTTATTATTCTTAATAAATTATATGTGCAAGGTCAGCCAGTTTTGTAATGTAGGCTCACATGCCCAACAGATGTGTCACACACCCTCATTGATGGATATATATATACAGGAAAAGTTGGAGAGAATTTCATGACAACAAAACTCACATCTTAGGGTTGTTGTGACACATGCTGGGCTGGCTGACCAAAGGAGACTTTGCTGGTTGAAGCATCCTGTTGACCGCCGAAACGATCACATACATTTTTCTTGTTTCTGATTTGTCTTCTGTAAGATCTGCTTATATGTTCTATCTGCATTTTGCTTATCTACTTGTATGATTGCTGTGAGAAAAGTGAAATTGCTCTTAGCATAGAACATCTACAAAACTTAACACAGATCTTGCCATCCTAATCAGGAAACTCAGTTAAGTGGTGTTTTAACCTTATTATGGATATAGTTTCTTCCAGATATAACTTCTTCCGCATACAATTCTTCCAGATTATGTAAGGCTATTTTTAATGTAGTATTTTGAGGTTACAAAAGAGTTTATTTCTGCAGGGTTTTGCCGGAAACATCTGTTATGATAGGTGCGCAGTTAAAAAGAGAGGGCGGAATAAGATCCAATAGGGTCTACATCAATTTCCATGTTCCACCTGTCATAGAAACTTGTTAAACGCTTTGCACTAGGGTACTGGATTTTGTGATAACAAATCCCATTGATCTTTCCTTGGTCATTAGTCTACATAATATTATTTACCTTCATTTTATTTGTTTTAATAGACTCAGGAAGGTTCTACACTGTTGGGTAATAAGGATAAGTTGTTGATTGGACAATGAAACTTCACATGGAAAAAATAGAATAAAAGGCCAACACTGGTTACAAGATAACCTATAATCAACTTCCACAAAATCATGCATAAAGAAACCATCATTAATTGAGACACCTCCCATGTCTATTTAAATATATTCAGCCAAAGGTATCAGTAAGGAGTTTCATACACCAGTCAATTTATACATCAAGTTTACTTGTAAATATTCAACTACAGAATTGAGGAACAAAATCAAAATTTATTAATTTGATTACACATGGGTTAAGAAACATTTATTATTTCAGTGTAAGTGTAAATGGCGAACTCATCACAGAGAATAGAAACCTAAAAGCTTACGATTGTTGACCAAGAGAAGCAAACAAGCAGATGGCTCTACATCATCAGTGGAACTTGAACAATCCCACTACGATAATTTGATCTAATTAGTTATTGTGGTATTTGAAGGGGAGATTTGATTAAAAAGATTGGGATCAGTACAATAAAGGATAAGAACAACTAAGATAATCACCAAAGACATCCACTCAATAATCCTGCAAATAAGCATTACTTTCACCAATGGATTTTCAGAATTTCTATTGCCAATTTCAGAACCCATCTTAGAATGATGCTCTAGTGTGAATGTACTCTAGGATGATGGCCAGTAGAGACCCTATCAACAACAACTATTTAATAGCATTCCCCCTCTTTAAGGAAGGGAACAGGCCCAAGTGAAACTTAGGTTCTTAGTAGGCCCAACTCTTGGACCATAGGCACAAAATCAACATGCAGCGGTAGAAAATTGCAAAGGCTTTGCTGCTTTATCTCAGTCAAGCTTTCAAAGACAAATATATGGTATAGGAAATACACTAAAACAAGAAAGCATAAGTCCAAAATACTGATGTCTAAACCTCGAGAGCAAACATACCTGATATGAAGTTTCCATGATAATCCGCCCTTCCTTAGATATACAAGGGAGTGTGCCTTGCTGGAAAAAGGTTACCTACATATGACAAGCAAATACAAATGGTACCAATAACTCATTCTGAATCAAAGCCAAAAAAAGATCGAGTGTCTCAGTTGTATGCCAAATTGTTTTCAGGAAAACCAGTTTCATGCTCAAACTCCAAAGGCACTATAAATAGTCCAAGCTTACCTGTTCTGATTCCAAGCCAAAATATTTTCGACTCTCAAAGAATTTGCGTATTGCATCATGTGTGAATGAACTTGTCATTATATACCAATGAATTCGGATAATTCGCCCTGCTCCTCAATAGCAAAAATTGCAAACAATGATGCCTATATAAAGCTCAACAATTATCCTAGATAAAAGAGTAATAACTTGCTGCACAATAACTCTAAAAGTGCCCCCTTACCATCAGCCACTGACTGGGATGCAAGTCTCTGAACACGTAAAATACGCTCTGCTTGAAGTTGAAACAGTGTTTTACCCGAAGGAAGCCCAATGTCTGAAAGACAACAGCATAACCAGTTTTCTGTAGATTAGATGGGAAGAAATATTATCTTTGACATAAATGCTTCATGCTCATGAACAGAGACTGGATTTGCCTTCTAAACCATTATAATCACTGGCAAAACAATACGAGGACCACCTTCCCAACTTAATTCCACCATATTCTCTATTTGATAGATTAATGTTACAACATACCTTACCAGTCTAAAAAGTGCTGTAAGTAAACAAATTAAACATAATTCATAAAATCACGTGACAGAATTGCTGAACTTACTGAAACATCCCTTCGCCTCTGAACTTCCTAGACGGGTACCCTGAACGGAATGACAGGCCATCAAACTCATAAGAGAAGGCCCATTGAGCTGTTAAGTTTTAAACTGCAAATATATATTTCAAAGTTCTAATGCCAAACACAAAAGTGTGGTCTAGGCGAGTTTACAGCAGAAAAATATTGCATATAGCAATTTCCAACAGAAAAAACGAACTAGTTGAAACCATAAAACGTAGAAAAGATACTAAGTCTTGAAAACTTAACTTATTATAATTTCTCAATAAAAAAAATACTGTATAAAGTGAGATATGTACCTTTAACGACAAGTTATATAAGGTAAAGATTATTTTAATATTGTCAAACAAATGACAACAATAAATAGGTCAATGATACTCAAACTTACATCCAGCGAAAATACATAGCGGGAGTACAAAAGCAGCTCCAAATACTATTCTATCAAAAGCAGAAAAGAGCCAGGTGCATAGTTAAAAGAAATACAAAATACTTGCAAGAACAAAAATTTGACCAACAAGGGCTCTACTTGATGAATTATAACTATCTTACCAGATGTAGAAGACAAAAAATTGACAAAGACAAGGAAACATTTCTAATTACAAGATAACATTTTGAGGTTTCTAGAAGTAGTGAGCATAACAAATTGTGAAACAATCCAGACATTCTCAATATATTTACCAAATCAAGATCAAAACCCTGTTTTGCAAGACCAACATCAATCAGTCACGTTCAGAATGGCCTTCCCCTTATATATGATTTCCTGGAAAGAACATGTTTCCAGGCAAGATCCCAAATGAAGCTTTGGCAGTGGTACTGACCTGTCTTACTCCGAATCTGCCGACACATCAGCAAAACTGTCAGGATTGACAAAAACCCTGGCAAACAAACTGATTGGGGTCTTTCAGGCAGCTTCACATTCAGATCAAGATGCTTCAAAAAAATGCAGGCCCCTCTCAATTGAAGCCAAGACTGTTCTCACACGCTGCCAAAGGCAAACAAAAGCTCCCAATTTCAAGGAACTCAGAGTTTGAATGTGGGGCAATTTATTGTGGAAAAATCATAGCCTGCTCCTGTTTTGCAGGACTCTTCTGAAAGTTTTTGTGCAAACATCAAGGCCCATACGGAGAATGCCCGGCCTTATAGATTTCAGAGACTTTGGCCAAAAGATTTAGAATGGATTAATAACTAAGTTGCAAAAAATGCATAGGGAGGAGGGCCAAAACACCATTCAGAATTTCAGACACAGAAATGAAGGGGATACAACATGCAAATGCCATCAAAAATATCAGTCAATGGAAACAGGACCCTTGAAATGCTTCAGCTCCTGCAACCCATGTTTCCTGTTAGAAAATCAAAAAGGCAGAAAGAATTTCTTTATGTTGATAATCACTTCTGATATTCTTATGTTCTTATTAACTTTCTTGAGTTATTCTTTTAACTTAGTTCATCAAGCAATTACCAATAACAATAACACGAAGATCAAAGACACCAAATGTAGGCGGGCAGCCAGGCCAAAACCCCTATCTATGGGAAAACCCAGTCAACAACTCTTCCTTAATAATTTCACGAGATGATCCAAGACTCCTTGACCTAGACACAGACTTCCTCCAACCACTACGTCATCCCTTCCCTTCTTCTGCAGATGATAACCTTCCAACAACAACTTTGACCTAGATGCAGCAACAGGACTTCATCCCAGCAGTAGCCCAGCAATATTTTGACCAGCAGTAGCCCAGCAAAACTTCAACCCAGTAGTAGTCCAGCAAAACCTCAACCCAGCAGTAGCCCAGCAAAACTTCGGCCCAACAGAAACTTCGATCCAGCAGAATCTTCGACCCAGCAGTAACTTTGACCTTCCATTAAATAGCCCAGTAAATCCACACGTGTGAGAGAGAGAGACAACCCAGAAACTTCGATTTTCCTTCTCGAGCAGATCTCCTCCTCTTGCAATTTCGCACTTTTTCTGCTTCCTTTTCTTGGATATCGAACTCGTGTGAGAAATGATCTTCCAAATGAATCAAACTGCTTGTATATATACACCCTTTTCTGGAGGTCAAATTACCCTCAAGTAGGCTAACTTGATCAACTAAGTGTCGACTTGGTGTGGAGGTGACAAATGACTTATTTTACTCAATATTAATTATTTTTACAGATTCAAAAGCCCAAGAAGTGTCTCATTAAATGGACAATAACTCTAATGACTCAATACAAAACCTAGAAGTCCTCAATGGGGACTTTGACCTAACACATGATGACCCAAGCATGAAACCCATGCTTTAACAAGTCATAATAATAATAATTTATTTTTCTTTCTTTTGATAAACACATTTCATTATGACTTAACTAGGGAGGTATTCATACATACATATACAAGTACATGGAAGATCTCAAAACACATGAACGATGAAGAGTTTAGGCACACACAGTGCCACGGACTAGATTCTTGACCAGGGCAATCTATCCAAGTGGGACTAAGATGGACTAAAGCTTTCAGCCTCTCTAGGTACCATCAGGCTTACTTGCTAACCATCAACCCAGGGAACTAGTTGCGTAATGCAAGGTCAGAGCTCTATGACCAACGCCACCCTCCCTATTTTGGGAACTAGACATCAACACATATGCTGGCCAGATGTCCTCCCAGGCATTTTACAGACAATGCCTTACCACATCAAATCTATCTCCCAATCAAATAGATCGGTAACATCAAGCATGCTTCCAAAACTTCGAGAGATTTTCCTGAACAATCCCAACCCCAATTAGTAACAAAATTTCAAATCTACATAAGTAAACACAGACCTCCGGGGTTTTCAATCATCTTGATGCTGCTTCAAAATTTATCATAGTAGGACTTAGAGACTTCCCAAACAAATCTTGACAGAATATTCCTTAATCATACAACTTCCTTTCCTACTTCACATGCGGCAACATACTCTACAACTAGATCCTGCTTTTCTTCCTTTAGCAGCACTTCAATATTCATTCTCCAATTTCTTCTTCAAGGTATCCATCATGACTATAACATGCCCTCCCTCTCAACTTGGGAGATATAGACTTTCTTTTATTCAGGCTCCCTCTTAACTTAAGGAGATCAACTACTTTCTATGACAACGGAGAATCGTTCATGGCTTCCATCCTTCTTATCAAAGTCGTCTTAATCATCATCATTCATATAACTTCCTTCGTCATGCTTATCAATCAAATCAACTTTACTTGTGGATACTTCAACATCTTGAAGATTGTGTACTTGCACAACTTAAACAGCGAGTACAACCAAAATACATAAATAGGAGCATGAAGTTAACTATATCATAATCATATAATAATGGAAGCATCAAATGCCTAAACTTAATTAGGTTCATACATACTTTTATACTTCAACTTCTTGCTCAGGTTTTGTTACAAACACTAGATCACATTAGTAACTCAATCAAGATATCAATCTCATTATATCTAGGGCCTCAAATTTCTTCCAGAGATATGACATACTCTATTATTGTAAACCCTAGAAGTAATTCAAACAAGTACACTAACAGTGCATCTAACAACTTTAGATGTTAGACTTCTACTCAGATTTAATGCAAACCCTAGGTTCCACCTTTGAGACACTAAGCCTTAGATACCAATAATCATAACACAATCTAAAGTTTCAACTAAATGACCAACTTCTACTAGGATTTTGTTGTAAACCCTAGATTTTATTATTACATTTGAAACAATAACATCTCATCATATCCTAGAATATCAAACTTCTACTAGGGCTTAGTTACAAACGCTAGAACTTATCAATAATTAGGTTAGCACATATACATATCTAGGATAATCATGCACAAGCATATCATAACCTATATTAGAGAAACCCAAGACACAAATATCAATACATTTAAAGTCAGATATATAACAATCCTGAATAGGCTAGGGTTTTGATCAAACAGGCAAACATACACCTAGGGTTTCATTCCTAGGAGCTTACTCTCGATATAGAAGGGTCTAAACCAATGTTGCACTAATCGTTATCGGGATATTATCGGCGCGGGAAAAAAACGGAAAAATTTGTAAAAATCAGGAAAAAATCGGTAAAAATCGGGAAAAAAATCGTAACATACAAAATATTCATTTTTTGCAATTTTTTTAATATCTAAAGCATCTACAACATAAAATAAATACATTGACACATAAATATGATAAAAGAACTAATATATAAGATGTTTAATATCATTTATAGTGCCACATCACACATAACAGTGAATCATGTCCTGAATAGTAAGTCCTGACTCATGACTCCCAACTCATCCTCAAAATATCAACAAAAAATATAATAATGTATCTCATATCATGAGTCATAATATCATATGCAATGAAATGAACCAAATAACTAAAGTCTAATACTACTGATTTCCTTTGCCCCTCTAGATGTAGATGTCGGTGGAGTTGGCAGTAGACTCTGTTGTGCTCTAGAAGCTGAAGAACTAGGAGCTACAGGAGGTAGACCACGTCCTCTACTGGTGACAGGGGTAGCTTGGGTCACCACCTCCTCCTCATAATAAATAAATAAATATATATATATATATATATATATATATATATATATATATATATATATATATATATTTTTCCATGATTTTTTGCCAAAAAATCCGCAAAAAAAAGCTCGATTTTATCGCCCGATTTTATCTTCTTCTTCTTTTTTTAAATCGCAATAAAACGATTTTATCCCGATTTTTTGGTGATTAGTGCAACACTAGTCTAAACCCTAATTTACCAAAACCTCAAGGTCTAGGAATATATCACTATACAACCCTAAAGGACTAGGGTTTCCATAATAATACTAAAACTATTACCATCAAAACACCAAACATCAAAAGAATAGTATTTTCTAGATTTCATCTAAGTAGACTAGGGTTTTATAGAGAACCTTTTAGGGTTCCATAAATATGATGATTTTAATGAGAGTAGTTTCAATCTAATGATTTATCCCTCAAGCAAGAATCTCCATGATTCAAAGGTCCTAGACATAACACTTGTTAGTAATGTAAAGCAGATTCATTAGAATGGATGAATATACCTTTATCACGAAGAGAACAAACTTATGATCTAGAACAAACCTTTGAGTTGCTTTCTAGACAAACCTTATAGGACATCAATTTCAATGCTTTGTTTTATGAGATCTTCTCCATAGCCCTTCAGCATATCAGGAAACTTTTCCTAAACAAGGAAAATATAAAAGAAATGTTATTAGCATCTAGTATAAACAATCTAGATAAGAAAAGAAAAACCAAACATAAAAGATAATACAGGGAGTAAGATACTTATCTTTGGAAAAGTGGTGAGGGCTCCCTCTTAATCCAATCTCGAGGGATAACTATAACTTTAACAAAACAACTCAAAAATGTTTTTCCAAAGCATGTTAAACCTATAAGTACTAAAATCAAAATATAAAGGAAAATGTTCAAAACTTTAGAGTAGAGAGACTTAGTAGTATAAGTCCTTTATTTTTTATTCTTCAGTCTTGTTCTTCTTTGGAGATCCTTCTTTGCAACCATTTGCATGATCCCTATTTCACCTTTTATTTCTCGGATTCTAAAGACAATTGCTTCTATAGTGACCCACCTAGTGACAATTGTAGCATTCAACCTTTGATAGGTCTATCTTCCTTCTAGAATCTAGGCCCTTTAGACTTCTTGAAGGTTCCTTTGTTCTTGTGATGAGAGGAATAGGCATTTAAAACTTTCTCCTCTTCATTCTCTTTGTTGCTTACTAGAGAAATTGTCTTCTTGACTACATGCATTCCATAATTGTTCGAATGTAGGAGTTTCCTTCCAACTGTTGAGACCTGATGAAAATGGACTCCAAGATGTTGATAGTCCTAGAAGTGTAGTGATTACAAGCTCCTTTTCCGATACTATCTCATCTATAACCTGGATTTCATCTCTGATTCTAGCTATCCTTACAAAGAAGGATGCCACAGTGTCTTCCTTTGTCATCTTTATAGATCTTAGTTCTTTCTTAAGACTTGCAATTTGACCAAGATTCTTCATTGTGAATAATTTGGATAATGCCTCGTACATCTCTTAAGCAGAATCTATGTTGGATATATATGGGATGAGGTTATCCTTAATTCCATCCACCATTAGTGTCATGGCCAATATCTATGTTTCTCTGAACTTTGCCTTTTCTGCATTACTTGACTCATTTGTAGGCTTCTTTACTTTTCCTTTGACTAGATCCAAGACGTTATTCTTCTCAAGGATGAGATCTATCATCTTTTTCTGTGCCCTATAATTGGATGCTCCTAATTTGTTTTATCCCTTCATTGAATTAGACATTGTCCTTGAAGATGGTAGGATTGACTTCTTATATGACCCTTTTGATGACCCTTATTCAAACTTCTTAAAACTCCTTATTTTCCTTTCAATAGATCTAAGTTGCCTTTTTCCTTCTTCTTCACCTTAGCTCTGGTACTATGTTAGAAAATCAAAAAGGCAAAAAGATTTTATTTATGTTGATAATCACTTGTGATATTCTTATGTTCTTATTAACATTCTTGAGTTCTTCTTTTATCTTAGTTCATCAAGCAATTACCAATGACAATAACATGAAGATCAAAGACACCAAATGTAGACGGACAGCCAAGGCAAAACCCCTATCTAGGGGAAAACCCAGTCAACAACTCTTCCTTAATAATTTCACGAGATGATCCAAGACTCCTTGACCTAGACACAGACTTCCTCCAACCCCAAGTCAACCCTTCCCTTCTTCCGCAGATGATAACCTTCCAGCGACAACTTCAACCTAGATGCAGCAACAGGACTTCAACCCAGCAATAGCGCACCAAAACTTCGACCCATCAGAGCTTTGATCCAACAGAATCTACAACCCAGTAGAAACTTTGAACCAGCAGTAACTTTGACCTTCCAGTAAATAGACCAGTAAATCCACATGTGTGAGAGAGAGAGAGACAAGCCGAAACTTCGATTTTCCTTCTCCAGCAAATCTCCTTCTCTTGGAATTTCACAATTTTTCTGTCTCCTTTTCTTGGATATCGAACTTGTGTGAGAGATGATCTTCCAAATGAATCAAACTACATATATATATATATAGATATATATCTATATATATATATATATATATATATATATATTGATACCCTTTTCTGGAGGTCAAATTACCCTCATGTAGGCCGACTTGATCAGGTAAGGGCTGACTTGGTGTGGAGGTGACAAATGACTTATTTACTCAATATTAATTCTTTTTACATGATTCAAAAGCCCAACAAGGGTCTCATTAAATGGACAATGACTCTAATGACTCAAGACAAAACCTAGAAGTCCTCAATGGGGACTTTTACCTAAAACATGATGACCCAAGCATGAAACTCATTCTTTAACAAGTCATAATAATAATAAATTTTTTTCCTTTCTTTTGATGAGTACATTTCATTATGACTCAAATACAGTTATGAAGACCGAGCCTAGTTACATTCTTCAACATTTCCTGCCAACAACGGTTTTTAAAAAAAAGGACAAAAGGAAAGATTTTTTTTTGGAAGGTCTTAAAGCAAATATACAAAAGTTTGTGGTTGAATGTGTGATATGCCAACAAAATTAGTGAGAGACAATAAAGACCCCCAAGGCTCCTTTAGCCAAGCCAACATTAGGAAGAAGTTTCAATCGATTTTATTACATGTTTGCCCAAATTTGAAAGAAAGAGTCACTCATTATGGTATTGGTAAATAGAATGACCAACTATGCTATTTTC
Organism: Pinus tabuliformis; assembly: GCA_031772625.1. NCBI lineage: Eukaryota > Viridiplantae > Streptophyta > Pinopsida > Pinales > Pinaceae > Pinus > Pinus tabuliformis. Next base: position 242,272,750 of record CM062817.1, read on the forward strand.
GCCCTCTTGCTCACCCTTTTAAAGCAAGTACAATGGCAGAAGCATTCATGGAAATAGTCCAAACACTACATGAAATAACAAAAATTATTGTAAGTGATAGAGATCCACTTTTCACTGAAAATTTTTGGGCTGAATTATTTTCTTATTTGGTTACTCAGTTGGCTCACAACTCATCTTACCATCCTCAATCTGATGGGCAAACTGAGATTGTGAATAAGTGTTTACAAGGATATCTGCATTGCCCTGCATCCGATAAACAGACACAATGGGTCAAATGGATGCTCTTGGTAGAATGGTGGTACAACACAACCTTCCATACTTCATCAAAAATGTCACCATTTATGGCACTTTATAGATATCATCCTCCATCCATCACATCACTCTTGAAAGGGACTACAAAGGCTCAAGTAGTAGAGTACAACATATGGCACCAACAAGAGGTTCTCAAACTACTGAAGGACAACTTAGTTATAGCACACAAAAAAAGCAGATCAGCATTACAGTGAAAGGGAATTTGAAGTGGAGGTTTGGGTATTTGTGAGACTACAGCCATATAAACAAAGGTTCCTCAAGCAAAAAAGAAGGAAAATAAATTAACACCCAGGTATTATGGCCCCTATAAGGTGTTGCAAAAGATCGGAAGTATGGCTTAACAACTGGAGGTGCCTCCATCTTCATGGGTACATCCATTCTTACATGTTTCTTGCTTAAAGATGGTAATCAGTGACAAGATACCAGTCCAAACTATTTTACCATACATTAATGAAGGGGGGGAATCATACTAGAACCAAAAACAATCTTGAAAACAAGGATTAATCAACTAAGAAATCGAGCAATTACTAAGTACCACATCAAATGGAAGAACCTATCAGTGGAAGAAGCGACATGGGAAGATGAGTTGTTCATGCGAAAATAAACGTAGATAGTCAAGTGTTATCCTCAACACTTGTTTAAAGGGAAGGGACATGTTAAGCCTTATATAAGCCCCATGTTATCCCTAAAACTATTTATTAAGCCTTATATATTGAATGATTACATTTCTATTGTTAAATTGCAATGTACACTAAAATCTTTCATGGTCCCATTTTATTATAATTGTACCCTTTGTTCATATATATATATATATATATATACACTAAGGAGACCTAGTCTAATAATCATCAAATCTTGTCTTGTACATTGTATTCATTATCAAAGAAGGTTTCCCCCTCAAAGAGGGTTGTAATTATTGGTTTCTTATCATTTTTAAGGTGCAAGGTTCATGGTCAATAACATCTAGATCTTGACTTTTCCAAAAATCTCACGTGTTTTTATTAAAATCCATATCCATTTCCATTCAATTTAGTTTATGATTCAATAAAACTTCCATCCATAGACATCATTCCTTGGATACATAATGCATGTTCCAAAATTATAAATCATTTTTTATATTTTAGCTAGTTATTGTGACTATGTTTGGGACATTTTAGGGGAGTGGAAAGGGGTTGCATATGTGCTACAAGGGACATTTGTAGATCCCTTGTGCTCTTGAGGGGCGTTTGCACATGTCAAAGGATGCCTAGGCATCCCCTTATCATCCTCAACTTGTTGGGAAATACAAGGAAACATGGGAATAGAGTTCCAACATTTCAAGGACATCAAAGGACACTCCCCCTTTAATGGAAAATATGAAGAACGTGTCCCCATGAAACACTATTTGGATGGTAAATATGATTTTATACAAATAGGTTTGATTCCAATAGAAGTGACATGAAAGAATTTCAAGTATTAAAAATTATAGGGGATTTAAAAGGCCATCTTTCTCCTTAGAAAGCATGTCACCAACACAAACAAGAAAAAGGGGTGACACATTCCTAGAGAGATGCAACCCTAAGAAAGAGCTTACGCGAGAACAAATTGAAACAATAGGGATATAGTGGATGAGTGCCAGTGTGAAGGAAGTCAAGATTAGTGTTGCATTTATCATGATAATATTGCCAAATGCAACCTTGGCAATAATATTGGCAGTAATTATCGCGATATTGGCAGATTCGGCACACATGGGATGCTATCAAATAGTGGAAATAAGCAAATATGAGAAGTTATTCAAATATTGCAAAACACCAACAATAAATACAAGTGTATATGGAAGCAAACACACAACTTGAAACACTAAAGTGGCATAAAATATAGTGTGATTAAAATACATGGCGTTGGATGACTACAAAAAAAATTGTTTCAAAGTATAATCCATGTGTGCCAGATGAGCCATGAACATGTGAGTCTAAAAGTAATCGCTAGAGAATCAAATACATTAATAGCATGTGTGATTCTTTATTGATAATATGGGTGCTGGATTTTCATGGCACAATTGAGTGAACCATTAACCAAAAGTACTAGCCATAGGATAGCATGGGCTATGCCACTAACAATGTCAAATGAACATGAGAATCATTGAATTAGACATAAAAAATCTAGGACCTACAGTAAACACCAAACACTATTAATCAAAAGAAATTTCAAACCTATAGAAAATGTCAAAGACATGAGAGATTCCAAGGAAGGCATGGATAAACTAGACCCATAGCAATCAAACATGAGAGAAGTGTTTGTTGACAAAACTCGCAAGATTTGTTAAAGGTGGGCAACAATTGCTAGAAAATATGTTGTAAAGAAAAGTATATTTACCAAGTAGAATATAGGAAAGTTGTGAAGTTGAGGTACATTAAATTTGGAATTGAAAAAGGTGGTCCCTAAAAATGTGTTGATTTTGGTCACAAGGATTATTTGGTTATTTAACATTCAATGTGGTTATTGGGCTTATTGACAACACAAGAACTAAGTCACAGGACACGTCCTCCAAGGTCCCGTGTCCCGTATTTTACGTGTCGGACACGAAAACGGCCCTAAAACGTGTCGAAAACGTTTTTCATCGTGTCCTGTAAAATGTAAAACGTATTCGCCGGTTTTCATCGTGTCCTGCATCTGGAAAATGCGTATTCCGTTGATAGAAAACGTTGCCTGCATAAGCTGCAATTTGTTTTGAAAGAAACAAATAATTTTTGAGTGGGGCAGCTTAATGATCAAGTCTAGGCCCTAGTATTGATATGCTATTCATGGTAATGTTAAATTCTTAAAGTAAAAGTGACATTCTCCTTAATCTTCATTTTCATCCTTTTACTTAAATTTTTAACATTACCATGAAATGACTCGGGATGTTTGAGAGTGGTTCTGGCCTCATTGGATTTCATATGGAGAAAGTAGAATTTTAGATTTCATTTAAAATGCAGCAGACTTATCAGTTTTTCAGGATTTCAGGATTGGGAGATTATAATGTTTCCAGGTGACACCACCTGCCCGGGCTATCCCTGCCACCAGTAGAGAACATGGTCTACCTCCTATAGCTCCTACTTCTAGTTCTTCAGCTTCTAGAGCATAACAAACTCCACTGCCAACTCCACCAGCACCAGCATCTACATCTAGAGGGAAAGGGAAAGCTGTGGCATTTTCTCGCAAGAGGGGTAGAGGAAATCAATAGGATTAGACTTTAGTTATTTTCTTCATTTTATTGTATATGACTTTATGACATGATGAGATACATTACTATATTTTTTGTTGATATTTTGAGGCTGAGTTGGGACTCAAGAGTCAGGACTTACTATTCAGGACATGATTCAATGTTATGTGTGATTTTAGCACTAGAAATGATATTAAACATCTTATATATTAGTTCTTTTATCATATTTATGTGTCAATGTATTTATTTTATGTTGTAGATGGTTTAGATATTAAAAATTTTGAAAAAAAAATAAAAATATTTTTGTACCAAACGATTTTTCCCTGATTATTTCCGATTATTTCCCGGTAATTACGATTTTTTCCACGCGCCGATATTATCCCGATAACGATTAATGCAACATTGTTGTAAACATTGGACAGTGATACATTTTGATTTTGATGACTTAATGGAAAATCTACATTTTATGGTTTTAATATCTAAGTTCTAAATTTATAGTTAGTAGTAAGTACTTAGTAGTTTCTTATGTGCTTGTAAGTTGTACATGAACAATGAACATTGAATATTCAAGAATCAAGACCAAGCATATCACATTCTAATTTATAAATAGTAAATTTTGATTCTATTTATTTTTTTAAAGTGAACTATGAACTTTGAGAAGTAATTATATTTTAATTTGATTAGATAAGCTGCAACCTGCAATTTAATATGGATAAAAAACTATATTTCGGTATATATATATATATATATATATATTTTAATTAAATATATATAAAATGTGTCCCCCGTGTCCTGTTTCCAGGTCACTGCGTTGCGTATTGAATACTCGTATTTACGTGTCCTCCGTGTCTCGTGTCCTCGTGTCATGTGACTTAGCACAAGAAGCATGTTAAAAAATACCAGATAATTTCCCCTAAAGAAAATATCTATAGTTAGCATTTCAAACTTGTGTCAAGGCTCAATAAAAGTAATGTGCTATACTCTAAATGGGGGAAGGTATTCAACACTTCGTGTGTGTGCGGGCATTCATATTTGTAACACTCAAGAGCCAACATCTTGTTTCTCTTGATCAACATACCTTAATGAAGAAGAAAGAAAGAGCCAATGTAGTGTATCTATTATGCATCGAGAGGGGTCAAAAAACATTAAGGTTTGCACCTAGATATTTTAGATTTCTCTTGATACTTAATAAATACAAGGTCAAGATGGATTCGTGCTAATAACATCGAAAATGGGCTAATTCAAGGTCCACGTCAAGGTGGGGAATCTAAAAAAGTAAATCTCTTAAATGGTTTACCATAATCCAATTCAAAACTCATCAACGGGTGGATTGAGATAATCCAATAAAAGCATGCCAATTTCTTTGTGTGTGTGTGTGCGTGTGCACATTCATGTTTGGAACGCTTAGGAGCCAAAGTCTTATTTCTCTTAATTTCCATATCTTAAAAGAAAAGGAAAGAAAGAGCCAATATGGTATTTTTATTTCTTACCATATTCAAACAACAACTATAAATAAACTAGTAATCCAGCATAGATAAGTCTTGTCCTCAAATAAGCCCCACGGGGGTAGGCGAGTTGGTAATCACATCGCGGGAAGTCGTTAGAAAGGCGACTCCGCACTGAAGGTCACAAGTTCGAATCCCCCGGACTAAAACGGACCTGTGGAGAGGGGCGGGCGCATGCTCCCAGTGGTTATATAGGTAGCGGTCAGAATCGACCCCGTGTAACGCGAGTCGCGAGGCTGCCCCTGTTGCCAATTCCACTGTATAAATTAATAAATTAAACAAAAAAAAAAAAAAAAAAAGTCTTGTCCTCAAATATAATACACATCGAGAGGGATCAAAAAACATTGAGGTTTGCACCTTGAATTTTGTAATCCCTCTCAATACTTAATAAATACAAGGTTAAGATGGATTTATTCTAATAACTTAGAGAATAAGCTAATAAGCTAAGTCAGGTTGCACATCAAGTTGGGAAATCTATGGAGTGAATTTCTCAAGTGGTTTGGGGTAATCTGGTTCAAAAGTCATCAACAAGGTGGATTGGGATGATCTAATAAAAGCATGCCAATTGATAGTTTGGGGGTCTAAATCAAAACCCGTCATAGATACTTTGGGGTAATCCTAATCTAAACCCATTAGGAGATTCAAGGCTAACACTTGATCAGTAGTTGTTTGGTTGTTGAGAGTTTTATTACAGTTCTTGCTTGAAAGGGGGTTTTCAATGAGTAGAAAACAAGCTCCAATGTTAATTTATTATCATTTACGTTATCAGTGACCATGTTTACAATAACATGCTACAGAAATAATGTAACATTAAAAATAATGCAGCAATTAAAGTCTAGGTTAAGTATATAGGTAGACTACCTTGGGTTAGCTCCATGGTGTAATTGCTGCAACATTATTACTAATATATGGCAGTTATTATTCTCTCCATCTTTCCTATTCATTATGATTTGTAATGCTACAGAAATAATGTAACATTAAAAATAATGCAGCAATTAAAGTCTAGGTTAAGTATATAGGTAGACTACCTTGGGCTAGCTCTATGGTGTAATTGCTGCTACATTATTAATAATATATGGCAGTTATTATTCTCTCCATCTCTCCTATTCATTATGATTTGTGAGTGTTCGTTTATAAATCTTACACTTCTTTCTAAAAGGAAGTGTCTTTGCATTGGATGTATAGTTATAAATTGATTTACTTGATTTAATATTGATGTATATAAAATGTTCTCTTTCAAAATTTAGTGATTGTACTTAATAAAACAGATGTTTACTTCTTCTGATGCAAATATGTCATCGTGAAATTCAGGGATTTGATTCAATAGATTTTTGCTTGTTCTAGAACTGAATATTAAAGTTAGTGCCAAATCAGAAAACTTGATATAGATGGGACAGTTTGAAATTTTCAAATAATGTATGTACACATACAAGCAAAATGAGGTTAATCATTGGCTTGTAAGTTTATAACTAAGTACCTATGCATCCTTGCGACCTAGATAGGGGATAAGAAAACATCCATGAGATCTACATTAAAAGGGGAGAGGAGAACTAACTTTTTCTTAGTCTACCTGTAACAATAAGAAGCCACAGATCAATTTATATGCTCCAATGATTTTGTTGTTTTGAATTCTCTATGATTACACTGTTTCAGATTAATAAAACTAACATATGATAGTTTTAAATAAGCTGAGATAGTTAACCTGTCAATCTTAGAACCATACAAACATTCCAACAATTAAAATTTATCATATTAGTCTCCCATTCATGCATAATCTAAACTTTTGTTTTACTTTGTTTCTTCTTAGCTCTTTCCCTGGAATACATTCTATGATAAAAAGTACCTGGCCTCCAGACAAAAGCACGACTGCAAGCTTGCCCTCACATATGGCATTTAGTCCCATGCTCCACCATTTTTCTCTCTCCTCTAATGTCCTTTCCTCAATAGTTGAGACACTTGCTTCGGGAACTGGTTCTAGATTCAGTACAGGACGATCTTCACAAAACATAGTAACAATTAAAACTTTATTAGCTTGGAAAAGATCAAATATACAGCATAAGTGTTGGCAACATTTCATTCAATAAATATATTCACATCCATAATTAAGTATCAATTCCATCCTTGAGAATGAAAAAGTTGAAGAAAAGCGAGTTATAACTTCCTAAGAACTGAAATGGCATCACCTAAAGGATATAATTATGCTCATGAAAATGGTTTTTGTTACTTCAAAAATGGCTTTGCTTTTATGTTGTGCTAAGAATTGGAAATTTGAAACAGGAAAGGAGGAAAACAGTATCCAGAAACGAGGACAGCTGGGGTCCAATGCCAAATGAAAACTTTGGTGGACACCTGAAACATCGAGAAAGACGGAAAGGGGAAGGAAAATCCAACTAAATGCCTTGAAGAACACTGGAAATTTGGGTTTCAAGCCCACGAGACTTCATATGAACCCACAGAAACCCAAGTAAATTTCAATAGAACAGAGTCAGAAACCCCTCAAGAGTCAAAACAATCAGAAAATGCAGGAAACATTTAGAAATGTCCAGGGTTTCCAGCCACCTTGAAACTGCAGCCAGTGAAGTTTCCAAGTCTCCAAATGTTTCCATCACCAGAAAGCAGCCCCGGGGTAATCAGAAACAGTTTCCATGTTGCATATCTTTATTTCCTAAACTAGAAGAGAAAGGGGATCCCATAAAACTGAAGCCAAGTGACGCAATTCATAACGTGCAGATACTCTAGTCAAAACTCAAAAGCAATTCCCCAATAGAATTTAGTTAAAACCTACTGAGTTCTAGTTTGTTTGGCATATATTGGCAACCAAATTCATATTGTAATGCATCTAGATCAAGAATTTCCAGCCAATTTCGTTAGACACAACTCGGAAAACTCAATCATTGCATGACAAAACCCATTTATGGAATGTAGTTTGTAAGAGAATTTACGTTAAAAAACACCTTAGTTGCATGCGATATAAAAGATAAGGCTTCAAAGTACTCACCACGTTGAGCAAGAGAGTGTTTTATAATTCGATCCACTCGGGGGAGATCCAAGCTCTGTAAGGAAAAAAAATTACAGTCTGTAAGACTAACTTCAACGATGATATTTGCTTTAAGTTTTGAAATTAGACAGAATAGCCGACTTTTCTATACAAACCCTGTTAATATGCCTCAACAAGACAAATGAATTATGTTCAAACAGGAAAACCGAAACAAGAGAACTTACATTAAATTCAAAAAGAAAATACAGAAACCTATAGACAACATAATGCATACAGGATAAATCCATGAACTGTCTGTTGTTATAATTAAGTCTTTATATATAAAATGATATCAGGCATGAAACAAGAAAATTACTAATTAAAACCGAAAGTTATAAAACGCGATCTACACTTCATCAAAATCATAATTCCGAGATTGAGACACAATTTGCACCGCGTAATAACAAGAATTCCAATCTCTGGAAACGGTAAGAAAAAAAATAAAAATAAAAAATAAAGAACTGGCCAAATGATCATGGGGAATATGTGATGCAAATATAATCGATCTATTAGAGATTAGAGAAAAAATAAAAACCTCGAGGTCTTTCATGAGAAGGCCACGCTCATTATTATTCAGCTCCTTCCACAGCGCTAGGGTTTGTTCCTGGCCGAAATCTTTGAGGCGTTCCAGCACAGCCTGAGGCGGAGCTGCATCTTCGGCCCCCGCTTCCCCCATTAACGCAGATCCGAAACCCTCGCGACGCGCAAATAAAGAATAATTCACCAAAATCTTTTGAAAAAAGCCTCAGTTCCTACATTAAAAAGATCAACAGCGTAAAAAACAAGCTCGGCTCCTGATTAAAAGTCTCTGGATTGATTCTTCAGGATCAAGCAACACGCAACATAGGGAGAATTGCATCTGTTAATGGTGTGGACGTAATTACAGAGCACCCAGGGGCTTGTTCTTGATCTTTCCATCCATTATTTCTCGCTTACCTGCTGGCAGAACGTAGCGTCGAATATGAGTAGGCCCGAATCCTTTGATTTATTAAACCTCGATTACGCACCATGAAAAGGATCTGCCCCTTAAATATGGCTTCAATGTTACGTTTTAAAAAAGGAAAAAAAAACAAAAACAAAACAACTGTACTTTCTATCGTTTCAATCTTATCATTGAGAATATAATTTTTATTTTCCTAATAGTTTATTTTAGAGTAGTATTGTTTTGGTTTTTTTTAGTATTTTTTAATGAGACTAAAAATAGTTAATAAGTTCTTTGTTTTTAGCCTTTTGCACTTTAATTTTTTTTTATTCAAAATGATGATGAGTTGGCTCAATCTTGCGACAATCTTCTCATTAAAAACAATTGTCAAGAAACCAATGCTAACATATTCTCATAACTTTCTCTCACATCTTTGAATACATCACATTCCAAAATGAAATGTTTTTCTCATTCCATTGCCTCAACGTGCTAAATGTACACACCCCAAAAAAAAATTAGGCCTTTTGCGAATTGTTCTTAATTGAGCAATAAGAACCTTTGCCCTCACTTGAGCAATAAGAACCTTTGCCCTCACGGAATGCTAGCTCTAATGAACTCTTTTTGTTGTAAATCACAGGTAGGGTTGAATTCCTTGCTATTTGTAGGATAGACATTAAGGTAGATATTCCATTTTTGCATCCATTTGTAGTTTTGTTACATCCATGTTTTTCTCTCTTTTTTTTCTTTCATTCGTATGGTATAGAGTGATGTAGTAGAGAGTAAGATCGTTTAGATTTAAAAGTTTTAATTGTGTATGTTAGCAAATTGAGTTTTATTGTTTAAAATCAAAACTGGTATAGTTGTATTTAAATAAGTATTTTTATTTAATTTTTAAAATTAAAAAGGTAAAACTCATGGTATATATATTTAAAAGTTTTAATTGTGTATGTTAGTCAGTGGACTTTTATGGCTTAAAATCAAAACTGGGATAATTGTATTTAAATAACTATTTGTATTCCATCTTTAAAATTAAAGAGATAAAATGCATGATATATATAACCAAATTAAAAAAATTAATTGGTTTTATTTTTATTTAAAAAATGAATAAATTTTATTATTTTAATGTTTATTTTATTTTATTTAGAAAATTATATATTTTTTATTTATATTTTAATAAAAAAATCGTTTTATGACACTTTGTAAAAAAGTTTTATGATAATTTTAAAAATGAAAAATTAAAATTAATATAAAAATTTGAATGTTAAATATTAAATTAACCAAGATTTATCTTTATGATATGGTATATTTTTAATGTTAAAAGCAATGTGAAACCATCTTAGGTCATGTGTTTTGACATTAAAATTAATGTAGATGCATCTTGCGTCATGTGCTTTAACATTAAAATCAATGTAGATTCATCTTACGTCATGTGCTTTGACATTAAAATCATCTTGCTTTTAATATTTTAATTAGTTTAAATCAATCTTATATTATATACTTTTAATATTATAACATTAGAAATTAATATAAAAATTTAAAGTAAATTTAAATAGTTATTTTTGTTTAAAAGTTTAATAGAAATTATATTTTATTAAAATTGGTTTATTTTGTAATGTTTAATGTTAAAAGCAATGTGAAACCATCTTAGGTCATGTGTTTTGACATTAAAATTAATGTAGATGCATCTTGCGTCATGTGCTTTAACATTAAAATCAATGTAGATTCATCTTACGTCATGTGCTTTGACATTAAAATCATCTTGTTTTTAATATTTTAATTAGTTTAAATCAATCTTATATTATATACTTTTAATATTATAACATTAGAAATTAATATAAAAATTTAAAGTAAATTTAAATAGTTATTTTTGTTTAAAAGTTTAATAGAAATTATATTTTATTAAAATTGGTTTATTTTGTAATGTTTAATTCTTATTTAAGATTGAATAAAAATTTATATATAATTAAAAATATATTTTATTTATGTTTTAATAATAATTAACTTTCTAACTTGATTTTTTCATTTTTACTTTTCAATCTTGTAACACTTTTAAAAAAAGGTTTTTACAATAATCATGATAATTCAAAAATTAAATGATCAAAATTAATATAAAAAATTGAATGTTCAATATTAAACAATAAAGAATTGGCAAGTGCTTTTAATATTAAAATTAATGTAAATCCATCTTACGGCATGTGTTTTTAATATTAAAATCAATCTAAATCTAACTTAGTGTTTTACTATTAAAATTAATATATATTCATCTTAGGTCATGTGCTGAGACTACTAACACTAAAATTAATGTAGATGTATATATTCTTGTGTTTTTAATATTAAAATCAACCTAAATCTAACTTGGTGCTTTACTATTAAAATTAATATATATTCATCTTAGTTCATGTGCTGACACTAAAATCAATGTAGATCTATATATTCTTCTGACGTCATGTGATTACACTAAAATCAATGTAGATCTATCTTACAGCATGTACTTTTAATATTAAAATTATTTTAAATAACATTAAAATTAATATAAAGTCATCTTACAACATGTGCTTTTAATATTAAAATTAATGTTATTCTAACTTATGTCATGTGTTTTATTAGTAAAATTAATATAATCTTTTCTTAGATGATGTACTTTAAAATTAAAATCACTGTAGATTTATCTTATGGCATGTACTTTTAAAATTAAAATTATTATAAATTAATCTTACGTCATATGCTTTTAACATTATGATCAGTTTAAACTTATCTTACATTATGTGCTTTTAATATTATAATATTAAAAATTAATATAGAATTATTAAGCAATAAAAGATCAGAATGAATAAATTTTTATATACTTTAAATGTTATTGTTAAAATAGAATATAGCTTCAAGTAAAAATCTTATGGAGAAATCACATAGCAATATTAGGGGCGACGAGTTTTGAACCTCTATCAAGGTTCATCATCAGGACAAGGTTTCTATCTGATTTCTCTAGAAGATCTTTGCTTAAAAAATGAATCACAAAAACATCCAATTTGAGAATATGGCATCTTTAATTTTTGTTATATTTTTTTTATATACTTTTTAACTATTATGTTATTTTCTACTTTTACATTATAGATGTGAAATTTGTTTTGTTTTATTTTGTTAGGATTACTTATTAGACATTTCATCTATATGAAATTGTAAAAAGTGCACTTTGCTTCACAATTAAGATGATAATCATAATAATAAAATAATCTAATTTTAAGGTCATAGTCAAGACAAATAGCAAATTGGTATATGAGAAAGTCTACGTAGGTGTACATACTCTACTCCCCTCTGGATTTGAACCAATGACTTCTTAAGAGGAAACATATATTCTTAAGCATCAAGCTAACTCAAATGCTAATTTTAAAATTTTATTACTATTAGTATTAATCATACTTAAATCATGTTAAGATGAATATATGTTTCCCTGAATGTGTTGGTAAGAGAAGAGATGTGTGGGAGGGAGGAGAGGTCGCCACCACACCAAGCAATGAATGGTGAGGACGTGCCAATTCATCCCTCACCCACCTGACTTGATAACCATTATCTTCACAACATGCTCAATCTATTGAAAACATTAATCCCCATGACTTCTCCCTCGTGTGCACTCAACACCAAGATCTTGTCCCAACCTCTATCATTATGAAGCTTTGTTCATTTTTTACATTCACTCTCGTGGGGATCTATTCATTTTATTCATGTTTTCCTTATAGAGAGGACATTGCTTCTTTGAAGTTCTACCTCCCCAGTTTATCTATTTAAGTAAACAGTTGTTCCCTCTTCCTCTTTAGTCTAGGGGAGTGGATTTAGGTTTCACGGCTAGCATGTTCATCTAGCATCCCCCTTGAACTACTGATCCTTGTGCTCTTGCCTTCTCATCAGTGGCTCCTTCACCCTCCTAGCCCTGCTCTATCTCCCTTTCACTCCAAGTCCTACTCTTGTCGATTCGTCCCCCCTCCAAATTCCTCCCCATCTTTGACTCTACTCCATATCCCTACAATGACTCGTCATTGTGGCCAGAGCCAATGAAGAAGCAATGGCCAAGGAAGTCAATGTGGCTTACATGCTCGCTTTAGAGCAAAATCTTCTTCTCATCTCTTTTACTATCAAATTCCACGTGAAGTTCAGTAAGAACTTCAGGAGGCAAAGATGGAATCTCTGAGGAAAGAGATTGCCTCTCTGACTCAAAATTTTTAGCTAATGTGGGAAACACCAGAGAAATCCAAACCCAATATCTCCACACAATCAACCTCTATTAGTAGATGAAAACAACAATTGATAAGGCGGTCTTGAAAAGGAACAATGTGAAGGATGAGATGCAATTGCATAGTTGCAAATCTTATAGAGGTGGAACCCTCTACTTCTACTTAGTTTTCATGATAGTTATAGTTGCAAAATTTATAGAGGTGGAACCCTCTGCTTCTACTTAGTTTTCATTATAGTTATGAAGCTTATGGCTCTTTGTTTTTTTAGTTTCCATAGACATTCTCTATTTTTTTAGTCTCGGTATGCTAGTTTACTATGTAACTTCAAGTTTTGGATAAGTATACAACCAATTCCAATATATTTTTTGCCTTTAAATCCCTCATGGTGAAAAATATACTACATTGTTGTTGGATTGGTTTCCCAAATGGTAGACCATAGGCTCATTGTGAACTTAATACCATGCAATATTGTTGATAATCAATAAAATTAGCCTACCAAATAAAAAAGATAAATATGGACTAATTTATAATGGAACATATTAATTTGATAACCACAATTTTTATAATAATGTGGGGTCATAAAACACAGTTGTTATTGGTAATGCAAAAATTGCCCCAAATGAATGTGTAAGTTGACATCATTTATACTTTTAAAATTAAAACTAGCATAACCCTAAAACAGGTGAAAGAAAACATTGAATTGTTTTTGTGATCACAATGCTAGACAAGAGGTGTTGATTTTGGATGATCGGTGAACAATAAAGAACAATTAATAATGGATCCATTCCACAACTCCATTTGTTTCTTATTCATTCTTTCACAGATTTCAATTATGTCAAATGCCTCAAAAAATAAAATTCAACATGTTAATCATAAAATGGATGTATGTTGGGAGAAATATTGAATTAAAAGGGAATTGAGGATGGTTGTTGTGGATTGGGGTATTATCATGGGTAACTGCTACAACTCAATTGGAGAGTGCAAAAAAAATGGGTGAGATGAGATCCAAGCTAGAGTACACAAATATCAAAGAAAATGTTGATCACTCAAACATGTACTATAATTAATTGTCATTTGAGTTGCCACAACTTGAATGACAAATTAACCTCTCCACAAGTTAAAAACACAACCATGTTACTTGTAAGCATTCAATGACAATGCTCTAACACCTCAAGTTTGAATTGACATAAAAAAAAATTGCTCGCACTAAAATTCATTTAATACTAATGTGATTGTTAGACGATTCTCCTCCAATTAAATATAATTTAATACCCTTAACTCTTCCATGGAAGATAGAGTCCAAGCATCTTCGACAAATCCTAATGCCATAAAGCAACAAATCTACATCATTTTAAAACCATCATCTTCTAATATGTAGAACATTGATAAGATGGTTTATAGGGAAAATATAAAACTTGCTTTGTCTATGTGTATGTATCCATGATCGAGTTATCAAAAATATTGTCGTTTAAGAAATGTACAATTTAAAGTACTCTTTAGTTTCCTTTTGTTAAGCCATCTTCCCATAGATCAATCTTCTTCTATTTTAACACGGAAGTGTTTGTGTTTATACATTTACCAAATATATATTTCCATGTAGTTTAGATTGTTGAAGAGCCTCCACATGCTTGAGATAAATTGATTGATAGTGATTTGCAAATATTGAGATCATGTTTAATATTACAAACATTTAATATAATGTCTTAGAAACCACATTGAAGAAAGAAATAAAAACATGGAGAAAGTCTCAAAGGGATTGCATTAATTATTGATATAATTATGGGTGCAAAATCAACATTTGATGTTGTAAATGTACTTTTTCATTAACATTGTTGGGGAAACTCAACAAGGTCATGGGACACATATTCCAAGTTGAATGTTGGGCAAAGAACTATAGTGGGCATCCCTTTTCGTTTAAAAATGGCTAAGGAAATTGGCAAAGGCAAAGTGGCATTAATTGACATTTATTTATGAAAATAAAGGAAAATAGGAGAAAATGAAGGTGAAGAGACACATATTTGCATACTAAGAAAATTAGAGGAAAAATGAAGGAAAATGAAGAAAAAGGAGACATTAATGATAAAAAGGCACCTGAGAATCAGTTGAAAGATTTTGCTCATTCTTTGATGAGGTTCAACAAAGGAAAGAGAACAAGCACTTAGATAAGGAAAGAAAATGAAGGAAAAGGACAAGTAAAGGAAAGCGAAGGAAAGCAAGGAGGAGATGAAGTTGTTTTGATCAACAACTTCATCAAGAAGATCTTGTAGGTAATAGGTTGCATGTGTGATTTCCTAAGTGAGGTGTGAATGCATGGTACATGTATTTGTTTATCTTGTTCATTTGATTTCATTGACATGGGTTTTGTCGGGTTTGACAGTGGTTTCAGTCCCACCTTTCCATTTCCTGGATAGCCATGGTGTGATGGTATTCATCTCTGGTTGTGCTTTAGATTGGTAGAAGGTTTTGGATCTAGGTGAGGTGGTCTCAGGAAAATTCCCAAGGGTTTGGGGTGGAGATGGTTTTCTCCAAGAATCCCTCAACAGGTGGGTGGAGATACAAAAAAGTCCTCAAGGGATGGTGAAGGAATTCTGAGGCATCCAAGCTTGTTTTGGATTTGTGATCTCTTGACCAGTTTTGGCGAGATCGTGATCCCTTGGGTGTTTGTGTCTTGGTTTATCCTATGAGATCCCACATTCATGCTAGGAATATGGCACAAGGGTGATTGGGTGAAAGAAAGATTTGGTTAAACTCAATCTATGGTCGAGTGGTACGTGGAAGTCCTGACTTGGTTGGCTTTTGCATAAGTTAATAAGAGTTATTGTTCTGTTGTGATTTATGAGCATGTACTTGTTATTATGTTGATTTGATGGTGGTTCTATCATGGTTATATGTTGGTTATAAACATGGTTCTATAATTTGTTTTATTTATGGCTCTTATTATGCTTGATAAGATAATAAATTGTTGATGAATGCATGGGCTAACAGTTAGTTTCTGTAGCATCAGATGTGTTCTAGCCATGAAATTTGGTGGAGAGGCTAGAATACTTGAGATCTCCAAAACCCAAAAATCATTTCTAGAAATTCCACCTAGAAATGACTTAATTAGATTATTAACCAGTTTTTAAATATTTCCTAAGTCTAAACTTAGGGAATATGGTTAATTAATCAGAATTAATTAATTCAAGGTGTGAACCATCTAAAAACTCACACGAATCAACTTTTTTGGACACCTAATCCTCTAAGGGTTTGTGTGGAATGTGAACAGTCACCGGAATTCAAGAGACCACTTGGTATGAAGACCAAGGGTCACAAGGGATTGTATTTATATGTGAATATTGTTAATAGAATGCAACTCACAATTTATCCTACCCTTGTGGTCCACATTACATGTGTGTTTAACATGGTATCAGAGCAGGCAATCTCCTGCCCTACTCAAATGTGAGCCACTTGTTTTTGTGGCCTTTTTGTGCATGCTTGTTCTACAGCTCTGCCCATTTTCTCGATATAGAAAAAAACTAGCATTTTCCCCTCATACCCAGGTTCGTAGGTCTCAAATATCTGCTTTTGTAACTCCTCTAGTAAAACATTTCATCTCTCTGCTATCCAATCCACTCAACGTTTCTCTGACCTCTACTTCTGTTGCTTCGACAGTACCAAAATTTCCCTGCCACCCTAACGTATCTGACATTTCTCTTGCCCTATTTGCACTACGGTTGCATACAATGTTGAAAAGCATTCAGATACATTTCTCTTCATTGTAGGTCATGCTCTATTAAATTCTCTAGCAACCCAACATATTTTAAATATGTAATGCTCTCTTTGCATACCCAACATCTCGGTGCATTCAACCATGTACGTTCTACCATATTGTGTGTGTCGATTCAAGTTTTTCTGTGTGAAGTTTCAATTAGTTCATGCGATGGATGACTCTCATTGAGTTTTGAAGGTTGTGCACTGGAATATGTTGAACATTGGTCTAACCCGTCGGATATGAAATACAAAATTGAGGAGATACCTCCTTTTGGCACTCTCTCTTTCTGCTGCTTATGCTTCTCAGTGCTTGCTCGTTGGATACATTATTGCAGCAATTGTTGAAATACTTTGATAAAAATAATAGTAGATGGAGAAAATTTGGAAAAGGATTTCCAAGAGACGATGGAAGGAAAAATACAATCAGCTCACCACAACAAGCATGACGACACAAAATATATTGTTGAATCTTTCTTGAATCCCAATCAAGATAAGAGGTTAAGGAAGTTTTCCATATTTTTCAAAAGTCACACAGGATTTCCAAGTTCAATTACGGCACATAGTTTAATGAACAAATTCAGCGTTGGACAAGAAAAAGGAGCAAATACGCTTCTTCGGTTTGTATATTATTATTTTCTTCCAAATTGAGTGACAGTGACAGGGTCATGCAGTTGCAGTTGGTCTATGTATCAAAGGTGAATGCATCCTAATGAGTTAAGGTTGTTGAAAGATTACAACGTAATGCATTGATATTAATTGATGCTGCCCCAGGTTCGTGATGCAACAATTTGGAATCTGGTTGTTGGGTTCTTTATTAGTAGTACTGGATTACAAAGGGAATACTTTACTTTTGTAATGGATAGTGCCCATGCCCACGAAGGAAGCAAAGAGAAGATTCTTTTGCAGATGAGTATTGCGAGGGATCAGTTTTATGGGAAAATCGAAAAAAGAAATAAAAAATGGGTATGACGCTCAGCATTTTAGTCAAGAGCTCATAAAACTCGTTTCTTTGAGGACGTGGAGGAGGCGATATTAGAGATGTGGTTCCCATAACCACCCGGCTATACACATTTTCTGGTAGAATAATATCATTCCCATTTATATTGTTACCTTGATTTCCATTCAATGTGAAGGAGGAGACTGAATTCTTATTGTTGTCGCTTCCTTTTTAGTGGAAATCCCCTTCCAAGTATATGTGTTGAACCAATAAGTTATGTGAAACTACGTACACAGTTCTGGTACAGTTTTATTCACCACGACCATTGAGTGCATATTTTGGCATATGAAGAAGAGAATCTCAATGAAGGTCAACCCATTGTATTAGTATGCAAATTTTGTTGGATGCAGTGTTGAATAGTTTGAATGCAACCATGCGATGCATATGGTTCAATGCTTGAATGTTGCGTGGGATGATGCTTATGGAACTATAAAAGGAAGCAGTGAATTCAAGTCACTTTCTCCAGTTGTGAAGATTATTACAACGAATAATTGAAGGTTCATAGTTGTGATCAGTTTTAAGTGTAATTTTGACAATGGATGAAAAAGCTAGAATTGGTGAAGTATTAGAGTTCTTAAAAACTCTGATACATTCCTCTGATCATGATATAGTAAGAATCAACAAAGCTTCTCTTGCTGACATTAGAACCTGTTTGCAAAATGCATAAGAAAAAATTGAGTTTTTGTAGCTTGAGACACAACTACAACAAGAAGAGTTACAACATAATAGACATCATTCTAAACCTATTTTTGTTCAAAACATTGAGACAAATTCCCATCAACAACAAGAAATTGCAGATACAATACCCATTTCAAGAGAAATTTTGTGTAAGATGCAGGTATTCAGGTTCCACTTCTCAAGCCCATCATCAGACCTTGGGAAGAGCTTGTCAATAACAGAAACAGAACCGGTCTTGGATATGAAAAGGATGTGTCCTTTCATATTCTAGATTACTCGAAGCCCATCTAGTTTCAAAGTGTTGGATTTCTTTATGATAATTCATCCTCAATTGTTCCAGATCCTGCTCCTCTTCCACAGCAGCCACAATAGATTGTTAAATTCCAACATTGTGACAGAGTTGGCCATAGGAAAGATGATTGTTTTGATCTTCATCCATGTGAGCATTGTCATAAAACCACTCATTCTTCAAACAAATGCTTCAAAACAGGCCTCCTACAAGAACAAAGGTTCTCTTTGGATGGATCACTTCTTAATAATGGGGTTCAACAACCAAGAAGATATTTCAGTCATATGTTAGAATTTCTTCTAGAGTATTGAAAAGTCTCGTAGTTGAGTTTTCTCCATCTTCTCACCTTATATATGATAGGGGAGAAATGATGGCCATCTACAAGTTTCAAAGCCTAATCAAGCGAGCCTGAGCCACAACCTGCCATACCAAATTTAGAGTTGTAGTCAAAGACAAAGATGGCCCTAAGCATGCCTTTGGTTGGTGGTAAGCCTTAAACCATCTATGTGGGGTTGAGACCTACCATTTCAGGTTAATCTTATCCCTCTTCAAAGAATTGGGAACACTTCTTCTAGCAGAAGACCTCAGCTTCTTGTCAGTTTTGGAAGAGTTCTAGGAATTGCATTAAGCATTTCAAAGTTGGTGATCATCCTTAAACCACCATAGGTTGAGACCCCACTTTTCAGGTTGAGGTTCTCCCTTTTTATGCAGGTTGCGGACCTCCCTTTTCCAAGTTGAAGGTTTATGTCTTCAAAGCATTAGGAGAACTTCCTCTAGCAGAAGACTTCAGCTTCATGCCAGATTTGGAAGAGTTTTGGGAACTGCATTAAGCATTCCAGTGTTGGTGGTCATCCTTAAACCACCTCCTTAGGGCAACATTTCAGAGAGCACATTCAACCTAGTGTTGCCATAGCTCTCTTCTTCGACTCATACATACCCCTTCGGATTAAGGGGGAATGTTGGACACCTAATCCTCTAAGGGTTGGTGTGGAATGTGAACAGTCACTGGAGTCCAAGAGACCACTTGGTATATGAAGACCAGGGGTCACAAGGAATTGTATTTATATGTGAATATTGTGAATAAAATGCAACTCACGATTTATCCTACTCTTGGTGTCCACATTCCATGTGTGTTTAACATACTCTAAGATGATCCTAACAATTGTTTAAGTTTTAATCTTGGAATTTGGTGATCCAATAGTGGATTATAAGAGGAAGTCGATGGGCACTTGGAGAAAATACACTAGAGTCACTTGAGGAATTTGATTTTCCAAAGTAGCAACAGTCAGTTGCCAAAGAGTTCGAGCTTCAGTGAGGAAGAAGATACAATGAGGAGCAGGGACAACGAGGATGGATGAAGATTTCCAGATCCAGTGAGTGCATTTGCAGAGAGGCAAAAGAGCCACAGTGTGGCTGACGCAGGGATAGTGCAGTAGCCTCTAAAGGTGGTTTGATTTGCGGATTCGGGAAGTTGTTTCAGTGTTCCAATGGAAAAAAGAATTTTGCAGAGATCGGGAGAGGAATTTCTAGAGCAATTGGAAAATAGAAGAAGCAACTCAAGTTAAGATCCAAGTTGTGCGAATTAGAGCCTATGCAGAGGGTGACGTAGGGCAATTCGCAGAGGATTTTAGAGGCTAGTCTTCAGTGCCAAACTTGCCTGTGGGGTGAGGAAAATGCCTCACTAGATTTATTTCCAATATTTTTCTATGTAGGATTGATCTGAATTTGATCATTATATTTTTCAGCATCCACCTCGAAGCATTTGGAGTGGAAAAATTCAAGAAATAAGCTCACGGGACTATTTTTCCCTACAGACCCCAGTTTGGCGAAACAAGGTCTGAAACCTTCCTAGAGCGTTTTGAGGCATCAAAAGATGCTTTTGGGGGTAAAAATGTGTTACTTTAATTTAGCACATTTTATGTTATTCTACACACAGAGATATTTCCAACAACGTAAGAAGTGCGTTAATCAGAGTGCGTATGCAAAAGTTATGCCACTCAGAATTTAACCTTCTTGTTTTCACACCTATAGTTCGGGAGGATGCCGCATGAGCCCCCATTATTTATGGAAAAAGGGACTAGCCATGTGTGATGTAAAATACTCTAGAAAATTCTATATTGTAACTCTAATTAAGAGTTGATGTAGTTAAAATTAACCATTAGTAGGTTGTCGATTTGGGTTATAACCGGGCCACTAGGAGGAAGAGGCATTCCATTCTTTTAAGAGCATTTTGTTCCATAACTAAGCAAAGAGAGCCAGGAGAGATAGGAGCATACAGAGAGGATCTATGCACTGCAACATCCCACAAGCCACAGACATTACTTCTTTGTACCTGCAGCCATATTTCCAGACAGAGAAAGAGAGCAAAGCAGCCTCACCTTCCAGCTAGGTTTTCTCCCAAAAGGGTTTCCCAAAGAGCATATCTTGTGTCTTATGTGTGTGAGATTATTTTTCCATTCTCTACTTGTCTAAATAATTTCCATTCACATGCATGCACTAATTACATTAAAATCTATAGATCTATAATTTTAATAAAACTATAATAGTGTAAAAATACAGTATTTTAATATATTATTATCATATCTGTTGTGACCAATTGTCCAGTGGAATATCCATGGTAGTTTACGCATCATTTGGTATCAAAGTATGTTTCTTTGGGTATTTGTGGATATTTGCAAGGGATCTAGGTTGGAGGGGTCGAAAATCATAAAACCATAGTCATGAACGATGAATATGTAAACAAACCTCGTGATACTTTAGAGGTGAGGTTTTCACGGTTCATACTACAAGTCATGGATATAAACCGCAATGTAAACCTCCTCATAGCATCCCTAAGAAATAAGTTGGGTATATTTGAAGAATACGGGGGTTCGAATGCAAAGGGAAAATCACTGGAGTCCAAGAGACCACTTGGTATATGAAGACCAGGGGTCACAAGGAATTGTATTTATATGTGAATATTGTGAATAAAATGCAACTCACGATTTATCCTACTCTTGGTGTCCACATTCCATGTGTGTTTAACATACTCTAAGATGATCCTAACAATTGTTTAAGTTTTAATCTTGGAATTTGGTGATCCAATAGTGGATTATAAGAGGAAGTCGATGGGCACTTGGAGAAAATACACTAGAGTCACTTGAGGAATTTGATTTTCCAAAGTAGCAACAGTCAGTTGCCAAAGAGTTCGAGCTTCAGTGAGGAAGAAGATACAATGAGGAGCAGGGACAACGAGGATGGATGAAGATTTCCAGATCCAGTGAGTGCATTTGCAGAGAGGCAAAAGAGCCACAGTGTGGCTGACGCAGGGATAGTGCAGTAGCCTCTAAAGGTGGTTTGATTTGCGGATTCGGGAAGTTGTTTCAGTGTTCCAATGGAAAAAAGAATTTTGCAGAGATCGGGAGAGGAATTTCTAGAGCAATTGGAAAATAGAAGAAGCAACTCAAGTTAAGATCCAAGTTGTGCGAATTAGAGCCTATGCAGAGGGTGACGTAGGGCAATTCGCAGAGGATTTTAGAGGCTAGTCTTCAGTGCCAAACTTGCCTGTGGGGTGAGGAAAATGCCTCACTAGATTTATTTCCAATATTTTTCTATGTAGGATTGATCCGAATTTGATCATTATATTTTTCAGCATCCACCTCGAAGCATTTGGAGTGGAAAAATTCAAGAAATAAGCTCACGGGACTATTTTTCCCTACAGACCCCAGTTTGGCGAAACAAGGTCTGAAACCTTCCTAGAGCGTTTTGAGGCATCAAAAGATGCTTTTGGGGGTAAAAATGTGTTACTTTAATTTAGCACATTTTATGTTATTCTACACACAGAGATATTTCCAACAACGTAAGAAGTGCGTTAATCAGAGTGCGTATGCAAAAGTTATGCCACTCAGAATTTAACCTTCTTGTTTTCACACCTATAGTTCGGGAGGATGCCGCATGAGCCCCCATTATTTATGGAAAAAGGGACTAGCCATGTGTGATGTAAAATACTCTAGAAAATTCTATATTGTAACTCTAATTAAGAGTTGATGTAGTTAAAATTAACCATTAGTAGGTTGTCGATTTGGGTTATAACCGGGCCACTAGGAGGAAGAGGCATTCCATTCTTTTAAGAGCATTTTGTTCCATAACTAAGCAAAGAGAGCCAGGAGAGATAGGAGCATACAGAGAGGATCTATGCACTGCAACATCCCACAAGCCACAGACATTACTTCTTTGTACCTGCAGCCATATTTCCAGACAGAGAAAGAGAGCAAAGCAGCCTCACCTTCCAGCTAGGTTTTCTCCCAAAAGGGTTTCCCAAAGAGCATATCTTGTGTCTTATGTGTGTGAGATTATTTTTCCATTCTCTACTTGTCTACATAATTTCCATTCACATGCATGCACTAATTACATTAAAATCTATAGATCTATAATTTTAATAAAACTATAATAGTGTAAAAATACAGTATTTTAATATATTATTATCATATCTGTTGTGACCAATTGTCCAGTGGAATATCCATGGTAGTTTACGCATCATTTGGTATCAAAGTATGTTTCTTTGGGTATTTGTGGATATTTGCAAGGGATCTAGGTTGGAGGGGTCGAAAATCATAAAACCATAGTCATGAACGATGAATATGTAAACAAACCTCGTGATACTTTAGAGGTGAGGTTTTCACGGTTCATACTACAAGTCATGGATATAAACCGCAATGTAAACCTCCTCATAGCATCCCTAAGAAATAAGTTGGGTATATTTGAAGAATACGGGGGTTCGAATGCAAAGGGAAAATCACTGGAGTCCAAGAGACCACTTGGTATATGAAGACCAGGGGTCACAAGGAATTGTATTTATATGTGAATATTGTGAATAAAATGCAACTCACGATTTATCCTACTCTTGGTGTCCACATTCCATGTGTGTTTAACATACTCTAAGATGATCCTAACAATTGTTTAAGTTTTAATCTTGGAATTTGGTGATCCAATAGTGGATTATAAGAGGAAGTCGATGGGCACTTGGAGAAAATACACTAGAGTCACTTGAGGAATTTGATTTTCCAAAGTAGCAACAGTCAGTTGCCAAAGAGTTCGAGCTTCAGTGAGGAAGAAGATACAATGAGGAGCAGGGACAACGAGGATGGATGAAGATTTCCAGATCCAGTGAGTGCATTTGCAGAGAGGCAAAAGAGCCACAGTGTGGCTGACGCAGGGATAGTGCAGTAGCCTCTAAAGGTGGTTTGATTTGCGGATTCGGGAAGTTGTTTCAGTGTTCCAATGGAAAAAAGAATTTTGCAGAGATCGGGAGAGGAATTTCTAGAGCAATTGGAAAATAGAAGAAGCAACTCAAGTTAAGATCCAAGTTGTGCGAATTAGAGCCTATGCAGAGGGTGACGTAGGGCAATTCGCAGAGGATTTTAGAGGCTAGTCTTCAGTGCCAAACTTGCCTGTGGGGTGAGGAAAATGCCTCACTAGATTTTTTTCCAATATTTTTCTATGTAGGATTGATCCGAATTTGATCATTATATTTTTCAGCATCCACCTCGAAGCATTTGGAGTGGAAAAATTCAAGAAATAAGCTCACGGGACTATTTTTCCCTACAGACCCCAGTTTGGCGAAACAAGGTCTGAAACCTTCCTAAAGCGTTTTGAGGCATCAAAAGATGCTTTTGGGGGTAAAAATGTGTTACTTTAATTTAGAACATTTTATGTTATTCTACACACAGAGATATTTCCAACAACGTAAGAAGTGCGTTAATCAGAGTGCGTATGCAAAAGTTATGCCACTCAGAATTTAACCTTCTTGTTTTCACACCTATAGTTCGGGAGGATGCCGCATGAGCCCCCATTATTTATGGAAAAAGGGACTAGCCATGTGTGATGTAAAATACTCTAGAAAATTCTATATTGTAACTCTAATTAAGAGTTGATGTAGTTAAAATTAACCATTAGTAGGTTGTCGATTTGGGTTATAACGGGGCCACTAGGAGGAAGAGGCATTCCATTCTTTTAAGAGCATTTTGTTCCATAACTAAGCAAAGAGAGCCAGGAGAGATAGGAGCATACAGAGAGGATCTATGCACTGCAACATCCCACAAGCCACAGACATTACTTCTTTGTACCTGCAGCCATATTTCCAGACAGAGAAAGAGAGCAAAGCAGCCTCACCTTCCAGCTAGGTTTTCTCCCAAAAGGGTTTCCCAAAGAGCATATCTTGTGTCTTATGTGTGTGAGATTATTTTTCCATTCTCTACTTGTCTACATAATTTCCATTCACATGCATGCACTAATTACATTAAAATCTATAGATCTATAATTTTAATAAAACTATAATAGTGTAAAAATACAGTATTTTAATATATTATTATCATATCTGTTGTGACCAATTGTCCAGTGGAATATCCATGGTAGTTTACGCATCATTTGGTATCAAAGTATGTTTCTTTGGGTATTTGTGGATATTTGCAAGGGATCTAGGTTGGAGGGGTCGAAAATCATAAAACCATAGTCATGAACGATGAATATGTAAACAAACCTCGTGATACTTTAGAGGTGAGGTTTTCACGGTTCATACTACAAGTCATGGATATAAACCGCAATGTAAACCTCCTCATAGCATCCCTAAGAAATAAGTTGGGTATATTTGAAGAATACGGGGGTTCGAA
This sequence comes from Pinus tabuliformis, assembly GCA_031772625.1. Taxonomy (NCBI): domain Eukaryota; kingdom Viridiplantae; phylum Streptophyta; class Pinopsida; order Pinales; family Pinaceae; genus Pinus; species Pinus tabuliformis. The sequence goes on from CM062817.1 coordinate 242,298,297, forward strand.
TGCAAAGGGAAAATCAGAAGGGGGGTCAGGAGATCGACAAAACACAGAGAACCAGCGAAAGAAAGAACCCAGAAAATATCAACCCAGTTCGAGTGTGGTGAATCAATCCCTATTCAAAATGGAAGCAAAAGTTGATATCAAACCATACCATGGCGAGATCGATGTTATGAAGTTGAACCACTGGTTGCAGCAACTGGAAGTTTATTTCAACATCTATCAGATCGAGGAAGGGAAAATTATCTCATTCGCGGGCCTGAAATTAGAGGGCCATGCACTGACTTGGTGGGAGATCCACACAGAAACCTTAACGTTGGAGGGAGAACCTCCAGTGACTAAGTGGGAGGATTTCAAAACCCTCATTAAGTCATAGTTTTATCCCATTGGGTGCGTGGAGCACCGGTGGATCCAGTGGCATTACTTTATGCAAAAGTCGGGCTAAAGCGCGAAGGAGTGCAACACAAAATTCAGAAAGATGGCTATAATGTTGGGTATCTCTCCAAAGAACCCAGATGTACTCCTCAAGTATTTGGGGCATTTGCATCACCATCTGCGTGAGCAAGTGATGTTGTTTAAGCCCAAATCGGTGGACGAGGCTTATATACAGACACAATACTTGGAGAACATAGGTCTGAAAAGAGCGCAATCAAGTGGACCGAAGCAGAAGGAGCAACAAGAAGCTTCTAATGAGGGGAAGAAGAAGAAAAAATGGGGAACGTATAAAAAGACAACATCCACAACACACCAGTGCAAAGATCCTAGCAACCACTACAACATTGATGGCCATACAAAGGAGAAGTGTTGGAAGTTTCATCTATAGCTAAACCTGAAGAAAAAGAAGAAAGATAATAATAAGAAGAATCTCATGGCCATTGATTTGAGCAACCATGTGGAAAGCATCTCAGATGTGGATGAGAAGATCATATGTACATCAATGCGAACCTCATTGCAGTAGAGATGGTCAAGAAGTTGGGGCTAGAAGTTTGTGATCATCCAAACCCATATCCACTAGGATGGGTAAATAAGGATGCAAAACTGAAGGTAACAAAACAGTGTAAAATTAGATTTGCTATCAGTGTTGATTTTATTGATGAAGTAGATCTGGATGTGGTTCCACTTGATGTATGTGGAGTCATGTTTGGGAGTCCATACATGTACATGTGTGATGCAATATTCATGATGAGAGCTTACCAGTACCATCTCATCAAGGATGGAAAATCGTTCATCATCAACACGCACAAAGGCAAGTCAAAAATTTCACTGGTAAGTGCCAACCAAGCCAATAAATTTATTAGTTCCAGCAAGAAGTATGTTTTATTATTTTTAAGAGAAAGTAATTCTGAAGAGGAGTCAATAAGAGGCAAGGCCTCCCTCGAGGGGTGTACTAAGAAATAGAAACAATAATTATAGGAGTTGTTACAAACATACAAGGATGTGTTATGAGAACCTAAAGGGTTACCACCTAAGAGAGAAATGGAGCACGAGATCCAACTATTGTCAAACTCCTCATTGCCAAATATTGGGTTGTACAGGCAGTCTGTTATATAAGTAAGTGAGGTGAAGAAACAATGCAACAACTGCTGGAATAGGGTGTCATTCGACTGAGTACAACACCATGTGGGTCACCCATCATTATTGTGACAAAGAAGGATGGGACTTAACGAATGTGTATAGATTACAGGTCGTTGAATAAAAGCACACTCAAGAACAGATACCCCCTTCCCGGGATAGACGATCTACTAAATAAATTGCAGTAAGCAAATTATTTCACCAATTTGGACTAGAAGTCTGGATATGATGAGGTTCGAGTCAAAGAAAAAGATACATGGAAGACCACCTTCAAACCTGTTGGAAAATCAAAGTAGTTATATTAGGATTTGATTCTCCTTTCTTGATAATTACTTGTGAGCGTGTTGGCTTCTTTCACTTCTTTATTATCTTATCTTTCATCAAGTAATTACCATATTATGTGTGTATGGAGATCATAAAACAAGAGACACAAGATATAGGTACTCTGCTAAGGAAAACCCCCCTCGAGGGGAAAACCTAGTCAAGATAATTCTTCCTTTCAATAGTAATCTTTGAGATTCTTCACCCTAGACCAAGACCAGACTTTCCGTCCACACCAAGTCAGCCTCCCAGATCTTCGGTCCCTTCCAGCAACTTCGACTAGGTAGCAACTTCCAGAAACAAGCAGCTTCCGCAACATCGAAAACTTAGGAGACTTCGATCTCCCAATCCAGACCATGAAACAGAGAGAGAGAGGCACCAAAAGTTTGGTTTTCTTCCTCTCCTTAGACTTCCCTAAACTCACACTTCTTTTGACCTCCCGACAACAAACTTCACACTTCTCCAACTCTTCTTGAGATATCAAACTAGCTTGAGAGATGATACTTCAAATGACTTCGACTAGCTTGTATTTATAGGTTTCTTGTGGGTCGAATTAGGGTCCTTTAGGCTGACTTGATCTCTCTTAGGACAAATTGATGTGGAGGGTACATAAATCTTATTTGACTCAATACTAAACATTTTTACATGATTCAAAAGCCAAGAAGGGTCTCTTTGAATGTATAATGACTCTATAAACTCAATATTAATCCTAGGAGTCCACAATGGGGACTTTGAATAATATAATGATGACCCAAGCATGAAACCCATGCTTTAATAAGTCATTATTACAATAATAAAAAATATTTTCTTTATTCTTTTGACAAGTACTTTACATGATGACTCAAGTACATTAATGAAGACCGAACATAGTTACATTTTCTAACACTCCTCTTAACTAGGAAGGTATTCATAATGTACAAATACAATGGAAGATCTCAAACTATAAGAACCATGAAGAACTTTAGGCACCGCAATGCCATGGACTAGATTCCTGACCAGGGAAATCTATCTAATTGATCACTCAACAATTTAGGCACAGCAATGCCATAGAGTAGATTCCTAACCATGGCAATTTATCCAAGTGGGAATAAGGTGGACTCAAGCTTTCATCCCCTCTAGGTACCATCAGGGTTACTTGCTAACCACCAACCCAAAAGTCCAGGTTTGTATCCAAACAAAGCTCAACAACCAACACCACCTTTCCAACTTCGAGACCTAGACATCAACACAAAGTGCCAACTAGATGTCTTAACCAGTGTTGCACACATCGCGATAAAATCGGAAAATCGCGATTTTTTAAATTTGCCGATTCAAAGCGCGATTTTTATCGAAAAAATCGCCCATTTTTTTTTATAGCGATTTTTATCGAAAAAATCGCGATTTTTTCGGTTAAAATCGCGGGGGGCGCGGGCAGCGGGGTTTTATATGGAAAAAACGATTTTTTTTTTATTCATTCAGCAGTCCGCCGCGGAGGAGAAGGAGAAGAAGGGAGGGAGAGGGTTGCCGTCGGTTGTGGGAGCGAATCGAAGCGATTTTAGGAGGAATCCAAGCCAAGATCGCCAATTTGTCCATAAACCAGGTATGTAGATTAATTTTTTTTTGTTTTGGTTCAATAAAAACTTTGTTTTTCATTGTTTTTAAAGAATTTTTGGAAATTTTTCATTGATTTGGGATGGGTTATTTGTTATGACTATGAGAACCAATTTTTGATTTTTATTTTCTCATTTTCTTTAAACATTGTTTATTTTTTTTGATTTTTCATTGTTTTTTGGCATTTGGTTGGGTGACTTGGGTTTAGAAATTGGGATTTTGGAAATAATTAGCTTGTAATTTTGCAAATGCTAAATTGTAATTTGTATTTACTATTATCATTTATGTAATCCTAAATTCCTATTTCCTAATCCTTATTTTTCCATAGGTTTGCAAATTCAAAATTCAAAAACAAACATGCCAAGGAAATTGGATCCTTTCTGGGAATATGGTGACCCTAAAACTCCGAATGATAGACAAAACTTGTATTGCAAGTTGTGTGGAAAGGAAATATTCGGGGGGGTGTACAGGTTGAAGTTCCACCTTGCACAAATCCCTGGACGTGATGTGGGGCCCTGTCTAAAGACAAATGCTGAAATTATCCAAAAAGCCATGAGAGCATTGGGAGAATTAGAGCACACTAGAGATGCCAAAGAAGAACTCAAAAGGCAACTAAAAAGGTCAGTTGAAGGAAGTGGGCCAAGTGGCACAGGTTCTACTGCAGCGTCAGTCAATCCGTTTGCTGCATCATCATATTTTGTTCCTCGAACCACACCTGGTTCACAACCAACTATCGGTTCAATGATGAAAAGAACTGAAAAAGAAAAAGCTGACAAGTTGATGACAAAATTTCTCCTCTGGAGTGATATTCCTTTCAGCATTATAAGGAATAATCCATTTTTCCAACCTACTCTTGATGCTGTTGCCAGTGTTGGCCCGGGGTACAAACTCCCTTCTCTTCATGATTTCAGAGGCCGGCTTCTTCAAGATGAAAAGCGTGACTGCACCCAAAGATTGGAGGATTTTAGGGCATCATGGGCACAAACAGGATGCACTGTTATGTCAGATGGTTGGACTGACCAAAAGGGGAGAACCCTTATAAACTTCTTGGTTAGTTGTCCCTTGGGGACTATGTTTATCAAATCTGTTGATGCAACTCATCAAATCAAAGATGCAAAAAATTTATGTGATTTGCTGGATGTGTTTATTTTGGAGGTGGGTGCAGAAAATGTTGTCCAAGTCATAACGGACAACGCTGCAAATTATGTTGCTGCTGGTAGAATGCTTATGGACAGGCATCCTACTTTATTTTGGACACCTTGTGCTGCCCATTGTATTGATTTGATGTTAGAGGACATAGGGAAAATTCCCTTTGTCAAAGAGGCTGTTGACTCATCAAAAACCATCACAAAATTTATTTACAATCACACATCTGTGCTTAGCTTGATGAGAAAATGCACCAACAACAAAGAGTTGGTGCGCCCCGCCATTACACGGTTTGCGACGAGTTTCATATCTCTTCAATCCCTCTTGAATTCTATGTGGGATTTGAAGAGAATGTTTGTTTCAGAGGAGTGGCGTTCTTCGCCAATGAGCCGCAAACCAGAAGGAGAGGCCGTCTGCAGACTTGTTTCATACCAAGAAGACTTCTGGGCGGGAGTGCAGGAGGTGTGCGCTGTCACTGAACCTTTGGTAAAGGTTCTTCGGTTGGTAGATGGTGAGAAGCCCGCAATGGGCTATTTGTATGAAGCCATGGACAGGGCCAAAGAAGCCATTCGGTCCTACTATGATGACAAGGGAGATGATGGGTTCCAGAGACAACTCCTTCTATGGAAGGTCATTGATGAGCGATGGAACAACACACTCCATCGTCCCATTCATGCTGATGGGCTTTTCCTGAACCCTGCATTTTCTTATGCATGTGGGTTTAATTTTGATGTTGAGGTCGTGGAAGGATTATTAACCTGTGTCCAGAAGATGGTGAGATCTTCAGAAGAACGTATGGAGATCTCTAGACAAATTGAGCAATATAAGTTGTCAGGTGGCTTATTTGGCTTTGATATGGCTGTCATTGATAGGACGATTAAAATGCCAGGTATTTTTTAGTTTGTAGTATGTACTTTGTAACTTTGTTTCAAATTTCATTGTTTCTTCAAATTCCATTTTTTTCTTATGTTTATTTAAAATTTTATTTGTAATTTTGTTGTAGACGCATGGTGGAAGATGTATGGTGGCAGAGTACCCCTTTTGCAAAATCTTGCCATACGCATCCTCAGCCAAACATGCAGCTCCTCGGGATGTGAGCGCAATTGGAGTGTATTTGAAAAAATACACAACAAGAAGCGCAATAGGTTAACACTTAAACATTTAAAATATTGCAAATTTCCAAATAAATTTTTGAATTCATTAAAGTTTTAAACAATATTTTTTTTATAATATTAATTATTAATTATTAATTTATTATTTCATGAACTTTGTACAGGTTGGAGTCCCATAGACTTAATGACATGGTCTATGTCTACTACAATCTTCGATTGTGGGTGAAACAACTAGAGAAGACACCTGATACGGAAGCCATCTCATTGGATGGGATTGACACCACTGCTGAATGGAGGGTTGAGACCGAGAGGCCTCTCATGGATCCCACTGAGGATTGGTTAGTGCAGGATGAGGGGGAGGAGGAGGGGGAGGAGGAGGAGGAGGAGGAGCAGGAGCAGGAGCAGGAGCAGGAGCAGGAGGAGGAGGAGTTGGAGGAGCAGGAGGAGGAGGTGACACCGCCTACCCGGGCTACCCGGGCTACCACTACCACCAGTAGAGGACGTGGTCTCCGTCCACCTCAGCCTCCTATAGCTGCTACTACTAGTTCTTCAGCTTCTAGAGCACGTCAGACTCCACTGCCATTTCCACCACCACAGGCACCAGCTTCTACATCTAGAGGGAAAGAGAAAGTTGTGCCATTTTCTCGCAAGAGGGGCAGAGAAAATCAATAGGATTAGACTTTCATTTTATTGTATATGACATTATGACATGATGAGATACATTATCATATTTTTTGTTGATATTTTGAGGCTGAGTTGGACTTGGGACTCAGGACTTACTATTCAGGACATGATTCAATGTTATGTGTGATTTTAGCGCTAGAAATGATATTAAACATCTTATATATTAGTTTTTTTATCATATTTATGTGTCAATGTATTTATTTTATGTTGTAGATGGTTTAGATATTAAAAAAATTGAAAAAAATTGAAAAAAAATGCATATTTTTGTGCCAAACGATTTTTTCCCGCTTTTTTCCGATTTTTTCCCGATTTTAACGATTTTTTCCGCTTTTTTCCCGGCGCCGATTAAATCCCGATCGCGATGTGTGCAACACTGATTAACAGGTAATGCTTCCCTCACAAAGCCTCAACAAATCTCTTTCACTCTCTTATCGTCAATACAATCAGCAATATCTACCAAACCAAGAGGTTCCTTAGATATTCAAACTTCTTATTAGGAAGATCCTTTGTCAGTATGTATGCTACTTGTTCATTTGTCGAGACATCATCCCATCCTGCACTAAGTTCCTAATAAAGTGGAACTTATTATTGATATGTTTCGTCCTCGAATGAAACACAGGATCTCCAAACATCTTGATACAAATTTGATTGTCACAATTAATCACAGTAGGACCCAAAGACTTCTCGAACAAATCTGTCAGAAGCTTCCTTAACCAAACAACCTCTTTTCCTACTTCACATGTAGCCACATATTTTGCCTCGGCACTACACAGTGCAATGAGATCTTGCTTCCTACTCATCCATGAGATCATAGTAGCTCCCAGACTAAAGCATCCTCTAGTAGTGCTCCTTCCATCGGTCTCACTGCCACCCCAATCAGAGTCTGTGAAGCCAATTAGCTTGAATTCCTTACTATCATACTTTAGGCAGTGATGTATAGTGCCACGAATATACCTTAATATATGTTTGGTAGCTATCGAGTGATCATGACAAGGTTCCAACTGAAACTGACTATGAATGTTCACTGCAAAACATATATTTGGCCTAGTATTTACCAAATACATTAGGGAACTCACTAACTGTCGATATGAGGTAGGATCCATGAGGCTAGAGTCAGAGTTCCTCAACTTCTTGAGGTTGGTGATCATAGGAGTAGTCATCATCTTGGAGTCCATCATCCTGAATTTCTGCAATAACTTGATGATGTACTTTCCTTGCCCCAAACATATTTCCCCAGGTCTCTACCATACTTCTAGACCTAGGTAATAGTGCATCAATCCTAGATCCTTCATTTCAAATTCAGTTGCCAACATCTTCTTTCATTCTTGAATTCTTCGTTGTACACCTGTGATGAATAGATCATCTACATATAATAGAATAATGAAGGGATCATTATTCGTGACCTTGATGTAGAGATTCAGGCCAACATAACTCTTCGCGAACCCAATTCTAAGTAGATATGCATCCATCCTTGCATACCATGCCCTAGGTGCTTGCTTCAAACCGTATAGAGCCTTCTTAAGCCTACAAACATGAGAGTCCATGTTATTCACTTTAAATCCCTCGGGTTGTTCGATGTACACTTCCTCGTCAATGGTCCCATTCAGAAATGTGGTCTTAATTTCCATTTGATGGATATTCCACCCCATTGTAGCAAACAATGAAACCAACAATCTAAGTAGATATGCATCCATCCTTGCATACCATGCCCTAGGTGCTTGCTTCAAACCGTATAGAGCCTTCTTAAGCCTACAAACATGAGAGTCCCTGTTATTCACTTTAAATCCCTCGGGTTGTTCGATGTACACTTCCTCGTCAATGGTCCCATTCAAAAATGTGGTCTTAATTTCCATTTGATGGATATTCCACCCCATTGTAGCAAACAATGAAACCAACAATCTAATGGTAGTGTACCTTGCTATAGGTGCAAAGGTTTCTTCATAATGAATGCCTTCCTTTTGAGAGGAACCCCTTGCAACGAATCTTGCTTTTTACTTGTCTATACTTCCATCAACAACATGTTTGATCTTTTAGATCCATTAAGATTTGACAATCGATTTGTCACTAGGTCTAGGAACGATCTCCCAAATCCCATTCTTTATTATGGATTGATATTCTTCCTGCATAACTTTCTTCCAAACCTCTTCATGCTCAACTTCCTAGAATGTAGATGGTTCAACTTCAATTAAATTTGTCATATATGTAGCATAGCCATAACATCACTTAGGTTTCTTACTTTCCTTGAAGGAACCTTACGTAGCTTCATGTCCTTCGGCATCTTATAGTGTAGCTTTCAACCAATTTGGCCTCTTCCTTGTGGTTGGGATAACCACATATTGAATAGGCTCACTTGGTCCTCCTTCTTCAAGATTTGTAGTATAATTTTCATGATGAACTTCATCTTCTTCAAATATGGGAACATCTTCATTATCAGAATCAATAGGAATATCCTATAACTTCTTGTATGCTTGATTTTCATCGAATGTGACATCCCTACTTACTTCAATGTGTCTTCCTTCATTTATGTAGATTCTATATGCTTTTCGGGAAAGACTATAACTAATAAATATTCCCTTGATACTAGTAGAGTCCACTTATTTCACTTGTCTTTTGGAACATGGATATATGTTGGACTTCCAAAGACTCAAAGGTGATCCACACTTGGCTTCTTTCCAGTGAATACTTCTTTGGGTGTTGCATTATCAAGACTCTTATGAGGACTTCTATTTTGAATGTATACGGTAGTCATCGCTGCTTCTCCCCATAAGATCTTCGGTAGATCTTGATCAAGGAGCATAGTTTGAATGCCTTCTTCAATTGACCTATTCTTCCTTTCAGCCAATACATTTTGTTCACGATAATAGAGAATAATGAGCTCCCTCTTAATCCCTTCTTCCTTTCAATATGCAATCAATTCCTTAGAAGTGTATTCCCTACCATTGTCAGACCTTAGAGTCTTTATCTTCTTTCCGTTAGGGTTTCCACTTCAACCCTAAACTCCTTGAACTTATCAAAAACTTCATCTTTAGTTTTGAGGAGGTAGATCCATGTATTTCTAGAATGGTCATCAATGAATGTCACATAGTAGAGATGACCTCCAAGTGATTTGTCAAACATGGGCCCACATACATTGGAATGGATGAGGTCTAATATCTCTTTAGACCTAGTTTCACTATTATGAAATGGCTTTCTAGTATGTTTTCCCAAAGAGCATCCCTTGCACAGACCTTCATGATCTAACTTCATATTAGGAATACCATGAACCTGTTGACTAAGAGAAGGGATGACCTTGTAATGTAGATGACCATACCTTCTATGCCATAACTCAATGGGACTTATTTCCATATGAACCAAAGCTTGAGGAGGCGGTGTAATGACTCGATAAATATTTCCTTCACAAACTCCAATAACCCTAGCTTTATCAATGCTAGAGTATTTTCACCAAACCAATACTTTTCTATCAACAAAAGCAACTCTTTCCCCTTTATCTTCTAAACAAGAAATAGAAAGAAAATTCTTTTTCAAACTTGGAACATATAGAAAATTGTTGAGATGCAACTTCGACCCATTATCCATCTTCAACGATGTTGATCCCAGGCCTCTAACAAAATATCTTTTGTTGTCACCCAATTCCACTGCATGAGAAGAGGGCTCCTTTGATAGTGTATGAAGTTGCTTACTTTCACCTGTCATGTGTCTCAATGCTCCACTATGAATGATCTGTATATTGTCATCAGAAAGATAACCTGTAAGGGCAGCCAAGAATCCTTAACTCTTGACCTTGTTGAACAAGTAGTAGATGACCTTCTTGATCTAGCTTCCAGTAGTGTTGCAACCCGTTCTTATGTAGTTCATCATAGAGGGAGATTCCATGCGAACAAAGTGACCTTCGACTCTTCCTTACCTTAGCTCTGATTCCATGTTGGAAAATCAAAGTAGTTATATTAGGATTTGATTCTCCTTTCTTGATAATTACTTGTGAGTGTGTTGGCTTCCTTTACTTCTTTATTATATTATCTTTCATCAAAAAATTACCATATTATGTGTGTATGAAGATCACAAAACAAGAGACGCAAGATATAGGCACTCTGCCAAGGAAAAACCCCCCTCGAGGGGAAAACCCAGTCAAGATAATTCTTCCTTTTAACAGTAATCTTTGAGACTCTTCACCCTAGACAAAGACCAAACTTTCCCTCCACACCAATTCATCCTCCCAGATCTTCGACCCCTTCAAGCAACTTTGATTAGGCAGCATCTTCCAGAAACAACAAAAACTTAGGAGACTTCAATCTCCCAACATAGACTGTTATCACTTCGTAATTTTTGAGGTTTCATAGTAAATTACAAAGGTAACCTTAGAACCACTTTGGAAATTGGGAATCCATCCCTTCTAGTTTTAGAGAGGGATCTCTCTTTATGATTTAACTTCATTTTATTGATGATATTAGGCTAGTTGTCATGTTCATGTTTAGGTTTTTTGTTGTTGTGGGGGTTGAGATAGTGGAATTAGGCCATTGGGCAATGGAGTCACAAGTTTAAATTGATCAAATGTAGAGTTTACAAGGAGAAACTTACAGGGCAGGGTAGGCAAGTTCATTGGATCCTTTAAGATCTATGGTATGGAGGAGAAGAAAAAGATTCAACAATCTAATTAAAAGCATAGCAATTAAGAATTTTGTTTTTAATTTTCAGTAGAAAACATAGAAATTATTCATAAGTCAGATACAAAGTGTACTTTTAAACAAATTATGTTCGTACTCTTCTTAGAATAATTTAGATTTCATAAACATATATGAAAAACAATGAAAAAATTTAACAGAGAAAGATGCACTTCACCAATGAAATTGACACAAGAATCTTGTAATGCTTGCACTATATTACTAAAATATGATCAATGATAGCTTCGTGAGCTTCTTTACAACATAAGTCATTTCTTCAAAACTAATCCCAACCCTTCATAATTCACATTATTAAGTACTTATAGAAAATATTACAAAATATCTTGGTTCTAAAGATCAAGATAGGATCCTAAAAAATATCTATCAACTGATTACAAAAATAATATGAAATTTTAGGAATCTTCAAACTGTTGGAACTGCTGGAACTGTTGGCCCTATTTCTGAGGATGACTATTGATGACTGAGCCTCCAACTTTTCTGCGTTGTTTGCCTTGCTGTAGAAGATAAAAATTACTCAAGTAATTCACACAACTTCTCCCATCTATCTTCAGTAGGGATAGAAAATTTAACTAATTTTCTATAGGCCTCATCGACATCTGTGTACTTCTAGAAAGTTGGTTTGATTAGGAACAAATGTATGAGCTCATGACTGATGAACAAGTCAAAATATAAGGCCTCCAGGAATGATTTTCTTGTTATGTGTCCCTTTATACCTGCAAATTTTGACTTATCTTGGGCCATAGTGGATATTTTCTCCTGGTACTCTGTCAAGCTCATCAGTTTATCTTCCCTACCAATCAGTTTTGGTAGACCTTTCCTATTCAGCACCTGCATCTTCTTGTGAAATCTTTGTATGCTGGTTTCTAGACTCTGACACTTATTGTCAAGCTGTAGCATAAGGTTCCTCTTGGTGTGCATCCTCCTTACTTCTAAAATGGTCTTTGTCCTATCTTGAATTCCCAGCTGCTCTAATTCTTCTATGTTTTTGGAATTCAGGAACTTAATAAGTGTTGTTGCATCCCCAAGCTTTTGTCCTAAGTCTATTTTAATTTGCCTTACTACCTCCTTGACCCTTTATCAATTCTTTTTGCTCAAAAATAATCTGTATGGAAGGCCATATTTCTGTGATGGCTTCACCGATTTCTGTCCATATATTTTCTCTGGCTTGGGCCAGAGTTTGACCCATAACTGATTCACTATGCAACTGCTCAATTTTAAGATTTAATTGATGGGTTTTCTGCAACTCTGCCACATAAAAATTATCAATTTTTAACTTATGTTCTGACAGTGTCTTAAGCTGAGCTCTTAACTTAACAATTTCCTGTTCCTGAATGGACAGATCGTCCATGGCTTTGACAGGCTCACTTGTAGAGTCAGATGTCTGTATTGGTACTAAAGTTGATGTAGATGCTCCTGGGGTTGTGGCCACTAAGATTGGGACTGTTGTAAGTGGAACTATGGCCAATTGTGTTGCCTTCTCTTTCTCTTTGAGCAATTTCTCCAATTCTACTTCCATGTCCCTGATCTGGCAATTCTGCTAAAAAACTATCTGGAATATATCTTCTTTTTGCTTTTCCATCTCTCCGACTTCCTTAGCTTGTGGATCTTCTGTGGTAGGCATTTTTAGTTGTTTCCTTAATGCTGCTATATCAACATCCTTTCTTTTCACCAACTCTTCTGCTGCCTTTACATCTTTGGGATTGTATCCCAATTTGATCACCAAGTCTTCTAGTGACTTGATCCTGGTATCCTTGGCTAAGGATGAAATCCTTTCCAACTTTAGTTGTGACTGTGTATTGTTTAACGATACCTGCAATCTAGAAGCGAACATGGCAGCATTTGTTAGTGTAGAATACATCATTTCACTAGTTTGTTTGTGCATATCCATTTGATCTATTGGATGGATCTGCTGTGTATCAAAACTAAACACATATTCTTTATAATTTGCTGGTGTCCTTGGGGCTGGCACTTTAGCTTCCAGGAATGCAATTTGCATTTTTTCCTTTTCTGTTGCAGTGTAGATGTCTGCTTCCATAATTGTGTGTATGTTGTGGCTTTCAAAATCTCAATCCTCTTTTTGATTTCCTTGTATTTGGAAAAAATATTAGGCTCAACAGTATCTTGAGCCAAGTCCCCTGTTTGTGGTGTTTCTGGAGGATCTTGAGAAACAGAGGAAGATGGAGAGCCTAGAAAAATGTCCTCCTATCTTAGACCTACAAAGATGTCTTCTGATGTTGTTGAAGCATGTTTTCCTGACATGACTATGGTAGTCTACCCTTCCTCCTCATGTATAAATACTGGTGGTGGATTCTTTTTAGGCTTCTTGGTGTAGATCAAAAATTGCTTGGCTTCAATGTCTGTTACTGGAGAAGACTCTTCTTCTCTGGGCCTTTTACCATGTTTCTCCTTAGGAATGGGTGTCTATGAGGTAATTGTAGATAAAATCTGCTCCTCTGCTTCCTGCGAGGCGTTTTCCTCCCTCTGGTCTCGGTTCATATATTGTTCAATCTATGGCCTAGGAGTATGTGTCTAGGGAGTAGTCTTTTGCTCCACCCTCAGCTTTAAAATCATTCCAAAAGGGTCATATGGCCAAGTGAAGCTCAGTTTGAAGTTTAGTTGCTTCAACAACAAGTCTGCTTCTTTACCAGTTGCTCTGGTATTGCACACAAAAGGTTCTACCCGCGCTTTGATTTTAAATTGTGCCTTTTTCTTGGCTGCCAAAAAATGTAGGTCATCCATATGTACCATTTGTCTAATGTATTCTAATGAGATTAGTCTCATGGGAACAAATTTTGGTAGCATATAGGGTGGCAGTTCACACCCATAGACTCTGATCTCGATGTAATTCTAGTATAAATACCAGTCACCTGTCTTCATCTGGTCACTAAGATGCAAAACTTTCTTAATATCTGCTCCTATCCTAGACTCCAAATCAATGTGTAGCAGACAAATAACTGTATACAGAAACTGATCCACATAGTCTGTGAAAGTGAATTCGATGGAGTTTCTCCTGACCATGGAGGTCCAATGTATAACTGATTGAGCACCACCCTGCTCATCCATCTTCTGTAAAGTGTAGGGAAACCTGTCTGCTTGATGATAAATAAACATATAAACTAAAACAACAACATATTTGAAATCTCCCTCTGTAGGAAACTTCATGAATTGCTCATGCATTGCCTTTGCAATAAATTCACTGTAATTAAAAACAACAGGTTTCTCACTAGTGGTAAAAATTGAGAGGAAGCCAATAATGACCTCATCAACCCACTAATCAGAGTGATAACCAAGTAGGTATGAGATAATGCCAATGATCTGTTTAGTTACCTCAGGGAACTAACAGATGAGTATGGAGGGTTTATTTTGCGTAATTGGGCATCTTCAGGAAGAAATATTTCGAATATTTTCACTCTATGATGGAAGGTTAAGTTCTTGTAGAGCTCTGTGAGAGAGTCTATTGAAAGTGGCTTCGAAGACTTCGTAATTGTTACTTGGAGCATTTGAGATATGGCTTCGGCTATGATGGTGATTATAATTTCACCATTTTGACTCATAATCGCTCTTCGGGAGGGTACATAGCTCGATTGACACCAAGAGACTAGTTCAGGGAAGTGATGGGCCTGTGGGAACATGAATTGAGGGAGGGTAGACTCCCATAGATTTAATTCATCACTTTGATCCAAGAATTTATGGTTCAACCAACCGTGAAGTTTAAACAAGTCAAATTCACAACTAGTTTTAGCGATTTTATACTACAGATCAACTAAGGGTAGATGATCCATATCAATAGGAGGGGGTAGCATAGGATTTTCCTCTGGTTTCTTTCCCTTGTCCTTAGGGGTTATAGTCCTAGGAGGCATTGTCAATATTTAAAAGTAACAACAGGGGGATGATGATACTAATATTACCTAGAAAAGGAAGCTAGCTGCAGAAAGCTAGAGTGGGGTCTCCGATAGTGACTAGATCATTGTCGCTAGTCAATTGTATGTTTATTGCGACAACGTGGAGGATGAGAGCTTGTACAGGTCATGCAAAACAAGTGGAAGAAAGGAATTTGTGGTTTTAACAATGCTTATAAGGTAATTTTTGTTTTTTTACCGTTCGACTTTTACCGTTACAGGGAGCAGGAGAAGTTAATGGGCGTAACGGCTTGCTGACATGGGCAAGGGAGTGCCAGATGGCGGTCTATGATTGGGAGTGAGATGGATTCTTGGGACGGGTTTAAATAGAAAGGAATATTAGGAGAGTGGGGTCCGCTATGCTGAGGTGGCGAATGGTGAGTGGGATCGAGAAGGGCATCATGGCGGATAGGGAATGGTGGAGGAGTGAACGCTCAACGCCACATGACTTTTCGGGGGGGGGGGGCGAAAACACTTCCCCGCCGTTGATCCTGGCGGGGAAATCCTCGACCGTTGATTTGTCATTGGTCATCAGATGCCACCAAACCATTTTGTTGCATTCCAACTTATTACAACTTGTGAAATGTTTATAAATAATATACACTATTACAAAAAATTAATCATGTTTAACCTCATGATTAATGTATTCCAAATCAAATTAACTAATTTAAACAAAATTAACCAAATCTAGGGTGCATTTGATTTTGCAAGCCCATTTATTCATTTTTCTAACGCTTATTATATATATATATATATATATATATATTAATTAATCAAGATTAAATGGTGTGATTAACTGCACTACTAAAGCTCAATCACGATTAAACTGTGTGATTGATTTATTCACTCACCTAGTTAAATTTATTTCACACTAATCAAGTTTAAACAGTGTGATTAGACTACTTATTTCTAATTCTCCTATTCGCAGTGTGGCATTTAAACAAGCTGGACACTTTATTTACAAAAATTCTTGCAGTAAGATTTCATGCAATTTTGATTTTTCTTGGTGGCATTTATACTTGCTCACCTAGGGGGACATTTTCATGTATTTTTTCTCTTTTTGTTTTTCTTTTCTATTCTTTCATTTCTTTCTTTATTCTATTTTTTTTTGTCCCCTACTATTTATTTTTCTTTTTATTTTTTCTATATATGTATTTTTTCATTTTCTTTTGGAAATAAATTTCAAACATGAAACATTATTTACATTTTTTCAAATATAAATCATTAGGTCAAAACAACTCATCCTATGAAATATAGGACCCTAACACAGACCACGAAACAGAGAGAGAGAGGCAACAAAAGTTCAATTTTCTTCCTCTCCTTATACTTCCCCAAACTCACACTTCTTTCGACCTCTCGGCAACAAACTTCGCACTTTTCTAGCTCTTCTTGAGATATTGAACTAGCTTAAGAGATGATACTTCAAATGACTTCGACTAGCTTGTATTTATAGGATTCTTGTGGGTCGAATTAGTGTCCTTTAGGCTTACTTGATCTCTCTTAGGTAGACTTGATTTGGAGGGTACATAAATCATATTTGACTCAATACTAAACCTTTTTACATGATTCAAAAGCCCAAGAAGGGTCACTTTGAATGTAGAATGACTCTATAAACTCAATATTAATCCTAAGAGTCCACAATGGGGACTTTGACTAATATAATGATGACCAAAGCATGAAACCCATGCTTTAATAAGTCATTGTTACAATATTAAAAAATATTTTCTTTATTCTTTTGACAAGTACATTACATGATGACTCAAGTACATTAATGAAGACTGAAGATAGTTACATTTTCTAACAAAAACCAAACAAGGTTTGTATGAGTGGTTAGTTATGCCATTTGGCCTATGTAATACATCAACGACATTTATGAGATTAATGAATGATATATTGCGCCCTTTTATAGATTCATTTATTATTGTCTATCTAGATGATATGCTAGTATATAGTGTTACCTAGGAGGAGCATATTTCACATTTGACGCAAGTGCTAGAAACATTGAAGAAGCACCAGCTGCTAGCAAATCTCAAGAAGTGTGAGTTTGCGCAACAATCTTTGGTGTATCTGGGGTATGTGATCGATGGAGAAGAGTTGAAGATAGATCCTTCTAAGATGGAGGCCATCATGAAATGGCCGATGCTTACTAATGTTTCTGAGGTCAGGAGTTTCATTGGAGTAACACAATACCTTAGGAAACTCATAGCCTCATTTTCAACGGTAGTAGCACCACTCCACGCCATAACAACAAGTGGCAAGAGTTTCCGATGGAGAAAAGGTTAGCATAAGGCTTTCGAGGAGCTAAAGAATAAGATCAGTCAAACACCAATTCTAAAATTACCAAACTTGCAACGACCCTTTGAAGTGGAGACAGATGAGAGTGGGTATGCTACGAGAGTTGTCTTGATGGAAGGAGGAAGGCCCGTTTGCTACCATTTTGAAGTATTCCATGGGGAATTTCTTAACTACCCTACCTATGATAAGGAGCTCTATGCTATGGTGCAAGCTATGAAGAAGTGGAAGCACTATCTGATGGGAAATGATACAGTAATCCACATAGATCACCATCCGTTACAATATTTGTAGGCCTAGAGTAAGCTATAACAGACCAAGTGGATGGGGTTTTTACAATAGTTTCATTTGGTGATCAAGTATAATAAGGGCAACACAAACAAGTTGGTTGATATGCTTTCAAGGCCAACCACATCAAAGATTACAACTTTGGGGACTCTTATGCAAAAGGAGCCATTCACCCATGATGCATAGAGAGAAGCATATTCATAAGATGAGGAATTCAAGGAGGTGTATCAACAGTTGCAAACTCAGAGTCATGTGCACGATGGCGACATCACCGTTGAATACCATCTCCAGGATGGGTTACTCTATAGGTTGGATAAGCTATGTGTCCCTAAAGGTGAGCGTTTGCAACTGATTAGAGAGGCTCACACCTCCAATGTTGCAGGGCACTTTGGTGTAGGGAAGATCGTGGCTAACTTGCATAGGTATGTGTATTGGCCCAAGATGCAAGAGAAGGTAGCTAGGTTCATAAGAGGATGCATGCTTTGTTGTACCAACAAGCCTAGCAATAGGAAACAAGGTCTATATCATCCCTTACCTATACCTACTCATCCTTGGGAAATCATTTCCATGGACTTTGTGGGAGGTTTACCAACAACTAGGAAGGGACATGACTACCTGTTCGTGGTAGTTGACAGGTTCAACAAGATGTGTGTTCTGATGCCCTGTAAAAATACCATCAATGGACAAGAAGCATCAAACTTGTTCTTTGGACAGGTCTGGGTGCACTTTGGGATACCAAGGAGCATCATTTCAGATAGGGACATAAGATTTCTCAGTGCATTCTAGACTACACTATGGGAGAAGATAGACACAAGGTTGAAGAGATCTACATAATTCAATCCACAGACAGATGGGCAGACATAAGTACTTAATAGGGCTTTGGTGCAGCTTTTGAGGGGGTACAACCAGAAGCATCCGAAGACCTGGGATGAAAATTTGGTATCTATACAACATTCTTATAGTGGAATAGTCCACACTTCTATAGGAAAGTCCTCATTTGAGATTTTTTTTGGATATTTGCCACCTTCACCTTTGGATATTGCATATGGGTAGCAAGGAGGAGCGAGGGAAGATATTATAGGAGATGCTTTGAGGGTTGAAAAAATTATAGAGAAGATCAGGAAGATCCATCTACAGGTGTAGGAAATACTACAAAGGTTACAGGAGAAGTATAAGTCCAGGCATGATCAGCACAGAACAAAGAAACCATTCAAGAAGGGAGACAAAGTATGGCTACAAATTAACAAGGAGAGGCTACAGGGGCTTGGTAAGAAAATCAAGGCTCTAAGGTATGGTCCCTTTGAGATACTGGAAAAGGTGGGTGATAATACGTATCAACGCAGTTTACCACCATATTTGTGCATTTACTCAGTTTTGACTGTAGATAATTTGAAACTCTATGAGCCTTCGATGTTAGATGAGGAAGAGGAACACATCCTACCTTTTGTGGGGGATTTGGAACCAGACGCTCAAGCAGAGTTGACAAAAGATATAGTTTTGTAGAAGAGGTCCAGAACTACATGACATAGGCAACATGAACTTTGACAATTGGGTTGAAAGGACAACTTCCACAGAAAGCTAAATGATACACTAGAGAGAAGGTGGAGGAAAAATTTCCTCACCTCATTCAGTAAAAGCTTTTGGGGACCAAAAGCCTTCAAAAATTGGAGGTGTCATTTGAATTAGATAATTATATTTTTTTTCATCCATATCAATGCATTTTGAGTGGAAAAAGTTGAGGAATTATCTCGCGGGACTGTTTATACCGACGTGACCCAGTTTGGCGAAACGAAGTCTGAAACCTTCTGGGAGTGTTTGGAGGCATCAAATGAAGTTATTTGGGGGTTAAAATTTGTCACTTTAGCCCATCATCCTTTCATGCTATTCTACACACAAATATCTTTCCAACGACGCAAGAAGTGTGTTAATCAGAGGCCGTATGCAAAAGTTATGCCACTCCGAAGTTGACCTTATTTTCAGACCTATAGTTCGAGAGGATGTCACACCAACCCCCATTATTTATGGAAAAGTAGATAGCCACGTGTTTGTGATGTAAAAGACTCTAGAAGAGTCTATATTGTAACTCTATTTAAGATTTTTTGTAGTCAAAATTACCCACTAGTAGGCTATTGGGTTCTATTATAACCGAGCCATTATGAGGAAGAGGCATTCCATTCTTTCGAGAGAATTTTGTTCAATAGGTGAGCAAAGATAGCCAGGAGAGGTAGGAGGTAGAGCACATAAGAGGATTTGTGCACTATATCATCCCATGAGTCATAGGCATTACTTCTTTGTACCCATAGCTATATTTCCAGATAAAGAAAGAGAGCGAAGCGACCTCACCTTCCAGCTGGGTTTTCTCCTGAAAGGGTTTCCCAAAGAGCATATCTTGTGTCTTATGTGTGTGTGAGCTTATTTTGTCGTTATATACTTTTTTGTATAATTTCCATTCACATGCATGCACTAATTACAGTAAAATCTATAGATCTAGAATTTTAATAAAATTGTGTTAGTGTAAAAATACAGTATTTTAATATATTATTATCAAATATGTTGTGACGAACTGTCCACTAGAATATCCACGACAGTTTACGGATCAAGGATTGTGAGATTCAACATTCGGATTATTGTACTTAGATTTCACTGCTGCTTAGTAATAAAAACCCTCAGTGTTGCACTGGTTTTCCCAAGTTGGGTTTTTCCAGGGACATTTGTCCAAAAATAACGGTGTCATTTTAATTGTGTGTGTGCTAGTATTTTCTCAAGTTCCAACATTATTTATTTTTGTGGTTTTATTTGTGAAGGTTGTAGTGTGATTAATTTGATATTTTCTATAGAAAATAAATTGTTAAATTAATTAACAATGAGAAGAATTAATTCCAGTTGTTGTAATAGGATTCCAGTTTTGGAATTTTCACATGGTTTTAGAGTGTCAGTGATCAACCGGGAAGCTCAGAAGTGAAAGAGGGAATTTCATTGTTCAGTAGGAGCAGCAGGCCAAAATTCCTAGAGGTAGTGCAATGCTCAGATAGGCATGCCAAATTGTTGAGGCAAGAATTCAATTTTTAGTTGCAGGGTTGCAGAAAAGTCGAGTTGTCCAAGATAGTGATTCTAGCATTCAGAGGGAGCAGTAGCAATTCAGACTTTCGCTGAGAAGATTTCTGGTTGGATGCAGAGGGTTTTGCATTAGCAGAATCAGCGTCGAGTGGAAGAAAAAGCAAACACAATAGAGGGAAATTTTCTCTCATGGGACTTCGAGTTTCAGACGTACGCTTTTCCAATTGCAAATTGGCGGAAGCTGTGAGCAGATTTTCTCACTCCAACAGGGGGTGCAAATAGTATTTCCAACAACCAAGCAAAGGGAAAGAGGGAGATTTTCGAGGTTTATTTTCTATAGTCTTGAGTTTCCATATTTTTCATCTCTGCAGGGATGACCGTACGATATTGCTATATGAGTTTGTGCGAGTTAGCTAGAATGAAGATTGGGCAATAGATCGACTTGCATATGTCGGAGGAAGTGCGAGTTGCAAAGAAAGGAAGGGTCCCAGCTAGGGACTATGCTTAAAAGGAGATAGTAGGGAACCAAATCCAGGAGGAGGAGGAGTATGAGACTCTAGTGTGCTAGATGGGCAAGGTCCAACGCAATTGCAACAAGGAGATCAGTCAGATCAGTTCCAGATTGTTGTAGCAGGACCATCACCCTCACTACAGGGGCCCACAGTATCATAGTAGCAGATTCAGTGTCAGCAAGTGTAGTCAGTCATTCAAATGACAACTGCAAATCTAGTTGTAGTCAGTACATGTGAGACAGTTGCAAAACTAGTTATCGTGACACATGCAATGCGAATTGCCCAGTTGCAGTATGCAAGTGTAGTTCCAGCCAGGGGATTCCAATGCAGAACTACGTAGTCCAGTTTCCAGTGTGGGAGGAGAATGAGAGTTACCAGGAGGGAGCAGAGAGATTTCCCATCGGTAAATCGAGACTCAGAGGGAGTCGAGCTTCAGAGGGAGAAACCCTATGGAAGCTAGTGCTTCAGGATTTGGGGAGATCAGAATCATTATTATAGTAGTTGCAGCAACAATAGAGCAGTAGCAACAACAATATGAGTAGATCAAATTTTTCTATGTTTGCAGCCATACCTCTAGGAGTGAGGTGAGGTGACTTGGAGGTTTAGCCCCAGAGAGCTACAAAGATTGGGCAGGGTCCTTGAGGATTCCACCTCATGGAACATTACCTATCTATGGGGGCCCACAATATTTAGTAGTAGTATGGATCAGTGGCGGTTGATGTCGTTAGTACTAGAGTGACAGTTGCATACTAGTAGCAGTTAGATGCAAAGGAGCGTAGTACAGTGTTGGCAGCACAATAGGTGGCTTAGTATTAGAGTTAGCAGCGATGCAGATGCAAATGCTAGTAGCAGTCAGAGAATCGGGAGACAAATGCATCATATTGAACACAATTGATTCAATATTTTGGATGCTTCTTAGTTGTAGTAGTTGTAGTTGCAACCACAATGGATGAGAAGGAGTTGCAGTGCAGATGCAGAGTTGGCAACAATATAGTAGTGTCAGCAACAACATAGATGCAACATCAGAGTTGTATAGTAGTTAGTCAACAGTAGTAGCCAAACATCAGCAACGTGACAAAGGTGATGCAGAGACAAGGTGTTGTGCCAGGATGTGGAACACTAGAGAGAGAACACAACCCTCGCTAAGAGGGAGTGTTAGTTTATGTAGCATATGACGTGTTCTAGCCATAAAATTTGGTGGAGAGGTTAGAATACATGAGATCTCCAAAATCCATAAATCATTTCTTGAAATTCCACCTAGAAATGGCTTAATTAGATTATTAACAAGTTTTTAAATATTTCCTAAGTCTAAACTTAGGGAATATGGTTAATTAATCAAAATTAATTAAGTCAAGGTGCGAATCATCTAGAAGCTCACACAGATTGACTCCAAGATGATCCTAGCCATTGGTTAAGTTTTAATCTTGGTCGTTGGTGCTCCAACATTGGATTATAAGAGGAAGTCGAAGGGCACTTGGAGAAAATACACTAGAGTCTATTGGAGAATTCGATTTTCCAGAGTAGCAGCAATAAGTTGCTAGAGAGTTTGCGCTTCAGTGAGGAAGCTGTCGTGGCGGAAAAAGTCGTTTGTGCGGACACAACTGACCTCCCTAGGAGTCTAAACTCTCTAGCGACAAACAAGACAAAATGGAGTGATCTTTCTCTAAATATACCTTTTAAAACATGAAAACTACAAGTGTTTAGGCTTACCTTATTCCAAAACGCGGTTGTTGTAGTCCGTCCTTGCCGATCCGGATGAGCTCCTCCTTCAAGTCAATTCTTGCAACCACAAACAATCAAACAATTACCAAGCACTTGCATTTCATATAATAAAACATATATTCAACATGCAGACCAAGGAACACATGAAATAACTCATTAACACAAGCTATTGAGAAAAATAAACCAGTTTGTATTAATAACGAAACAAAGAAACTCTTACAACCTGGCCTTGGTGTTGTGCAAGTTCCTCCCAGGGTCCATCAAGGGTTTTCCTCTACTTTGACAAAGCTCACCCACTTCCAAGTAGAATCAAGCAAAGACAATCTCTCCTCACAAGGTTCTAAATGGGAGTCCTAATTCCTGCAGCATTTACCCAAAGAAAATGTATAGCTCCAACCTCTCCTCCCTCTGGCTCAATGTCTTTATTTATAGTGCTGTAAAGAGGTTATTCAGGTCCACCATCAATGGGATAATCCCCCTCTTTGGGTGGGATAGCTCCCTTATTGATGGGATAAGTTCCTCCTTAATAGAGATACATGAACCAACTGGAGGCGCATCCAATTCATCAAACCGACCTCTAGAAAGTTCTAGAAGTAACCACAAGTAACTTTTTTAAGATGAAACTCGCGCATTTTGCCTTTTACAGAAGGACGCACCTGTCCCTTAACATACAGAGCGTCCAAGGACGCACCTTTTGTGAACATTGTGAGCGTCCCCGCAGGTAAGGCTAGAGAGAACCTGCGACCCCAGAGATAAACATATTTTTGACAAGACTTTCTCTCTTCTTTGAGTTTGAGATGGATAGCAGAGGCATAAGACTTGCCTAAGAGGGTAGCATGACTGTTGATTTGAGCCATACTAACTGTAAGTGGTCATGGTGACATTTTTTAGTGTAACAGATTGCCCCCTAAAGTGCGAAGCCTGGAATAGATTTAGGGTTTTGTAATTCTAGGAAGGGTGAAGCGCTTTATCATTTCAAGGATTGTCTTGTGGATGACCTGGTTGGAACCTGCAATTTTCAACACAAAATACATGTATAAGATTATATCATCACTGAGGTAGGCATTCCCATACTCAGATTCAAAACTTTAACTAATGGACTAACTATTCTGATACAGGAATGATCTTGCAGTACATCATTTTTATAGACTTTTGTAGACACAGTATGGACGCAGCCATCTGTTTATGATTAGTCTACATAGATAATGAATACAAAACTCCTCGCAGCCTGGATGGTAGAAACTAGATCCAGGGTCTTCACTTCTACTTCCCGAATTGGTACGATTCTAGCCATGTGATTAAATGATTCGATGTCGAACATGTTAGAAACCACTTGATTACCAGTCGATGATGCAAACTGTTAACAAGCGTGAGAGAAACCACCAGTAATGTCAATGGTTCTCAAAGTACCAAGCACAACCCGTGAAATGTGAATAGATGTTTTGATGTCGAACACTTCACGGAATCCTTTGATCGAAAGTCAATGATGTAAACTGACGTCAAAGGCGAGAAACCTGCCATTGATGCATGCAGACTTCAAGGTGCTGTCGATTCCTAAGTCATCTTTCTAGATAATGTGTCGATGTCGATAGAAAGCGACCCGTTGCAGGCAAGCCCGCAACACGAAATCATTGTTCAAGTTGAAGAAATGTTGCTGTAAGGACTGACTCAGGGATGGTCAAATGGATGACAAGTATTTTGCAGATGAAAGTTTTTGCTTGCAGACCTCTTGAACACATAACGACACGACAGATGGCTTGGTGACGAATAACTCAAAGTTAATCCCCGGAACCCGGTTAAAGACTTTCAAAGTGGTTTGGTCAACTGTGAGGTAAAAGATTTCCCAACCCAGGTGAATGAAAAGTGTCGTGTTCAAGAGTGGTAATAAAGTTTCTTTTGAGACAAAAGGTAACAAACAGGTTCATTCTTCTCTCTTTTCCCCCACCATTTCTGGCAAGTACCTCTTTATTTTTAACAAGCTTGAGGAGGATAACATATGCTTGATTATAAGCTCATCCTTCGGACAAGTCCAACCTAGTTTAAATTCGAACCCTAGGAAGGAGTGGTTCGTTCCTGTTTGTAATTGAACAGGTCCTTTACTGTAAAAGTTTAACGAGCCCAGTATAGGAGAAACTCGGCGTTTTTCATTTTTAGAGAGTCTGAAAAAACAAAAGGAGACTCCACGTTGAACTTTTTCGTATATTTGTGTCCCTCAAGCCCGAAAAAGTATAAAATAATACCTGGGGGAACCGCTTGATCTTGCGACCAAGGAGTACTTTCATAATAGTGTCGTTGACCTGAAAAGTAAAAAGCGATCAAGGACACGTCGTTTTATTTCCTTATCGAGTTCGAAACGACAAAAACCCGGCAATCTTTTCCTGATTTTGCGGTCAGAAAAGAGCTAAAAGGGGACCGTCTTTTAATTCCGTTTTAACGAGTGTAAAAGAAACGCTCGGCGATCTTTTCATGTTTTAGGAGTCAGAAAAGGGCTTAAAAGATGACTCTGATATTTTTGTTTGTGAAAAATTACAATTTCCCTCGAAACCCCTTTGTCCTGCACAAAAGCAACACATTACTCATACCTGTTTAAAATAGGCAAAAATACATCGAAAAACATCTTTTCATGGTAAAAAATGAACTAATTCATCCAAAAAACCTATAAAAAGACCTTTTACCATGTCATTTTTACCGTTTCACTGTTGAGGTTGAAAAAGGAGCTTTTGACAAGAAACTTCCCGTGGTCGCTGCGGAAAATCCGACCGTCGGAATCGAACGCCGTCTTATCCAGGTATTTTACACATCCTACTCTGCATTTCTATCCGTTTAGAATCAATTTTTAGGTCTTAGTTTCATTTTTTGGGGGGGTTTTGGTTTTGGAATGCGCCTCTCGGCGGACGCGGGTGCCCTTCGGGTGACCCGCGTCCCCCGACTTTTTCTCATACGGGAAAATGGTCGGAAGACGCGGCCCGCCTTTAGGCCAGCCGCGTCCGGGCGCCCTGTGCTACAAAGCCGGGGTGCGTCTTCCGAGAAGTGCGCATTTCAAAACCCCAACTCCCTCAAAAAACCACCAAAAATTCCCAAATCAATTTCTAATTGCTATTTTTGATGTGCAGGGTATTAACCATGTTAGATTGGAGAGAAAGAGAGCATGTAGAGGATGATGAAGTTGCAATAAATCATCAACCTTCCCTGGATGCCCTAAGAGCATGCGGATTATACAAATATTGGACCATACCGGGCATGAGGGGCCAGGTAAGATTCTTGGAATGGCTGGTTGAGCGATGGAACGTTCAAGAACAATGCTTTTACATAGGAGGGCACCAGCTCGAGATAGAGCCCTCGGATGTATACTTTCTCACTGGCTTGCCGAACAGAGGTGAGCAACTCAGTCTTGCGGGGACTAGGCCGGGTGGCCAATCCCTTGATAGTCTCCGCGACGAGTGGTGCACACCTGGGGCTCACCATTCAAAAGGCATAGAGATAAAACACATCACTTTGCCGGAACTCAAAGTCATAGCGTTCACGGTTACCAGAATTTGCGGCGCGGCCGCTTTACACATTGCTTCCGGATCCCAAATGCGGATGGCAATTGACTGTTACCAAGGCACCATTTTCAACTGGTGTGAAGCTGTGTCGGCTCATATGAAGAGCCAACTGACCAAGGCAAAGAACGGACGACTAAAGACTTTTGGATATGGGCCTCTAGTCGTGAGCTTTGCCTTGGAGAGAGTTCCAATGCTGATCCCTCAGCAACTCACTGTTGATATCTTGGGTCCTCGGGAGCCAAAGCTGATACGATGGGTTGCGGTGATGGCCCGGCATCCTGACGAGGGTGCGACAGTGGTTCGATTCTCAGATAGTTATTTTCACTGGTTAGAGGACCAGGTTTTTTCGATACAGGACTTTCCGTATGCCGGAGTGGATTTTAGAGGTGATCCGGACATGGTTCTTCCACCGGGAGAACAATGGGATGACAGAGGTACTTTTATTTTCACAAGTTCTCTAATTATGTATTTTTTATTTTTCATATATATCGTCTCAAAACTAACAGTAAAATTTTCAAAATGCAGATGTTGGTCCACAGCGTCCAGCCAACCTCCGGCCTTTTGATAGACTACATCCAGCTGCACCGGTACCGGCCCCACAGGACGCGGCTGCGGAAGTACTAGCTGAGTTGGAGCATGATCTAGAGCGTCTCACGGCAGATATACCTGAGACTACTATGGATGACATTCCTACCCGGCTTCAGCGCTTCGTAGTCGCGGTCCCTGGACCGTTTAGGAGATTTTTGCGTAAGGTAGCCCGCGCAGTGGTGTCATACAGAGAGCACCACCAGTGATTGACTAGTCACTTTTGTAGTCACATGTGACATTTTGACTTTTTGTACTATCATTTTGCCGATCATAAGGTGTTTTCAACCTATGATCGAAGACGATGTATATATTTTTTGACACACTTCTATCTATATATATCACTATTACCGGCTTATCTTGTTTAACATATGTGATGAAATGTTTTTAAATTTACTTGCATGATTATCGTAAATGTCTGTCCAACATTCGAGAAGCAATTGCATCTGCTAATGTATTCAAAGACCTTGGAATATGTTGATATTCAATGTAATCAAATTCACGTTCCAAGAGACGCACTCTCAAAAACAACCTTAATAACACAGGATTCCTAATGGCATAAACTCTATTAAGCTGTAATACAACAAGTTCAGAATCTAACCTCACTGTCAAACGTCGAATTCCAAATGAAATAGATTCGGATAATAATTCAATCACTGCACTGTATTCTGCAATGTTGTTCGTTGTTTGACCGAGGCTTACCCCATGCATAGAAACTAACTCGTCAGAGGGCGAATAGATAACCCAAGCTGCGGAAGAGATGTTCCGTGTACTACGACAAGCACCATCAGCAAATCCAATATATGTTTGGAGAGGCGTCGACATCTGCAATATCAAGAGTAAAACCAAGATAAGCCAGAATAACGACGAAAAACCACACTCTCTAAGCTAAGCACACTGACTAAACTAACACACTTGCTAGCTAGAAAGAAAATCTAACCTATCTAAAAATTTCTCCATTCCCATCATTTAAGCATAATACCTCTTTAGGTAAAGTCCATTTCTGGGTTTACCCAAAGAGTCCCCATCAAAGTCAACTAGCTCATAAGCCCCTTTTGCTAGCTTTCGCTTTACAATGTAGGGCCCATGCCACATGGGAACGAATTTTCCGGCACCTAGCTTATCGTTAGCTTGATCATATAATAGTACTAGGTCTCCTTCCGAAAAACTTCGAGGGGTTACATTTCTATCATACTGAGCTTTCATTCGTTTCGCGTGAGTCTCGATTGCCAATGTAGCGTCACGTCGAGTCTCATCTAATTTAGCCAAGTACAATAAACGTGTCTCCTCTTCGGAAGTAGCTGGAAGTAATTCGACAGCCATTTGAAGTGATGGGATTTCGCATTCAATGGGTAACACAGCTTCTAAGCCATAAACTAGCTGGAAAGGAGTGAACCCTGTTGAATTTTTCACTGAGGTTCGGTATGCCCATAGCGCTGAAAATAACATGTTGTGCCAATTCGACCGATGAACACCAATGGTTCGTCGGATCATGGTAACTAGAACTTTGTTGATAGACTCAACCAAACCGTTGGCTTGCGGATAATAAGGAGTAGAGCTATCGTGGCGCAAACCAAGCTGGCTTGTAAGCTCAGTCATCATGACATTTCGAAAATGGCTCCCATGGTCAGTAATGATTGCTTGTGGGACACCAAACCTAGTTATGATATGATTGAATACGAAAACTGCAGCTGTTTTGCCGCTTGCGTCGAATGTAGGCATCGCCTCGGCCCACTTAGTAAAATAATCAACCGCAAGGATGATATACGCATGCCCCCCGGCCGAGTGAGGGTTACAAGTAATAAAGTCGATACCCCATTTGGCGAATGGACCAACGGCAATTATAGGGTGGAGAGGAGCAGGTGGAGCGCGCATCTTGCGATCAAACACTTGACAGTTGTGGCACTTCCTGACTGCAATGATACAATCTTTAAACATAGACGGCCAGAAATAACCAGCGCGCAACACCTTCTGAGCTGTGGCATACCCAGACATATGACCGCCACATGCTCCAGAGTGACAATCATTCAAAACCCTCTCAGCCTCTTCGTGAGTTAAACAACGTCGAAAAACTAAGTCTGCCCCCCGGCGATAAAGTGTATCTCCAATAATTTTGTATGGCTGGGATTGAAACCGAATTTTTCGACGTTCCGCTTTGGAAGCTTCAGGCCGAAAGGTTTGGGTTTGGAGATAAATGATTATATCCCCGTACCACGGATCTACAGTACTGATAAGAAACAAAGATTCGTCCGCAATGGACTCCTCTGCCACAGTCTCTGTGTCAGCACTCGGGAAATCACACATCAATTCCGCAAAAACTAAGGATTTCTTAGACTTGGACTTCTCGAACTCCAAGTCGAACTCTTGCAGGATAACAATCCATTTAGAGTACTTGCCCCCTAGCAGTTGTTTTGTCAAAATATAAATCATAGGGTTGCAATCCGAAATAACTGTAGTTTTGCGGAGAAGAATGTAGTGACGGAAACGCTGGACAGCTTGAACGGCTGCCAGGGCCAATTTCTCCACATGCGAATATTTTAGCTCAGTTGGATTCAAGGTCCTACTAAGATAATATATCACATGCTCCGCTCCGAATTCATCTTCTTGAACTAACACCATTCCAATGGTGGAATGCGAAGCTGCGAGGTATAAGAAGTAGTCTTGGTTGTAGTTGGGAGGATGCAATAACGGTGCATGGGTCAACGCGTGTTTAAGTGCATCAAAAGATTGTTGGGCAATCTCGTCCCAAAAGAATTGTGCATTCTGTTTCAACAACCGTGTAAAACCTTTAGTGACCTCGGCGTAGTTTGGGATGAATCGGCGTAAAAAGTTCGCTTTCCCTTGCAAACTTTGGAGTTGGCGCAAACTCGAAGGAGGAGGCAATTTGATGATAGCCTCGACTTTCGAGGGATCGACGCGAATGCCGGCTTTTGAAACAACAAATCCCAGCAATCGACCTGTTTCTATACAGAAAACACACTTGTGGGGATTCAACCGAATTCGATAATGCCTACACCTCATAAAGATTGCTCGTAGGTGGACAAGGTGATCAGCTCGATGTAAAGAATGAGCAGGCAAATCATCGAGATAGGGTTGCACAATGTGCTTGATATCATGAAATGCATAAGACATCGCCCGTTGAAAAGTGGCCCCGGCATTCTTAAGCCCAAAAGGTAACTTGCAATAAGCAAATGTCCCCCATGGACAAATGAATGCCGTTTTTGGTTGGTCGGCAGGTAGAATATTGATTTGATTATAGCCCGAAAAACCATCCATGAAGGAAAACATTTCACTTCCGGCACAATCATCAATAATTTGATCGATATAAGGCGTAGGATAGTTGTCTTTTGGACAAGCTCGATTTATATCCCTATAGTCGATACAGATTCTTATTGTTCCTTGTTTCTTGTTGACCGGAACAATATTCGATACCCAATCCGTTAACGGGATCGGATAAATGAAACCTGCTTTCAACAGCTTTTCGACTTCTGCTTTAATCGCAGCCGCTTTTCGAGGGTGAATTTGACGCAACCGTTGCCGGACGGGTTTAGCATCCGGGTAGGTCTTTATTTCATGAATAACAATGGCAGGATCAATTCCCGGCATTTCCTCGTAAGACCAGGCAAACACGTCGCGGAATTCTTGGAATAGGGCCTTGTAAGTTTGGATTTCTTCTTCAGTACATGCGGCACCTATATGAATGTTTTCCTCGATTCCGGGCTTCACTGAAATATCAATGGGAATAGTACGAGAAATATTCCCTAAATTCAACTCTGAATCAGAATGTTTCGTTGGATCCTGAGCGTCTTTGACATATTCAGCGGTAAAGATAGATGAAAAATCATTTTCAAATGCATCATCCTTAGGTAAAAACGAAGATCTGTGATGGAGATCTTCCCATGGTAGATCGTCTACACTTAGGATTTCGCGAAGTTGTTCGTCAGATGACACGACTTCGGGAAACGTTATCCGTTCTAAGGGTGAGGTAAAAAGTGACTCTTCACTGACCACATTCATTTGGTCGACTTCGGTTGAATGAAAGTCAGTAAAAGACATGAGAGCTTCATAAGCAATTTCATATGGACTCAAAGGCATAACATCACCGAGTGAGTCTATCTCAGAGTCAGATGGGACGAACCAAGGATCATCATAAATAATGTTTTCTGATGTAATCATATGAATGGTTGCAAACGAAGGATCTGCGTTGAGTGGAGGGAGAGGAAAAGTTCCCAGTAAACCGGAATCCTTAACTAAACCTACACCAACATCCCTATAAGGGATTGTCGTTTTACCAACATGCTGGATACTCTCTGAAGAGGCTGGGTCGGATGAAAAGTATGTCAGCTGATCAATAGTCACGATCTTACCGTTATGTGGAAACTTAATTACTCTGAAGACCGATGAAACGACCGCTGTCATAGCATATGACCAACTTCGACCCAAAAGAAGGTTGTAGTCTAGAGGGGCATCAACCACTTCCACATCCAGACTAACGGTTTTACCTTCAACCCCTATAGGCAATTCTTGTAGAATACCAAACGGACGGAACCCACGGCCATCAAAGGCCTTAAGGATGGTGGGGGATTGGTTCAACGAAGGAGAACCAAGCGATCTCCAACATTGAATCGACATAATACACGTAGAAGCTCCCTCATCAATCACAGTCCGATGAATAGGCCTGTTTTTGACTATCACTGGAATTTGGAAAGCCATTTGATGGGGGAGACGTGGTGTACTATTTTCTAGATCAAAGATCATTAGGTTCGGGTCCTGAACATCGACAGCTCCGATAGCCGACAAAAGCAATTTCCGTTGTGCTGGGCATGATTGCAGCACTTCGAGTGCCGACATTGCTGAAGGTGAAACAGCTAAGTCCTCAACAATGTTGTAATTCTGGGCTGCTCTCGCATGTGGATTGAAAGCAGACCTTCGAAGTACACCCTTGGCGGGCGGCTTAATCACTAAGTCTGGGTTAGGTTTTTCGATCTGTAGTGGATCGGAACCAGGAGCTGAGGTTGATGGGTTAGAGTGAGAAGATTCTGCTTCCTTGCCATCAACAGGAGCCTTACTACCATAATCTTGCGATCGAGTCGCAATCCTCACATGAGACATCATCAAAATGGGTTCTTCACTGGCATTCGAAGAAGAACCTATCATCTTATTCTCCTGCTCTGGAAATGGATTCTTTAACACAGCAGGAGTGGGAGAACCTTTGACTATTTTTACAACCTCGGCCCGATGAGGGCAATCTCTCGTAAAATGATCCTCTTCACAAATAAGACAAGGATATCGAGGTTTGCGTTTGTCGTCATTGGTTTCCGACTTTTCAGTTTTCTCCTTTGGAGCCTTGTCTGCTTTAGCCTTCTTCTTTCCTTTCTTCTTTCCACCGTTTTTTGGTTTGGCCGTAGATGACTCTACAGCGTGAATGTCGGCGGTGAGTTCAGGAGAAGACTCTCCTGTCGGAGAATCAGGCAAAGTGATAATTGGAGTAGTTGAAGCCTTGGAAGACTTCTTCTTGCTCTTCGTAGTCACGATACCAATCATACCATCAGCGGCATGAGATCCCGAAGGAGCAGCAGCGATTTGATTCGACTTTGGAAGATCCGGAATTTTCTCGTGTAACGTACCCGACTGAGTGTAAACTAAGTCAAGGTATTGTGCCTGAGCAATGACTTGCTCCTCAGTAACTACTCCGGCCTTAGCGACATCTTCAGTAATCTTCGGTAATAATGATTTGACAAACCATTCAGCTAAGATTTGGTCCGGGATAAAAACTTTCACTAATCGCCTTCGACGTCTCCACTCATGAATGTGATCAGAAATATACGTGGACGTCGATTGTTTTAGTGAAGTTAATAACTCCGTGCCGTTATCGTATCTGACCGGCAACTGAAAGTGAGTTAAGAACGAGGTAGCTAACTGGCTAAAGTTGTAAAAAGAGGCCCGTGGTAACTCAATGTACCACTTGGCCGCGAGACCAATGAGTGTACGCTGGAAAAGACGTAAGCGGATGGAATCATCTGAGATAGAATTCGAAGCACACCAGAGGTGGTAAGTCATCACATGATTGGACGGATCCTCTCCAGACTTACCTTCGAACTTGGGTATATCACTGGGCAACTTATTTGGCATTGGCGGCCAGAACTGAAGATATTGAATTGGATCGTTCGTTAGGCGCGTCAAGTCGGGTAAATCCAAAGTTGCAATAAACGGTAACTGCCGGTTAGGATCTCTAAAACTCTGGGTCACAATACCAGCCCCAGGAGGAGGATATCCAGGATAACTAGGAACTGGGGTTGTTGAGGTTGTTGATAAGTGTACCCAGGATACGGTTGATACTGGTAAACCGGTTGTTGGACAGCTTGCCCAGGTTGGTACTGTCCCTGGTACGGAGGTTGAACAAATTGAGGTTGAGTAGTCACAACCGTACTTATACCAGGCTGACCTACAGGCATCTGGACCGTGGTTTGAATCGTAGATCCAGACAACGGTAAAGATATCTGAGGTGTGGTAACAGGGATAGTAGAAACTGGAGCCGTCGATACTCCAGAAGTAAGTATGGTAGATGTAGCGATAGTTGCAGCAGCCGTTTGAGATGGAGTACTAGGTGCAATTGACGGCTGAGTAACTACCGAAGCTACAGAAGTTTGAACATTTGGCTGGACAGGTTGCGGTTGCTGGGTTGGACCAGAAACTACGGGTTGTCCAGCTTGAGGAAGCATCTGTACACTTGGCTGCAACACCTGTTGACCCTGTGAGGGATCCCACACTAACATTCCAGGGTACTGACCCGTAACAGGTTGAGGGTACTGAGATCCATAACCAGATTGAGGGTAGGATTGATAATTGTAAGGTGCAGTTCCCATACTTGGAACATATGACTGACCTTGAGGCGGTTGATAACCTTGACTTGAGTATTGACCTTGAGGTTGATAACCTTGAGGTAAATACTGATACTGGGGTTGACCTTGACCTTGAGGTTGGTACCCTTGAGGTTGATAACTTTGGGGTTGATACCCTTGAGGTTGCCATCCTTGAGGTTGCCATCCTTGAGGTTGATATTGATACTGAGGTTGACCTTGGGGTACATATTGAGGCTGAGGTTGACCTTGAGGCAAGTATTGCACCATAGGTACATACTGACTTTGAGGTTGCCCCCCAGACACGATTTGTGTACCTTGAGGTTGCCCCCCAGGCGTTAACTGCGGTTGCCCCCCAGGCGGTAATTGGCCACCTTGAGGTTGGGAAACGGGAACTGAACCTGACATCATGTAAATGTCTCCTACACCCAATGGTATATTACCACTGTTTCCAGCAAATAACCCATGATCAATGGGTTGAGGAGATGCCCCCGCAAAGGTACCAGAAAGTGACTGATACCCAGTGGGAACAGAAGGACCGCCGTGTAAAAAAGATTCAGGACTTTGTGTAAACACGGACGACTGACCAGACATATTTACAGGAGTATGAATACCTCCAGGTGGAAAAGGAGTACGAGGTGTGGAAAAACCGACTGAGTTGTCTAAAAAATTGGTTAACGCAAGGTACCAAGAAGTACTTCTAGGAGGACTGTAAAAGATGGATTCACGCTCCCTTAGATCAATAGTAAGTTGACCTTCAAGGTGAGAGACACCTATATCTTCTTCTGGAGCAAGTTCTTCTATAGCAATCAAACCAGAAGGTAGATTTTCGGTGATAATTCTTTCTATTCTCGGTGAATCAGGGACACTAGAAGTTGGAGTAACAGGTTCGGAAATTTCAGGTTCTTCGCCTGTTTCACTGGCAGATGAAAAACTACCAGCAAGCTCGGAAACTGTAACAGTTTCGGGATTGTAACCTGTTTCTAAACTTTGGTAATCTGGATGGACTACCAAGGAAGATTCTCCTTCTTCAGGTGAACCTACTCTACTGTCACTAGGAGGAGTTACAAGGACCTTTAACCCTTCTAAATTACCCGGGTCGTCTCGAGGAGGGGATCCCCTAAGTCTACGGGATCTTCTCAACAATTCGGCCACAGAAACAACTTCAGGAGACTGGCCCCGAAGTCTACGGGACTGTCTCGGTAATTCCGCCACAATTAAAGATTTTTAACTACAACACACGAAAACAAAGTAAAAATTTCAAATCAAACCACCTAAAGTCTTCTAAAGAAGCAAACAAATTTGAAGCACACGCCTAAATAATCTAGAGCGTCAAACCACACACAAACAGTAGTCTTCCGGACCAAAAGCGCTAGTTGGTGATTAGGCCCAACCTCGCAGGATTCAGTACAGAAATGGCGGGTGGAACAGTTACCCCGGCAACCTGCTTAATGAATAGACCGGCACAAGTTCCTCCACTTTAACCGTCTCGAAGTGAAGTGAACCCCCCGGAAAATCCAAGTGAGTATAACCGACGTCTGCTCCAGGTACAGTGGGACCTTCCCTCCACCGTCACCTCGGTAGAACCCTAAAGATTATGGTCACTAAAGTTACCAATCACAACAATTACACCTGGGGGAACAGTCTAAACTCCGACAGCACGCAAGGGCAGAGTAACAAGCTCAATCCCCTTACCGGCTCCTTGACAATAATCCAAGGTTTACCGATAAGTGACCCCTGGCTCCTCGACAATGGTTAATCCGAGGTTTACCGTTTGTAATACGTACTGTCTGGCGTCGTTCCCAACGAGGGAGGAATGATCCCCTCACTGGTTCGGACACGAGCTCGTGCTTCTCCTTTAAGAGGAGCTTTCCCAGAGTATAACTGAAACAATTGGATTTAATCTACTCAAGATAAACTATCTGTTTGGTTTTGTAGTCTTGGAGAGTTAAGTACTCACCTACTCCAAGACCCTAGCCTAAGCTATGTTGGTGTTTCAGAGCCCTAGAAAAATAAAAATTACTAGATTGATTTTAATTTAAGCGTTACTTTTAAGGTTGTTTCTTAAGTCAAAAGGTGATGGAAGTGAAACCAGTGGTGTGTTGACTCGACTCGAAACCACTACAAAATGCACCTAGGATGATTTACCCACTACTTTACTTTTTCGATGAATTGCTTAACTAAAAAGTTGAGAGAATGCAATCTTTATAAAAGCAACTTCTTAATTGAAGACAATCAAAGAAACAATTCGTTTGTCTTTTCCAAGCATAAAAAACATGACCGCTCTTTACATGCACGAAAAAACTCTTTTTCTCTTTCAAAAACAAAAAGCTACTTGAAACAAGACTTTTAAAGAAGATGTTTTTGTATTTTTCTTTTAATAAAGCAAATAA
The DNA here is from genome assembly GCA_031772625.1 of Pinus tabuliformis. Classification (NCBI taxonomy): domain Eukaryota; kingdom Viridiplantae; phylum Streptophyta; class Pinopsida; order Pinales; family Pinaceae; genus Pinus; species Pinus tabuliformis. Next base: position 242,334,548 of record CM062817.1, read on the forward strand.
ATCTAATATAACCAAAAATCAATCTTAACAACTATTAAAATCTATGAAAATGCACTCATAAGCAAACTAAAAGGTAAATTTACTCTAAGCAATCTTAACGAGGCCAAAACCAACAATGATTATTCTAAGGTGTTTTACTTGATCACAATCAAATCAAGGACTAGCTTATTGCAGAACCAAAAACTAGTCAAAACAAAACTCCAATCTTTTTGTTCTTTTGTAAAATGGAAATCAACACTTTATAAACAAGTAATTCGAAATTTGACCCAAAACAACTTAAATGGCAAGCTGCTCACACAAGGAGACTTTTCGACAGGCCCGACTTCTAAGAAGGCTGACTAACCAGAGAGATCTAAGGCTGGACAACTTTCTACCGTCAAAGTCACTACAGGACCTATTGAAAAATCAAACCCTAGGCCTAAACTTCGTTGAAATCCACTAAAACACTCAAAGCTCACAAAACAAGTTCAGGTGAAAATTCTTGACAGGGTACTAAAGGATCTGGGTAGAAAACACTAAGAAAAATCAAAATTTAAAAGCAATTAAAGCAAAAAATGGAATTTTCCTAAATTTTACAGGAAGACGCAGGCAACCCGTTATAACAGGTGCGGGCCCGCTCTGTGCAAACGGCAACAGCGCGTCCAAAGACGCACTGTGCAGTACTCAGAGGGTGCGTCCTTCTGGAAAAGTTGAGAAAAACCAAATCTAACTAAATCTAAAGCTAAGCCACCCAAATACTAATTCTCACAGTCAAAAACCAGAAACTAAAAGTGATTTTCACAGAGCAAAGTTCACACAAAGGAAAAGACTCTCTCATTAATGGATTCCCCAGTGGAGTCGCCAATTTGTCGTGGCGGAAAAAGTCGTTTGTGCGGACACAACTGACCTCCCTAGGAGTCTAAACTCTCTAGCGACAAACAAGACAAAATGGAGTGATCTTTCTCTAAATATACCTTTTAAAACATGAAAACTACAAGTGTTTAGGCTTACCTTATTCCAAAACGCGGTTGTTGTAGTCCGTCCTTGCCGATCCGGATGAGCTCCTCCTTCAAGTCAATTCCTGCAACCACAAACAATCAAACAATTACCAAGCACTTGCATTTCATATAATAAAACATATATTCAACATGCAGACCAAGGAACACATGAAATAACTCATTAACACAAGCTATTGAGAAAAATAAACCAGTTTGTATTAATAACGAAACAAAGAAACTCTTACAACCTGGCCTTGGTGTTGTGCAAGTTCCTCCCAGGGTCCATCAAGGGTTTTCCTCTACTTTGACAAAGCTCACCCACTTCCAAGTAGAATCAAGCAAAGACAATCTCTCCTCACAAGGTTCTAAATGGGAGTCCTAATTCCTGCAGCATTTACCCAAAGAAAATGTATAGCTCCAACCTCTCCTCCCTCTGGCTCAATGTCTTTATTTATAGTGCTGTAAAGAGGTTATTCAGGTCCACCATCAATGGGATAATCCCCCTCTTTGGGTGGGATAGCTCCCTTATTGATGGGATAAGTTCCTCCTTAATAGAGATACATGAACCAACTGGAGGCGCATCCAATTCATCAAACCGACCTCTAGAAAGTTCTAGAAGTAACCACAAGTAACTTTTTTAAGATGAAACTCGCGCATTTTGCCTTTTACAGAAGGACGCACCTGTCCCTTAACATACAGAGCGTCCAAGGACGCACCTTTTGTGAACATTGTGAGCGTCCCCGCAGGTAAGGCTAGAGAGAACCTGCGACCCCAGAGATAAACATATTTTTGACAAGACTTTCTCTCTTCTTTGAGTTTGAGATGGATAGCAGAGGCATAAGACTTGCCTAAGAGGGTAGCATGACTGTTGATTTGAGCCATACTAACTGTAAGTGGTCATGGTGACATTTTTTAGTGTAACAGAAGCAGAGGCAGCGAGGGACAAGGACAGTGAGGCTAGAGGGAGATTTCTAGATCCAATGAGTGCATTTGCAGAGAGGTAGAAGATCCACTGTGAGGCTGATGCAGGGACTATGTAGTAGCCTCTAAAGGCAGTTCGATTTGTAGATTTGGGATGTTGTTTTAGTGTTCCGGTGGCAGAAGAATTTTGCAGAGGCGAGGAGAAGTGTTTATAGAGTTAGTGGAAAATATAAGAAGCAACTTAGATTGAGATCCATGTTGTACGAATTAGAGCTTACACAGAGACCACATAGAGGGTGATGTAGGGCAATTCGTAGAGGATTTCAGAGGTCAGTCTTTAGTGTCGGATTTGCCTGTGGGTGAGGAAAAATCCTCACTAGATTTTTGCCAATATTTTTCTCTGTAGGATTTCCAGATTTGGCATCCAGATTATTGTACTCAGATTTCATTGTTGCTTAACTATAAAAACCCTCACTGCTGCACCAGTTTTCCCAAGTTGGGTTTTTTCTAGGGACATTTGTCCAAAAATAACGGTGTCATTTTTATTTTGTGTGTGCTAGTATTTTCTTAGTTTCCAACCTTATTTATTTCCACAATTTTATTTGTAAAGGTTATAGTGTGATTAATTTGATATTTGTCATAGCAAATAAATTATTAAATTAATCAACCATTAAAATAGTTAATTCCAGATGTTGCAATATGATTCCAGTTTTGGCATTTTCACACTAGCAAGTGTAGTTGCAACTACTAGAGAGGGAATTAGACCTTCTCAGTGATTTTTCAGCTGAAGTACAAATATTTACACTTAGATATGTATTCAGGGCATGTAGCTTACATGTTTACCATGTGTTTGACGAAATCCCTAGCATGTTCTAGTCAACCTAGGTCAAGTTTCTGATTCAAGTTTGAATTATTAGCATTGTTGTTATGACATATGATTATGAAAATTTACAGGAATTTCTAGGCAGTGGTATGGAGACTAGCCTAGGAAAGTGGCTTAGATCTCGGGACCGCATGGTCTGAGAGGATCCAGAAATAGAAGTGGCCTTGAAAATAGCTCAAAAATCAAAGTATTCAAATGGAAGTGAAACTATGACTAGGTCGTAGTGCTCGTCGCCCTGATTCCAACGGTGTGAATGACATTCAAATCCGAGTTTGTATTCTCAAGTTATAGTTGTTCAAAGTTTTGGTAAAACTTGGACAAGTGGCAGTCTTAATAAGGCAACGAATTGGCAAAATCCTGACACGCAGAATCCAGTGGTTGGAACGGGTGAATTTGTCACCTACTTAATTTACCTAATATCCCTTATTTTCCGTCGGGAAATTTCGGATCATTATGTTGTTTAAAATATAAATAATAATAAATTGGGGGGTGGACTGTTAGCCCCGCCACCCCCAACCGATTGTATTAAATATAATTAAAAATTAGTGGTGGGCGGGCCACTCCCGACGGACCCGCCTGACCACCAGTCAACAACATATACTAATACACCTGAATGGTTATCAAACGGACATAAACCACAACATCAATCCATTGGAAGCATATGTTATTATTGTCGAACCATTGTTTACCATTACATGTAATTGCCAACCATTTATTACCACATATAAAAAAAACAATCGACTATTATGGGAGGCAGGGGGTTTGAAACCGGGACCTCTGCTGACCTAGTTGGCTCGGCCACCCATAGGCTCATTCCTTGGTGGCTTCACCCAACGAAAAATATTTAAGCTCTCATCACTCAGTCGACCAAACTAGTGGAGGCGGACCAACGGAGGAGCGGTAGAACCCTGAGCGTCTCTAGGTTGTGGAACGCTAATTGAGGGTATCAAGCAGATGCTGAAAATATTCCCTTAGAGGGCCAGAGGTGCTAGTGTCAGAATTGGGCAAGTTTATAGTCGATTTTGCACGTTTTCGTGCTAGGAATCCATCTGTGTTGTCCATTTCTCCAGCGGAGTTCTCCATTTTCAGGCCATCATCTGGATTGGAGGTATAAGGGTCATTTTTGTAAATTTTCTTGTAACTAATTTCTTTGATGCCACTTAATAAAAGAAAGCCTCCCCACTATTGAGCAGGGCCCGGAGATGTAGCCCACTTTGGGTGAACTCTGTAATCAAATCGTTGTGTCTTTTATCTTATGTTTTCCACTTATTTTCATGTGGTTTTAAGTTACTTGGGTAATGTGCTCTTTTATATGCAATTTTAAATGCATCCTTGAAGTTAAGAGATCTGGATCAATTTTGGTATCAGACCATGTCTTCTTGATGCGAGTTGCATGAGTGAATTCTAACCAAGAACAAGCTCCAAAGAGGTGAAGGAAAACTTAAGTCCTTTGATCCTAAAGTTGGGTGTGTACTACGAAGACAAAACATGGCAGATGAATAAGCTCGAATCAAGGAAGAGCGAAATTATCGCAAGGCTTTCTTCACCATGGTAGAGGATGTTAACAAGCTATTTGCAGAGTATGAGATGACAATCAAGCCGAAGAAGAAAGAGCCAGATGGCCATGCACCAGTAAATCATGGAGGTCGTGGCGAAGAACCTCCTCCCTCTCCATCTTCTAGTGACAATTCTTCTTCTTCTTCTTCTCATCACTCTAACAAACATCATAGGAATACATCTAAGAAGTCATTTTTTAAGCTAGTTGTAAAGTTTGATTTGCCCACATATAATGGAGAATGTAATGCAGAGAAACTTAAAAATTGGATTAGACAGATCGAGGAAGATGAGGCAAAGATCCAATTAACATCTCTTCAATTGAGTGGAAATGCTCTCGTCTCATGGGAGAGCAAGTTGTAGAAAGGCAACAAAAACTTGGGTAATCTCCTTTATTCTTGGTTCAATTTTGTTTTTGTATTAAAAGATGAGTTTTATCCTTTGGGTTATCGACAAAAGGCTTTAATGGAATGGCAATATTTAAGGCAAGGAAAGTGTCAAAATGTGCAAAGCTTCACAAAAGAGTTTAAAAAACAAGCATTGAATTTGGGCATTTCGCTTGATTCACCCGAAACTGTAACAAATTATATCGGTGCTTTACATAGTTACTTAAGACATTCTTTTGAGCCTACTGCTATTAATGCGGCCAGTGTGGAGGCCATTCACCTTGAAAGTAGGGGCAATAATGATAGAGAAGAGAAACCAAAGAAATCGTCTTCCAAACCTCCTAATGGCAAGTTCAAGGGAAAAGGCAAGGGAAAGGAAAAGAATGTAACTATGACCAAGAAGGAGGAAGAAGCAAAGCCATCTTGCACACATTTCAAGAAGGAAGGCCATGGTGATGAACATTGTTGGAAATTGCATCCGAAGTTGAAACCAAAGAGATTTGGTGGAAAGGGAAAGCAAAAGACGGCGAAAACTGTGCAACATAACCTTGGATCCAATTCTAGTGACGAGACATTGATCACATCAGTGGGCACACAAGGTACTCTTTCTTGTCATGCTAATGAAAATTATGAATCACATGCAAGTACAAGTTCTTTAAATAAGCCTCTTGTTAATGAACGAAAGAGAATTGAAGTGTTCCACATTAGAGTCATAATGAAACATACTAAAGTGGAAACCTTGTTTGATCTAGGCTCACAAGCAAATTTGATTTCAGAATCCTTGGTTAAAAAATTAGGATTAGAGACCAAGCCTTATTTGAAACCAGACCCACTTTGTTGGGTGTGTAGTAAAGCAAAATTACATGTAACCAAGCAGTGTAGAGCTAGATTTGTGATTGCATCCAAACTATTTGATGAGGTTGGTCTTGATGTTTTACCGTTGGATATCTGTGGTATTGTATTGGGGAGTCTATATTTGTATGGCTGGAAAGCAGTTTTCTTTCGCCATGAAAACAAGTATCACCTCACGAAAGATAAGGTAGAATACATTGTTAGAGCTCATCATGCCAAAGTCAGTGTCAGTCTTGTAAGTGCAGGTTAAATGAAGAGATTGATTAATTCTGGAAAAGGGTGTATGCTCATGGTTGTGAGAGAAAAAGATGTTGAGACATCTGAAGCTTTCGAAGGTTGTGATCCCACTCATAAAAAGGAATTGTATGAATTGTTTCTAACTATGATGGGATTTTTCAGGAATCAAGTGGGTTGCCTCCACAGCGTGAGATCCAACATGAAACTCACTTGTAGCAGGATGCTCCTTTTCCTTTACCGAACATTGGTATGTACAGGTTGTCAACTATCGATATGGAGGAGATAAAGAAGTGGGTACAAGAATTGTTGAACTAAGGGGTCATAAGACCAAGTTCTTCTCCATGGGGCTCACCGATTGTGTTGGCACCGAAAAAAGATGACACATGGAGGATGTGTGTAGACTACATAGCACTCAACAAAATAATAGTGAAGAATCGATACCCTCTCCCTCACATTGATGATTTGTTAGATCAAGTGAAAAATTCTATCTATTTCACAAAACTAGACTTGTGCAGTGGTTATCATTAGGTCAGGATTGCAGAACAAGATGTATGGAAGGCTGCATTCAAGATGAAATATGGGTTGTTTGAATGGCTGGTGATGCCATTTAGACTGTGCAATGCTCTGACCACATTCATGAGGGCGATGAATGATATTTTAAGGCCTTTTCTTGATGATTTTGTACTTGTGTATCTTGATGACATTCTTGTTTATAGTAGGACATGGGATGAACATGCTTGTCATGTTAAAAAAATGCTCGATGTTTTGCAAAATTTTTATTTTTATTTTTATTTATTTATTTATTTTTTTATGTCAAAATGTGAGTTTGGGAAGACCTCTTTGATTTACTTAGGTCACATTGTTGGAGGTGGAAAATTGAAAATAGATCCTTCTAAAATTAATGTGATTGTAAAGTGGCCTAAACACACCAATGTTAAAGAGGTTCATAGCTTTTTGGGTGCAGTACAATAGTGGAGAAGGTTCAGTTCCAACTTTTTTGTTATTGCATCCCCCTTACATGCATTGACGAGTGTGAAACAAACATTTCAATGGGGAGGAAAGAAACAAAGAGCCTTTGATGCACTGAAAGAGAAGATCAACACCACACCAATTTTGGCCTTACCAGGCCTCCAACAACCTTTTGAGATCGAAACCGATGCCAGCTGATACGCCATGGGAGCAGTATTGATGCAGGAAAGGAAACCTGTATGTTACCATTTAGAGACATTCTCCCAAGTTGTTGTGAAATATCCCACATACGACAAGGAGTTGTATGCCTTGGTTCAAAGCGTGAAGAATTGGAAGCACTATTTGATTGGCAAGGAGACCATCATTCACACAGATCACCAGCCCTTGCAGTACCTTCAGTTGTAGACCAAGTTTCAATAAGCACGTCATTTCATATGGATGGGATTCCTTCAACAGTTTCACTTGATAATAAAATACAAGAAGGGCACCAACAAGAAAGTGGCAAATATGCTTTCTTGCGCTCCTATTTTTGAATCTATAGTTTTGCAAAATGGCTCTTTATCTTTTGAAAGTTATGCTGAACAATATGTTGATGATGATGATTTTAAGGAGATTTATGCAAGGTTGACACATGGATCACATGTGGATAATTACCATTTGAAGGAAAATTTGTTGTATCACCTTCGCAAACTTTGTATCCCCACTAATGAACAAATACATGTAATCAGAGAGGCACATACCTCTCTTGTGTCAGGTCATTTTGGTGTAGGGAAAACTTTGTGTCATTTGCAAAGGTTGTGTTATTGGCTTCACAAGAAAAATGTTGTGACTCGATATGTAAAAGGATGTGTGTTGTGTCCAGTTAGCAAGCCCACTAATAGAAAATTGGGGCTGCACACACCACTCCATGTTCTGAGTCGTCCATGGGAAAGTGTGTTGATGGATTTTGTAGGCGGTTTTCCTTTGTCTAGGAGAGGTCATGACTATTTGCATGTCATTGTGGATTGATTTAGAAAAATGTGTGTATTAATGCCTTGTAAAAATTGGGCCACTGCAGAGCAGACCGCTCATCTCTTCTTCCAATTTGTATGGGTCCACTTTGGGCTACTCACATCCATTGTGTTTGATCAAGACTCTTGCTTTCTTGGAGAATTTTGGACGAGTTTTGGAGAATGATGGGCACCAAGTTGAAGAGGAGCACGACATTTCATCCGCAAACCGACAGACAAACAGAGGTTGTCAACCGCACAGTTACTCCAAGGCTATTGTGGCAAGCATCCCAAGCTGTGGCATGAGCAACTTCCTTATGTACAACATGCATACAATCGAGCAGTGCATTCATCCAAACAAAGCTCACCGTTCAAGACATGCTTTAGTTATTTACCAAAGGATCCCTTATACATGGTCTTTGGGAAATATGAAGATTCCAGTGGGCAAGATGACATGGACAAAGTGAAAAAGTTCATTCAATTGGATAAGAGTCAAGCTCAATATAAAGCTCAACATGACAAGCACTGAGTCGATCACCAGTTTCAGGTTGGAGACAAAGTGTGGCTCCACATCAACAAGGAAATAATGAAAGGGGAAGGAAAGAAGTTGCGACCAATTCGATATGGCCCATTCACCATATTGGAGAAGATTGGAGACAATGCTTTTAGTCTCGATTTGCCAACATACATGTAGATGTACCGAGTGGTGAACATTGAAAACTTAAAGCTTTATGAGCCTTTTTTGATCATGAACACTGAAGAGGCTGGACATGTTCCTACTGTGGACGATTTTGCACCTGAATACTTGGAAAAGACACCAGAGGACATCATTCTCAACAGAAATACCAAGACTACACGATGGGGAGATGTGGAGTACCTTCATATTGGATTCAAACGAATACATCCAAGTAAGGCTCCATGGATGGAAAAGGAGAAAGTGAGGGAGCAATTCCCTCACTTTTCAATTAACTGATAAAGCTTTTTGGCGGTCCAAAAGCTCCTTAGTGGGGAGGAATGATCCTAGAGGATCAAAAAATACAAGTGGCCTTGAAAATAACTCAAAATCAAAGTCTTCATATGGAAGTGAAACTAGGACCACCTCGTAGTGCTCATCGCCCTGATTCCAATGGTGCAAACAAAACTCAAATCCGAATTTGTATGCTCAAGTTATAATTGGTCAAAGTTCTGGTTAAACTTGGACAAGTGTCACTATTAACAAGGCAGCAAATTGGCAAAATCCCGGCGCATGAAATATGGCAGTCAGAATAGGTGAATTTGTCGCCTACTTAATTTTCCTAATATCCCTTATTTTCTGGCGGGAAACTTCAGACCGTTATGTTATTTAAAATAATAAAAAAAATAATGAATTTGTGGGGCGAGTTGTCAACCCTACCACCCCCAATGGATTGTATTAAATATAATTAAAAATGAGTGGTGGGCAGGCCACCGCCGCCTGACCACGAGTCAACAACATATATTAATACACCTGAATGATTATCAAACTGCCAACAGAAACCACAACATCAAACCATTGGAACCATATGCTATTACCACTGAACCACTATTTAGCATTACATGTAACCACCAACCACGCCAACTATTTATTACCACATATAAAAAAACAGTGGACTATTATGGGAGGTGGGGGTTTGAAATCGGGACCTCTGTCGACCTAGTTAGCTCCGCCACCAACGAGCCAGGGCTCATTCCTTGGTGGCTCTGCCAAGCGAAAAATATTTAAACTCTCATCACTCAGTCGACCGAACCAGCAGAGGCAGACCGACGGAGGAATGGTGGAACCCTGAGCATCTCTGGGGTGCGAAACCCTGAGTGAGGGTATCAAGAAAATGTTGAAAAGATTCCCTCAAAGGGCCAGAGGTGCTTGTGCCAGAATTGGGAAAGTTTATAGTCGATTTTGCACGTTTTCGCACCAGGAATCCATCTACATTGTCAGTTTCTCATGCTGAGCTCTCCATTTTCAGGCCATCATCCGGATTGGAGGTATAAGGATCATTTTTGTAAAGTTGCTTGTAATTGATTTCTTTGATTCCACTTAATAAAAGAAGGCCTCCCTACTATTGGGCAGGGCTCAGAGACATAGCCCACATTGGTGAACTCCGTAATCAAATCATTGTCTTTAATCTCATGTTTGCTTATGTTTTTCGCTTCTTTTCATGTAATTTTAAGTTACTTGGTTAATGTTCTCTTTTATATGCAATTCTGAATGCATCCTTGAAGTTAAAAGATTTGGATCACCGCAGGCACTGAACTGAGGATTTGGGATCATAACCGCATGTAGCTAGTGTCAAGGGTGCGTTTATAGGTCTAGGTCATTGAATCAAGGTTTCAACTCAGGGATTGACCATCTGGGATGTTTCTTTAGCTCCTGGGTGTGTAGTAGTCCCTGTAGGATGTTGTTTTGTGGTCAGTAAGTCTCAAATGTAGGCCCCACTTCCTTAACTGGAACTAGGAGGTCGGGTCATGTCATAGTGGTACTCTGCTTCACATTTACTCGGAGGGCTTGTAAAAGCAAGTAAATGTGGGGTGGTGTTGGTACTCAAGTGAAGTGAGGGAACAAGAATATCGTCAAGATCGTCCAGTCATCTAGTTTTCCCCTTGATACATATTAGTATGCCCATAACATCAAGTGAAAGCACATCATAGCAAGATTGTTAAAATACCTATTGATGGATGACCCACCTTCCTTCAAGAAGGGATGCCTGATGAGAGAGATAAATCTAACTGGAGCAAGAAAAGGAGGATCTCGACATCATGTTATGTGTGTGATCAAATAGGGCTACTAGTTGATTGGCTATCCAAAGAGGAGAAAATTTTCTCCTAGGAGTTACCCACTTTTTGGTGAGTAATAGGTACCTTGCCTAATGCCTCGGTTAAACATTTTGGTTAAAAACATATATCAAAAAATATATGGCATTCATTTCAATCCCCTTGTAATGTTAATGCATCACTACAACTCCACATATAACTCCATAATTTATATTCCTACTAGACACTTCACAAGTCAAATGCCTTGGTTTGTGAAGTCAAATGCCTTGGTTTGGCATTTGGCTCAAAGATCTGTATCTACAAATAATTGCTCTCAAGTTCAATCCCCACGATACACATGTAACACTATAACTCCACATACATCACCATAAATTAAATATCTACCAATAATATAAATACCTTACATTTTAATTAAAAACCCATATCCACTAATAATGAAGTTTGATTCCTTACAATGTTTCTGCAATGCAACCACGTCACATACAATTTCATAAGCTAACTTTCTACCAATAATATAGATATCTCATTAAATATTACAATTTACGTTTTCATTAAATATCTATATCCACTAGTTGGTTTTGAATTCGATTTCCTAATCAAACCTATTCATCATAACAACTTCGTGTATAACTTATAAATTAAATTTTCTAAATGACATATATATTTTACCATCCCATTATTGGAATTTTGACACTCTCGAACCTTAATGATAAACCAAAACGTAACCATTAATTAAAACCATAATAGTAATTTCGATGGTTTTTGTTTTTTAAATAAATGGGATGTTTTTGTTTTATATTTGGTAGATGGTGCATTTTTTAATTATATTTGGTCTTTTGTGTACGTCTTTTTTATTTAATTGTTGGTTGGGTATGTTCATTTGTTTTGTAAAGTAATCGAAGTCACTTTTGTTGGAGTGGTTCTAGAATCTTCACCATAGCTATAAAGTGAAAAATGTTACCTAATTAGCATTCGATGTTTGAATATAATTAGCACAAAGTTTGTTAGAGGTTGAAGAGTTTTATTTTGGGAAAAGTTATTATAATTTGGTTGTTAAATTAGTGATGAAAAAATATTATTCGCTATTATTTGTTAATGCAGGTTGACTTATTAAGGAAAGTTGAGTTGCTTGGAATTAAATGTTGATGATTTGTAAGAGATAAGCTTTTACTTTTTCTAAATGTCTCTGGATCTTGAAATATTAACCTGTTTTCTTATATAAAAAACAAACTCTTAACCAAACAAATATAATTTTAAAACATACTCCAAATCCAAATTAAATATTATTTTATAAATATTATATTATATTATTTTTTTTAGTTAAAAAAATATCAGTTTTTTTAAATTATTGTTTTTTTCTTTATTACTTGTTATTGTGAAAACGAATAGGCATTATTAGAAAGAAAAGCATTAATATGAGTGGTATGAATATTGAAGATTTTTTAGGAATACTTCACAAAGTAAGTACATTGGAATGATGAGAAGGTATTGTTATTTTTCTCATTATTTTTGAAACGGTATATTAGGCCAAGGAAGATTCACAAGTTCATATAAAAGGGACATTTAAAGATTTTTATTGGGTTGAGTTGAGAAGCAATAATATTAAGATAAGTATTTAAAAAATATTGTTTAAATTATTTTTGATATAAAAAGTGTTTATTTATAAGTAATAATATATTATTATAATTTAGATATTAGAGAATATAAATTATAAAGAATTTTTTGTTTTTTTGTTTTATTATTATGTAAAAAAGTGTTTACTTATAATTAATAATATATAATTACTATTTAGATGTTAGAGAAGACAAATATACCATATAAGAATAATTCATACTTTTTATTTTATAAAGTATTTACTTAACAATTGCATACTTTCATTCCAAGTCTACATCTCATGAGAGTAGGGATGGGGTGAAATTATAAGAAGCTATGGCCCATCTAATAAAAGATGACACTTGATTAAGGAAACTAAATATTGCATGACACTTTATTAAAAACATTGAATGTTGGTATTAATGAGTGAGTTTAGTTATTTTAAGAGGTTGAATTAAGATTGTTTGATGCTCAAGATTTTGTTAGATTGCGAGGGATTTGTAATTTTATTTTTATATAAAATCTAAATGAATATGGATTTAGTTTATTTTGGAAAGTAAAAGGTAAATGCAATTTTTTAGATTCCCACTTTAACCAACACATTAAATTTGTCATATGAGACCTATGTACAAGGAACATGTTATCCTCCAAGTTGCCCCATATCTCTCATAAAGGGGCCAAGTGTTAGGGCACAATGTGAAAGATACACCTTCTAGAACCACTCTAGGTCTCAAGCCATTTCTCAAGCTAGAGGGGTGTGTATTCAATATTTTATAAGGCAAGAGTTTTTGTATCTCACCTAAGGACAACCTATTTAAACAATTGAAGCTCAATCTGGATTTATAACAGAGAAAAAGAATGCATGGATTCAATCTCTGCTATTGATTTACAATAGAAATGAGAAGTTGAATTTAATTTTGGAGGTAATTCAAAATGGGCCAACCAATAAGAGTATTTAATTATACTCATCCATAACAATGGTCATCTAAACCATGGGCACCGTAATCTAGTTCATCTTGGCAAAAAAGTTAGAAGAGAATAAATATGAGCAGAGGAGGAAGTGGAACTCTTTTCCTAGCACATATTTATCAGACAAAAAACCAAATTATGGGAAAGGCAAAGCATATATCTTATTTTATCCAAAATTATATAAGACAAAAAATGAAGAAGAAAAACCAACATAAATTGCTTGAATCTGTTAATAACTAGTGGTAACCACCTCGATCCTAATTTCATAATAAATGCAACAATTCATTTATCAAATAGTAGTTATAGTTTTGGGGACTCTAGAGTCTCATGTCTAAAACAACCACTCTATTTAGATAAAAAATGCACCAAGGGTTGAGATTATAAAATCAATTTCATAGGCCTTCTTGCTTTCATTTATAAAACTTGTTACTCAATAAAATGCTTCTAGTGAGAATGAGAATGAGAAAGATAAGAAGTGGAAGGAGCATAATGTTATTTGTTGTTGTAAAACCATGGTGCTCTAGGCGTATCTTCAAATTCATATGGCTTGTCCTTTGTTTTTCCATTTTTAGTTGTTGAATTAAATTCTCAAATGAAAACAATCCTCTATAAAAGATAATGATTTCTTCCTTATACACCATCAAGGAGAAATACCCTTAGTATTAAGTTTGGAAAGAATCTTTAGGGAAACCAATTAGAAACTTTAATTTCCTAAGGGTTTCTAACCAAACTCTTTGTTAATTTGATCTTAGGGGTCATCGCTCTCTCTTAATCCCATGAAATTTGGGCAATATGTGTGAGTTCCAACTTAAAAAAGGGTTATTTTATCCACATGGTGATTCCTTACCATGCTTCTTCTCTTTATAGGAGTACTTGCTTCTTCAAAGTACCAACCTTCATTTCCTTAAATTTGGATGCATTTAAACTTAGGTGGTAGGGGGGTCAATTGAGAAATTGATCACAATCTTGAAATTATGCCAAGTCAACATTTAGAACAAGTGATAAGCAACTTGATTCAAGAATTGGTCCTGGCCTTCAAAACGAGTCGAGGTGTCACTTTGAATAAGTGATCAGGGGCCCAATTAGGGAATTGGGTTCAATCTTGAAATCAATTTAAAATAATACTTTGAAAAATTGAGAAGGGCCTTCTAGCAGAGGTTTTTGCAGAATCTCCTATAAAAATAGCCCAAAAATATGTTTGTAGCGGAGGTGGGTGGGCATATGTTTTCTTGACGATGCATCTACAATATAAAAATGCACCATTGCTTTATTATACATATAAGCATCGATGCCGAATAGAACATGGTGCACTGTGGAAAATTTATTTATAAAAAAGAAGAGAAAAAAGGTGCGCTAAATAGCAAAGAGCACCAGTGTGTATACATCTTGATAACACTAGATTAGGGTTAAATTTACAAAAATGTTAGTTGTAAAATTCATTTTTCCCAGTCTCATGCTATACTGTGACAACGACTCGATGCTAAATCAATAATATAATTCCCCGGTGCGTGCATAGTATACCACGCACCAGAGCTTGAATAATCGATAACACTGGATAAAGGTTAAATTTTAAAAATTGTCGATGCTACATCCACCCGCAATACCAGTGCCCTTCTTGTAGTAAAACACCCTAGTGCATGCTCAGAAGGAACACCACTATAGTTTTTAATTTTCAAATAATATGGTGCTATATTCCAATGAATCACCAGTACTGTTCATGCATTAAAACGCCCCGATCCGTCTTAGAAAGAGCACTGCTAAAATGTGGTGTTATATTCCCACGGACCACTGGTGCTATCAATTATTTAAAATGCCTTGGTGCTTCTTAACAAGAGCACCGTTATAGGGTTTTTTTTTTTATTTTTTTTTTTAAAAGTGATGCTATCTTATTACGAAGCACCAACGTTGTTCGTGTATTAAAATTCCTCAGTGCGTTTTCGAAAAAGCATCGCTAGGCAGATTTTAGTTTTTAAAAAATGCGGTGCTATAGTCTGACAAAGCATTGGTGCAGTACATGTATTCGAATGCCCCGATGCGTCTTAACAAAAGCATTGCTATAGGTTTTTTAATGTAACAACCCCAGGTTAAAAATCCATGTAATAAAGTTAAAAAAGGAAAAATAAGACCAAGGTCATGGGACACGTATTCCAAGATGAATGTTGGGAAAAACGTAGTAATGGGGATCACTTGTGATTAATTAATGGCTATGGAAATTGACAAAGACAATGGCAAAGGCTTTGGAAAGGCATGAGGCATTTATTGGCATTTTATTTATGAAATAATGGAAAATAGGAGAAAATAAAGGTGAAAGGTTACAGGTTGCATGTGAGGAGGAAAATGAAGGAAAATAATGGAAAATGAAGACAATAGTGGATCAATTCATAGCTTTTGTCAATTTTAGCTTGGATCTCTCTCTCTACTCTCTCTCACACTATTGCACACTTAGAGTTTTCTTGGAGCACTCTTGGAGCATTGTGGCATACTTTGGATTTGGAGAAAGAAGGCAAAGGAAAAGCAGGAAAGCGCAAGAGAACAACGGGATCAACAACTACAGTGGGTTTTGCTTGCAGGTACCGAGTTTCATGTATGATTTCCTTGCTAGTTTTGGCATGCATGGCATATGCATGTGGTTATTTGGTTATGATCTGTCATTGGCATGGAGGATTGCTTAGATTGACAGTGGTTTTACCTAGCCTTGCCATTTCCTGGATAACCATGGCGTTGTGGGTTTTCCATTTTGTTTCTAATTGGTGCTCATGTTCCTTATGGTTGTGGGTTGAGTTATTAGTTCCTGGAGCCTTGGTTGGACAAACACTCTGGAAGCCCTATAACATCTTGGGTTGAGTTACTAGTCCTGGAAGCCTTGGTTGGACAAACACTTTGGAGCCCTTGGTGGGTTGAGTTACTAGTCCTGGAAGCCCTGGTTGGAAAAGTTCTTTGGAGCTTGACGATAACTGTGGATCGAGTTACTATTCCTAGAATCCAAGTTGGAACAAACACTCTGGAGCCTTAGACAACTTGGATAAAGATCGATTTAGTGATGGTTAGTGATGTTTGACCGTGAGGTGGAATCAATGGTTGAGGTTTGACGTGGTATGGCCTCTGGAAGCCTTGGTTTGGTTTCTTGGTTTATTCCATGAGATCCCACATTCATGCTTGGATTATGGCACATGGGTGATTGGATGAAAGAGAGATTTGGTTCAACCTAATCTATGGTTGGGTGGTACATGGAAGTCCCTAACTTGGTTGGATTTGCATATATTAATAAGATCTCTTTTCCTCTTGTGTTCGATGTGTAAATTCACTTGTTATTATGTGGCTATGATGGTTATTTTATTATTCTTGTTTATCTGGTTGTATGCTGGTTATATGCATGGTTTTATGACAGTCTTGAGTTATGGATCTCATCATGTTTTGGTTAGTAGATGGAATGTTAATGAATGAATGAGATAATAGATGATAATGCAACTATTGTGAGAGGGCATAAGACATTATTGACGATTCTCAGATAAGTATGAGACCCCTATGCTCGAGTGTGTATTTATGACCTGTACATTGCATGTTCATGATGTGTTTGACAAAATGTCTATCATGGTTAGGTCTGGTTAGGTCAAATTCTTGTCTAAGTTTTCTATGGAAGGCTTTTTTGCTATTTCATTTATAATTCCTGAGAGTTTTATGAAGTTCTGGGTAGTGGTCTGGAGACTAGCCTGAAAAAGTGGCTTAACTATCGTAGTTGTTGGCACAAAACTTGGTGAAAAAGTCTATAGTCATATGGAGGCCTTGTTGTGGGAGTGAATGGAGGGTTAGATTCGCATGGAAGGCTCGTCATGGGAGCGACTGGGGGTGTATTTAAGTTAAAAGCAAGTTAACTCAGGGGTTGGGCACCTGGTGTGGTTAGTTAGCCCCTAGGGGTCCTGTAGCTCCTAAGGAAGGTCAATTTGGTTTTGGTTTGTCGATTCCACTTCCTTAACTATACTTGGGAATTCAAATCATATCATGGTAACTCTTCGTCACATGATTACTACTGTAGGCTAGTTATCTTGGGTAAATGTGGGAGTAGGCTATTATAGAGTGGTGTCAGAGCCAAGTTCAACCCTTGGACTGGATGGGCAGGATCTGTTTGTCGTGCATACATGTCGGTTATATATGTATTGTTTAAGCATGCATGTTTTCTATATGTTTGTCATGCATGCACTGTACTTAGTCAGTGTTATAGTTGTGAAATCATGCATGGTAATAGGGACAATGATTGAGATTTATTGATGTGATTATATATATATATATATAGATATATTGTGCTAATCTAGTTGATTATGCAGACGAGATATCCTCCCCTGAACTATACTGAGGTATGTTGATTATTTTTATATTTTGGTTTAGTTGACATGATATAATTGCAAGAAGAAGATCAAGATGACTAGAAAAATGGTAGACTACAGTTCACGAGACTCTCCCTATAGATCAAATGAGCAACATGGTGATGGGTACTATCCTGACATAACATACACTTTGAGAAGCTTGAAGGCAGAAATAAGAAGTTGTAAAGTAGATAATGACCGAATCATTCAGTCACAAGAGAGACTTGCCAGGGTGCAGGAGAAATAAGCAGAGGTCAATGCAGTCATCTTTAGAGCGTGCCAAACTTGCAGAGACAAGGACCAGTTAGGATCAGTCATGGATAATAGGACAAGACTAATGGAGCATATGGCAGCAGGTCTCATGGTGGGCATAGGTTGGACAGAGATGATACCATCAGGGATGGCAGGTTATTGGATACACCTGATAGACAAGGTAGTGGACATGGGCTTTACTCTAGTTCTGGTTTAGACAGGTATCATGGTCATCATCACTATCATCATTACAAGAGGAGTGACAGGGATATTTTCTGGATGAGTTCAAGAAAGCAAAGCCACCTACATTTGATGGAGAAATGAAGAAGTCATAGGATGCAAAAGCATGGTTACTTGGAATGAATAAGTTCTTTCAGTTGCATGATTACTTAAAGAACATGAAGGCGATAATAGCTACATTCAACCTTAAAGGTAAAGACAACATCTGGTGGGAAGATGTAAAGAACGCTAAGGGCATTTATGAAGAGGAGTTGACTTGGAGTGAGTTCAAGAGAATTTTCAGGAAGCAGTATCTATCAGAGAAATATTATGATGACAAGTCAAAATAATTCTATGAGTTGAATATGGGATCCATGATCAATGAGGAGTACACTAGCAAACTCTTGGAGTTATTGAGGTATTTGCCTTATCTTAAGGAGGAGAAAGAAAATATTAAGAGATTCATTAGTGGGTTGCTAGTAGAATTCAAATACAGGATTAAGTTTGATGAGCCTATATTGCTGGAGGGAGCCATCAGAAAGCTAAAGCATTGTTACAAGCAATCAAAGCATAGATATGAAACTAAGCAGGATTGGAAGGCTAATGAGAAGAATAAAGGAAAATGGGATAAGAAGCGAATTGGCCCTCAGGACACACATAACAAAGAGAATGAAACACCGGCTAAGAAGTTCAATGCATCTGAAATAGGACATGGATTTTGGTATGAGGAGAAGAACAAGGATGATGGCAGGAAGCCTTTACAATGTTGGACTTATGGCAAGGATCATTGCAAGAGAGACTGTCCACAAAATTAGGGTAGCAAGCCATATATTTACAATGCTCAGGAGGCACAAACAATGGGGATGTCGGACAGAGTATTCCATAGATTTGTGCAATGTTGGATCATAGGCAGGCAGATCACTAGACATCCCTTATTGAGATGGACAATAAGATTTGTGATTAAGTTGTTTCTATTTGATTGACCCTGAATCTAATCATATTTATTGTTGGGTGTGGAGCTTAATTATATTCCTGATTCAAAAGTATTTGTTTAAGCCGAATGTACGCCCCAAGAAGTCTATATGGCCTTCCACGCGCGGGGGGAGGCGGGGGCAATGGAGGCGCCCCCGAAGCTAAAAATAGATGTAAAGTTGCCTTGTAAAATACTGTAATTTCGTAGTCAATCTGGGTCTTTCATTAGGCGAATGATCAGATGGTAGAAGTTATGTTTAATTTAAGGTTTTTTCCCCTAGAAGGCAACCCGTTGATTTATATGAGGGAATGGTGTTGCAGATGTATATATGTGTATTATGAACGAGAAAGAGAGATGAGACTGTGTGAGAGCAAAGAGGAAATTACAGTGGATCTGCTGTAGGTTGTGTCTCTTCATTTTGTTGGATAATATAAAAGGAAGGACTATGTTTCTCCGTGGACGTAGCCCAAATTTGGTGAACCACGTATATCTGTGTCTCTCTTGTTTTATGCATTTTTTGTGTTTGTGTTTCTACAATATTTTATGCATTCCATTGCTCTGTAATATATAATTTTATAACAGTTATGTTAACCTTGACTTGGTGGATAAGTGTGGTTTGAATAAAGAAGTACATGCAGAGTCTTGGTTGGTGCAACTGGTTATAGGTACTAAGAAAAGAGTTCATCACTGGGTAAGAGCTTGTGCATTTGAGTTGAATGGTATGCCTACATCAACACATCTAAATTTACTTCTGTTGGGTTTGTACAATATGCTATTGGGTATGGATTAGTTGTATCTTCACAGGACTAATATGGATTGTTATGATAAGGCTATTGAATGCTAGGATGACAATGGAGAATAGAGAATCTTGCAGGGTAAGAAAAAGGAAACATTAGTCAAAATGGTTACAACTATGTAGGCAAAGTGTAGTCGTAGAAAATGATGTGTACTATTTGCAATACATATTCCTAGTGAAAAGGGTAAGGGAATTGAGGATGCAGATGTCTTGAAGAAATATATGGTTTTGCAGCAATTCCACGATGTATTTCCAACAGAGATTTCTGAATTACCGCCTCATAGGGAAGTGGACTTTTCTATTGAGTTGATATTATAGGGGAAACACCAACATCTAAGGCACCTTATAGGACGAGCACTCCAAAGCTAGTAGAATTGAAGTTGCATATGAAGGAAATGCTTGACAAGGGATACATTAGGCCAAGTGTATCACCTTGAGGTGCACCACTATTGTTTGTAAAGAAGAAGGATGGCACTCTCAGGTTATGCATTAATTACAGGCATTTGAACAAGGTAACCATCATGAACAGGTATTTGATGTTGAGGATTGATGCCTTGTTTGACTAGCTAAAGGGAGAGAAATGTTCTCGAAGATTGATTTGAGATTAGGTTATCATCAGGTACACATCAAAGAAGAGGAAATCTACAACACTGCTTTCCATACCAGGTATAGGCATTATGAGTTTGTTGCAGTTCCTTTTGGTTTAACTAATGCTCCAACTACTTTTATGTGCTTGATGAATAGTGTGTTGCATCCTTATTTGGACAAGTTTGTGATTATATTCATTGATGATATATTGATATATTCTAAGAATGAGGAAGAACATGCCGAACACTTAGAAACAATATTGAGATTTCTAAGAGAGCATCAGTTGTATGCCAAACTTAGTAAATGTAGTTTCTTTCAGACAGAGGTACATTACTTGGGACTTTTTGTTTCCAAGGAAGGCATAGCAGTAGATCCATAAAAGATAAAATATAACATGGAATGGGCAATTCCTAGGAATGTGGACGAGGATAGATCATTCATGGGGTTAGCAGGATATTATAGGAGGTTTGTCAAGAACTTCTCACAGATTTCTTATCCTATTACATCCTTGCAACGAAAAGGTAAGAAATTTGAATGGATAGAGGAATGTGCAACAAGTTTCGAGCAATTGAAACAACTAATCCTCCAGTGCTAAAAATCACAGATTCAGATAAAGAGTTCGTGGTGTGTACAAATTCTTGCAAGAGAGGACTTGGTGAAGTCTTAATGTAGGAAGGATAGGTAGTGTGCTATGAATCAAGGAAACTGAATGAGAAAAAGTAGAATTATGTGACACATGATCTTGAGTTGGCAACGATCGTCCATGCATTAAAGATGTGGAGACATTATCTTCGTGGTAGGAGGTTCGTATTGATGAGTGATCAAAGTGGATTGAGATACTTATTTCACCAACCAAATTTGAAATCCAAGCAAGCTAGATGGTTGGCCATGATCAGTGAGTTTGACTTTGAGATCAGGTACATTAAAGGGAAAGAGAACAGGGTTGCAGATGCTCTTAGCAAAAGAGTACACGTAAATTACATTGCAACTGTGAGTTCATAAGGAACAAATGTACAGGATTAGAGCTTCCAAGCAGGACAACATGATGACATGTATAGGGAGCTTAGGTACAGGTTACAACAAGATACAAGTGATCAAGATGTATACTATTGTCTCACAACAGATGGTTTGGTCAGATTCAGGGATAGGATCTATGTGTCGAACAACAGTGAGCTCAAGAAGCTTATCCTTAGGGAATTTCATGCTAAGCCGTATTTGTTGGGAAAAATACTGAGGGGGATGAATTAGTATTTTAAAAACTCACTTAAACTTTTCTTTTCTAATTCAGATTTCTGTATGCGATTATAATGAAGTAAACCTGTGTATGTACGAGACTGCTATGCAGACAACTAGAGTATATCAAGTTAACTAACTTTTTAGTTAATTCATCATCTGTTTAACTTGATCCAGTGTATCAATACTTCATTAGGCATTAATTAAATAGTAACCATGTGCAGTAAGAGCAGAATAAGCCATCACACATAAGCACCACATCAACACACATGAACACTAGGATTTTTAGGTGGAAACCCAATGTGGGAGAAAACCACCGCTGCTGTTGTCTCTGTCTTTATCTTTTATTATAAAGAAAATATCTTACAATCTTGTACTGGTGCATATTCATACTAGCACGCAAACACCCACCTGCGGAAGGCTGTAACATTCTCTCGTTCTCCAACACCCACTGGAAATGAGCTCCAACCCCTTGATCTCATTTACCGGCACTCACCCGAAGGGAGCACCAACCCCCTGATCAAATTTACCAACTACCACTGGAAGGAAGCTTCGAATTCCTCACTGAAACCTCCAACCCTCAACACCTCTATGGACCATGTTTCATAATTTTCATACTGGATCCACCTGAACAAAAACATCAAATATGTAGGCCACGTTTCATGAGATTTTTCAGACTAGACCCACCATCATCATTTAATCCAAATACCAAAGAAAAATACTAAAATTAAACACTGTATCACATCACTTAATCAATGAACAAACTAAATCATCAAATCAATCATTGAACTAACTTATTGCCAGACAACCAAAATCACTATACACCCATTCATCAGAATACCAGACCACATACTATTCATCACTGAAACTAGATCCTATCACTGCAAACACTGATCAATCATATGTTAGAATGTATACGCTACTGTTGTGAGTCATACCCACTTATGTACACGCTTTCCCTGAAGAATAGTTGCGTACATATCTCAATACACTGAAAACTAAATCTGCATCTTTGTACCACTAAATCAATCACTCAATCACACTATGAAACCATCACATATAACTGATTCAAATACATAACCAAATGCTATATCAATTCACTTGAACTAACTGAATCTATCACTAAATTTCAATCAACTAATGCAACCAGTGTAACCAGACCAAACTAAACCAGAACATATCATAAACTTCAATGCACAACCACTTAACAATATGCCAAGCCATACACTGTTACCCATAACTGAAACCAACTATTGCCACTACAAACACTGACCAAAAACCTGTCAGAATATATACACTATTGTTATGAAGAATATCCACATATATACGCACTTTCCTTTAAGCAATCCTGCATACATATCTCAGAAGGCTGAACCTTGATTCCGAATCACTGCACAACTAAAATAATCACTAAAACACATACTATACTCATTGCATATTTCTGAACCACATACAAATCATCACATAGCAACATCATCTTTAGTCAACATATCATAACATAATCAATTCAACCTCAAGCAACACTGTCAAACATAGATCATCATGAAGGAATTCATCGATAGACAACAATAAACATAATAAGACTGATCATACATCATATTCAACAAAACCCTGGCATACGTACGTGACCCTTATAAGACATTTCCGCGTATGTACACACCTTTCAAGAAGCATACCCACATATAGATCTGTCCATACTACATAATCGATAATCAATCTACTCAGAAGCATATTCATGTATGTACATGATCTTTCTGACGAAAACCCACATACAAATATGTAACTATCGAGTCATACCTTCGTAGCACAACATAACATCAATCAAACGCAAATCTCGGCATAGACTATAAAAGACACACATCATAACATTACCATCACAGATCTATCAACCCATAAGCATATTATTCAATGTGTAGTCATTACAAATATGATCCATCATCACACTCCTGGGTGGACACTTATTTCAAATCAAACAATTCATTAATAGCCCATATCATACCCATTACTTTGATCTCCATCTCCGTATATAGTTTAGGCCTTAGCCAATACCTTAGGCCAATTCCATATTTATGTCGATGGTATTCTTTGATGGGATCAAATATCTGTTGTCACGATAATTAATATGGGCCAATACCATGGTAAAGACCCTTGGTATTGTGAATACTATGGTGCAGAAACTGTACGCGACTTTGTTTCACCATACCTAGATATGTACATGACTTTGATTCACATAACCTACATATACTTCTTCTGTCTCAGAAATGATACTCCTTTGTCCAATCTTTCTGTCACATCTATATTGGCCTGAATACTCATCCTGCTACCCGCATGTTGACATTTTTATTAAGTAGGTTGCCATCAAGGACAACACATTTGTCAGAATTCCAACAGTATTCGGGTCACCTAGGGTATCATAAGACATTGACAATGGTGAAGAAGTTCTATTATTGGCCAAATTTGAAGAAGGAAATGACAGAGTTTGTGGCTAGATGTTTGGATTGTCAACATGTAAAGGCAAAATTTAAGCATCGAGGTGGTTTACTACAACCGATTCCAATTCCAGAGTGGAAATGGGAGGTCATTTCCATGGATTTCATTACAGGTTTGCTGAGGACATCTATACAACATGATTCTATTATGGATGTGGTTGACATGTTGAGTAAGGTAGCACACTTCATTCCAGTGAAACGTACTTATTCAACTAATGATGTAGCACAAGTCTTCATCAGGGAGATAGTGAGGTTGCATGGTGTTCGAAAGAAGATTGTGTCAGACAGGGATGCCAAGTTTACCTCCAGATTTTGGAAAGAGTAATTTGCAGGTTTGGGTACAGTGTTGGTCTTCAGAACAACTTACCATCCACAAACAGATGGGGAAACATAGAGGGTCAACTGGATGCTGGAAGACATGTTGAGAATATATGTTATGCATCAACAATGAATCTAGGAAGAGTATCTTCCACAGGTTAAGTTTTCTTACAACAATGGTTATCAGGGGTCACTGAGGATGAGTTCGCTTGAGGCACTCTATGGGTGAAGTTGTCATACTCCTATCAGTTGGAGTGATCTAGTGAACATGGTATTGATAGGAACAAACATGTTGGCATAAATGAAACAGGAAATGTAGGTTATCAAGAAGAATCTAAAGGAAACATAGCATAGGTAGAAAAGTTATGTAGATTGAAACAGGGCATTTAAGGATTTTAGGTTGCGGAACATGTGCCTTTGCACATCAATCCAAGAAGATATCCTCGAGGATTGGGTCATGTGTGAAGCTAGCACCTTGGTATTGCAAACCTTTCGAGATCCTTGAGAGGAGTAGACCAATGGCCTAATTAATTGCACTTCCTCTGACAATGAAAGTCCATGATGTTTTCCATGTGTCATTACTTAAGAAGTATGTTAAAGATGTTGATCATGTGATTGATTGGTCTGTATTGTAGGTGGAACCAGAAGGAGAATTCTAGTCGAAATGTTAGTGCATTTTGCAGAGAAAGATGCTCATGCTCCGGAACCGAGCAATTAAGTAGGTTAAAGTGCAGTGGAAGCAATTTGGGCCTGGTGAAGCTACATGGAAGATGGATGATCAGATGCATGCGATGTATCCTCCATTGTTTTCCAGTGGAGGAAAATGAGTTTTCATATATGTGCATATTTATATATGGTTGATATTGTAAATACCACAATGAGCAGGCTTATAAAGCTCCAATAAGCGGTATGGTTGTCAGGTTGTCATGTTTGTCATGATGGGTTTTGCTTTTGAGCAGGATGTTTATTGTAAATACTACAACGAGCTAAGTTATAAAACTCCGTGGGCAGTATGTTTGTTTTCAACGACCTTGCTGGTTGTTGGTGTCATTGAACATTTAGGATGATGTTCCCCTAAGTGGGAGGGGTTTGTAATAGCCCCGGGTTAAAAATCCATGTAATAAAGTTAATAAAGGAAAAATATGACCAAGGTCATGGGGCACATATTCCAAGCTGAATGTTGGACAAAATCATAGTGACAGGGATCACTTGTGATTAATTAATGGCTATGGAAATTGGTAAAGGAAATGAAAAAGGCTTTAGAAAGACATGAGACATTTATTGGCATTTTATTTATGAAATAATGGAAAATAAGAGAAAAAGAAGGTGAAAGGTCACAGGTTGCATGTGAGGAGGAAATGAAGGAAAATAATGGAAAATGAAGAAAATAGAGGCCTAATTAATAAAAAGGCTTCTGAGGATCAGTTCATAGCTTTTGTCAGTTTAGCTTTTTGTCGATTTTAGCTTGGAGCTCTCTCTCTACTCTCTTTCACACTATTTCACACTTAGAGTTTTCTTGGAGCACTCTTGGAGCAATGTGGCATACTTTGGATTTGGAGAAAGAAGGCAAAGGAAAAACATGAAAGTGCAATGGAACAATGAGACCAACAACTAAAATAGGTTTTTCTTGCAAATACCGAGTTGCATGTATGATTTCCTTGCTAGTTTTGACATTCATGGCATAGGCATGTGGTTATGATCAGTCATTGGCATGGAGGATTTCGTGGATTGACAATGGTTTTTTCTATCCTTTCCATTTCCTAGATAACCATGGCGTTGTGGGTTTTCCCTTTTGTTTTCTAATTGGTGCTCATGTTCCTTATGGCTATGGGTTGATTTATTACTTCATGGAGCATGGGTTGGACAAATGATCTGGAGCCATTGGTGGGTTGGGTTACAAGTTTTGGAAGCCTTGGTTGGACAAATGCTCTGGAGCTCGGTGGAAACTGTGGATTAAGTTACTAGTCTTGGAAGCTAGGATGGAACAAACGCTCTTGAGCCCTAAACAACTTGGATAGAGACCGATCTATTGATGTTTAGTGATGTCTAACCGTGAGGTGGAATCACTGGTTGAGGGTTGAGGTGGTATGCCCTTGGAAGCCTTAGTTTGGTTTTCTTAGTTTATTATGTTATCACTTTTTAGTTTAAGTTTGATTTTTTTTTTTGGTTTTTTGGTTTTTTGTATTTTGTTTTTGTTTTTTGTAAATGTTGACAATTTCGGTGTCAGCAAAAACAATTTGTAATAAACATGAAAATGCCGATAATGTGGTTATCAATGTTTATCAGCTTCAGAAAATTGATTAACGGGAATACGCCAACAACAGGAGTGTCAGGGTTATCAGGTATGGGCTGATAGTAGGAATATCAACGCCAAAAATAAAATTTCAATTTCAATTTTTTACAATGCACTGACACATTCCAGGTTAGCGATACGATAATTATTGCTTAGTCACGCCACGATTTATCTAGAGGTGAAAGGTATGTATTGCAAATTAAAAGTTCCACCGCTGAAGAATATGGTGTGACTTAGTAATTATAAAAGGGCCAGAATAATATTTTAAGCTGTCAATTAGTTAGCCCGTTTAAAAAAAAAATCTCATTGTTTTTACCACATGGTATTTTCACCTTTGTCATTCGCAAAGTTGTGTTAGTTTGAGTGTTGGAGGGTGGTTTGTTTCAATTTTATCGGCGAGGATACACCATTCGATCCTGGTTTCCTGTTTTTGTAATCACCAAATCGTAGGAAAATGGGGAGGAGTGGTAAACTAAACTGAAATGAGCCCAAAGGCCCTGACCTTCTAGAGATTTATCTAGACATGCGACAACAATTTTAGCGGGTTGGGTGGCAGGATTTTTTCCACCGATGCATTGACTACCATGATGCCGTAGCTCGAGCATTCGCCTAGGGGTTTGATAGACAACAGGTGGAGGTATGAGGATTGTCATTCCTGGTCAAAGAGGAATTAATCACAGAAGTTACAACTTTGCCAACAGATGGGGAAAGGGTCTTCAGAAGCCACGTTCTAGCTGGGATTGATGTCCCATTTTTCCTGAAGGCCGAATTCAAGGATAGAAGTTGGAAAACATGGGTATAGAGATCATGGCAGGAGGATAAATGGAACGAGCTGTTATGGATTACCCAACGATACTTGACGTGTAAAGGGAGTTTCAACTAGGTAAATCTTTACCACTTTTATTTCCTAGCTCATCTAGGAGAGCAAGTAAGAATGAACACTTGTTTTTATTTGCTGGAAAGTATTAAACACATGGATGCTCGTTTCCGAGCTAGGGAAAACCCATCTCCTTAATTTATTTACGATAAGGTTTTAATTAAATTATTAATTGAGAACCAATTGGCCAAAGTTGACAAGGCTTGTAGCCATTTCCTGTTTTGGGGAGGTTTTCAACCTCAACCCCCTAAATCCAAATGAGGGAGACAAAAGGATTCTAAGCCTAGTAAGAAAAATAAGGGAGAAACTTCTACTCAGGGCACCCCTATTGAAGCCCAAAGTCGAGAATAGAGAGAGATTCCCTCATCCTCTGAGCCTACAATCCCTAAGGTATATGCTAGAAGAAGTGCCAGACTAAAGAAAACCCAACCTACTGAAAATTTGCCTCATTCTATGAATCCCCCTGAAGAGCCACCCACTAATATTTCTCCTGCAGAAGCTCATCGACTAGAATAGACTAAGGGAAAATAAATTTACACTGAACCCCAAGATGAAGCACAACCCTCTCTATTTCAAATGTTTAAGGGAGGAAAGAAACCTCACACCAAGTCTTTAAACAAATTAAGGTTGAAAATAAAATTAAAGCAAAATCCTGACCTCGCCAAGGAAGTGATAGATGTGGACAATGTCCCATTAAAGGACTTGATAATAAACAAAGGGAAAACTACAGGTTCTAAAAATTCAAGGGCCAAGGAAACTAAGAAGAAAATCCCTATGGAGACCAGACAGAGTAAGAGGAAGAGAATGGACAAGGTGGATGTTCTTTTGGAGGTGGCCAACACCCTCAGCTAGGAAGCTGATGACCATTTTTGAGTTTTTGATCAAGTCACTGCTATAGTGAGTTTTGGTCATCTATCACTGATCACACACCTGTCAACATTTAGATCAACATAGAGCAGAGATGACATTTCCCTTGTCAGCGTATTGCAATAGGGATGACCGAGAAGACAACAACGAAACATAACCCATTTTGGGAGGATGACGAGGCTGATCTATAGTGAGAAGAACATGATTATGATACACTTTATCAACCTCTTTTTCAACATATTTTTCAATGACTTAATATGAATTTTTGATATGTTTAAAGATATTTTCAAGATGCATGTACCTAAGATATTTGTTCTATTTCTGGATTACTGTGATTGTTTTTTGTGCTACAAACATATGACAATTATTTTATTATCTATATAAGCTAAGACTGTAGAAGAAGAAAGGGTTGGATTTTATTTGAGATATATCACCCCTTGTGTATTTTTGAATAGATCTTAATGAAAACAGTCTTCATGAGTAGGTTTTAAAAATTATCATGTTATGATTCCTTGCCTATCTTTTCTTCGTCTTATACTTCCTCATATCTGGCAAAAAGAGTATGAGATTGTGATTAATATTTTATGCTCCTTTTTCTTTGTTTCTCAGGAATTTATAAATGTTGTTCACTTAACCATTATACTAATCTCCCTCATTTTCTATCCAAATTCCTTAAAGTGTCAAAGGAATTATTAATCCCCCACTTTTGTGTTTTGCTCATCGAAACTATGTTTATATGTACCTGATTGGGTTTAGACTCCACGCCCAATGGTATTATTTTTCATGTATCCCAACCAAAATTCATTTTTTGATAAATCTAACCACATAACTCAATTGCAAAACCTACTACTACAATGACCTAGAGTAGTCGAGTTTTTATGGAGAGATCCCTCCCCAGGTTGAAGGGCCAACTTTCAACCTCAAAGAGGTTAGAGTTTACCTTAAATATTTCATCGCAAATTGGTTTCCTCTAAGAGATAACATATTCCTTGAGATCCCACATTCATTCTTGGAATATGGTGCAAAGAGATTTGGTTCAACCCAATCCATGGTTGGGTGGTACATGGAAGTCCTTGACTTGGTTGGATTTGCATATGTTAATAAGAGCTCTTTCTCTTGTGTTATATGTGTAAATGCACTTATTGTTATGTGGCTATGATGGTTGTTCTATTATTGTTGTTTATCTGGGTATATGCTAGTTACAAGCATGGTTTTATGACAATATTGAGTTATGGCTCTCATCATGTTTTGGTTAGTAGAGAAAATGTTAATGAATGAATGGCCTAATAGATGATAATACAACTATTATGAGAGAGAATCTGACCTTATAAACAATTCTTATGTAAGTATGAGACCCCTATGGTCATATGTGTATTTATGACCTGCACATTACATGTTCATGATGTGTTTGATAGAATGTTTGTCATGGTTAGGTCTGGTTAGGTCAAATTATTGTCTAAGTTTTGTATGGAAGGATTTTTCCCTATATCATTTATCATTCTTGAGAGTTTTATGAAGTTTTGGGAAGTGGTCTGGAGAATAGCCTGAAAAAGTGGTTTAAATATCGCATTCGTTGGCACAGAAATGCGTGAAAAAGTTTGTAGTCGCATGAAGGCCTTATTGTGGGAGCGACTGGAGGGTTACAGTTGCATGGAGGTTTTTTCATGGGAGAGACTGGGGGTGTAGTTTAGTTAAAATCAAGTTAACTTAGGGGTTGGGATCCTCAAGTGATTGGTTAGCCCCTAGGGGTCCTGTAGTTCTTAAGGAAGGTCAATTTTGTTTTGGTTTGTCGATTCCACTTTCTTAAATGTACTTGGGAAGTTCAATCATATCATAGTAACTCTTCATCATATGCTTACCTCAGTAGGATGGTTAGATTGGGTAAATGTGGGAGGAGGGTGTTACATATAATTTAAGAAAAAAGTAGTTCTCTTGAATATTTGACACACTGTGCGGTTATAACAACACATCGAAGGACTGAATTAAAAAAATCTGCCAACTCTAAATTTCCTTTTTACCATCTATAGTGTTGTAGAGCTCTGAAGCACCGGTGCCACTCTTACCTCATGCAAGTACCTTGATTCCTATGCTTCTCTTGCTCACCATCCTTCTGTACCGTGCTCAGTGCGTGGCTTTCTAATTTTCTCAAACCATGGTGATTTTTTTTCTCAATTACGTGTCAATAATGCCTCCCTGACGACCAAATGTCCAGGTAATGTTTATGTTTCTCTCTAATTTAATTTTTTAGCGGATTAGAATTGCAAAATAGGAAAAAAAATCCACTATTTTCTATTTTTTTCCCTATGCGGTGCGTTAGATAGCTTCGGCTTGCACCGATAGCGGTGCACCTTGTAAATTTACAGGGTGCACTATAATTCGGTGTGTGAACCTAATACATTGCTATTTTGCAGTGCATTTTGTAAATGAAAATACACCAGGAAAAGCTATAAATTGTATGTCGATGCTACATTTTTAGGTTACACCTACTGCTTTTATATTTACCAAATGTAACACACACATAATGTAAAAAAATAGCTCGATGTGTTTGATAACTTGAATGTTCCATACGGGTGCGAAAAGGTTATATGTGCCCACTGGTGCATAAGTTTGAAACAAACCAGGATGAAAATGTATATATGTGAACTAAAAGCAGTGCATCATATGTATGCACACATTGTCTCTGGTGTGGTTGTGTTTGATAGTGCACCATAGCTGGTGCATTACAATTTTTTGGGCATACCAGGGATTTTTATTTATTTATTTATTTAATTAAAATTTATGTTTCCATATTT
Organism: Pinus tabuliformis; assembly: GCA_031772625.1. Classification (NCBI taxonomy): domain Eukaryota; kingdom Viridiplantae; phylum Streptophyta; class Pinopsida; order Pinales; family Pinaceae; genus Pinus; species Pinus tabuliformis. Next base: position 242,365,723 of record CM062817.1, read on the forward strand.
ATAAATACATTTTCATTATATATATATATATATATATATATATATATATATATCATATATATATATATATATATATATATATATGTTTTATGTATGAGGCCTATGTATTTTATATGTCAATCATGTAGCAAAGATGTCAACCGAGGGAGCAACAACAAGATCATGAGCAAATGGTAGACCATTACAATTTGTTCCGATCGTGGGAGGCCCGAGAGAGGGAGAGGGATTCATATCCTCGCCCTATTAATGCAAGGACCCGAGTTCTCTTGAGGAATGTAGGCCTCCTTAAGTATTATGAGGAGGCTACATCCTTGAAGGCACACTCTATCTTGTTGGCACATCTTATCTGCCGGTGGAGTGTCCAAGGGAAAACTTTCCATGTCAATCCTGAGGCATGGTATAGGCCCTTTGAGGAGGACATATATTTTATCATTGATTTACCCAGAGAGGGGAGGATTATCCAAGATTCCCTAATGTCCCCCATGGGGTTGTAGTAGAGAGTTAGGTTGTCTACTCTCAGAGATATGTTGGGGATCATGTATTCTGTCCAACAAATTTTCAGGTGCGTGGTGGATAGCTACAGATTGTTTCTTTTGCTACAGAGGAGGTTAGGTGCCTCTCATTATTAGTGATCACCATTGCACACTATACTAGTGATAGGCAACACATTAGTTTCCCTCTTTTGTATTATTTTAATTCTTTGATTCACACACCACTATGCATCAGATGGTATGCCATTTTTTGAGGCAGTTTTGTAGGGCTTTATATATGTATGTCATGCAATGATACATTAGAGGACGAGATTCCCTTTCACTTTATTTATTTTTGGTTTATTTTTGTGAGTTTTCTAAAGACGAGGCCTACATTTGACCATCTCTCTCCTAGGCCGATGACAGAGGTGTGGATGCACATGTGGGGCCAGACTATACTTTGATAGGATTTCTACCCAAGCACTGATGCTACTAGCTAGTAAGGATGAAAACACATTTATCTTGTTGTCGTTTTTGTACGCGGGTGTTGATTGGAGTCAATGTTCCAACATCCTATTCACACTAGATGAGCTTGCAGATGATAGAGGTAATATTAGTGTTTTCTTTAAATTAATCTAGTTTCATTTTATTATCTTAATTAATTAGAATAAAATATATTCTAGCACATTCTTTAACTTGTTTATTAAATTGTTTAATGAAATTGCTAATAATTGTTGTGTACTATATATATCGTAGACATCGACACATTCCTTGGGGACATGCCTCCTCCTCCATAGAATGGAGCAGATGAGGAGATGGCCGAGGCCCAAGAGGATGAGGCACATGCTAAGGAGGGCGTGGACATCCGGGCTCGTAGGGCTAGTTCTAGACTTAGGATGGACTACTACGACAAATTGTTTAGAGTTTTGGTTGAGGAGGGAGTCTGCCCTACGAGGGCTCAAGAAATCAACACAAATCCTAGGTTTGTGGATCTCTTGAGGGGTTGTCCGTGCGAGATGATGACTCTTATGCATCATATCATCGGATCTAGCAGGCTATTGGAAACCAAGAGGGATGTAGGGCATGAAACGTTAGATAACTCAGATAAACCTTCAAGCAGTGCTACCCCATCAAATCATAATGATGAGGGTGATAGTCATGCTTCTGGTAGTACTACCCCATCAGATCATGGTCAGGGTGTCAATGATCCTTCTAGTAGTACACCTCCTCGTCATTTGTTTGACGATCGCAAGTAAGAGCTAGAGGATGTGCCTCATGTTTCTCTTGAGAGTGCAGACTAGCCACCTCCTCCTCCACCTCAGAGTTTGATAGTACTTGGCCATCCATCATTTTTTGCTGCAGACCAGGCTTCCACTATTATGTCTACTGTATCAGGTATTTGATAACAATTATTTGACTTGTTTGTATATTGATTGGAGACAATGTCCCAACGTCCTATACACAGTAGATGAGCCTGCAAATAAAAGAGGTAATATTTGTGTTTTCTTTAAATTAATCTTATTTCATTTTACTGTCTTAATTATTTAGAATAAAATTTATTCTAGCATATTATTTAACTTGTTTTATTAAATTGTTTAATGAAATTGTCTAATTATTGTCGTGTACTATATATTTTATAGACATCGACACATTCCTTGAGGACATGCCTCCTCCCCCACTGAATGGAGCAGATGAGGAGATGACTAAGGTCCAAGAGGTTGAGGCACATCCTTAGGAGGGTGCAGGCATCTGGGCCCGTAGGGCTAGTTCTAGACTTAGGATGGACTACTACGACAAATTGTTTAGAGTTTTGGTTGAGGAGGGAGTCTGCCCTACGAGGGCTCAATAAATAAACATAAATCCTAGGTTTGTGGATCTCTTGAGGGGCTATCCACGCGAGATGATGACTTTTATGTGTCATATCGTCGAATCTAGCAGGCTACTGGCAACTAAGAGGGATGCAGGGCAGGCAATTCTAGATAACTCAGATAAACCTTCAAGCAACAGTACCTCGTCGGAAAGGTTCCATCACTAGGTAATTATGTGTACTATGTATCATTTATAGATGACTTCTCAAGAAATACATGGATATATTTCCTTAAGAAGAAATCTGAAGTCTTTGACATGTTTAAAGAATTTAAGGCTCTGGTGGAAAACCGAACAGAGAAGAAGATAAAGGTGTTGAGGTCAGATAACGGTGGAGAGTTTTGCAGTAAGGAATTTGAAGAATTCTGTAAGAAGTGTGGTATAGCACGACAGAAGACTACTCCATACACACCTGAACAAAATGGAGTTGTAGAAAAAATGAACAAGATGTTGATGGAAAGGGAAAGAAGCATGCTCAGTGGTGCCGGGTTAGGACATGAATTCTGGGCAAAGGCAGTTGAGACATCACATTGCCTGGTCAACAGATCATGTTCATCAACGTTGGAGGATAAGACTCCATAAGAGATATGGACTAGTAAGAAACCTTCTCTTTCACATCTGAGGGTATTTGGATGTGATGCATATGTACATGTTCCAAAGGAAAAAAAACCAAATTGGATAGTAAATCTGAAAAGTGCATCTTTATTGGGTATAAGGATGGTTTAAAGGGTTATAAGCTTTGGAACCCAGTAACAAGGAAGGTTGTGTATAGCCAAGATGTGGTGTTCTAAGAGGTGAAAGATGTTACTAAACATAAAGTCCAACCAAAGGAACTTGAGAAGATAGAGTTTGAGCTTAAGGAGCAAGAATCAAACTCTACAATAGAGGAGGAATCAAAAGATTAAGAGCCACAAACTCCGGGTGTGAGAAGATTAGTTCGAGAAAGAAGGCATCCAAAAATAGTCCATTTGCTTTCTATTCAAATTTTGCTTTATCTGTTACTGATGGTGATATCAGAACTGTGAAGGAAGTAGTAGATTCAGAGAATGGCAAACTCTGGAAAGAGGCCATGGTTGATGAAATGGTATCTTTGCACAAAAATGAGGCTTAGTATCTGTTGGAGTTTCATACTAGAAGGAAACCCATTGGCAGCAAATGGGTGTTCAAGAAGAAGACAAATGCAGAAGGAAAGGTGGAGAAATACAAAGCTCGATTAGTAGCAAAAGGTTATTCCCAGGTGTCGGCAATTGATTTTGGTGATATTTTTTCTCCTGTTGCCAAGGTAGCTTCTATTAGATTACTTTTATATGTTGCTACTTATTTTGATTATGAGGTAGAACAGATGGATGTGAAGACAACATTTCTTCACGGGGATCTGGAAGAGGAGATCTACATGAAGCAACCTGACGATTTTGCCGTGAAGGGTAAGAAAGCACTGGTACGTAAGTTAAAAATGTCTCTGTATGGGTTAAAACTGTCACCAAGGATGTGGTATTAGAAATTTGATACATTTATACGGGGACTTGGCTTCACCAGAAGCAAAGCAGATCACTGTGTGTATTTTAAATTAATTGGTGACTGTGTAATTTATCTGGTCTTGTATGTGGATGATATGTTGCTGGTTGGAAATGACAAGGAAATTATCCATGATTTGAAGACCCAATTGTCATCCAAATTCGACATGAAAGATCTTGGTGTTGCAAACTATATTTTGGGCATGGAAATTAAAAGAGATGGGGAAAAGAGGAAGCTCTGGTTAAACCAGAGGAAGTATGTCGAGACAATACTGCAGAGGTTTAATATGCAGGATAGTAAACCAGTGAAGGTTCCTATTCCTGTAGGTGTGAAGTTATCTTCTGAACAGTGTCCCAAGACACAAGAAGAGGAAGAGGACATGTCCCGTGTACCATATGCAAGTGCAGTTGGTAGCCTAATGTATGCAATGGTATGTACTAGACCAGACATTGCACATGCAATGGGAGTATTGTGCAGGTTTATGTCAAAACTAGGGAAGGAGCACTAGACAACAGTGAAGCGGGTTTTCAGGTATTTGTGTGGCACTAGTGATTATGGTTTGTGCTACTAAGGAAGACCAAGATTGGATATAGTGTTGGATATTCGTGGCTTTGTTGATGCAGACTGGGTTGGAGATCTGGATCAGAGAAGATCTACAAGTGGATATATGTTTAACCTATTTGGAGGTGTAGTCAGTTGGATGAGTAAGAAACAATCTGTAGTGGCACTATCAACCACAGAGGCAGAATACATGGCAGCCACTCATGCAAGAAAGGAAGCAGTTTGGTTGCAGAGATTGTGTTCAAGTATGGGGTTAGTACAAGGAGCTATAAGGATAGACTGTGACAACCAAAGTGCAATTTTCTTGGCAAAGAACCCTGCTTATCATTCAAAGACAAAGCACATTGATGTTCAGTATCACTTTGTGAGGGATATGATAGAAGACAAAAAGGTGTTGCTGGTAAAGGTGGACACTTTGAAGAATACTGTAGATGCATTGACAAAATTTGTGAGCTCTGAGAAGTTCTCTTGGTGTAGAGAAACACTGGGTTTTTCAGGGTTGGATAAATGACTAAGCTCTCTTGTGGCCCCCTGTGGAAAGAAAACAACGAGTGGGAGAATGTTGGGTTGTGTTATATTCTTTCCACGACTAGCCTACGTAGTTAACCGGGGGCTTAGAGGGGGGGCTTCGCCCCCCCTTCGTTGCGTCGATTGCGCAGTGGGGAGGTCACAGGGGGTTTGAGGGGGGCGGGTAGCCCCCCTCTACGGGGTCTAAGGCAGCGCCCTAGGGAAATTTGTTTGGACCCTATATTAGGTTGGGTGGACCTACCTATGGTTTTGTGCATGGTTTTCGACGCGATGGTTTTCGATCCATGGTATTGGATGCTTCGACATGTATAAATGTGTATTGTAACATTGAAAGGAACATAATGAAAAATCAAGCTGGTAGTCCCGATTTTGGGATTCAGGGGAAAATCTCTGTGTATATGTGTTTATGTGTTATGCTCTCGCATTTTTTTATTTTTTGTTCTTAGGATTCGTATGCAAGTAATTTATGTACGGGGTTAAAACCTACACTATCCAGTTTTCACTTGACTAAGTCTCTCCTCATCTCTTCCTGCTGAAGAGCGACCCACATTCCATCCCAATCTGACAATCTCTCTTCTCCCATGATGCTCTGAACAAATACTTGTCATTCTTCTGAAACAGAATTCAGAGCCAACCTCACCATCTTAGTAGGTTGAGGTGTTGATCCCAAAGTTGCCAACGAGTCTCAAATTTCCTTAAGCTTCGTTAGGAATGGATCAATGTGTTCCCCTTCTACATCTACGTGGATCTTATTTTCTTCTCCAACTACATATTCTGCTGCTTCGAAGATCCTTCGTATGGTGTAGCCAATGCTTCTGACATCTGTCTATCAGTATCCTTTCCAACAATGTGACACACTACGTGATCTCTCACTCCATCGAGGATCAATCATTTGGCCTTCGCCATTTAGCCTTGTACTTCTTGAGACGATTTGGATATGTAGGTATAGCTACCACATTGTCGACATAAATTTTGAGATTGTGCTCATCCATAAGGCATGTGATCCTTGCCTTCCAGATCATATATTTGGATGCACCCTACAAACGATCCAATATCTTAACCCACTAGCTGACATCTCTGCCAATGAAATTTCGAACTGCCTCTTCTTTCCTCTGCGTAGCACTAGGCTAGCCTATGCACTCCCTACTAGATTTAGTAGATTCGATCCTTTCTGTCGCTACTCAAAAATAGAGAAATCAAATTCCCTGGCTAGGAATTCTCTGAGGAAGAAATTCCCTCAACAATGTCTCCTTCTTCCTTCTGACGCTTTTCTGGCCCAGCAATTGCTGCACAAAAATACATCTCACCATAAAACTACTCTGTGCTGATGCTTTTGCACTGCTCCCTCTGACACTGGATCTAAAAATCTTTCTCTCTATCGACTCACTTAGAGAGAGATTTTCCCACGAGATTTTTTCCCTCGCCTGGACTGCGCAATCCCTCTAGGGTTTCGATTTGCCTCCTATGCAACACTTCAACTTCCCTCCTTCTCTTTAGTGTTGGGCTCTTTCAACTTTGCTCTCTTGATTCACTTGCAACTCTGATACCAAGTGAAAATACAAGAACCCCTGAATCACTACTGCAGAAAATGATTACGTATCTTCTATTTGTTAAATTATTGAATAAATTATTTACTGCATCCTACAACAAATACTGAAACTAATACATTACAGCCTTCACCAATTAAAATTATATGCAGAAACAAGAAACTGAGCAAGAAAGAAATACACAACACATGACACTGTTGTTTTTGGAAAAATGTCCCTGAAAAAACCCAATGCGAGAAAATTGGTTCAACAGTTGAGGGTTTGTATTATTAAGCAGTAGTTTTCTAAATACAATCTTTGGATGCCTTATTGACTATCCAATACAAAGAATCTGATTGGCAGAAAATTAGTGAGAAATACCTCACACTATCACTGGCAATCCGACACTAATCTAGGCCTTGGATGATTGGCCCCACACTGGCTTTGCATAGTCACTGTGTCAGCCTACGCATTTTTGCATCAACCTCTATAGGGATCTGCATCACCTCTTCCCAGATCTATTGCTCTCTGGAGATTTGTTACTTTGGTTCTCCAGTCTCACACCCTAGCTTCTAGCTCTATAACTCAACTTCCCAGCTGAATTTCATACTCCCTCTGAAGCTCAGCACTGCCTCTATGTGGCCCTACGCTGCCTAGCATAGCCTCTGCACTGTCTCTTCTGGATTTCTCTTTGCCTCCTCTACGATGTATTCCCAGATTAGGAAAATCTCAAACTAGAACTATCCCTACCCCTCATTGCAAGAAATCACTTCGATATTCTCTATAGTAACTATTGTGCTTCCCTCTCTGAGAAATTCGATCTCTTGATCTCTCCCTAATGTGTTTTCCAAATGCCCATCAAACCTCCTCTTATAATCTTCTCGTTGAGAACGGCCCAGATTATATTCTAATCAATGGTTCAGATCATTTTGGCTTGATCCTCGTATTCCTCTAGAAGTTTCACCCTCAGTTTGATTAATACCCTTTAATTATTTTAATTTCCTAAGTTTAGACTTAGGCATCCATTAAAAATAATTAATTATTTTAATAAAACTGTCTCTAGGTGGAATTTCGCAAAACAATTTTTGGGTATTATGGAATGCATGTGTCTTAGCCTCCCTGCAAATTTTGAGGCTTAGAGCACATCCAATGCTAGCATAAATCAACACTAAATACCTTGAGGAAATGAAAGAATGGTAACATGCTTGGATATGATTGGGGATGCCAAGGTTGGAGAGGATGGAAGTATTGAAGGATCCAAATATCAAAGTATGGAAAAAGATGCAGAGGATCAAGAAATCAATATTGTCATGGAAATACCATTTCTTTGAGGAAAAACATATGATGCATTAGGAAACCATGTTCAATCTCTTCAATGGTATAAATATGATATTAAGGTAAATCCTTACTGCTATGAGGAATTAAAGTGCCTCTTTAATAATAATATGCTCATAGCTATAGAAGAAGGCAAACTAGTATCATCTTTGAGGTTTGGCATAGAGAATGGATGGGGTTCTCCATTTTACCTATGTTTAATAAAGAAGTATGATAAAGTAGAGAACATTGAATCAAAGTTTGCATAGCTTAAAAGGTTTCCTGGTGATACCAATTCTCGAGAAACATATGTCAGCTACTCACTCAAGAATAATGAAAATTTGATAGCCTACAAAGAAGAATATTATCATCAGTGCAGGGAGTATCAAAAGTGTTTTGAATTAACAACATTTCTTTTTGAATGGGATACTTTTCATTTGAAAAGCATACTAGTAGATATTGCAATAGAAATGAAAAAATTGGCCACTCTGGTTCACAATATGCCTAAAAAAGGCCCAAAAAGTTTCAAGGCATTTGCCAACATGTATGAAATCAATCATTGACATTCCAGAGAAAGGGGGTAGGCATCATACTCTCTGGTGTACTTTACTCACTTACAAGGTATGTCAACCACAACACCTAGGTGACATCAAAGGCATATTCTCCTTCCTCTATTATTCTCACTTTTAGGGATGCCCATGATGATAGGGCTATCTTTTTTTACTCTATTGAAGCGTACTTTTAGTTACGAGAAAATAACCCTCCTGATGCCAAGGAATGTCATGGTGGGGCTATCAAATCACAACAATGGGAATAAAAATGTGAAACTTGATTACTTAGAGGAATCACTTACAAAATATCATTGGATAGTAATAATTTACAAAGATAAGCCACTAGACAGGCCATTAGATTTCTACCATACCTTCGCATACTGACAATTGAATTATTTTGAAGTCCATTTTCTAGGCCATAAACTGTCAATATTACAGTTAGCCCATAATCATTATAGTGTATCTCTATCCTCAAACCTTCATTCATCATGTTAATGGTTCACCCAAAACCCACGATTATGGTTCACCCACAAACCCATGGTTATGATTCAACCACACAAAATTATTGCCATCGAAGTCTGTTTACTAGATCATACACTCGCAATATCAAAAAACTTGCCCACAAACATTATATTTTAACTCTATCCTCGAACATTTGTTCATCATGGTTAGGGGTCATCCACAAACCCATGGTTATGGGCCAACCACACAAAACCCTTGTCTTCAAAAATATTTGGTTTTGGGTCATCCACAAACCCACGGTCTTGGGTCAACCACACAAAACCCTTCTCTTCTTTGACTCATATTCAACAAAATCTTTTAAGGAGGGAACTTGAGCCAATGGGGACCATTGCTTCCTAAGGGGGGAGGATTGATCCAAATAGAAAGCAATATCCACCCATGGTATTGAATAATGGAACCCAATAAGGCATCGAGAATACCATAAATGATGGGAAGCACCTTGCAAAAATATATATTGGCCCTCTAGAATGTAGTTGTAAAAAGGTATTCTCAATTAATAAAATTATATGTTGTATTCAATGTGGGTATTTTTTTTTCTAGGATTAGTTTCCTTGTAGATGTATATGTTCCTTCCCCCTCTCTCAACATTCATGGTTCCTAGATCTTAACCCCTAAGATCCAGATCAAATAGGAACATAGTCCTTCCATCTCCTATTGTAAATACTTCAAACCTATCATGAGTTGTTCTTAAGGGAGGATGCAAGGATATTTAAATGTTTGGAGATAGTTAACATCAACTTGATCTAATGCATATTTAGGTAAAAGTATGTTTCTTAGTGTTTTTCTTTAGTATGAATTTGTAGTTATGAAATCCAATGATCATGGGATATTATAGACATAAAGTAATCCAATAATTCATATAATTCTTGATACTAATGACTATAGATATATGTATTAGCACTTTATTGGTCCATGATCTCTATTTAAAGAGCATGGAGGGTCATTTGTTGATGATCATGTTGAAAATAGCAACAAGAAATGATAAAAATAGAATCCAAAAATTCTTGTTTAATTTGTCCTTGAATTAAAATGAGAATTAAAATCGAATTTTATTCTCATAGCAACTTGTAAACAGTTAATTAAGTTTAATTAACTTAATTAACTTAGGAATTTCGAGTTGGAAGTCTTTCTGAAGTCATGTATATGTTCTCCCTATATTATAGGGGTCCAGAATGAGTTAAGTATGAGTGGTAATTAGTTAACTCATTTTATTGAGTTAAGTCCAATTAAATTAGTTCCAAACTGTTTGAGGAACTAATAGTGAGTTAACAGTCAGTTGATGCATTAGTGCACTCAACTAGCGCTACTCCAGTTAATTGAATATTCCCTCATTAGAAACTCATGCATGTCGATTCTGAGAAAGACCCAGTTGAGACTAGAGTGTAAGGACAGTGTACTATTTGTTTTAGATTTTTCTGAGTTGCACTGACAGTGCATGCATTTAGGAACCGAGGAATTTCCCTTTAAATATGGGCTAATTCTCTCTGGAATTGTGCAAAGAATTAGAAGCTTAGAGGCTTGGAAATTTGGCTAAGTATTGGCCAAAGGAAGTCATCAGGCGGAGGATAGGAAATACTTGTACAAGTTAAGCTCAAGGTTGAGTAGAGAATATTGTATTCATCCAAATTCTTTGACCAAGGGCGCAAGGAAATAGGGAGCTTGGAGAGCAGAGAAGAGGCTTGGATTTGGCTTGAGCTTGCTTGTGAGCTGGGAGATTGATTCTACTGAGTGCTGGGATTATTCTTGTGATAAAGAGAATTGTATTATCATCTTGGATTTATGATTAATGCAATACAGATAGTGAGGTTTTGAGCTATGGCTTTCCCCGGATATTTATTTTGTTATGTGCCATTGATGTTCTTCCTCTTGTCGATTATTGTTTTGCTCGATCTTTATGGGATTCTGTTGTAAAGAGTAGAAGTAGATTCTTGTCTCTTGTTTTAGTAGATTACATGAGCTTTTGAATCTACAGGATTTTCTACATGGTATCAGAGCTGGATTTGTAGAAATTTTCTACATGGTATCAGAGCTGAGAACAATATACTAGAGGAGATTTCAAAGTTTTGAGTTTTGGGTCGCGAGTTTGAAGAGCAGATCTGAAAATTTTTGTGCAACATTATCATAAACAAATAGAATATTAGGATACCCAAATTCAAAAAAAAAAAGGCGGCCGAATCGAAGTTCAGATAAGGGAGATATCGTTGATTTAAAATCAGCTTTTTTTTTTCCAGAAAATTTCATGACCGCAAGACAAATGAAACAAATTGTTGTGCTAGCCAAGAACATGTATGCTCTTGAGTTTCAAGATGCATGCAAAGCCTTGAGGAGCAAGGAAAAGGTTAGAGGCTTGGTGGTTGAGAGGGAGAGTAAATTACCTATCAACATGCAACCCTAGAAGAAGCCTCTGAAGCAGCTCCAGGAAGTTGTGGAGTAGCCACAACTAGAGAAGCTAAGAGGAGACCGAGTGTAGAGATCCACTCATGCAGAGAAGTAGTCTCAGAAGTAGTCTCAGACAATTGTGGAGAAACCACAATTGGAGAAGCTGAGAGGAGATCGATTGGAGGCATCCAATCATGCAGAGACCTCCAGTAGGGGGGAATTTTGAGCTAAGTGGGTAGAGAGATCACATGCAGCGATACCTCCAGGTGTGAGGTGGGGCAGTTTGAAGTGATAGACCCAAGAGGGCTGAAATTAGGCAGGGTCCATTGAGTGGTTTTATCTCATGGATCGTACCTTTATATGGGATCCCAAAGTACATAAAAGCGGGAGGAATCTGTGGGATTGATGTAGTCAGAGATCAAAGTGACAGAGGCTAGAGCAGTCAGATACCAAAGAGCATAGAGAGGGTTGAAAACAAGTGCAGAAAGGCAGATCAACAGAAGTGCAAAGTTTTCAGTTAACAAAGGCAATAGTAGTTAGAGAATTTGATGACAGAGGCATCATTCTGATTCAGGTTGGATGTTTTTTGTTTCTGGAGTTGCTAGAGCAACAACACTAGAGAGAAGTGTTGCATGTGGAATGTTCCAAAGGTTCAGGATCTGGATCGAGTTGATTTCATTTCTTTTTGAGAGGGTGCGTTGAAAATAGAAACAAGAAATGATAAAAATAGAATCCATAAATTCCAGTTTAATTTGTCCTTGAATTAAACTGAGAATTAAAATCAAATTTTATTCTCATAGCAACTTGTAAATAGTTAATTAAGATTAATTAACTTAGGAATTTCGAGTTGGAAGTATTTCTGAAGTCATGTATATGATCTCCCTATATTATAGGGGTCCAGGATGAGTTAAGTATGAGTGGTAATTAGTTAACTCATTTTATTGAGTTAAGTCCAGTTAAATTAGTTCCAAACTGTTTGAGGAACTAATAGTGAGTTAATAGTCAGTTGATGCATTAGTGCACTCAACTAGTGTTACTCTAGTTAAATGAATATTCCCTCATCAGAAACTCATGCATGTCGATTATGAGAAAGACCCGGTTGAGACTAGAGTGCAGGGACAATGTACTATTTGTTTTAGATTTTTCTGAGTTGCACGGATAGTGCATGCATTCAGGAACTAAGGAATTTCCCTTTAAATACGGGCTAATTCTCTTAAGAATTGTGCAAAGAATTAGAAGCTTGGAGGCCTGGAAAATTGGCTAAGTATTAGCCAAAGGAATTCATCAGGAGGAGGATAGGAAATACTTGTGCAGGTTAAGCTCAAGGTTGAGCAGAGCATATTGTATTCATCCAAATTCTATGACCAAGGGCGCAAGGAAATAAGGAGCTTGGAGAGAAGAGAAAGGGCCTGGATTTGGCTTGAGCTTGCTTGTGAGCTGGGAGATTGATTTTACTGAGTGTTGGGATTGTTCTTGTGAGAATGAGCATTGTATTATCATCTTCGATTTTTTATTAATGCAATACAAATAATGGGGTTTTGAGTTGTGGCTTTCCCATGATATTTATTGTGTTATGTGCCATTGATGTTCTTCCTCTTGTCAATTATTGTTTTTCTCGATCTTTATGGGCTTTCGCTGTAAAGAGTAGAAGTAGATTCTAGCCTCTTGTTTTAGTAGATTACATGAGATTTTAAATCTACAAGATTTTCTACATGGTATCAGAGCTAGATTTGTAGAAATTTTCTACAAATCAATTGTGAGAAACTCTCTTATGCACCATTTTTTTCATTAATAAATTGTCTCAAGTGGCCACATTGGCTAGGGTGGATTTTTTCCCTCTTATATGGTTTTACCCACGGTTTTATGATATTTTATCTAGTTGCGTGAGTGGGTTACTTAAGGTGTTCATAATGTGTGGAATACCCTTTTTACTCGAATAAGAATATGTTTGAACAAGGTAAAAAAAAGGGCTCGATTTGGCAATCAACACTAACTTAGAGATAAAAAAGAAAGCACGGTTAATGAGGGATTGATTTGGAGATCAAGCCTAGTCTAGAGACAACAAAAACACAAAGTTTGAACAAGTAAAAGGAGATTCTAATTTTAAAATTGGGCTTGATTTAGGAACCAAGGTTCAAAAAAAGAAGAAAAGGAAAAGATTTCAAAGAATTAAAGGGTTCAAAAGGATATGTTATTTTGGCTAAATGTGAAAACCCTTGAGTACTTGAAAACCTACAAAGACAAGCCTTGATTTGGAATGTGATTTGTCATGGAAGTATTGTGGTCTCAAAAATGTGATAATAGGAGTATGGTGAACCAATTGAGCCTCATAATCAATAGAGGATGATCTAAAATCTATGTGGAAAGGAAATATCTGGTAGAATCAATTGCTTGAAATATCACGATGCTAAGACATATGGAGTGTATATTTTTCTTTCATATGCCCTAAAAAATGTCCATGTCACAAATAAATTAATACTTGATATTGCTAGGAAGATAGATCCAAGGTAAGAATCAAGGCCCAAACTTGAAAATAGAGAAGCAAGAAGCATGAGAAGCACAAGCTTGTCAGGGGCAATGGAAGCCCATTGCTTGGCCGCATGTTCCATAATACCCTTAGCATCCTCACACCTATGGGAAAACCTTATAATATATTAAAACAAAGATGAAGGAGAAGGATGACAAGTTTGTGGCCAAATATTTTCTAGGAGGGGTGAAAGCATGAAGATGGGTTACACTTTTGGGCCAAATGTGGCGATGAAATTTCAAGTTTTCCCTCTTTTATTGAATTGAGTCCCACAAAATTCATATAAGCACTATGAATTCTGATTCAGATTTAAAATACAAATTGTGGCAAATTATGTTGTTGTCCTAATGATAGTTTTTGCAAAAATATTTAGTTCTATATATATGTCAATTTTCCATTAAATGAAATGCTTGTCCTTGCAAATTTTCACACATCTTAAAAGGTATGTGTGTATTCAAGTAGCATAACTTAGTCTAAAATGTGTAATTTAAAAAAAATATATATATGAACATGGTCTACACATAGAGAGATAAGTTTTTCATATTAATTTTATTTTTTTTTTTTTTTTTTTTTTTTTTTTTTTATTTTATGCAAAATTATGTTTTGTATTATTTTTCGAAGTTGGCAAAGTAATTTTTCAATTACATTTTGCAAAGACATGTTCACATAAGTTTTTTTCAACTATTTAAATAAATTGAAAAAATAATAGTACCCTTTTGAAGAGGACTCGTAAACGAAGATAGTGGTACTTATTGAAATTTTTTAGTTGTGTATATTTTATGATATTGATTTTTTATTCAACCTCTTTAAATTTGCTCAAAAAAATTCAAGAATTATGTTTAAAAGAAATTAGATAAAAAATACCATATGAATTCAAAAATGTCAAACTCATATGCCATTGGATAGAGGGTTCCTTCCTAAATCCAACATGATCAACTCTGCCACTTAAAGACAAATTTTGTTTGGAGTCTGCTAGGGTACAAAATGGTGTTGCAGAGAAATCTGCAGAAGATGAGCTAAAACTCTATTTTTTAGGCCCTCAATAGCCTGTGTTTGAAATTCAAATTTCAAACAGCTCGATCGAGAGTTTGTCTTAAACCCTCGATCGAGCCCGTAACGTGGTTAAATAGAGGCTAGGTCGATAGCTAGATTAACATAATTATCTTAAAAAAAAAGAGAGAAAAGAAGAAAAAACAAAGCCTCTCAATACTTGTCTATAAGACAATTATAAAATTTATTTATTCCACAAAAATATTTTTTATAAATATTCAAATATATTCCAAATTCTAATTTTCCTTAATTATATCTAAATTTTATTTTATTTTACCAAGAAAATAATTATAATAATATATAGATAGCTTTCTAGAAAAGATTTTAATTTTGCTTCTTCAAATTTGAAATTATTAAAAATCATAATTTGTTTATTGTTTTTATTTTAAATATAACATATTTTTATACTTAATCATTTTATAAAAAAAAATTGTAGAAATTTTCAATAAAAATAAATCAAATTATAATAAATAAATAAAAAACAACAAACTAAACTAAATTTTATAATATTATTATTTTAAAAATAATTTCATATGCACATTTAAATCTAGATTACTCAAATTCAAATTAGTCAAATAATGTTTTAAAATTTAGGGTTTCCTTATGTTTTTATTATTTTAAAAATATATATTGCAAACCTAAGTTAGGAGTAAAACTTTCTATATATACTTTGCAGACTGAGGACCCCTTGAAAATTTTCTTGTTTCAAAACTAAGCCTGCATGGAAACATCGTAACAATTTTCTATTAAAATATAAGGCTTATGAAGCACAATAAAGGTTCAAAGGCTCCCCTGATTTAGCTGATTTGCAATTTGATGAACATCATAATTGCTTTGCCAACACTTGAAAGCAAGCAAAATGAGGAAAGTGAATTCCAAATCTGATCAAGTAGGGGTGCCAAGTGTTCAAAGTGATTCTTGAGATCCGCAAAAACAGAGCTAAATACTAGCAAAATCTAAAAACCAAACTGAAACAAAAAGCATAAAAAAAGATAAAAGATGAAAATGGGTCTGTGAAACTTACCATTGAAGAATTTCATTTAAATTTACCTTAAAGATAAAGATTTATTTCCAAAAAGGAACTTCTTCTTTTGATTAAGATTAAAAGTATGAAGAAGTTTCATTCTATAAAGTTTCCATTTTCCCAAAATCATCACTTATTAAATCTAAACTAGAGCTAACACTAAGCTTCATGTTCAAGGATTTGGCACTAAATGAAAATCATCATAAATGAAAATAAAAATGTGCTTCATTTGAATTGCAGCAACAATTTTTTCCTTTTCTTTAGGTCCTTCTTTAATCAACCATTTAAAATGTAGGAAGCTACAAGCCCACGGTAAATTTAAACAAGGAAGAGCCAAGCATTTCATTTCAGCTACATCAATAAGAAGAAGAAAAAAGAATGATCATGACTCATCTCGAATATCTGGAAAACAAAGGGAATATAATGAAAATCACCTATATAAAGCACAACAATAGAAATTCTAATGAGAACATAAATATTTCCCTGAACATTCTTGTGAATTAAACGACTAGCTTCTCACTTTATTCTAATATTAATTTAATCAAGTTTTCAAATCAAGCCAAAGTGTTGAAAAGTAACTAGGTTCGGTCTTCATAATGACATGTGTAATTGTGATTTTATGTAATTGATGAAAAGAAGAAAAATAAAATTATTATTATGCCTGGCTCATGGGTTTCATGAGCAAGGAATTTTATTTTAGTGATGCCTCCCATCACGAGCCTTTAGGATTTGTCATCTACTCATAAAATCAATTTGAGTCTATGTCATGTATGAAGGACCCGTGTGTATGAGTCATTAAATGTATAGGATAGCCCTCCAATACCAAGCAAAGTATCCTCCTCATTCCCCAAAGAACATGTTGACTCACATACACTCATGTCGGCTCATATACAGAGGCAAACAACTATTTATAGCAGCTCGGCCTGATTTGAGAAGGTATATTTCGATGAAGTTTTTGTGATGGTCTGTGGTGGATAGAAGTGTGAGAAGGGGAGATAGAAGCCTCTCATAACCAGTGAAGTAAGGGACATGAAGAGTGAAGTTCTTAGGGTGCTTTACGGAACTGTTTCAAGGGAAGAAAACACCTTATTATACTAGAAGCCTGTTACAGCAGTAAGGACGAAAATAAGTTTGTTACTAGAAGTTTGTTATAGTAGTAAGGACGAAGTTTGTTGCAACAGTAGGGAGATGAAGAGGAAAATGGGCGAAGGTTAATATATCACAGTAGTTAAGACCAAGGAGAGGAGAAGTTGGTTGCAGCAGTGGTGCAGTCCTCCTAGGGAGCTGAAGTGGAAGAAGGTCGAAAGTCTAAAGCAAGCCAAGGTTGAAGAGGAAATCAAGAAGGAGGAAGGAGTAGAAGGTTGTCTGTCATTGACTAAGGATCTTGTGTCTTGGTCTTGGAGTGGCAGATAGGTCAAGGGTCTTGGTATTGGTATTCTTCAATTGGAATCTCTATAAGAATAATAATTTGTTCGCGTTTTCCTCTCAAAGAGTGAGAGGTTTTGCCCTGGACGATAGCCTATATTTTGTATCTCTTGTCTCTTTATGGTTTATGCATTGGTATTTGTTTGATGAATAAAAACTCTAATAACCTAAGTAAAAAAGATCCTAATCTAAAGAAGTAAAAAGCACTCACAAGTAGTTACCAATAGAAGATAAATCACATAATTACTATGCCCTATATTTCTCAATAGAAGACGTGCAAAAAGAAACACAAATGAGAAATAAAATTACTGAAAAGGGAAAAAAAAACTGAAATGAAAACTAATAATGGATGAGGATGAACATACATATATGTGAACCTGGAAGAATCTGATTGCAGATTGACCTTATAGATCTCAACACTCTCCCATGCATTTTATCAAAATTTGCATATGTTCAAAATCATCTTCTTATTCAATCTAAATTAAATACTAAGTAATGATCTTTCGATTTGCATCCAATTCATATTTTCATTGAGAGACAATAGTGGTGAAAGCAACCATATGAAAATTCTTGTGAATTGGGAAATTTGGCATTCTCAAAAGCGCCAAGCTGTAGCAATTCTTTGAAACTTCACCATTTATGATTTTCTTTGTAAATATCAATTTCAACAATGTGATGAAGCTTTGCCAAGAAAGATAATCAAACGCAACACAAGTGTGTATGATTGTTTCATAGGCGCGACTTAAGAATGCATATTCTTTGAATACTCTTTGTTAGGAAATGGAGTGAATATGAAGAAATCAGTTTGTGCTCACTACCTGCTTATTAAAAGTATGCAATATTGAAATAAATTCAGGAAGAAAAGAAATCTAAATTTAAACTAATCTATTTCTAATCCTAATCTAAAGAGAGCACTAAAACTAGGTGAAATTGTATTTCTAATGTAACCATTTGAGGACCTAATTTTCTACATAAATGTAAACATCAAAGGTCAGTAACGAAAGTAAGAATATGATTAAACTAAAAAAAATATATATGAATACAATATGTACATCTATTGGTAATGTGTGTACAAAAAGAAACTTATTTAATATCAACCTCCCTTGAATATTTTCCTCTAACCATAATTCTATAGGATCAAAAAAATATGGATGAATCTCGGTTAGAGATTGAAAGAGGTCCAAAAGAGAGGATAATAGGCCAATTTGTGAAAATGCATCTTTAGATGCAATAGCCTACATAAAATTGTCAGTTTTATGTACATATGACAAATAGTTAGAAATATTATGTGAAAATGAAGCTTCCAAACAACTTACAAATGTATCAATGAAGTGTGGATGGAAGTTTAGTGCATATGTCAAAAGATCTTCAATTGGGTTAGATAGTTGGTCATATTGTATTGATGTACTCACAAGTGTTAATTCATGTGGAATATGCATATTATGATAAAGAGTAAGTTGATAATATATGAAAATCAAATGAAAATGGAACATTAAAGTCTTTTGATGATCGTGATCTATATTTTGTGATTCATCTTCGCATTCAAGCAATGCACCTTTTGAGTATTGGACAACTAATTATTCTATATACCAACATAAGTTATCTAAGAATTGAAAAATGAAAGAAGCAAATAAATCCATAAATGACTATAATAAATGAAGCAAAACTAACAAAACCAAATCATCCTTTACACTAGTGTTATAGCTAATGTTACAGTATAATTGGGACCCATTCAAAATAATTTCATTTTCACAAGAATTAACCAAAATAATGCAATTAGAATAATTATCAGCATTAACTTGTGAGTAAGAGATAGAACCAAGACTATGAGTAGGATTGGAAACTTGAAGATTATCATAATTGTAAACAGGAATGGAAAATTCATTGTAATTTAATGGAATTTCAAAGTGAGGCTCTTGAACAGAGATATTATTAATTTTAGGGTCATCATTTTGAAACATAAAAGAATCATTAAGAGTGAGAGAATTTGATAAGGACTAAATTGACTCAGTGTTATCCAACTCTAAATGATCATCATAAATGAATTGACTAATTTCATTGGAATTATCTTCATTTCCATAAGAAGTATCATAACAAGAAGCATGATTGAGCATATTTTCAACAATATTGAAATAATTATCATTGTATGTCTCTTTGCCACGATAAAAAATAACTGGCAATTCATTCATGTAAACTCCTATTTCTCTAGAATAACATTTGTGAAAAGAGGAATTGTAGAACAAGAAAGAAATGAATTGTAATCAACAAAAAGATCGGGATAAAGAGAGAAATGAGAATTATAAGAAATGAACGTGAAAGTTTCTTTAGAAGCAAATTCTTTGGTGTTTCCTCCAAGGCGAATTTCAAATTCAAAATCAGATTCAATAGCAAATTGTTCATTATTGAAGTCTTTAATTTGCAATTTTGTTTGTTGATTTTCTGATTTTAGTACATGTTGATTTTCAATTTTTGAGGCAACTGATTGTTCAAGCATGTTATTGGTATCTTCGTGTAGTTTACTATCAAATTTTTCCAAGCTTTTTTTATTGTGGTTCATTAATATATGAGAGAACATTATGGTCGTCATTAACACTATAAGAAGTGTGCACCAGTTGAAGGAATTTATCATACATAGCTGATGCAATTTCATCAAGATCGATATGTGCATCTTCAATAGGTGAATTTTCAGTCATGTTATAGAAGTCGAAGAAGACTCATCAAATCTTGAAATTGTCTAGTATGGATTTGGAATACAAGGAAGAAAAACTAGATTTCTAAACCATCCTATTAACTGAAACTCTGGAAGAAAATCTTCATATTGAAATTGAAAACAAATTAATTTGAATCTAATCAGAAAATCATCTAAATATTCACCTTCGAATCGACAAAGTTCTTCAAGTTAATAATGAGTTATTAACTATTAAAACTGGGAAAAAGTTCACACAATTTCAATAGTAACTAAATAGATTTTAGATAACAGATTTCTGAGTAAATAGTTACTCAGAAACCTGATTTAAGCACTTGAACAAAAGAGAGAATTAATAAAAAAATCTATGAGACTAATGAACTAGATATCTAATCCAAAAGACATTCATCCTCACATCAAACAACAGTGCTCAATATGAAAATCATTTCACACAAATCTGCCATAAAAAGGATAAAATTTGCATTCAAAATAAAAGTATTTTAAATACAAAGTGATGAAACCCAGTCTCTTTTCTCTGTTTATCAATTTTATCTCCAATAATTCTCCCAAAAGCTTCAGCTATGCTAATAAGAGGACAAAGTTGTAACAGTACAAACTCTGCTCTGTATGAAGACTTGAATCTTGAGATAAAAATCCCCAAACTACTCATGTTTGAGTATCCCCTTTCTCCTACAACTAAAAACCATTTACAAAAGTGCTTTAGAGCATTCAAAATGAAAAGAAGATGAATTCTTTCCTCGTTCTCAAAATGATATGTATAATTTACAAGAAATTTCCAAAGATGAAGCACTATTGCAAGTGGTTTTAGATCCATTTACTTTGGTGCTGCAAATCCTCTTCTTCTCCTTTGTTGGTGCAATAGGATTGCTCCAAGGTCTCTGAGCTCCATCCTTTCCAACAAATCTCGTGCAAAAACCAACCAAAAATGAAATAATTTTACACATGAAAAACAAAATGTGAAAATTGGGAAAACAAACACTCAAACCAAAATATAATTAGACAAATAAAATAAATGAAATTGTGCCTCCCATTGATCTCTGTGATGTTCTATTTGGCCCAAGATGGCTCTCTTCGAATTTTTTTGCAACATCAAAATTCTTCGCCAATGAAAATTGAAAAAACAAAATCTAAAGAACTAGTTTTGGTTGCAAATTCGGAGCTTCAACTTCTACTAGTTTTTTTGTATATTAAATTTGAATAATTGGTTCAGCTAATGCTCCTATATTGTTCTCCTCGATTTTAGCTTTCCAATGAGCCATCTCGAGCCTCATTTGACCAAATAAAACCCAAGATATGTCTTTGTAAAGTCAAAGTATCAAAACTACCCATATACTTAAAAAAATGCCACTAGACAATTTTTTAGTATTTTTATTAAAAAAAATAATTATAAACTATGTTAATAAATTTTAATAACCAAATAATTAAAATTAAATCATTATTAATATAAAAATTAAATTAGTTATATACCGCTTAAATTAACTTAAATTAAATTAAACTAATATGTACCAATTAAATAAAATTCTAAATAATTAATTTAAATTATCAAATTAAATACAAAATATTTAAATTACATTAAATAAAAATTATTTAATCAAAATAATTAGAAAAATTTAAATAAAATAATGGAGTGGCTTTTGGGATACTTAAGTCCCATGAATGTTATGTGAAGAGGGGAGGTATAACGGGAAGAGGTGATAAGGAGGTGAGAGTTTGGTGGAGAAGTGGGGCCGTACTTACTTAGGTGGAGAAGTGGGACCTCTTACTTCAACTACAATCATTTAGTTTATTTTCGAATCATAAACTACAACTACTTAATATTATTATGGGAATCCCTTGAGGTCTCGGAAGAGTTTTTGAAATTAGAATTAAAATGAATTTTCGACATCTCAGATTTTCATATATTTTATTATAATTTTTTTTTAAATATATTAGATTTATATAAAGAATTTTAATATAAAGTTTTGTTAATAAATAAATAATTTTTTGAATCCGATAGTTTAATTAGTTTACAAAAATTAAAATAATATATATATTTGTACATTTTTAGTTTAGGTAGTGAAAATTATTGAAGTTTTAAATAGACGTCATTTGCAAATTGCGAGTCCAAATAAGATTAAATGAGAATCGATGGAAAGTTAGCAAGAAACCGAATTAAAGCAATCAAAATGCAAATCTGAAGAAAACAAAACTCTCATAAAAATGTCGCACAATTAACCAAAAGAAAGTCTTAAAGGGTGATATGACTAGAATTTACATAGAGGGTCCCCATTATTATTATAAAGATAATAAAATAAAAATTGGGCAGAGGGGGGGGGGGGGGGGGTTGGGTTGTGGTTTTGCCACAACACCTCATAAAAGATCCTTGAAATATGCTTTGGTGCTAACTTGTACTTGATTTGATAGTTCATCAATTTGTTGAATGTACTCTATACATGACTATGTTTGGACACTCTGTTTCTAATGGAATTACAGAAATCATTTATTTTTTTATGATATGCATAAATATGATACAAATTCTAATAAATTCCTATTGCGACAATGTTGGTTGCTCATTAGATATCAATGTTTCCTTTCTAAAAATCTCAACATCCAATTGTTTATACTATAAGTATTTTACATGTGATATCAATTAATCAATTCAAACATCTTTTTGCAATTGAATTTGCAAATACTTCTTGTCACTGTTGAAATTCCTATTTCAAGTGTTCTTCAAGATCTTTCATTCGATCTTGATATTGTTGCAAAAGAAAAGCAATTTTCCTTTGATATTCGGCCTCCATTGGAGATTGTTGAGGATTATTATTCACGTGAGTGAATGCACCTAATGAATCAACGATTTCATCAGCAAATTCCTCTTGATTGAGCTTTGAAGCATCCCAAATCATTAATTGGTTTTTGGGGATTTCTCTTTTCAAAAACACTAAAGAAGTAGTCGCTCAGAGGAAATTATTCTTCTTCAATTGGTTCAATGGAATATGCATAGATAACACCATAGGTAATTCATGGATAAACTAAAAAGGGGTTTTTTGAAAATGTGGTTGTTGTAATTATTCCTTGACTCTCCTTAGGTTGATTCCATTGAATAATCTTTAACACAAGTATTCTTAATTCCTATGTTCAATTTTGTTGAAGCAATGATCCAATTTGCATTTCTTTTTGCAACTCGTATTTTTGGACTCCCTTTGTTTGAGCCTTTTCTAACTTAGGCTCTTTTGTCTACATATTTTTTGTCTAAGATTATTAAGATTGAACATTCTCTATCTGAACCTTTGTTTGCACTTGCTATGTTTGAATTTTCTCTTGTTGTACCTCTTCAATATGCATCTTTTATATTTGAACTTCCTCTATTTGCAAATTTCCTAACTATAATTGTTTTGTTTACAACTATTTTGTTTGTACATTCTTTTTTTGCACCTGCTCAATATGAGACCTATTTTGCAATACTTGTTGTACTTGAGAATATTAGTGTTGAACTTCTAACATGAATTCACTACCTCAGGATAATTTTTTTCATCATTGAAATGCTAAAAATTATGTTATAGTAGGTCCTTCTAAGATATCTTGAATTCATTTTAATACTTCTTCATATGATTTGACACCTTGAAAAACCTTATCAAATGGAAAACCTTCATGTGTGTATACTTTGAAACCTTTATGAGTCTTGCAATGTTCTTGAACAATATTTTGTATATCATGTTTCTTGAAATCTATATCAAGTAACTTTATTGACTCCAAGGTTGCTACTTCTAGCTTAACACACTTTAGTTGATCCAAAGCATAGATTCCCAATTTGATTGGAAACGAAGACCATATCTTTTTAGAACTAGATAACAAATCTCCAGCCATGCCTATCCCAATTGTTTGATATGTAATTTCCCTAATCGATAACCTATCATGGACATATCTAGAAAGTACATGAGGATAAGCCTGACGTCCATAAATTCTAATGTAAGAAAAAGAATCAAGGATAAACGAATGTCCAATGGGTAAAATCCCCTCCATATCCTCATGACTGAATCTTGGAGATAAACAATAAAATAAAATTTGATGGAGAGGAATCATAAAGTTATTACAAATTTCATAAAAGCAATCCTTTGATTTTACATCTCATAATTTGGAGCAATAAGCCTGTATTGGTTCTAAACTTGGAGACCAATGCTAATTCATTAGAGGAAAGGCTTCCTAGCACATATGGCATCAATCATATATGAAAACATGAAAATCCGTGACACAAAACTAAGAGGGGAACTTTAAAAATTCTCAATTTGTCTTTTCAAATTTTTGGATAAAACGATTGAACAATTGAAAACTTTACCCTTATCTAGAACTTGGTGCAACAAGGGAATCCATTCCATCTTTAATAGGAGTGAATTTTGTTCCCCAAACTGCGAAAATTTCACCACTGAAATCCTATTGCAGCAACTGGTATTATTGATTCTAAATGTTAATTAATTTAGCAGTTTATTGCTATGACAACAACGAAATAAAGACACTGCAACCTTGACAAAAATACTTTAGAAGATAATAGCACTGGAAAATGAGAAATATTCTAGCACACACACACATAAAAATTGATACCGTTATTTTTGGACAATTGTCCCCGAAAAAACCAACTTTGGAAAACCAGTGCAACAATTGAGGTTTTTTTTATTATTAAGCAGTAGTGAAATTCTGAGTACAATCTGGATGCTGAATGGTAGCAATCCTATAGAGAAAATACTAGAAAAATTATCTAAGGGAAATTAACCTCACTCCGAGCAATCCCGACACTGTCTAACCTCTAAAAAGCAAGTCGTCCACCTAGCCTTGTGCAAGCCCTGTGTCACCTCTATGCAGCCCCTTAAATGTTATAGCCTAGAACTTCTGCAAATCAGGTCGCCATGCCTGTTGTTGACTAGGAAATTGTCTCTCTAAAACTCTTTAAATATATTTCGGCCTCTGGAACTGATAACCAGCTTTATCCTAGAAAAATCAAATTACCCACTTGAGGCTTTTTCTTTGCCTCTGCATGGCCTCCCAGAGAAAATCTTGGCCTCTCTACAAAGTACTCACCCGATATGGAAAAATTTCCTTTGGCTTCACTGTCCTTGCCTCTCTCTGTCTTTTCTTCCCTGTTGAAGCTCAAACTCTTCCGACAACTGACCGTTTCTCTATGGAAAAATTAAACTCTCCAAGGAAATTGAACTCAAGTGTGTTTTGTCCATCTACCTAATGACTTCTTCTTATAATGTTCTGTTGGACCTCTAATGGCAAGATTAAATCTTAGTCGATGGCTAAGATCATATATGCGTCGATCAATGTGAATTTCTAGATTATTCACACCTTATCTCAATTGATATTGATTAATTAACCCCTTTTCCTTAGTTTAGACATAGGTAATATTTAAAAATAGTCTAATAATCTAATTGAGACATTTCTACGTGGAATTTCCAAAAATGATTTCAAGGTTATGGAGAACTACTATGTTTTAGCCTCTCCACAAAGTTTCGAGACTAGAACACCTCTAATTCTACAAAAACTAGCACTCCCTTTTAACGAGGAAGGTGTTCTAGTGTTGTATTATTGCTACAACACCCTATCTCTATATCACCCTCTGTACTGTGAAGCTTCCAACACCGGAATCCTATTGCAACAACTGGAAATAATTCTCCCAATTGTTAAATTAATTTTAACAACTTATTTACTGTGCACTACAACAAATACTGAATCAATCATACTGCAACCTACACAATTAAACCACAGAAGAAATAAACACTGGAAGAAATACTAGCACACACACATAAAATAACATAGTAATTTTTGGACCAATGTCCCCAGAAAAACCCAACTCAGGAAAACTGGTGCAACAACTGAGGGTTTTATTATTATGTAGTAGTGTAGAGAAGAATACTAACAAAAATCTAGTGAGGAAAATTCTCAGCACAACTTTACTTCAGAATTTTGGCCCTCTAACCATCTGCGTTAGCCTCTGTGCTACTCTGCATAGTTGGTTGGACGTATAACCTTAGACTGGACTCAGATTAAGTTGTTATGCCTTCTTCTGACCATAAAGACACTTCTCCGACACTCTGGGACCCCTTCCCAGCCTCTGGAACTGAAAATGTCAATCTCTCCCAGCAAATCGACTTTGCCTCTAGAGGCTACTGCGCTACTCTGCGTCAACCTCTGTCTAGATTCTTTGCCTCTCTGAAAACACACTCACTGGATCAAGAAATCTTCCTTTTGCTTCACTTTCCCTACCCCTCTCTCACTACTTCGATCTCACTAGCTCTCTCCAGCAACTGGGAAATCGATCTGCTCATGAAATTGAATTGTTGAAATGTTCTCTCCAAGTGCCCATCGACTTCTTCCTATAATCCTCTATTGAGACTTCTGTTAGACTCCGTCTCATGTCAGAGATTGATTCTTCTTCAAAACCCTGTTTTGAAGAAGAAATCATTTAAATGTTGCTTTTTAGATTATGTAATTTGTTCTTCAGCTCTTCAACCGGCAGCAGCAACTTCAAACTCCTATCCCTGCACAAACAAAACAAAACATGATCAGTAATCAGAGGCAGAAAGCTATTTGGAGAAATCTCACTGCTGATGTTGATATGCCGTTTTCAGCAGTTACAGGAATGCGTCCAGATCTTATAATTAATCCACATGCGTTTCCTTCTAGAATGACTATTGGAACGCTTTTGAAGTCTATAGCTGCTAAGGGTGGTAGTCTCCAGGGAAAGTTTGTTGATGCAACTCCCTTTGCAAGATCGGTGAGGAATCAAGACAATACAACAAAACATACATCAGACTCTACTGTTGATGAATTTGGTCAAGTTTTACCTTCATATGGTTTCAAACTATCATGGCACAGAGGTTCTCTACAGTGGCACCCTTGGTATAGAGCTTACGTGTGAAATATTCATTGGTCCAGTTTACTATCAACGACTTCGTCATATGGGTTCAGAGAAATTTCAGATCTTTTAGCAAAGATGAACTACAGACTGTTGTGGCAACTGTTGCCTTTGGCATGGACATCGACAAGCCCAACATAAGATTTTTACACTTTGGAAGCACGCACTGGAGCCAGGCGGAAGGAGGTGATGGATTATCTCATAGCAGCACAGAAATATTGTGGCATTACAACATGCCGCAGAAAATGTCTTTTGGAGTATTTTGGCGAGAGTGTTGCTTTTGACCATTGTGGTAATTGTGACAACTGTAAAATATCAGTATCTGTTGATCAACGAGACATGGCAAAGGAGGCTTACTTATTGCTCACTTGTATTCAATCTTGTGGAGGTCGTTGGGGTTTTAATGTTCCAATTGACGTTCTTCGCGGATCACGTACAAAGAAACTGACAGAGAATCATTTTGACAAGCTTCCTGTACATGGTTTGGGTAAAACCTATTCATCAAACTGGTGGAAGGCACTTGGTGACCAACTAATCAACCTTGGTTATTTAGAAGAAACAGTAATTGACATATTCAGGACCATCGGAGTTAGTGGGATTTGAAGTGAATTGGGTGCGCTTTTGCAAAGAGTCTGGATTTACTTATAATATTGCAAAAGAAATTCAAGTTGGCATCAGCAAGAGTCAAGCTTCCATAAACCACAACAAACAGCCAAGGATTCTTCCAGTTGCGCAAAGGCTTTGCTGCGGTTGACAAACTGGCGCATTAGCGACATGGTGGCAGCATGAAAACGTATATTCGATTAATCTAAAGACACCTGTCGTGACATTTTGGGGAGGACCTCCTTTGCAGCCAAACCTACCTGCAACACCAACACAATTGCACTGGAATCCTTTCAACATACGAAAACAAATTTCATTGATGGATTGTTCACTATAAGTCGAGCTGGTATATTTCTCGTCTATGTTATTCAAGGTTGACCAAGGAGGTTGGGTTCCACTTGTGATTGCTGTTGTGTCTCTTATTATCATGTATACCTGGCATTATGGTACAGGGAAAAAAATATGAATTTGAAATAGAGACCAAGGTTTCAATGGCATGAATTCTGGGTTTAGGTCCTGGCCTTGGTTTGGTTCGAGTTCCGGGGATTGACCTTCTGTATACAGAACTTGTGAATGGAGTTCCTCGCATATTCTCACATTTCATTACTCATCTTCCTGCTATACATTCTATTGTTGTATTTGTCTGTGTAAAGCATCTACCAGTTAATACAGTTCCGCAAGCAGAGCGTTTTCTTGTTAGGCGCATTGGGCCCAAGGACTTTCACATGTTCAGATTCAGAGGATTATATCTTATGTGAAGAGTCTCAACAGGCACCTACTTCAGACACAGAAAATGCGAATCTGATGTCTTTAGGCATGGTCTCAGTAGAATCATCACAGAATTTAATTGTCTCCGAAGCATCTCCACAACAATCAGGTCTGCCTGTCAGATTTGGTGTTTCTCAAATTCGAACTGTTGATGATGATTTACGATTTCTAAATGATTGCAGGGATGCTGGTGCGGTGCATATTCTGGGTAATACTGTAGTAAGCGCAAGAAGGGAATCTAGCTCGCTGAAGAAAATTGCAATAGATTATATCTATGCTTTCCTTCATAGGATATGCATGGAAAATAATGTCATTTTTAATGTTCCTCATGAGAGCCTCCTAAATGTAGGCCAAGTATTTTATGTTTAAGGAAAAAATAACACTTTTATGCCTCCAAATCTTGGAACACTGTTAGCAACGTGCACAGATGATGAGTTTCAGTAATGGGGAGCCTGCGACAGACAAGAGTTTGTTCCATGATTTCCGCCAAAGATTGTTGGGATTCTTTGGAGATTTTGTGGGATTGCAGGCGATGTGGCTCTTAGAAGGTGGATTGTGGGCTATCGAATGCAACCAAACCACGCAAATGTCTCTCAGTACAGTTGTCACCATGAGCTGAAAGGACAGGATTTTAGCTTAAAGTTGTTTTATTAAAATGGCAAATGCAGCGTGGCAAACCGAACTTAAATCAGGGCTATCTATCACATCCAAAGATTGCGATTTGGTTTAAGATTTCCAATCCTGGTCCTATGGAAATCTGCGCTCCAGATGTATCTCTTAATTGGCCAATTATCAAAAGATGTAGAGGAACTCTGTTCCATGTTTAGAATAGATGAAACGCCCTTTCATAATTTTATGTAATTTCAGGTGAAACAGCGTAGAGGTTTTAGGGAGTCGATTTGTTTTTCCTTAGCAGCATGTATTTATTGTATTAAAAAATTCATTTGTGAAGAGAGGGGAGAGTTTCTGAGTGCTGAGTGTTGGAGAATAGAGCTTTCAATGTACAATTTTTGGCAGGGATTTTTAATGAAAATTTCACAGCTCTGATTTCTGAGATCCCTGTGGCATGATGATTTAGCATTAGTTTTTCTCTTGTTTCATATGTAATCTGTTATGTTTCATTTCACTACATGATCATTTCTAACTGAACAAATGAAGTGTTTAGGTAAGAATTCATGCCTGCCATGCTCTGCCTATAAGTTTGTTCATGTTTAATGTTTTCCTCTGTTTGGCAAGGATTCAGTTATATGCCCTTGTCAGCTCCTCACCAGTCTTGCCATCCCATTTAAAATCTAGATTTGATGCTAAATGTCTTGCCTACCTTGCCTCAGTCGATAACCTGTGTTGCTCATTATATTTCTCTGTTTCAAGCTGTGATTTTGCCCATGCAGCCCAGAAAAACCCCGTTATTTGATTAAAAACCCCAAATCAATCTTTCTAATCAGTTTACTAGCCTAATATCAGAAGTGTTACCCATTTGGTCATCTCATCCCATTGAAGATCTACCGAGATTGACCGGAGAGAGCCTTCTCCTGCCCCGTAGGGCTAGCTACGGGGCTGAATGGTTTGATGTTGCCTTGAGGTTTACCTTTCTCAGCCTGAGGTGAAATCTCAAGCGCTAACATACTGGCGACTCCACTGGGGAGAACAAACTTGTTTGTGGGTTGATGCGTTTGTTTCATAAGTCTTAGACGGAGCCTGAAGTTATGCCAGGTAGCCTTCGAAAACGCTCTTGTTTTACATCAGCGTTAGTAGATAAACGCTGCTTCAGTCAATCTCCGTGAGCTTGTGAATACAACACTTCATTTGCATTTTACCCCAGTACATATGATCAAGATGCAGATCTGATGCTGATGGTGGACAGCAGTCAGACACTTATGCAGGCTGAACCATTCACCTGGCGACTCCCATGCGATCCAGACATTCCAGTGCTTGCTGATCTGTTCATGCAATGATAGGGTATGTGGCAGACCCTGCACTTCGTGAAGCTCTAAAAGGAGTTAGAGAGTGGTTAGTAGATATTGAAATTAATGAAGAATTTTTCAGTATTTTCCTTCAATGTTTGAAATCTCCGAAGCTTCATCTTGAAAGCAAAACTAGATTTTGTGAGTTAGTTGTTGAAAGAGTTGAAAATGAGATTCAGTATCTCGATGAGCAGATTCAGTCATATGATTTCCAAGACCCTAAAAAGTTTTTGGAAATCCTTCCTCCTTCGCAACAAGACATCGTAGACTTGCCTATAGATGTTTACATTGACAATGTGCAGCTGGAAGTATGCATTGCAGAGTTGGGGCAGCCAACAGAGTCCGGTTTCCGTGATCCTATTGTGGCATACATGGACACATTTTTCAGTTTGACTGACAGATCAGGCTGCCTTTTCCGTGACCAGGGTCAGTACGTGCATGAAGGGCTGCCAGCAACTGCATCTGTGACTTCGTGGCAGCATTCTCAAGCGGCTTCATTGTCAGGTTTACTTGAATGGTTAATATGGCATTTCAGCATTACCTGATCTCTTGTTTATACAGCAGATTAGAGTAGATGTTGTACATAAATAAGCAGCCATAAGGGCAGCATCTTGTTTTAGTTGGCTTGAAGATTGTTAAGTTGTTTTTTCAGTCATTTCAGTCTTGAGATCAAATCAGTTTGAGTTCAGTTTCAGTTGTGTCGATGATGACTCCATTGCCCAATGGGTGGAGGCACTGTCTGCTCTCCCAAAGTTCTGCGGTTCTTGGCACCTCCACGGAGCGGCAGCTGCCATCCCAAGTGGAGCCGATGTTAGACTCCGTCTCATGTCAGAGATTGATTCTTCTTCAAAACCCTGTTTTGAAGAAGAAATCATTTAAATGTTGCTTTTTAGATTATGTAATTTGTTCTTCAGCTCTTCAACCGGCAGCAGCGACTTCAAACTCCTATCCCTGCACAAACAAAACAAAACATGATCAGTAATCAGAGGCAGAAAGCTATTTGGAGAAATCTCACTGCTGATGTTGATATGCCGTTTTCAGCAGTTACAGGAATGCGTCCAGATCTTATAATTAATCCACATGCGTTTCCTTCTAGAATGACTATTGGAACGCTTTTGAAGTCTATAGTTGCTAAGGGTGGTAGTCTCCAGGGAAAGTTTGTTGATGCAACTCCCTTTGCAAGATCTGTGAGGAATCAAGACAATACAACAAAACATACATCATACTCTACTGTTGATGAATTTGGTCAAGTTTTACCTTCATATGGTTTCAAACTATCATGGCACAGAGGTTCTCTACAGTGGCACCCTTGGTATAGAGCTTACGTGTGAAATATTCATTGGTCCAGTTTACTATCAACGACTTCGTCATATGGGTTCAGAGAAATTTCAGATCTTTTATCAAAGATGAACTACAGACTGTTGTGGCAACTGTTGCCTTTGGCATGGACATCGACAAGCCCAACATAAGATTTTTACACTTCGGAAGCACGCACTGGAGCCAGGCGGAAGGAGGTGATGGATTCTCTCATAGCAGCACAGAAATATTGTGGCATTACAACATGCCGCAGAAAATGTCTTTTGGAGTATTTTGGCGAGAGTGTTGCTTTTGACAATTGTGGTAATTGTGACAACTGTACAATATCAGTATCTGTTGATCAACGAGACATGGCAAAGGAGGCTTACTTGTTGCTCACTTGTATTCAATCTTGTGGAGGTCGTTGGGGCTTTAATGTTCCAATTGACGTTCTTCGCGGATCACGTACAAAGAAACTGACAGAGAATCATTTTGACAAGCTTCCTGTACATGGTTTGGGTAAAACCTATTCATCAAACTGGTGGAAGGCACTTGGTGACCAACTAATCAACCTTGGTTATTTAGAAGAAACAGTAATTGACATATTCAGGACCATCGGAGTTAGTGGGATTTGAAGTGAATTGGGTGCACTTTTGCAAAGAGTCTGGATTTACTTATAATATTGCAAAAGAAATTCAAGTTGGCATCAGCAAGAGTCAAGCTTCCATAAACCACAACAAACAGCCAAGGATTCTTCCAGTTGCGCAAAGGCTTTGCTGCGGTTGACAAACTGGCGCATTAGCGACATGGTGGCAGCATGAAAACGTATATTCGATTAATCTAAAGACACCTGTCGTGACATTTTGGGGAGGACCTCCTTTGCAGCCAAACCTACCTGCAACACCAACACAATTGCGCTGGAATCCTTTCAACATACGAAAACAAATTTCATTGATGGATTGTTCACTATAAGTCGAGCTGGTATATTTCTCGTCTATGTTATTCAAGGTTGACCAAGGAGGTTGGGTTCCACTTGTGATTGCTGTTGTGTCTCTTATTATCATGTATACCTGGCATTATGGTACAGGGAAAAAAATATGAATTTGAAATAGAGACCAAGGTTTCAATGGCATGGATTCTGGGTTTAGGTCCTGGCCTTGGTTTGGTTCGAGTTCCGGGGATTGACCTTCTGTATACAGAACTTGTGAATGGAGTTCCTCGCATATTCTCACATTTCATTACTCATCTTCCTGCTATACATTCTATTGTTGTATTTGTCTGTGTAAAGCATCTACCAGTTAATACAGTTCCGCAAGCAGAGCGTTTTCTTGTTAGGCGCATTGGGCCCAAGGACTTTCACATGTTCAGATTCAGAGGATTATAGCTTATGTGAAGAGTCTCAACAGGCACCTACTTTAGACACAGAAAATGCGAATCTGATGTCTTTAGGCATGGTCTCAGTAGAATCATCACAGAATTTAATTGTCTCCGAAGCATCTCCACAACAATCAGGTCTGCCTGTCAGATTTGGTGTTTCTCAAATTCGAACTGTTGATGATGATTTACGATTTCTAAATGATTGCAGGGATGCTGGTGTGGTGCATATTCTGGGTAATACTGTAGTAAGCGCAAGAAGGGAATCTAGCTCGCTGAAGAAAATTGCAATAGATTATATCTATGCTTTCCTTCAGAGGATATGCATGGAAAATAATGTCATTTTTAATGTTCCTCATGAGAGCCTCCTAAATGTAGGCCAAGTATTTTATGTTTAAGGAAAAAATAACACTTTTATGCCTCCAAATCTTGGAACACTGTTAGCAACGTGCACAGATGATGAGTTTCAGTAATGGGGAGCCTGCGACAGACAGGAGTTTGTTCCATGATTTCCGCCAAAGAGTGTTGGGATTCTTTGGAGATTTTGTGGGATTGCAGGCGATGTGGCTCTTAGAAGGTGGATTGTGGGCTATCGAATGCAACCAAACCACGCAAATGTCTCTCAGTACAGTTTTCACCATGAGCTGAAAGGACAGGATTTTAGCTTAAAGTTGTTTTATTAAAATGGCAAATGCAGCGTGGCAAACCGAACTTAAATCAGGGCTATCTATCACATCCAAAGATTGCGATTTGGTTTAAGATTTCCAATCCTGGTCCTATGGAAATCTGCGCTCCAGATGTATCTCTTAATTGGCCAATTATCAAAAGATGTAGAGGAACGTTGTTCCATGTTTAGAATAGATGAAACGCCCTTTCATAATTTTATGTAATTTCAGGTGAAACAGCGTAGAGGTTTTAGGGAGTCGATTTGTTTTTCCTTAGCAACATGTATTTATTGTATTAAAAAATTCATTTGTGAAGAGAGGGGAGAGTTTCTGAGTGCTGAGTGCTGGAGAACAGAGCTTTCAATGTACAGTTTTTGGCAAGGATTTTTAATGAAAATTTCACAGCTCTGATTTCTGAGATCCCTGTGGCATGATGATTTAGCATTAGTTTTTCTCTTGTTTCATATGTAATCTGTTATGTTTCATTTCACTACATGATCATTTCTAACTGAACAAATGAAGTGTTTAGGTAAGAATTCATGCCTGCCATGCTCTGCCTATAAGTTTGTTCATGTTTAATGTTTTCCTCTGTTTGGCAAGGATTCAGTTATATGCCCTTGTCAGCTCCTCACCAGTCTTGCCATCCCATTTAAAATCTAGATTTGATGCTAAATGTCTTGCCTACCTTGCCTCAGTCGATAACCTGTGTTGCTCATTATATTTCTCTGTTTCAAGCTGTGATTTTTCCCATGCAGCCCAGAAAAACCCCGTTATTTGATTAAAAACCCCAAATCAATCTTTCTAATCAGTTTACTAGCCTAATATCAGAAGTGTTACCCATTTGGTCATCTCATCCCATTGAAGATCTACCGAGATTGACCGGAGAGAGCCTTCTCCTGCCCCGTAGGGCTAGCTACGGGGCTGAATGGTTTGATGTTGCCTTGAGGTTTACCTTTCTCAGCCTGAGGTGAAATCTCAAGCGCTAACAACTTCAACAACCAAAATCTTAATCTATGGCTAGGATTAACTTGAAGTCGATTCGTGTGAGTTTCTAGAATATTCACACCATAACTTAATTCATTCTGATTAATTAATTATATTCCCTAATTTTAGACTTAGGAAATATTTAAAAAGTGGCTAATAATCTAATTAAGTCATTTCTAGGTGGAATTTCCAGAAACAATTTCTGATTTTTGGACATCTCATGTATTCTAGCCTCTCTACAAAATTTCGTGGCTAGAACATATCCAATGCTACAAAAACTAACACTCCATCTTAGTGAGGAATGTGTTCTAGTGTTGTTACCCACCAACTACTGCGAAATTCTGATATGTGTTGCATATGTGCTACTACTGACCCCGCAAAACTGTTGTCAACATTGCATCTGCACTGCAACTTCCTCTCCATCTGTTGCTACTGCAACTACAACTGAACATCATCCTAAATATTGAATCAACTGTGATAAGTATGATACATTTGTCACTCGAGTCTCTAACTTCTGCTAGTATATGTGCTTTCACTGAGGTATCTGTGATGTTGCTGACTCTACACTATGCCACTCTGAAATGTGCTTCCCATCATCTAACTACAACTAGACTCTACATCTATCACTTTGGAATCTGAATGCATCTACTGTTGCTGATCCATCCTACTACAAAATACTATGGGCTTGTAGCAAGGTATTGATTCAAGAGGTGGACCTCCTTAAGAATGTTGCCCAACTGTAGCACTATGAGGCTACAACACCAAGTCACCCCACTTCACTCCTCGGGGTATATCAGCGAACATGACGAAGTCTTCCTCCAACATAGAGGACATCTTATCGATCTTTGTTGATGCTGCCTACTAGTCATGTTTCTCCTCCTTGTCCTTCTTCCTGAAAGAACATTGAATGTTGTAGTGGCCAAGCTCACCACATCTAAAGCACTTGACCTTCGACAGGTCCTTCTTCTTCTTTTGCTTCTCCCCCTGTCCTTGACTAGGACCCTTTGATGTGAGGGCCACATTCTCCTCTCCCTTCACTTGCTTCGACCCGCTATTGCTGCCACTGATGGAGCTCTTCAAAATAGCTCGTCTCAACTCCTCCTGCAACAAATCGACCCACATCCTGTCCAAACTTGGCAAAGTTTCTCTGCCCAAGATACTTTGGACAAATACCTGCCACTCCTCTAAGACACTGTTGAGTGTTAATCATACTAGCTCTGTGGGTTGAGGCGTTGCCCCAACAACTGACAACTGGTCTCAGATCTCCTAAATCCTAGTGAGGAAGGGGTATATTCTTTCCCCTTTCTGCATCCTTGTGCATCTCAGTTTCTCCTCCAAGTACATCTTCCACTACTCGGAAGTGCCCTGGTATAGCGTGGAAAGTGTAACCCACATCTCTTTGGTCGTTCCCTTGGCGTCTATGTGTGATACAACATGATCTAGGACATCAATATAGGGATTCAGGCCATATCCATCTAGAAGGAAGGGCATCCTTGTCTTCCAGATGACATAGTTGGAAGTACCGTCCAACCTCTCCTGATCTCGAAGTTTGGTAGTGGCCATCACAAAATGATGTCTAAAATCTCCTCTTTCCTTCTGCTCAGCTATTTCTAGGCTATTCACACTCCCTTCTGGAGGGAGAAAAAACTTCTCACAATGTCTGTTGATCTGCAAGGAAATTTAAATTTCTTAAGACTAGAAGTTCCTTGAGGAAAATTTCCCCTTAGTGTGTGTTATTCTTCCTCCCAATGCTAGTTATTCTAGAGAAAACTGTTGCAAAACTATTGTGTCCAACTAGAGATCTACTCTGTGAAAAACATTGGTTTCTCCCTCTACCTCTGCAAACCCTTGATCTTGAGATATCAAATTTTTTTGTCCCTCTCAGAAAAATCAATTTCTCCTCAATTCGACCTCTTGGCCAAGGTGATTATGTTTCCTTTGGGGTTTCGAATTGCTGCCCCTCAATGAACAGTGAAAATCCCTCTTCACTACTGAGCATTCCGGCTGATCATTTGTGCTCTGATACCTTGTGAAAATTTCAACGCAGGAATCCTATTGCACCAACTGGAAATAAATGTCCTAATTGTTAAATTAATTTTAACAATTTATTTACTATGTGCTACAACAAATATAGAATCAATCACACTGCAACCTACACAAATAAATTGCGGAAGAAATACTAGCGCACACACATAAAATAACACAGTTATTTTTGGGCCAATGTCCCCGGAAAAACCCAACTTGGGAAAACCGGTGCGGTAGCTGAGGGTTTTATTATTATGCAGCAGTGAAATAATCTGAGTACAACTAGATGCCAAAACTGGAAATCCTACAGAGAAATACTGGAAACAATCTAGTGAGGAAATTTCCTCACTCCACAGGAAAATCCCGACACAACTTTCCTTCAGAATTTCGGCCCTCTAACCCTCTACATTAGCCTCTGCGCTGCTCTGCATAGCTGACTGAACATCTAAACTCAGATTGGACTATGATGAAGTCGTTATGCCTTTTTCTGACCAAAACTACACTTCTCCAACACTCTGGGACTCCTTCCTGGCCTCTGGAACTAAAAATGTTAATCTCTCCCAGCAAATTGACTTTGCCTTTAGAGGCTACTGCGCTACTCTGTGTCAGCCTCTCTATGGTTTCTCTGCCTCTCTACAAATGCACTCACCAGATCAGGAAATATTCCTCCGACTTCACTGTCCCTGCCACTCTCTCAGTGCTTTGATCTCACTAGTTCTCTCTCCAACAACTCACTACTTCTACTCAGGAAATCGATCTTCTCATGAAATCAAGTTGTTGAAGTGTTCACTCTAGATGCCCATCAACTTCTTATAATCCACTGTTCAGACTTCAACGACCAAGATTAGATCTTAATCTATGGCTAGGATTAACATGAAGTCGATCCGTGTGAGTTTCTAGAATATTCACACCATAACTTAATTAATTATGATTAATTAGTCATATTCCCTAAGTTTATACCTAAGAAATATTTAAAAAACGACTAAAAATCTAATTAATTGATTTCTAGGTGGAATTTCTAGAAACGATTTTTGGGTTTTGGAGATCTCATGTATTCTATCCTCTCCACAAAATTTCGTGGCTAGAACACGTCCGATGCTACAAAAAATAACATGTACGTTGTTGATGTCTAGCCACTGTGACTAATTGCGACTGTTCAACCACTACACAACTCTGATGTTGCATCTGTGTTGTTGTTGGCTCTGCAATATTGCTGCCAACTCTACATATGCACTGCAACTACCCCTCATATGTTGTTGTTGAAACTGCAACTACAACAATTGAGAATCATCCTAAATACTTAATCAACTGTGTCTCTCTTGCATTTGTCTCCTAAGTTCTAACTGCTACTAGCCCCTGCACTTTCCACTATAGAATATGCTCTGATGTTGACTCCACTACTGAGCCTCCTACTTTATTTCCAACACTGCACTTCGCTCCTTAGCACCTGACTGCCACTAGTTTGCAACTGTCACTCAGGTATCATCTACCTGGATCACTCACACCGAACCATCCTGCTACTAAATATTGTGGGAAAGGTAATGATCCATGAGGAGGACACCTCAATGGACCCTTCCCAAGTCTGTAGCTTTCAGAATATAACTCCATATCGTCCCACCTCTCTCCTAGACGTATACCTACAAACGTAGTGAAATCTTCCTCCAACCTGGAGGACAACTTATCTAACTCTGCGGACGTAGTCATTTGGTATTGATTCTCCTATTTTTCCTTCTTCTTGATATGACATTGTGTACTGTAGTGGCCAAATTCTCCATACCTAAAGCACTTGACCTTAGATAGTTCATTTTTCTTCTTCTTCTCCCCTTGACCCTTTGATTCTAGGACCACATTTTCCTCTTCCGTCTCACCCTTCACGCCCTTGTTGTTTCTTCCGCTGATGGTACTCTTCAATAGAGCATGCCTCAACTCCTCCTGTTGTAAGTCAGACCACACCCTGTACCATCTAGGCAATGTGTCTCTGCCCAAGATACTTTGGACAAACACTTGCCGCTCCTATGAGACATTGTTTAGTGCCAAACATACAAGTTGTGTTGGTTGAGGTGCCTTTCTAATGGATGCAATCTAATTTCGTACTTCCTAAATCCTATTGAGGAAGGAATCTATGCTTTCACCCTTCTGAATCCTGATGCTCCTCAGCTTCTCCTGTAGGAACATCTTTCATTGCCCGGAAGTACTCTGAGATAGCTAGGAGAGAGCATCCCACATCTCCTTGGTCGTCCCTTTGTCTGCCACATGTGAGACTATATGATCTCGAACTCCATCCAAGATCAATTGCTTCACCTTCACCATCTCTTTCTTGTACTCCTTCATCTCATCTGGGTCCTAGGGTACTACCGCCACACTCTCTACATAGGTCTTTAGACCATATCCATTTAGAAGGAAGGACATCCTAACCTTCCAGATAACATAGTTGGAGGCTACCTCCAACCTATCCTGATCTTTGAGCCTAGTTGTGGCCATCTCTAAAACTGGTAAAAAATATCCCTCTTCCTCTAATTGGCTGTTGAATCTGCTATTTTCACTCCCCGTTGGAGTGAGAAAATCTGCTCACAGCTACTACCAATCTGCAACTAGAAAAATCAGATCTCTAAAACTTGAAATCCCCTGAGAGAAATTTACCTTGGTGTGTGCTATTTCTCTTCCACCCAGTGTTGATTCTGCTATTGAAAAACCCTTATGCGCCCAAGAAAGGAATCTTCTCAACAAAAACACTGATATGCTTCTCCGGAATTACTTCCCAAGTTCACTAACTGCCTGCTGGAACTCCTTTTAGGCTCTGCGAATTTTTCCTGCCACCTGTACTGGAAAAATCGAAGCCTTTGCCCAGCAGTTCGATTTGCTAAGCCAACCATTGCACAGATCTGGAAATCATGATGCCAAAGTCCCTCTGAATTTGGACGTTTCTACCTTTTTCTTCCAAGCTTCCCGCTTGATTAATCTCACTATAATATCATGTGAAAAAATCACCACTAAAATCCTATTGCAACAACTAATGTTGTTTCTTTTAACCGTTAATTAATTTAGTAGTTTATTGCTACGACAACAATGAAATAAAGACACTACAATCTTCAAAAAAATACTGCAGAAAACATTAGCACTGGAAACAGAGAAATATTCTAGCACACATAAAAATCGACAATGTTATTTTTAAACAATTGTCTCTGGAAAAACCCAATTTGGGAAAACCGGTGCAACAGTTGAGGGTTTTTATTATTAAGCAGCTGCGAAATTCTGAGTGTAATATGGATGTTGAAAACTGGCAATCCTATAGAGAAAATACTGGCAAAAATTATCTGAGTGAAATTACCCTCACTTTGAGAAATCTTGATACTATTTGACCTTTGAAAAGCAAGTTGTCCGCCTAGCCCTGCGTAGGCCTTGCGTCACCTTTGCGCAATCCCTTAAACGCTACAACCTATAACTTCTGCAAATCTAGTTGTCCTGCTTGTTGTTGACTGAGAAACTGTCTCTTCGAAACTCTGGAAATATCTTCTGGCCTCTGGAACTGATAACCAAATTCACCCCAGCAAAATCGAACTGCTTACTTGAGGCTTCTAAGTTGCCTCTGCGCAACCTCTTGGAGAAAATATCGGCCTCTCTTCAAATTACTCACCAGATCTAGAAAAATTTCCTCTGCCTTCACTATCCCTGCCCCTCTCTCTCTCTGCTTCCCTTCTAAAGCTCGAACTCTTCCGGACACTAATTTCCACTCTCTCGAAAATCAATCTCTCTAAGGAAATAGAAATCAAGTGTGTGTTCTCCATCTACCCATCGATTTCTTCTTACAATGTTTTCTTGGACCTCCAATGACCAAGATTAAATCCTAATCGATGGCCAAGAACATATCTGAGTTGATCCATGTGAGTTTCTAAATGATTCACACCTTATCTCAATTAATACTAATTAATTAACCACTTTTCCTAAGTTTAGATTTAAGAAATATTTAAAAATAGGCTAATAATCTAATTGAGACACTTCTAGTTGGAATTTCCACAAACAATTTCAGGGTTATGGAGAACTCCTGTGTTTTAGCCTCTCCACAAAGCTTCGAGACTAGAGCACATTTGATGTTACAAAAACTAACACAAACAATATGCAAAGCATAACAACAATGGTTTATGTGGCAGTGATTTCATTTTTCCAATAGGGTATAAATTTTTGTCTCTAATGTGGAAGTCATCATCATCCCACCACCAATCCTTATTTAACTATGCCATTTCTATTTGATTCTAAGTAATATCATTATCATAATTGACCTCAGGTTTGGGTAATTTATCTATAAGCTTAATATCTTTTGGTTTGAAAGAACTTATGACCTGTCTCTTGCTATCAACTATGTTATGGGTTTAATATCAACATGATTTATAGACCAATATACCTTATCAATATACTGGATAAGTGCAGGCCTCACTGCGAATTTGCATAGGGTTGAACATCGAATGTTAACATATCCATTTTCATCCTCCAGGTCTTCATTTGCAAAATCTCCTTTTTCAATAAATTCATAAACTTCACTCCAACTTTTACAATGCTTGACAATTTTGTAGGATATATCAGAGAACACAAACAAGTTTGGATCGATTGTGTCCTCTGCAAGGTCTGTAAGCTTCATTTTCTTTTGCCCTTTTTTAGCGTCATTTCCACAAATACAAAATATCCACGAAAAACATAAGTAAAAGAACAACTCTCAACACAAGAAAAACCATTATTGAGACCTAATAACATAAGATCATACCTCTATGTAGATAAACTAAAAAGTATACTCTACCATGTGATAATAGAACAATGTTCAAATAAAAATACAAGGTAATTATTTGAATTGAGACTATGATCATTTCAATGTTGTGCAGTTTATTAATTACTAATTATAAACCTTACTTACAATACACCCAAATACCTTACTTACACTACACCCAAATAATAGATTTGTAAAGAAATTCATTCAATTTTCAAAAAGACCAAGAGCACCATATCTTGTTGTGTACGTCAGAACCATTTA
The DNA here is from genome assembly GCA_031772625.1 of Pinus tabuliformis. Taxonomy (NCBI): domain Eukaryota; kingdom Viridiplantae; phylum Streptophyta; class Pinopsida; order Pinales; family Pinaceae; genus Pinus; species Pinus tabuliformis. The sequence goes on from CM062817.1 coordinate 242,407,279, forward strand.
TCAAACCACAAAACAATTAGTGCTAATCTTATTTAAAGCACAATTAAACTTAATTTTATCGGGTATCAAACATCAGTTGTTTAAAAGAATGCTTTTACATTATCTTGATATTATTGGATCCTTAATCATGTTCAAATAAATCATAATACTAAATCATCCTATCTTTTTATGGAAAAGGAAGTTTATTGATCTAACTGCTAACCATGTGATTAATTAACATAACGAAAATCAAATTTAATTAATCACGTTTATCGATATTATATGTTGGAACTTTAAAAGAAATTACATTTGTAATCATAAGGCGATAGGCTAATATCTAATATATTGAAATGATGGGTGATGTCATCTAGGATGACATGGCGAAAGTAATGGGTGACACATTTCTACCAGTTTTAACGTTTTATTAGATATGGGAAGGTCAAAACTTCAATGCCACGTGTCAGGTGCCATGTCAGCACTGGCCATGTGTTAAGAGATGATTAGGTATGATGTGTTGTCATATCAATATATTGGAAACTTAATGAAATAACCATTAGTATGTGGATATGTGGGTAGGTGTCAATAAACCTGTAAATTTATGTTATTAGACAGGTAGGTGGGGAAGCTATATTGCTATATTGGTATCGGGATTTTTCATAATGAATGACTCTTAAAAGAGCCCATTCCAATATGCGAAAGTTGGTCAAGCATGAAACATCATGGCATAGTGCTATTGCTATTCGGATATTGAAGTATTTGATGAACTCCTCCTTGTTAAAACAAACCTACGATAACCCAATATTGGAAGATGGTAAAATATCGCACAACTCTGAGTCAATTACATATCATGACTTCCAAATAATATGAACAAGTCTAGGACTAAGGAATGATATCCAATATGGTTGAGTTTGGAATTTTCACTTAATTTTTTATTTTTTTTTAACATTATGAATACGTTTTAGAAAATGTTTACCATTATAATTATTTACAAATTTGATAATTTTGAAAAAATAAATAAATTGAAAAGTATATGTAATAACGAGATAAAATAAAATTGAAAAGTATATCCAATTAGATAAAATAAAATTGAAAATTAGAGTCCCAAAATTTTTTGGATAAAAATCTCAATATGGTTATTTTTATTTTATTTTATTTTTTATTTTTTATATTTTTATATTTTTTATTTATTTATTTATTTTTATTTTTATTTTACTATTATTATTACTAGCATTTGCACTTTATGTTGCAAAGGAAACGCCGTAAGGCATAGAGTGGGGAAGAATAGCGACATGTGAATGGACATTGTTGAAAGCAAGGGTGGATGATAATGAGTTACAATTGCAATAGTTAGTTATGTGTATTCTGAAAATGGATATTTTGTAAATAATAATAGTTTGTGGAAGAATAGCGACATGTGAATGGACATTGTTGAAAGAAAGGGTGGATGATAATGAGTTACAGTTGAAAGTATTAGTTATGTGTATTTTTAATATGGATATTTTGTAAATAATAGTAGTGTGTGGAAGAATAGCAACATGTGAATGGACATTGTTGAAAGCTAGGGTGGATGATAATGAGTTATACTTGAAATTATTAGCTATGTGTATTCTGAATATGGCTATTTTGAAAATAATAGTAATAGTTTTTGTACATTATTTTGAAGGGTTTTTTTTTTGTCTTTCGAGATGTAATTTTTCCATATGCTACCTGTTTATGGTGTTATTAAAAAATACTAATAGATTGTAATGGAAGAGGTGAACAACATCATGGTTGTCGTTACATATTTGAAAATGCATGAAAAATTGTTGGAGCCATCGAAGCTTGGAGTAAAACACTTATCCTTCACACCATCTACTCTGAAGCAGACCTCAAGTAAGTCTTCCAGTTTTTAAGGCATCATGCTTTTAATGAGTTTAACCTTCTAAAGGTTTCCTACTTCTAGACCTCATAGGTTTCTTAATCAATTATAGGCAGGAAATTTGTTACAATGAGATGAGACTTGTTCATAAAAAGTGTTCAGAACCATATTTTGGCTGTGTTGCTTTTCTAAGCCCTGCCAACTTACCAGTTGATGACAGTTGCAGCTCCAACACCTGATAAGTATGAAAATTAGAATTAATCCAGGAAACCAAATTGAAGTTTGTCTATTCTTCCAAGTCGATTGAAAAACTACCACTGGTGGCGCCATTCTCAAGAAGTTTTGGGTTATGTTATGTAAATATCCCTTGACAAAACATATGTAAATTTCTAGTTGAAAATTTCCATACCTTGTGAAATTCATCAATACTGGACATTTTCACTAGCAGACTGATGCTAGGTCGATCTTTTGAATGTTTTGTTGACATCCTTAGACTTCTAAGTGTCTAAGGAATACGATTTTATTAATCGGATACATTTGGATTTTTTGAAGAAGGTGGGCAATCAATTTCTTCCAGTATATATAATTCATCATTTTACATTTTTGTTGATGGGCTTTGTATATATAATTCATCATTTTACATTTTTTGTTGATGGGCTTTGAGTATGTCTTAGTAATTTTTTATTTATGATATTTCGATATGTAAGTAGACTTGTAGTTCAAATAAAATTTTGCCAAAATTTAAATTTAAGTAGGCTATTGCTTCAACCTTACGACATTGATGGCGTTCTATGTTAATTTTTCTACAATTTAGCTTGGAACATGAGCCCTTGTAGAATGATAGTCTTGAACATAATCATATTCTTCCAATATATGATTCATCATTTTACATTTTTTGTTGATGGCCTTTGAGTACGTCTCAATACTTTTTTATTTATGATATTTCCATATGTAAGTATACCTGTAGTTCAAATATAGTTTTTCCAAATTTTAAATTTAAATAGGCTACTGCTTCAAGTTTATGGCAGTGCTGGTATTTTATTTTAATTTTTCTACAGTGTAGCTTGGAACATGAGCCCCTGTAGAATGATAGTCTTGAACATAACCATATTCTTCCAATATATATAATTCATCATTTTACATCTTTTGTTGATGGGCTTTGAGTACGTCTCAAATAATTTTTTGTTTATGATATTTCCATATCTAAATAGACCTATATTCAAATATAATTTTGCCAAAATTTAAATTTAAATATGCTACTACTTCAACCTTGTGTCGTTGATGGTATTCTATGTTAATTTTCATGTAGTTTAGCTTGGAACATGAGACCCTATAGGATGATCGTCTTGACCATCAAATCGGGCATAGGGCATCCAATGCTCTGTATGTGTGGCTGATAGATTATAGTTGATAGATTATCTATTGATTCACTTTCTGGTAGTTGCAATATAATTTCTATATTAGCAGACTGGAACTAATCTACATTTTTGCAGTATACCTGAGTGTGTGATTTAGAGGGTTTGATGATATTTCCATATGTAAGTATACCTGTAGTTCAAATATAGTTTTTCCAAATTTTAAATTTAAATAGGCTACTGCTTCAAGCTTATGGCAGTGCTGGTATTTTATTTTAATTTTTCTGCAGTGTAGCTTGGAACATGAGCCCCTGTAGAATGATAGTCTTGAACATAACCATATTCTTCCAATATATATAATTCATCATTTTACATCTTTTGTTGATGGGCTTTGAGTACGTCTCAATAATTTTTTGTTTATGATATTTCCATATCTAAATAGACCTATATTCAAATATAATTTTGCCAAAATTTAAATTTAAATATGCTACTACTTCAACCTTGTGTCGTTGATGGTATTCTATGTTAATTTTCATGTAGTTTAGCTTGGAACATGAGACCCTATAGGATGATCGTCTTGACCATCAAATCGGGCATAGGGCATCCAATGCTCTGTATGTGTGGCTGATAGATTATAGTTGATAGATTATCTATTGATTCACTTTCTGGTAGTTGCAATATAATTTCTATATTAGCAGACTGGAACTAATCTACATTTTTGCAGTATACCTAAGTGTGTGATTTAGAGGGTTTGTGATAATTTAGTAGGAGATAAGAATGGATTGGTACGAGTGATCACCAATCTATTGAATCAAAAACATGTAGTCAACATGTCCTTGTGGATCACATGTCGAGAGTGGTAAAATGTTTTCCAGAACTTTAGTATTACATCATTAAGTTTTCAGTAACTTTTACAATAATAAAATAGTTGTGCATTGATTGTTGTTGCATGACAACTTTGTAGACTTGTGCTACTTTAATAGGATCTAGGAATGGATGGGTGAATGAGTTGTATTGCAACATAGTTAACTAAAGCTCTATGAGTTATGCCACAACATACTTGAGTGAATGAATTTTAATGACGTTCACATCATTAAGATTTAGATAAGTTTTACAATAATAAAATAGTTGTGCATTGATTGTTGTTGCATGACAACATTGTATACTTGTGCTACTTTAATAGGATCTAGGAATGGATGGGTGAATGAGTTGTATTGCAGCATAGTTAACTAAATCTCGATGAGTTATGCCACAAAGTACTTGAATGAATGAATTTTAATGACGTTCACAAGACCTCATGGTCTAAGGGACCAACAAATAATTATTTTAATGATTGGTCACAAAGTGATTGTTGCATGAATTGAATGGTGACTTGAAAATGACCTCATTTCAATAAGGCACATGTGAATCATGTGTCAAGAGTGGTAAGTTATATGTTGGCAGTAACTTTTACAGTTATAAAATAGACTTGTGCTAGTTTAATAGGCTCTAGGAATGGATGGGTGAATGAGTTGGATTGCAACATAGTTAGCTAAAGCTCGATGAGTTATGCCACGAAATACTTGAATGAATGGATGAGTTTTAATGAAGTTCACAAGACCTCACGGTCTAAGGGACCAACAAATAATGATTTTAATGATTTGTCACAAAGTGATTGTTGCATGAATTGAATGGTGACTTGAAAATGACCTCATTTCAATAGGCCCATGTGAATCATGTGTCAAGAGTGGTAAATTATATGTTGGTAGTAACTTTTACATTTATAAAATACTCATGGATTGATTGTTGTTGCATGAAAGAAAATTATGACTTAGACCAATCACATTGAAAGAATACTTTACAAAAGCCAAAATGTAATCAAGACTGGGTCCCTTACATTTATAGAATACTCATGGATTGATTGTTGTTGCATGAAAGAAAATTATGACTTAGACTAATCACATTGAAAGAATACTTTACAAAAGCCAAAATGTAATCAAGAATGGGTCCCTTAGTGTATTCCAGTGATGTGTTTGGAGGGTATGTGATATTTTAATGGGATCAAATTGTGTTATTTTAGTGGGTGAATGAGATGGATTGCAACATAGTTAACTAAAGCTTGGTGAGTTGAGTTGTGTATGCCACAAAATACTTATGGAAATCGGTCACGAAGTGATTGTTGCACGAATTGAATGGTGAATTGAAACTATCGTGATTGTTGCATGAATTGAATGGTGACTTGAAACTGCCTCACTTCAACAGGCCCGTGTGAACCATGTGTCAAGAATGGTAAGTTATATTGGTAGTAACTTTTACAGTTATAAAATACTTAAAGATTGATTTTTGTTACAGGAAAACAAATTATGACCGATCACATTGAAAGAATACCTCACAAAAGCCACATTGAAAGAATACCTCACAAACGCCAAAATGTAATAGTGCTAGTATTCCAGTGATGTGTTTGGAGGGTTTGGGTTATGTTATGTAAATATCCCTTGACAAAACATATGTAAATTTCTAGTTGAAAATTTCCATACCTTGTGAAATTCATCAATACTGGACATTTTCACTAGCAGATTGATGCTAGGTCGATATTTTGAATGTTTTGTTGACATCCTTAGACTTCTAAGTGTCTAAGGAATACGATTTTATTAATTGGATACATTTGGATTTTTTTTGAAGGTGGGAAATCAATTTCTTCCAGTATAGATAATTCATCATTTTACATTTTTGTTGATGGGCTTTGTATATATAATTCATCATTTTACATTTTTTGTTGATGGGCTTTGAGTATGTCTTAGTAATTTTTTATTTATGATATTTCGATATGTAAGTAGACTTGTAGTTCAAATAAAATTTTGCCAAAATTTAAATTTAAGTAGGCTATTGCTTCAACCTTACGACATTGATGGTGTTCTATGTTAATTTTTCTACAATTTAGCTTGGAACATGAGCCCTTGTAGAATGATAGTCTTGAACATAATCATATTCTTCCAATATATGATTCATCATTTTACATTTTTTGTTGATGGCCTTTGAGTACGTCTCAATACTTTTTTATTTATGATATTTCCATATGTAAGTATACCTGTAGTTCAAATATATTTTTTCCAAATTTTAAATTTAAATAGGCTACTGCTTCAAGCTTATGGCAGTGCTGGTATTTTATTTTAATTTTTCTACAGTGTAGCTTGGAACATGAGCCCCCGTAGAATAATAGTCTTGAACATAACCATATTCTTCCAATATATATAATTCATCATTTTACATCTTTTGTTGATGGGCTTTGAGTACGTCTCAATAATTTTTTGTTTATGATATTTCCATATCTAAATAGACCTATATTCAAATATAATTTTTCCAAAATTTAGATTTAAATATGCTACTACTTCAACCTTGTGTCGTTGATGGTATTCTATGTTAATTTTCATGTAGTTTAGCTTGGAACATGAGACCTTATAGAATGATCGTCTTGAACATCAGATCGGGCATAGGGCATCCAATGCTCAGTATGTGTGGCTGATAGATTATAGTTGATAGATTATCTATTGATTCACTTTCTGGTAGTTGCAATATAATTTCTATATTAGCAGACTGGAACTAATCTACATTTTTGCAGTATACCTGAGTGTGTGATTTAGAGGGTTTGTGATAATTTAGTCGGAGATAAGAATGGATTGGTACGAGTGATCACCAATATATTGAATCAAAAACATGTAGTCAACATGTCCTTGTGGATCACATGTCGAGAGTGGTAAAATGTTTTTCAGAACTTTAGTATTACATCTTTAAGTTTTCAGTAACTTTTACAATAATAAAATAGTTGTGCATTGATTGTTGTTGCATGACAACTTCGTAGACTTGTGCTACTTTAATAGGATCTAGGACTGGATGGATGAATGAGTTGTATTACAACATAGTTAACTAAAGCTCTATGAGTTATGCCACAACATACTTGAGTGAATGAATTTTAATGACGTTCACATCATTAAGATTTCGATAAGTTTTACAATAATAAAATAGTTGTGCATTGATTGTTGTTGCATGACAACTTTGTATACTTGTGCTACTTTAATAGGATCTAGGAATGGATGGGTGAATGAGTTGTATTGCATCATAGTTAACTAAATCTCGATGAGTTATGCCACAAAGTACTTGAATGAATGAATTTTAATGACGTTCACAAGACCTCATGGTCTAAGGGACCAACAAATAATTATTTTAATGATTGGTCACAAAGTGATTGTTGCGTGAATTGAATGGTGACTTGAAAATGACCTCATTTCAATAAGGCACATGTGAATCATGTGTCAAGAGTGGTAAGATATATGTTGGCAGTAACTTTTACAGTTATAAAATAGACTTGTGCTAGTTTAATAAGTTCTAGGAATGGATGGGTGAATGAGTTGGATTGCAACATAGTTAGCTAAAGCTCGATGAGTTATGCCATGAAATACTTGAATGAATGGATGAGTTTTAATGAAGTTCACAATACCTCACGGTCTAAGGGACCAACAAATAATGATTTTAATGATTTGTCACAAAGTGATTGTTGCATGAATTGAATGGTGACTTGAAAATGACCTCATTTCAATAGGCCCATGTGAATCATGTGTCAAGAGTGGTAAATTATATGTTGGTAGTAACTTTTACATTTATAAAATACTCATGGATTGATTATTGTTGCATGAAAGAAAATTATGACTTAGACCAATCACATTGAAAGAATACTTTACAAAAGCCAAAATGTAATCAAGACTGGGTCCCTTACATTTATAGAATACTCATGGATTGATTGTTGTTGCATGAAAGAAAATTATGACTTAGACTAATCACATTGAAAGAATACTTTACAAAAGCCAAAATTTAATCAAGAATGGGTCCCTTAGTGTATTCTAGTGATGTGTTTGGAGGGTATGTGATATTTTAATGGAATCAAATTGTGTTATTTTAGTGGGTGAATGAGATGGATTGCAACATAGTTAACTAAAGCTTGGTGAGTTGAGTTGTGTATGCCACAAAATACTTATGGAAATCGGTCACGAAGTGATTGTTGCACGAATTGAATGGTGAATTGAAACTATCGTGATTGTTGCATGAATTGAATGGTGACTTGAAACTGCCTCACTTCAACAAGCCCGTGTGAACCATGTGTTAAGAATGGTAAGTTATATTGGCAGTAACTTTTACAGTTATAAAATACTTAAAGATTGATTTCTGTTACAGGAAAACAAATTATGACCGATCACATTGAAAGAATACCTCACAAACGCCAAAATGTAATAGTGCTAGTATTCCAGTGATGTGTTTGGAGGGTTTGTGCTATTTTAAAATGGTGTACTATAAAATTTGGGCGAATAATTTTAGAAAAAAAATGGAAATTGGCGAACCTTTTTTTTTGGAAAAAGCATGGAAAATTAGCCCAAAAGAATACCTCACAAAAGCCACATTGAAAAAATACCTCACAAAAGCCAAAATGTAATAGTGCTAGTATTCGAGTGATGTGTTTGGAGGGTTTGTGCTATTTTATAATGGTATATTATAAAATTTGAGCGAATAATTTTAGAAAAAAATGGAAATTGGTGAACTTTTTGAGCGAATAATTTTAGAAAAAAATGGAAATTGGTGAACTTTTTTGGAAAAAGCATGGAAAATTAGCCCACTATGAATATTAACCCCTAAATACCCGCATTTTATTACTACACAATTAAAAAAATAAATAAATCAGATACATTACTTAGAAAATATGTACTTCACACTCCAACCCATTTAAAAACAAACACAATACTTTCATTTATCAGATGTCCACTTCATATTCCCTTAAAAAAAACTTACTTCGAAAGGTATCCATTATGTAATAACGCTAAAACACTCAATTTTAGAAAAAAACGGAAATTGGTGAGCCTTTTTTTTTGGAAAAAACATGGAAAATTAGCCCAAAAGAATACCTCACAAAAGACATTGAAAAAATACCTCACAAAAACCAAAATGTAATAGTGCTAGTATTTGAGTAATGTGTTTGGAGGGTTTGTGCTATTTTATAATGGTGTATTATAAAATTTGAGCGAATAATTTTAGAAAAAAATGGAAATTGGTGAACTTTTTTTGAAAAAGCATGGAAAATTAGCCCACTATGAATATTAACCCCTAAATACCCACATTTTATTACTACACAATAAAAAAAAATCAGATACATTACTTAGAAAATATGTACTTCACACTCCAACCCATTTAAAAACAAACACAATACTTTCATTTGAGAACGTATCAGATGTCCACTTCATATTCCCTTTAAAAAAAACTTACTTCGAAACCAGGACGACCACAAGCTACATAAAAAATCTGCAAACTTAAAATGTAAATAGAATATAAAAGTAGTTGGATTAATTAAGGGCGAGCAAACTCGGACAACGACAAGCTACATAAAAGATTTGCAAACTTAAAATGTAAATAGAATCTAAAAGAAGTTGGATTAATTAAAGGCAATCGAAAATTTGGAAACATGTGGTGTTTCACAGTGACTTTCCATCCAACCACCGCTTATAAAATGTTAACGCTTCCTTAGGTTTATATTGTGGCACGGTATGTCCAGATCCCTGCACAGAATACATTGTAATTAGTTTAAATGAAAAAAATACATTGTAATTAGTTTAAATGAAAAAAACCATCTTAGTTGATTGCAATGAAAAATAATGTTTAAGAGGAAATCTTTATATTTCACCTTATATCTGGTTTCTTTCCAAAATCATAAAAAGAAAAGAAAGGTATCCATTATGTAATAACGCTGAAACACTCAATGTCATGGCAGCTTTATTTCCCAACAATTCATGCACGAATATGAATTCCCATGATACATAAATCCAACATTGAAATGTCCAAAACCTAGGACAAGACCCATCTAAATATTATTTATTTAGGCATCTCTCTCATTGTTCTCTTATTAGTCAATCTGATTCTTTCTAATAGTGGCATTTTCGCTGCATCTATTAGACTTATATTGGTAACCTTCTCGAGTGTTTTTATGAATACCAATGTCTTGCCCAATACAATGTCAGCAAACCATATCAAGTCGATCCCTGTAGGTATAATGTAACGTTTTCTGTTTGAGATAATCAAACATTCATAAATAACCTAACAACAAAGGGTCGATACACAATATGATATGACTCCAGGGAAATAAAAAGTACAGGGATTCAATAACCTATTAAATTGTTTAAGCTTGCACTTTATTGTTGTCCAGATTAGTCCTCTGGCCTAACTGATAATAGTTCCCGTTCCAAATTGTCTCTCAACAATGTCTGATAACTGTTAGCATAAACTATAAAGCAACCGGGTCAGAATTTCTGCTAGTGTTCGAATGACTGTTATAATTTTTTTTAAATAGAGAAACCATAAAAAAGAAACATGTAAAGAAAAAGTTAAAAAACGCATAACATGTCGTTAGACTAGCTTCTCTGTGAATTTAAAATATATATATAAAGAAATACAAAGAAAACATTCATTCACTTGGTTGAGACGCAACAGAGGAATGAAATGATTCCTTTAGGAATAAAATAATCCTTTTAATCAGATTATATGTGCTTAAGGTTTGCACATAAATTATATTTTCACACAAATTATATGAAAATAGGGTTTTGACTGGTAGATAATTTGTCCCATTATTATACACTGGCCGTGAAATGCAAGGTAATAAACAAAATTACATAGTGAAAAAAAAAAAAAAAAAAAAAAGATAGTTAACCGGGATCACAGTCCAACCGTGGAACCCGATCCTGTACTTCCATGAATAACCATAATCTAAACAAACACCCTGATGTTTTCATTACAGATAAAAAAAGGTAATTAAAAACTACTCAGAAAACATCACTAGTTTAAAACCCTGATAAGGGTTAGATCCCATTCATAATCAGTATCGCAACAAGATTAAGTTAACATGGAAACCTGAACCCTCGAGGAAGATCATCGAAAAAAATAATCTCGCCAGGTAGAGTCCACCCACATCAAACCTGTAATTACAAAAGAAACTGTGATTAGTCAAATAATCATTTAAAATAATAAAAATGAGCCAATTAACATAGCATTGTAAAAGGTAGAGGTGGGATTTTCCAATTGTATAATGCTCGAGAGGAGCCATTCGTAAACCCTGTGAGGCATCGTAAACCCTGTGAGGCATTTAAGGAAGGGAATACGTTAGTATATCCTTTAAATTAAATAACATGTATATTCCATGGGATTCTAACCTATAGCCGATTTTCACTGATTATCTACACCTGTGGCGGTGAGTTTACAACCCCGCCGTAGTTAAAGAAAAGCGTCTGTGCAAAATATAACAAACCCCTTCAGGGTTTGGCTCAAATCACAAAAAACCCATCAATCAGAGTTTTCAAAAAAAAAAAAAACTAGTGCAAGAGGGATTTGTAACCTTACCTTGAAGGACCATCATTATTACCATGCAAATTCTCATGGAGAAAGCACCCAGTTCCAGAACCCAATCTACAGGAGCTTCAATGCGTCGGGTAAGGGTGGGCTAGAGTGACTAGGCCTAATTATGAGCTCTGAGTTAGACTATTATCTGTATAAGAAGCCGACCCTGGCTTAAAACAAGAAAACTGGGTTTAGCATTTAAAAAAGAGGGGCCTTCAGATACAAAATCAAAGTGGAGAAAAGATAGAAATGTGGAATTATTCATACCCTGGCGGCCGCAACCCATGGTGTAGCAGGTATGGCAGGTGGGAGATTGCAGAGCTCGTTGGCAGAGGGAAGCATGCAAATGAGGGTTGCGTTGGGGCTAGAGATTTGGTACTGACCTCAACCGAACCCATTAATCAGATGACCATTCGATTAAACCCTAGGAATAGTTAACGACGATCTCCTCACAGTTGGCACCTAAACCATCGAGGATGGGACATACTGCTGTTCTCCAGAGAATGCTAGACGGAAGGTTCCAGATATGTGACTCACAATAGATTTGCTGCTACTATATCATCGTTGGGCAAGATGAATCTATAGCCAATTACAGCCGGTGGGCAAGATGAATCCATAGCCAGTTACAACCCCAGGCGGTCTATTAAGAAACCAACCTTCCGCAAATTTCTAGCCGGTCACAACTGCTAGATGTCGACCTATTTCAAATCGACGGATAAGTGTAATTCTATCGTCTAACAAAACATCCAACGGTGCACAGCAAGGACAGGTGGGCAGCAGGGGAGTTTGTCTCAAAGGGAAACGCCTTACGGCGTAATTATTTTATATTTTTTTTTTCTTTTCTGAGTAAGGTTAATTCTATTAAAAAAAGGAAAAATATTTACATGTGGACCGAAGTCAGTGCATTGCTCTGAGAAGAGCCATAATTCCCAAGAAAAAGCAGATAAGGAAACCAAGAGCAGAACCCACGCAGGGGATCGGGATGATGCTTTTCTAGAGTACCATAGAAACCCAAACAGCAAAAACATAGGCAGACCATCGCCTTTTTACAATAGTACTATAGTAGACATGCCCGAAAAAAACCATTACAAAACCAAAAAGACAAACCCACGTCAGCGAGAGCAGACTAGTCAGCAGGCGGTTCTTCCACGATTTGGCACCAACCGAAATCTGGCACATCAGCAGCAGGAGCGACCATCTGATTGGAGGGTCCGGGATCTACTGGCAACATCTCAGCATCCTGAGTGCTGCATCCTGGGGTATCCTGTACATGCTGCGGCGCCACTCCAATTCCAAGTTGAATTGCAGAAGAAGGACTAGCAACTGCTCCTGAGCCTCCCGGATGAGAATCTGAGCCTTCCAACTGAGTTGTCTCATAGAAGAACACGGATATGTGGGCAGTTATCTGAGGCTGGTGCAGAGAGTTGTTGAAAGTGAAAATGGCTGACCCTGTCGAGGATGGAGGCCCACAATAGTGGCTAGAAGCCTGACGTCTCCCGCTCCCACTTCGGGTTCCAGGATAACGAACAGTGAATAGTTCACTGGTGGGGGCTGGTGAGTCCGATGAAGAACCAGTTGGAGCACGCTGGGGTTGTCCTGTACGGCACCCCATTCTCTGACGAAGACGAGCCATTGATGAAGGAGTAATGGAAGGGTTGCAGACCGGCTAGGTAGTGGACCCGAGATTAAGCCAGTAGCAAGTAGAACAACAATAACGAGGAGAACCGGGAGAAAGCCCTTGGATGCCAGACACAAGCGGGAGCTTGCGGGCTACCTTTGAATTGCCCAGACCAGTCTCCCTCCCTCCCAACTTAAAGACCGGGCAGAAGACAAAACGGTTGAACAGGGGGACAAAAACTGTAAAGGGATTGCTCAGAAGCGTTCCACAAGAACCGACGGCAAGAACAGAGAAAACGAGATGATAAACCAACCCAAGAACCTCCAGACTTAAACCCAGAGCCCCCCAATGGAAAGATATGAGCCAAAGGAGTTGCCCTTGGAAGGTTGAATAGAGCTTCCTCTTCAAATGCACAGAAGCTTCAGAAAGAACCGGAATTTGCACAGAGGCGAGGGGATGAGCCCAAACAAACAACTCGCAAGGTTTGAACGTGAACACAAGGCAGTGCCACTCCTTAAGCTTGCCAAACCTGTCACGAAAAACCACATTCATAACTGCTGCATTGATGATCGCCGTCATCTCTTGCAAGTAGCAACGTGCGGAGGGAGGATCCATTGCAGTGGACAGAGAGAATGAGCCAGAGTCACCTGACGGGGGAATGTAACGACTCGCCTTGCGCGCATGCCAGGTGCTATTCCTTTCACCTGTATTTAACACCTCGTACTAGGTGGGCAGGTGTCGAGCTGCCTCGCCCCGCCCCAGTCCTATCATGTTGAATGCCGCGTCAGTCACCCACATCCGGGGGGCTCAAGATGGTTATTGAATGCTCAAATATTTCCAAATAGATGGAGATATATAGACTAGTCATAAGAAAATTTGGTTATGAAATAGTTGTCCAAGACAAGACCATTAAGATGCTAGATAAACTTCAAGTACAATTTCTTTTTATCTTACAAATTTCAATGTCACCCCTCTATATATTTGTTAATGGAAATATAACTAGAAATTGCCCCTAAAGGTGCAAAGATACACCGAAGGTATGGAAGGTTTGGGAAGATAATTTGGCCAAGGTTTGGGAAGACTTATCTTTCATCATTGTGTTTGAAGTAGCAAGTTTGTCTTAATCTTGAATGAATTATCACCAAAATATGTGAATTGTGTGTGCAGTTTCAGCAACTGTCCCAAATTTAAGGATTGGGAGTACGATACCCCAAAAATCTTCCACTACACATTTTAACCATGGCCACGTAGGGCCAACAGATAATACTGCTAATGCAATATCAACAGCAGAGCAGAAGTCTAAAAGCCATGCTAATCATGTAACTATTGGAAATCAGCGAAAACAACCATGTGATTGTGAGGACATGAATAGGTCCATTGACTGTGATTTGACTAAATGTGGTGGTTCCCCTGAAATGGTCCTATAGAGAGTGTTGTTTCCATGTCATCATTTGAGTCAATTCATAATTGTCTTTAGTTTTCCATGTAATTAGTAGCAGACAATTTATCCGAGCTATGCCATGAATTTGACAATATTTAAGTTGATACTTACAATTTTCTTTAGATAAAAATAATAGTGAAAGTTTATGAAATTTTATTGCAAATGAGCAAGGATATTTAATGGTTTCCTTTTATAAATGTTATCCATGCTTCATTGCCTTTATTTTATTTGAAATGATTTTTGCCTTAGCATTAGTGCATCATTTATTTTTTCCATAAATAGCAACAGGAGTTAAACTCCAAAGAGCCCATTATTTCATTATGTTCATGGAAAGATGCATCTAGGATTATACTGTTCGTATGGCACATGTTAAATTTCCAATTGATTATTCTCTAGCTATTCAGGGTCATTATTAGTTTTTTTCCAAGAGAAAAATAATAATTATATAATATATATTTCCTTTAAATAATATAAAATATTTGCTCCAGTTTTTCTGTTCTTTATTGATTTAGGGTGTGGAGCCAAAACCCACTTTTCATAATATTTCTTCTTTTGTTCTTGGCAAAATACGAGTACGCACTTGGAATGTTGGTGTAAATGTGCCACCCAATGATTTGGATATTGAGGCACGCTATGTAAGTAAGAGCAAGCATATATGTATGTAATTAGGGAATTTCCCTGATTGAACTTGCCTTATTTGAATTCTACCATTGATTATTCCCTAACCATGCTTTATTTGATTTCTAGTTTGTTATCATCTAAAAGAAAAGAAAATAGGCTATATTGAATGAGAAAATTGATTACAAATGGGGAAAACATCAACCTCTTTGCTGGAATTTTGATTTTCTACCCCTCTAAACTCTTTGTTCATCGTTTCAATTTCAATTGAAATCTGTCTCTATTTCTCATGGGGCAAAAACTTAGAAAACTAAATTATGTACATCTGTAAATTTTTATGGTTATGTGTTAAAATTGGAAACTAGGGAAAAACTTCATGTGGGTCATCTTATTCATGGCTGATAATATTTTTATTAGATTCCTCTCATCGAGAGGTGTAGGATTGATATAAATATCATCTGATTCCGATAAGTATTCATGGAGATATGAATTTATTTTGATTATGGAATTATTATCAAGCAGACCTACAACTCATGTAGGCTCAGAAGCCCAACAGTCGCATCTATTCAAACACTAACATTATGTATAAATACAGGAGGACTTTTCCTCATTTGGACTCACTCATCTCATCACATCTCTCTCTCTCTCTACTGCGCAGAAAAGAGTCTCTTCTCTACTGCACAAAAAAGGGTCTCTCCCTCACACATGTGAAGCCGGAAGCTGCTGAAACTGAAGCTGCAACTGCAGAAGTAAAGATTGACCTGCATGGACTAGAAGATATCCTTATATGAACTGCACTATAGGTTCATCTGAACCTCCTCTGAAAGCCGCAACTTTTGGTGGTGGAATCAAGTCAATCCGACGGACGGTTTGCAAGATATCGACTGCCCTAGTTTGAAGGAAGCTACTTAAACTGAAGCTGCAACTGCAGAAGTAAAGATTGACCTGCGTGGATTAGAATATATCCTCATTTGAACTGTGCTATAGGTTCATCTGAATCTCCTATGAAAGCCGCAACTTTTTGTGGTGGAATCAAGTCAATCCGACAGACAGTTTGCAAGATATTGATTGCCCTAGTTTGAAGGAAGCTGTTGAAACTGAAGCTGCAATTGCAGAAGTGAAGTTTGACCTACGTGGACTAGAAGATCTCCTCATCTGAATTGCATTGTAGGTTCATCTGAACCTCTTCTGAAAGCCGCAACTTTTGGTGGTGGAATCAAGCCAATCCGACGGTCGGTTTGTGAGATATCATCTGCCCTAGTTTGATGATGAAGCCGCTAATCCTGATGCTGCTGATCTAGGGTTTGCTACTGCTGATATGGAATCAGATTTATTGTACTATTTCTCTCTGCTAAATTATTGAAGATAAAAGAATATTTGATCAAAGGGTTTCCCCACAGATTGTGGGGTTTGTCCCTGGTTAGCTGCCACATCTTGTGTCTCTTGTCTTGGCTTGTTTTCTGTTAATCGTTTAATGTTCTATCTGCACTTTACTTTATGTACATGTGATTGCTAATCTGTGGAATATAATAAGTAAAAGAAGTAAACTGTTATAAGCATAGAACATACCATATCTTAACATGGTATCAAAGCTGAGGTGAAGACAAATCCCGAGCAAGAGCAAGAGCAATCACCGAAGAGAAGATAGGCAAGGCTATCCTAAATGAACTATGGGGTCCTCAACACTCTTTCCTGCCGAAGCCAAGCTCCATGAGAAAGCTGACTATCATAGATGGAAGATGTCTATCGATCTAACCCTAAAAGATCAAGGAGTGCTCGACCATGTGAGAGGCAATATTGTTGTGCCTCCATCAAATGCATCTGCTGCTGCCAGGAACAAATGCAAAACTGGAGAAGTAAAAACGAAGAAGATCATCCGGGACTCTATCGACAAGCACTTGGTGGCCTACATCTCTGAACTGGACACCTCCAAGGAAATCTACGATAGACTGGTGAGTTTATTTAAAATAAATGATGCAAATCAAGTTTTGTTTCTTAGAAATAAGCTGAGGGAAATCAAGAAGGGTAAAGATGAGAGTATGCAAGCATACTTCTTAAGAATCATCGAGATCAAGAACGATCTCCTATCTATTGGGGAGACTATTACTGATAGGGAAATGGCACTCACGACTCTTGGAGGATTACCATCTGAATGGTACGTGTTCAGGACTACTCTTCTGAACAATCATGTAATTCCTGGTTTCAAGGAATTAATGGCTAGATGCATTCTAGAAGAAACAAGGGTAGAAGAGCAAGAAAAGCCCTTTCCTAAAGGTCCTCCTGCTGCCTTTTCTTCTCATGCTAAGAAAATAAATAACTCTGGGACTAAATCAAAAGGAAAGGCTGGACCTAAGGATGGAAGAAAAGGACAATGTTACATCTGCGATAAAGTAGGTCACTATGCAAGGGAGTGCCTTGATAGAAAAGACTCACACCAGGATGATGATCAAAATCCCTCTGATGGAAATCAAAGGAATGACAAATACAATAGCAAAGGTAAGAGGAGAGCTGGGAATCAAGGAAGAGGAAAACCATTCAAGAAGGCTAGAAATTTCAGGATGTATTAAATGCACCTGACCTCTGAAAGAACTTGGTGTCCATCTCAGCAATGGAAGACAAAGGCTACAAGGTAACCTTCAGCATTGGCAAGGTACGCGTATCGAGAAATAATGTTAAATATGCCTTTACTCTTGGGTTTCATGTTATCAGGTCGATGAAAGTCAGGTAGGTGTCATGTCTTATGACACATCTCTTCAGTCTGAACTTCGGCATTGGAGGTTTGCCTACCTTCATTACAAAGATCTATTTAATGTAAGACATATGGTAACAGGGATGCCCAAATTCTGAGTAGAAAAAGAAGGTGTATGTTTGGGATGTGCTGAAGGAAAGCTCAAAAGGGGACCATTCCCCTCAAGCCTAAGAAAGACCTTCGATATATTACAGTTGGTTCACTCAGGCATACCTGAGGTTGGCATTAAGAGGGAGACTACTACACCACATACTCCAGAGCATAATGGTGTGGCATCGTACGATTGTGGAAGCTATCTCTATGATGATGTAACAATGTCTGTTGTGGAAGAACTGATGGGTCCTATTTATCCACCTGAGCCTTCCTCTTCCAGGAAGAGGCCTTCAAGGCTTAGGGGGATACTTAATGATGCTGAAAGACATGCTGCACCCCAAGGAACCTTCCGTGAAAGTAAGAAACCCAACAGGTATCAGGGATACCTGACCAGTATGAGCACAACCATAAAAAATGAGTCTTCATCATTCTCAGATTCCGTCAAGCATCAAGTATGGAAGGATGCTATGAACGTTATGGAGAATGATGTCTGGGAAGTAGTTCCCAGACCCTAGGACAAGACAATTGTTACTTCAAAATGGCTTTACAAGATAAAGTTGTAGCAGATGGAAGTACGGAATAGTATAAGGCTCATTTTGTTGCTCGTGGTTTCTCCCAGAAGGAAGGTATCAACTATGATGTGATATTTGCACCTGTTGCTAGATATATGACCATCCACTTGATCATAGCCCTTGTGGCTTCACAAGGATGGAACCTACATTAGATGGATGTCAAGATCGTGTTCTTGCACGATTCAATCAAAGAAGAGGTCTATGTGGAGCAACCCAAAGGATTTGAGATTTAGGATTGAAAAAATCATGTATGTAGGTTGAAGAAGGCTCTTTATGGGCTGAAGCAAGCACCCCAAGCATGGTATGAGAGGATCGATAGCTACTTGATGAAGCTGGGATTCACTAGGAGTGAAGATGATCCTAACCTTTACCTTAAGGTTGAAGATGAAAAGCCTCTCATATTGGTGTTGTATGTGGATGACCTCTTTCTAACAGGTGCAGACCCTCTCATTCACAAATGTAAGAGGGAGTTGGCTTCTGAATTTGAAATGAAGGACCTAGGACCAATGCACTATTTCCTAGGACTTGAAGTGTGGCAGAAGCCAAGGAAAATTTTCCTATCTCAAGGAAAATATGTGGTGAAGATTTTGAAAATATTTGGTATGATGGACTGTAAGCTTGTGACTACCTCAAGGATCTTAACTTTCAGAAGTTATATGATAGTGATGTCAGACCAGATTTGGGAAATGCCTATGAGTTTCAAAAACTCATTCGCATTGATGTTCATGGTGAACCTCCATCCGAACATATGTTTTGCAGTTAGCATTGTGAGCTCATATTTGGTTGAGCCTCACTAGATTGCTGCCAAGAATCTTCTGAGATGTCTTCAGGACACAATCTCTCATGGATTGAGATACATTGCTAGAAATATGAAACTGCATGATTATTCGAATGCTGATTAGGCAGGTAGTGCGGAGGATCACTGGAGCACTTTTTAATGTTGTTTCTCTTTGGATTCTGCTTCGATATAATGGATGAGTAGGAAGCAGAAGTCGGTTGCCATAAGCACCACGGAGACTAGATACATATCTACGAGTATGATCTCGTATAAAGCTGCCTGGTTGGGGAAGGTCTTCAGTGAGTTGTTTGAACACATACCACTGTGATTCTCTGTAACAACCAGAGGTGGGATTCGATTATTGAAGAATCCCATATTCGTCGATTGCTCCAACAGATAGACATCATCTGGGATATGGTAAGTCGATGAGCAAGGAGGCTCCATCGCATTAAGATGATGTACATGTCGATACACCTTGTCAAAATCACGAGGAAAGATCTAATCTGTGATTTTCCCAAACGACTTGGAGTCGTCAAGAAACCCTTGTACAAGGGTCTTGCATGTTGCATACATTGAGCTCTGGGAGCTCTAAGGGCTTGCCGTTCTTACTGGAGCAGTATATGACCACAGGGTGACTCAGCCTCCCCTAGTGGTGTGCGCTGGAACAAGATGATTCTCTCTCTTTTGGGACAAGATGATTCACTCTCTTGTGGAATAGGATGATTTGCTCTCCTGTGTAGCAGGATGATTAGTTCTCCTGTGAGGTTTGGATTGATATGTTCCCCATGGCAATTGTAACAAGATTGATGTGTTCTCCTGTGAGGCCTGGATTGATGTGTTATCCATGGAAATTGTAGCAGGATTGATGTATTCTCCTGTGAGGCCTGGATTGATGTGTTCTCCATGGCAATTGTAACAGGATTGATGTGTTCTCCTGTGAGGATAGAATTGATTAGTTCTCTTGTTGAGGCATCCTACCCATGCAGTTTGGGACTCATGGGAAGTACCTCTCATCTGATCAATGAGCAGGGAAATGAAGTTAGGGACCATAGTAGTACCAATGGATGCATCGTTGTATCTACTGTACTCCTTACGCTAGGATGACCTCCATTGATCTGAGATCAATGATACTGGTTTGGGACCAGTGGTAGGAGTTGTACCATACTATGACACTGACTTTGGGTTGGTTGAGACTGGTCTGGGACCAGTGGTACATACTCTGAGACTGACTTTGTTTTAGTGCAGTAGTGGTCTGGGACCAGTGAGAGTGGTACATACTATGACACTGACTTCGGGTCGGTTGAGACTGGTCTGGAACCAGTGGTACACTCTCTGAGACTGTGATACTGGTCTGGGTCCAGTGGTAGGAGTGCTACTTACTATGAAGCTGACTTTAGGTCGGTTGAGACTGGTCTGGGACCAGTGGAGTTGTACTCACTATGATGTTGACTTCGGGTTGGTTGAGACTGGTCTGGGACCAGTGGTACATACTCTGAGACTAACTTTGAGTCAGTATGATACATCCTCGATCATTTCTTCTTCTTCATAATTCGGACAAAAGCAGAGCAGAACAGAACAATACAAGAGCAGAGTAGAACAGAGTAGAACAATTTAGATCAGTATAGCGCAGAACAAGACAAAGTAGAACAGGTAGAAGAGAGCATAGCAAGGCAAGGGATAGGCTGTATAGGGCAGTACATTTGATGGATGAATAGTAACGACCGATAGACAGATTGCAGATGAAGTTCTCCCTAGTTGAGAGGGAGTGTTAAAATTGGAAATTGGGGAAAAAATTCATGTGGGTCATCTTATTCATGGCTGATAATATTGTTATTAGATTCCTCTCATTGAGAGGTGTAGGATTGATATAAATATCATCCGATTCCGATAAGTATTCATGGAGATATGAATTTATTTTGATTATGGAATTATTATCAAGCCGACCTACAACTCATGTAGCTCAGAAGCCCAACAGTCACATCTATTCAAACACTAACGTTGTGTATAAATAGAGGAGGAGTTTTCCTCATTTGGACTCACTCATCTCATCACATCTCTCTCTCTATACTGCGCAGAAAAGAGTCTCTTCTCTACTGCACAGAAAAGGGTCTCTCTCTCACACATGTGAAGCCGAAAGCTGCTGAAACTGAAGCTGCAACTGCAGAAGTAAAGATTGACCTGCGTGGACTAGAAGATATCCTCATATGAACTACGCTATAGGTTCATCTGAACCTCCTCTAAAAGCCGCAACTGTTGGTGGTGGAATCAAGTCAATTTGACGGATGGTTTGCAAGATATCGACTGCCCTAGTTTGAAGGAAGCTGCTGAAACTGAAGCTACAACTGCAGAAGTAAAGATTGACCTGCGTGGACTAGAAGATATCCTCATTTGAACTGCACTATAGGTTCATTTGAATCTCCTCTGAAATCCTCAACTTTTGGTGGTGGAATCAAGTCAATCCGACGGACGGTTTATAGGATATCAACTGCTGTAGTTTGAAGGAAGCTGTTGAAATTGAAGCTCCAACTGCAGAAGTGAAGTTTGACTTGCGTGGACTAGAAGATATCCTCATCTGAACTGCGTTGTAGGTTCATCTGAACCTCCTATGAAAGCTGCAACTTTTGGTGGTGGAATCAAGCCAATCCGACAATCGGTTTGTGAGATATCGTCTGCCCTAGTTTGATGATGAAGCCGCTAATCCTAATGCTGCTGATCTAGGGTTTGCTACTGCTGATATGAATCAGATTTATTGTACTATTTCTCTCTACTGAATTATTGAAGATAAAAGAAGATTTGATCAAAGGGTTTCCCCACACATTGTGGGGTTTGTCCCTGACTAGCCGCCACATCTTGTGTCTCTTGTCTTGGCTTGTTTTCTGTCGATCGTTTAATGTTCTATCTACACTTTACTTTATGTACATGTGATTTCTAATATGTGGAATATAATAAGTAAAAGAAGTAAATTATTATAAGCATAGAACATACCATATCTTAACATTATGAAATTTGCTCAGAGATAAGATATAATTTTGTTGGACAAGGCCTCTTTTCTACTTCCGAATTTTGATAACAAACATTAGTTATATGCGTTGTAAATGCCTTCTGGATGTAATAATACCATAGCAATCCTACGATTTTCTAGTTCTCACTCATGGAATTTTTTGTCTATGCAGTTCCCAAGAGTTAGTTCCATTGAATACTGGTAATTTTTTTTGGTGTTGAGGATAGTATCCCCATATCCAAGTGGGATGTGTAAATGCTATAGTGCTCCTCCTTTTCCATCGATGATCAAGGAATCTGATTCTTCTGACGCCGTTGCAGATGAAATACTATCTCCTGAAAAAGATGTTGCTAATAATGAAGATGTTAATTTTTGTCTAAAAGCATTAGGAAAGATACCATTAGAGATTGGCTAGATTCTAGTAATCTATATAGCTTCAGTAGAGTTTCCATCTTATGAGGAAGAACATGATCAAACTTACCACAATAGTTAATTGATTTGCAGTATGAGATTTAAAATTCGATGTCAATTCTGGAAGAATTGGAGGAGCTACAACAATTTTGGAAGAATTGGAATGAAATGGTTGTAGCCTTTGTAGGATGCCATGACTTTTAAAATGGATAGTTGGCTTTAAACTCTTCTTTGGATATAATATATATAACACTAAGTAGAAACTAAATATCCAATTTATCACTAGATTGCACTAGTTTTTTTTTACTATAATGAGAGTAGAAAAACATCATTTTTAAATTAAAACATTCCTTACCTGTAATGAGAGGAGAAAAACATCATAATTAAATTAAAACATTCCTTACCTTTAATAGTGCAGTAGATCTCTAAAGCATTTATAGGTCTCTCTCTATTACATTAAAGATTAAAAAGACATGACAAAAGAAACATGAATGGTAACCGGCCCAAATCAATCTCACTATCAAGATCAATTAGATCTGTCATGAATAAAAAGTTGTCAAAAAAAAATAGCAAACAAAAATTAAAAAAAAAACTAAAAAAACTAAAAAAAAGCACAATTTGGAACCCAATAGCAACAAGAATATGGGGTCTATTTGCTTCGAGTCCATGAGCTATTGGTCTCATACATTTTATTATTTTTTGTCTTCTTCCTGCCAATCAACATCTTAGAGAGATGTTTAATTATAGAGATGTGATTATATTCAATAATGTTAATAAATTAAATACACAACAATATAATATAATATATCAAAATTAAAAATAAAAATACATATTTTTGATAATTAAAATTTTAGAAATTATAATAATTAAAATTATTGTTGAACATATAAAAAAATTACTCTTGATTAGTTATGGATAAAATAATGAACATCCTTCAAAATTCGCTTGGCTTATTAGCTCGCTGATCTTATGGAATGTGACTAGTAGTGTATTGGATAAAATAATGAACATCTTTCAAAATTAGCTTGACTTCTTAACTGGTTGTGTTGAGATTGCAACAAGATGATGGAGCTTAGTGAAAAGAGTCGCCTTCACTAAGTGGGCCCGCAGGCAAATTATGGCGCAAGTTCTATTTTTGATCATAGTATGGGTGACTATAGTATGAGTGATCACAGTGTGGGTGACCATTGTGTGGGTGACCACAGGTGAGTGATCACAGTGTGAGTGATCAAAGTCTACTTTAGACTGGCTGTCAAAAATAGAAAAGTCAAATATTATTGTCTCATAATAATATTTGGACTATAAACTTGATCTTATTCTCTTGGAGCACTTCAGGATGAGCTACGGATGTGGTACATGCAGATCCCAGAAGGAAATACGTGGTTACCTATGGGATGACTAATATTTGCATGCAGGACTTCAGTTAGAACTCAAGTGAGTTGAGTTTAGTGGACTGGAGGTGCAGTTGATGGAGTTGTGTTCAGTTTAGCTTTGTTAAACTGGTTGTATTTAGTCTAACTGGCAAATAGACTAGAGATGAGTTGGGTGAATTAGTTATTAATTAATTCACAAGTTATTAACTCATAATGCAACTATATAATACATCAGTTAACTCAGCTGCATGTCAGTGCATGTTCAGTTCAGCAGGGACAGGTGTTAGAGGATCAGATTGCTATCAGTTGTGACTATAGTTGTGCATGATGATTTGCACAATCAGAGGGATTGAGTATGCCAATGAATTGGCCAATATCAAGAATTGTAGCCTGTGCTCACGTCCAACACAATGTGAGTGATTATTTGCAGGTCAAATACGAGTTTGGTAAACCATTCTCATCAATTCTTGAGCAGGTATTGAGCTGGAGAGGCAGGCAAGCAGTGGAATAGATTTGGAGATCAGATCTTAGCTATATTGTGTGTAACAGGTGGAGCTGGTACTGGATTGCTTGTGATAAGCATTGTACTTTGTAATGTTACATGGTCTCAATCATTAATATACAGATAGTGTGGGGTTTTTAGCGAGATGCTTTCCCCGGGTTACATACTGTGTTAATGTGTGAATGCTCTTGATGTTTTATTGTTATTGATGCTGCTATATTGATGATCAACATAGAGGAGCTTATGTATTGTGTATGTATTCCGCAATAGTACATGATCAGGATAATCTCTGTTGAATATGTGTTAAATTATTCAAAATTTCTACATGGTATCAGAGCTGTTGATCATCAGATCTACTATTCAGGAAGTGTTTACATTCTATTTCTTCAGGCAGAGTTTGTAATCGGGCCAGGTAGCCTCTGGATTCATCCTTCCTTTGGAAGGTGAGATATCCGGTGAATGCCCATACAGTCAATCTCTGTACGAGAAATATTGTGTTCTCACGAATCTTAGATCCGAGGCGGTTGAGTTGGTTGCTGGTGGAATTCGAATTTGCAGCAGTGTTTTCTTGGTGACAACGCAACAATGTCTTTCAACGGATTGTGATTGGAGTATGCTCTTGAGGGAAGCTCAAACTATATTGCATGGAAGGACAGCATGGAGGCAGTATTGGATGATAACGGGCTAAAGGAGTTCATAGAGACGGATGTCCCAAAGCCTACTGATGCTACTCAAGCTGATGCTTGGCAAAAGAAGACCGCAAAATGTCGAAGGATTTTGTTGGAGGGCGTGAAGGATCACATTGTGTCCAGCCTCCATGGAAAGGCTACTCCATATTTGATGTGGAAATCATTAACAGAATTATTCCAAAGCAAGAGCGATCAGAGGAAGCTGGCACTCAAAGATAAACTCAGAAACATCAAATGCGAGAAGGGTGACAATATACCCATGTATCTCACGAAGTTCACTCAGTGTCGAGATGAGCTGGGAAGTGTGGGGGTTACTGTCGATGATGAAGACTTGGTGAGCTTGGCTCTCCTTGGTCTTCCGAAGAGTTGGCATTCCTATCAGGACTCTGTCAATGGTTGGGAGAAATTGCCAGGATGGGAAAGACTATGGTCAGATCTTGTGTAGGAGGAGATTAGGCGGAGTACCAGGGACGGATCTTCGTTAAAGGGAGCTGATGAAGAGAATTGTGCTTTGGCTGCCAAAGCAAAGAAAGGGAAGAGCAAGAAAGCTTCTCAGTTTGGTGCGAAAGGCAAGAAGCAGGATATGTCCAAGGTGAAGTGTTTTCACTGTCACCAGCACGGACACTATGCCACTAATTGTCCGCAGAAGAAGAAGAACAAGTAGGGTGCTAGATCTTCAGCAGGAGAGGCTCTAGCCTCACAGTTTGAGCTTGATTTTTCATTGATCGCATGCTTGGTTTCAAGTGTGATGGGCTCAATGTGGTTCTTGGATAGTGGTGCGTCTTTTCACATGACGGGAGATAGAGATTTGTTCTCTGATCTGGAGGACAAAGATCTTGGAGTGCACATCAAGATGGGTGATGATGGTAGATCAGTGTGACCGGTATCGATACCATTTCCTTTGAGAGGGAGTCTGGTAAACCCTTCGTATTGAAGGAAGTCATGCATGTTCCAGGATTGAAGAAGAATCTTATCTCAGTGGCGATGTTAGAAGACAAGGGGTATGATGTTGTTTTCAGTGAGGGAAAGGCTTTCCTGCGCAGCAAGACAACTGGTGAGACCCGGAAGATAGGGGTTCGAGTGAGGAACCTTTATCAGTTGCATGTATATGGATGCGCAACAATGGCGGGCAAGGCAGAAGGATTGGTGAGCCGGGATGATGGCGAGTTGTGGCACAGGAGATTAGGTCACCTTCACCATGGAGCCTTGAAGATACTGCAACAGATCACTACAGGGCTTCCTAAAGGCACACTTGCGCAGTCAGATCAGTGCAAGGGGTGTACTTTGGGGAAGTTTGTGAAAGCCACCTTTCACGAGAAGGATAGTCGCGCCACGACGATCCTTGAGAGAATTTACACAGACGTGTGTGGACCTTTCTTAGTTGCTTCGATAGCAAAACACAGGTATTATGTGATTTTTGTTGATGATTTCTCTCGTAAGTGCTGGATCTTCTTCATGCAGAAGAAGAGCGAGACATATTCAAAGTTCTGTGAATTCAAAGCACTGGTCAAGAAGGAGTCGGGGAAGAAGGTGAAGGCTCTTAGGAGCGATAATGGTGGTGAATACATCTCGGACGAGTTCAAGGATTTCTGCAAGGCAGAAGGGATTCGTAGAGAGCTCATAGCTCCCCATAACCCACAGCAGAACGGGGTAGCTGAGCGGAAGAACAGAACGATTGTGGGTGCTGCACGGGCAATGTTGCATGATTAGGGCCTACCCCTTCACTTGTGGGCGGAGGCATGCAATACAACAGTTTATGTGTAGAACCGTTGTCCTCATAGGATACTTGGCATGAGTACACCCAAGGAGACTTATCTAGTAAGAAGTCTGATCTTTCTCATTTGAGGATTTTTGGTGCTAACGTTTACATGCATGTGACGAAGGATGCCAGGAAGAAGTTGGAGCCGACCGCAGAGGTTGGGATATTTGTGGGGTACACTAATACGCCCCACAACTATTGTGTGTATTTGTCAGACAGTGGTAAAACGGGATATAAAATTTCAGGAGGAGAAAGCCATGAAGTGTTCGCTTGAGAGGGAGCTACACTTGCATGCAGATGAGGAGCTATTAGTTCCTAAGGATGATCTTCAGGACGTGGATCAGCCACAGGATGAGGTTCATGGAGTGGAAGAGACCACTCATGCAGCGCCAACCATCAGAGGGCAAAAGCGCTTGACAGAAGCTGAGCGACTGGCTCAAGATGCAGAGAAAGTTGTAGGACCACCTACAGCCCAACGCAGGCAGAGACAGTCACCTGATCGGTACACTGGATACATGGCTCTGATGAGCAAGTGTGTTGTGACTGAGCCATCCTCTTTCGAGGAAGCTGTGGAGGATCCCACATGGGTAGACGCCATGGTGGAAGAGTATGATTCTATTGTCAGAAACAGTGCATGGGAGATTGTTCCTAGACCGGAAGGGAAATCAGTGGTGGGTTCGAGATGGATCTACAAGGTCAAGCAGGCAGCTGATGGGAGTGTGGAGAAGTACAAGGCAAGATTTGTTGCCCGAGGCTTTTCACAGATAGAGGGGATCGATTATGAGGAGACCTTTGCACCTGTCGCAAGGTATTCTTCCATACGGACGATTCTTGCTCTCTCAACGCAGATGGGATGGCACATTCATCAGATGGATGTGAAGACTGCGTTCCTCAATGGAGTCATTGAGGAGGAGGTGTACATTGAGCAACCCGAAGGCTTTGAGGTCTTCAGTAGTGAGTCGCATGTGTGCAGGTTCAAGAGAGCGCTGTATGGGTTGAAGCAAGCACCACGTGCTTGGTACACACGGATAGACAACTATTTCACAGGACTTGGATTCTCCAAGAGTGAGGCGGATCCTAACCTATACCAGATTGTGGTGGAGGGTAAGTTGCTTATCATTATACTGTATGTTGATGATTTGATTCTAACGGGTGATGAGCTGTTGATACTGTCATGCAAGAAGGATCTTGCTACAGAGTTTGAGATGAAGGATTTGGGCCTCCTTCACTATTTCCTAGGATTGGAAATATGGCAGCGTAGTGGTGGACTGTTTGTTTCTCAGGGCAAGTATGCTCGGGAGATACTGGAGAAGTTCAACATGCATGGCTGCAAGCCTGTTGATACTCCTCTTCCTGGAGGTTGGAGGAAGGAGGATGCCACTTCGGGAGAAGAAGTGGATGCCACTGTTTATCGACAGTTGGTGGGGTCGCTGATGTATTTGGTCAATACACGACCTGATATATGCTATACAGCTAACCAGCTTTCACAAGCTATGGTTAAGCCTACCAAGCTCTTCTGGAAGGCGGGCAAGCATGTATTACGCTACTTGAGAGGCACATCGGGATATGGTTTATGGTACAAATAGGAGGATGAGGTGAAGCTATGTGGCTTCACGGATGCAGATTGGGCAGGGAGCCCAACGGACAGAAAGAGCACATCAGGAGGGGTCTTCAGTATTGGATCAACAGCAGTTTCTTGGTACAGCAGGAAGCAGAGATCCGTGGCACTAAGTTCAGCGGAGGCCGAGTATATGGCAGCAAGTTTGGCTGCATGCGAGGCTATATGAATGAGGAAGATCCTGGTTGGTTTGTTTGGTTCTCATTTGGATCCTATTGTGATTTACTGTGATAACCAGAGTTGCATTAAACTCTCGGCTAATCCTGTATTTCATGATAGATCTAAGCATATTGACATCAGGTACCATCATATTAGAGATTGTGTGCAGCGGAGGATCATGTTGCTTTCATACATTCCAACGGAGGATCAGGATGCTGATATTCTGACGAAGGCTCTCACCAGGAGCAAATTCGAGTACCACCGAGGCAGGATAGGGGTTGCTAATAATCCATATCTTGTCGAGAAGGAGTGTTGAGATTGCAACAAGATGATAGAGCTTAGTGAAAAGAGTCGCCTTCACTAAGTGGGCCTGCAGGCAAATTATGGCGCAAGTTCTATTTTTGATCATAGTGTGGGTGACCACAGTATGAGTGATCATAGTGTGGGTGACCACAGTGTGGGTGACCACAGTGTGAGTGATCACAGTGTGAGTGATCAAAGTCTATTTTTAGACTGGCTGTCAAAAATAGAAAAGTCAAATATTATTATCTCATAATAATATTTGGACTATAAACTTGATCTTATTCTCTTGGAGCACTTCAGGATGAGCTACGGATGTGGTACATGCAGATCCCAGAAGGAAATACGTGGTTACCTATGGAATGACTAATATTTGCATGCAAGACTTCAGTTAGAACTCAAGTGAGTTGAGTTTAGTGGACTGGAGGTGCAGTTGATGGAGTTGTGTTCAGTTTAGCTTTGTTAAACTGGTTGTATTTAGTCTAACTGGCAAATAGACTAGAGATGAGTTGGGTGAATTAGTTATTAATTAATTCACAAGTTATTAACTCATAATGCAACTATAGAATACATCAGTTAACTCAGTTGCATGTCAATGCATGTTCAGTTCAGCAGGGACAGGTGTTAGAGGATCAAATTGCTATCAGTTGTGACTATAGTTGTGCATGATGATTTGCATAATCAGAGGGATTGAGTATGCCAATGAATTGGCCAATATCAAGAATTGTAGCCTATGCTCACGTCCAACACAGTGTGAGTGATTATTTGCAGGTCAAATACGAGTTTGGTAAACCATTCTCATCAATTCTTGAGCAGGTATTGAGCTGGAGAGACAGGCAAGCAGTGGAATAGATTTGGAGATCAGATCTTAGCTATATTGTGTGTAACAGGTGGAGCTGGTATTGGATTGCTTGTGATAAGCATTGTACTTTGTAATGTTACATGGTCTCAATCATTAATATACAGATAGTGTGGGGTTTTTAGCGAGATGCTTTCCCCGGGTTACATACTGTGTTAATGTGTGAATGCTCTTGATGTTTTATTGTTATTGATGCTGCTATATTGATGATCAACGTAGAGGAGCTTATGTATTGAGTATGTATTCCACAATAGTACATGATCAGGATAATCTCTATTGAATATGTGTTAAATTATTCAAAATTTCTACAGGTTGATCTTATGAAATGTGACTAGTAGTGTACGGATGCTATTGATGTCTTTGTTGAAGAATCTAGGGCATGTTATCATTAGTGAGATTATTCTTATCATGATAAAATTTTGTGAAGTTCTTTTATAATTTTATCTTATATTGATCTTCATATTATTATTAGAGTGTGTTCGCTTCTGTTATCACAAAATCAAGCACTGGAAGGCTGCTGACCAGATAGACTCTGTGTAACTATTTCAAACCAGACTTTTGACTAAGGCTTAGCCTCCTTAGCCTGAGAGGGCTCTCTCAAAAGGTTATAGATTTTGAATATTGATAAGATGGCTAACTCTTGTAAGGTGAATTTAACAAACATGCTGGCTGGACAGACATTACAAAGGCTTCCATTGGGCTCATGGAGTCAATCATGTTACAGTAAACCATAAAACTACTCATTCATAGAAGTCAGGGCATGTAATGTTTAAACACTCAAGACACCTCTCAAATAAACCTCAACTTACAAATACACACAGGAAATTAGAGCAGCAGAGTGAATTCTGAGTGATTGTGTATCTATAAAGCTGTAAAACATAAAGGATAAAACAAAACCACATATATCTTGAGCATCTGAAACAATGTATGAATCCTGAGAAGAAAAAGCAGTCATTTGTATTACTGAAAACAAGTTCTTACATAAGCCAAAATAAACTCTGTTTCTCAAAAACATCCAACAACCATTACATCAAAGTTTGATCTATATATAGAGGTACACCCTTAACTAATTTGAGCTTCCTCCTCCAGCATGAGGGGAGCTCGATGACTGCTACTAATTACCCCTATCTACCATTTAACTAACTTATTAAATACATTAAGTGCTGAGCTGTAATTACAAAGAGTCCTAACTAAACTAAAACTCGGATTTTATTCTCTTTGTAGCATGATTCTTTTCTTGATCCTTGACACCTGTCTCCTTAAAGTTTGGCCGAGATAGCTGAGAGAAGGATGCAATGAACAAGCTAGCCTTGGATACTGAATGCGCTGATGGTTCATTAATCATAAGGATAAAACCCCTGTTTTTCCGGTCCTTGTCTCCCACCATTCTTCAAAAATTAAGCAACATGTTCCCAGCTCTTTAATACCCCAAAAATAACGAGCATCACCATATTTTAGATGTGTTGGAGGCTTCGTTTATGGGCAGGTGTACAAGCCAAAACAATACTCCTCGTATGTACCTCTTTCCAAACCCTAATAACCGAAAATAAAGTGCCTTTATGATGAAAACTTTAACTCGAGACAAAAACACTTCACTTTACAAAAGAGGCACACCTGTCATCATTTGAATGGCTTATGTTAGCTTCATGTGGTCTCCTTAATGTTCCTTAGGTGTTTCCTTTGGCAAATTCTTGATTCTCCCATCAAACTATTTGTCTTCATTCAAAAACAACACCTACAGCAGTTTCGTAGCGCGCTACGAAACTGCTGTTTAATTGAAAAAACACAGTCTTCCTTTCATGGCTAAATGATTGCCAGTGTGTAGCTTCAACATCAGCAAGGTCCGAACACTGACCATCCTTCTCATGTAACTGTCCTGTTGTTTCAATACCTGCTTCCTTATGTGTTGAATTGAAATCTGAAACAAACTCATGTTTGGCTCTGCCATCCGAATCTGTTTCCATTTCTGATTCCATGGTAGTAAGAGCATCCATATAATTGTCTACCTCACTAGCTACATCACCATTCTCATCCTTAAATGCATGGACTTCTGGTCTACTTTCACCATTGACTGACAAGTCCTTTTGTTCCACTTGAATAAAATTCTCAGAAATTCTCTCTGCATCCTTATCCGAATGCTTTTCAAACAGCTTCAACATATGTAATGTGTTTATTCTGGAGAGCGTGCCCAAAGATACCGGCACATTTGAAACCTTGAGATAGAAATTCTGTATCTGACGACTCTCTCATTAAAAAATCACTGTGCCCTTTCCCAAAGGAATGCTTGGCAAGCATATTGAGCAGAACATCATCCTCATATTGAACATAGGAGCTTCCCAACCAATAGTTTTATCAAGCACTAACATAGAGTTCCTTGAAGCTCAAACATCTACCAACATTCTATTCTTATATGATGAAAACCACAATCTTGAATGATCACTATCGTTATTGTAGCTTCGCTTGGAATGATGTTTCTTGTCATTTTTATTTCTTCCACTTGTATGACTTGATTTCCCTTTGTGCCTGCGCTCTGTATCTGAGATGAAAGAATCATGCACATCTTCGAAAGATATTTATCTGATCCGGTTTCCTTGAATTGAATTCATTGAATATTTGGCAAAAGACAAAGGCATTAAAAATTACAGTGTTTCTCACTTTGGTTGCACGGGCTGTCTTATCATTTACAGTGAGTTGAAACTGAATGAATTTCTGAATGTTTGCATAAACTGAACGACTCCACCGAACTACCTTCACAACTGATGCAAAATTATCATCTAAAATGATGATATCTGAACTTTCTTTGACAACTTCTGTTCCTTGGATACCCATGGATAGACCAATGCCCGCCTCATGAAGTGCAGGTGCATCATTTGTTCCATCTCCAGTTACCTCCATGACATGACCTCCTTTAGGTCCAAGATCCCTTGCAGCTTTTTATGCCCCTGCCTCTATGTATTTCTTGGCGTATTTCTTGGCATTGTCTCAAGCACCGCTCGTATTGGAAGCTGACATTGCAAACTGTACACCGGAGACATTTGAGTCACAGTCCTCGATACCTTTCGTTATCAGAAAATCAAGCACAGGAATAATGTTTTTTGATTTACTTGCTATTGTACTCCAGAGTTTCTCTATTTCATCTAGAAACTGGTCGCCATGACATGACATTACATAGTGAAGGCTCTTCAACAATCTCTCACTCCATCCCGATTCTAGAAGCGTAACAAAATTCAAATTTTCAATCCAAGGGGCCATGCATGTCAATACTTGATGTTGAGCAATGATATCAACAGCATCTAGTTGTCTTAGCATGATTTCCTCACACAGGAGTTCACTCAGCTCCGGATGCCCCTTTGCTAGCTTTGCAGAGAGTTGATATTGGAACTGTTGATAAGAATCTGGAAGACTGCCAACAACTGCTGCCCGATATCGACCTGCGCCTTCACCTTCTTCTGCCCACTCTCTAATAGACAGGGTCTCAAGCATTTGCAATGCATCATCTCTTATTTGTCTTGAGGGATCAACTACTTTGTAAAGTATAAGGCTTAGCAACCTTTGTGTTTCACATTTTGGAAGTTCTTGCCGCATGTACACCTCTGCCAGGACAGTAAAGTACCCATCTGCAATTGATGAATCCGATGAGTAGCACTGGTCTATACATACTGGAAAAAGATACAAGTTACTTTGAAGAAGATCCATTAGAGCTGTTTTTGCAAGTATAACTCTGGACTGGCCCCCTCTCTGTCGATCCCGTCCTCCAGAGCGGGACACCTCAAAAGCTCCTCCCACACCAACTTAGAATTAGAAGGGGTTCGAGGATCTGCTGGTGAGTAACCAAATGGCGTTCTTTGTGGTGGGTCCACGAAAAGACCATTTATCCAGGAAACAACACGTCCACTCATCTTTCTTGATATTTCCTCACCCACCTTCCCCATATATGCATATAATTTCAAGACGAATAATAGTTGCTCTACAGAAGTGTTTGAACTTTTTACATGCTACACCCATCCTGACCACACCACCTGGAGGTGGTCCTGTAACCAATAGACTACCATCCGCCGTCACCATTGCTCCTTCTATGCCAGGTTCATGCAATTCAACACAATTCCACAAGCCTGACGTCCAATCATGAGGGCTTTTACTCTAAGCTAAATCATCAAAGCTTCCCGTCTCTAGAGATAAACTCAAGTGTGTTGCCCGCAAAAACCATTTTCTTTGACTGGAATCAATAGGCTGGCCCTTCCATAAAGAAAAACAAGCTGGATCTTTTTCAAGATTGAGAAGTTCAAATGACAAATATGGTGACTGTATAAAAACCAATCTTTCAACATGAAGTCTTGCCCCTGTGAAGCAGTTATCAACAATTTTGCAAATGTCTTGATCTAGCTTTGCTGCATCTACCGCAATTGTAAGGTCAATCTCCTTGAGACTGAAGTAAAGGGCGTTCACCGAAGTATCAGGTAAAACATCACCAGGATTTACCACAATGCCATCAGCCACAAAAGAAGTAATTCTTAAACATGATTCCTCTTGAAGATTAATCTTAATGGGCTGCAACTGAACAACTGTTTGTGATGGACCAAAAAGGCTCTGGTGTGGCTCTAAACACTGCAGTGTCAATAGTAGCAAGCACCATTCGGGCAGAAACCTTATCATCAGGTGGAAGTAAATTAGAAAAATACCTCACAAACGACCCAAAGTAATGACCTGATTTATTGTTTGAACAAATCCCCAATTTCGTAGCACGCTACGAAATCACTAAAACAGGTTGCGCTGCGAAACTGCTAAAGGATTTATGCGCTGCGAAAACACTTTGTCCTTAAGCTAGTCTGAGCAATTTTGGCAACAGAATTTTCAGTGATAACAGCTTCATCAAATTGCTATCAAAACAGAAGAGACAAGAACACAAAATATTTGGCTTTCTACCAAGGCCAAAACCTCTCCCTCTTGGAGAGGAAAACCCGCACAAATTTTTTCTTATAGAGATTCCAATTGATGAATACCAAGACCATGATCCTTGACACATTCTGCCTCTCCAAAACCAAGACATCAATCCCTTACTTCTGAGATCATCATCATCACTACT
The DNA here is from genome assembly GCA_031772625.1 of Pinus tabuliformis. Lineage (NCBI taxonomy): Eukaryota > Viridiplantae > Streptophyta > Pinopsida > Pinales > Pinaceae > Pinus > Pinus tabuliformis. The sequence goes on from CM062817.1 coordinate 242,442,497, forward strand.
ACCATGATTATGTCAACACCCCACCCCACTGTTGCATCTTCACTTGTTGTTCCTTTCGCTGAGATCATCATTGATATACATTCACATCAGTGCCACCGAGATAAGTTTGTGAGATCACCTTCCATACCACCATTCACTGAGTTATGAGAGATATCGAGATCAAGAATCATTATCCTATAACTATCATAAGACTTTATATAAGAACATATCACATAGATCATTCACTAGTCATCAATATACAATGATCACCAAGCATAAGTCATCATATGTTGCGTCTATATTGAAGTTAATATCATTACAGATATGACTGGGAGAATTCTGAGATAGTATATGTGATCATCGTTATCTTCTATACCATAATAGCTATGCCGAGAATGTAGCACTACTGCTGTCCATTACGCTGAGACTACTACAAGAATACCACCTGAATCTACTTCATCAATGGTATGCCGAGATTGTAGTTATGCTTGGAGAGAATGCAAGGTTACTAGAGGCATATCCAAATTATTATCTGAGATTGAATACTCTTCACTATAATGCAGAGAGTGTTCCTCTGTTTACCCATGCGAAGATCATAGTGATAACATTCAATCCATCATCCTAAACGATTGTCTTCTTGTAGTACGAGGTCTCCTTCCTGTGTATTCTATTCATCCAAGACTTGGTCTGTCTGCCCTTATACCCAACCAAGGTGTAGACATACTCTTAAGAACTTGCCCTAATGCGGATCTGCTTCTTAGAAATCCCAGAGAGAATTGTGAGTTCTTGTTTGCAGATCCCTGCACCCATATTCACACGAGATTTCAGAGAGAAATGCAAATTCTTCTTGTTATTTTTGTGCTGACCCTAGACGGTATTTATAGTCGTTCATGCTCCTATTTTGAGCCAACGTTACCAAGTGAAACGTTGTGACTATTTCTTCTAGCCGACATGACTTCCATTTATCCAATTAATTCCATTTTGGAGCTGACATGGTGATCTCTTTGTTGTTTTGCATGCAGACTTTGGTGTGTTTGTTTTTGGAGGATTGATCTTGGTCATGGAGGGCTGCTACATACTTGTATACATTTTCATAGGCTCATAAAGCGCTTCTTTACATATGACATGATTCTTTGACATATAAGTAAAATCCTAAAGACATCAAGAAGAAGTCTTTTACCTAGTGATACTTCTTGCTCATGAAACCCATGTAGCAAGGCATACAAAAATAATTTATTTCCTTTTATAACATCATTTACAAAGATCACGTCATTATGAAGGAACTTAGTTACACTTTCTTCAACACTCCCTCTTAACTAGAGAGGTATTCAAAATGGTACTTGGTCATTCTCAATCTGAAGAATTTCTCATAAGAAGAATCAGATTTGCAATCCATCTGTTATAGCATCATTTCAACCAACATTGTTTCATATAGCAAGGCCTTGACTAACAGCTCTATCTCTTACTTAGATCAGAGCACACAATGTTGGCGAGACCAATCATTGATAAACACACATCATCATTGTCTCTCTTAGGGTCATACCCACCCTGGTGTTCTCCGAGCATACCCTACTAGGACTATTCTCATCTTGGGCTCCTAGCCCTCAAGAATATCAATCCTCTTGCCCACTCTTGTCTTGTTCTTCCAAAGGAGGAAAGGAGGATACTTCCATGACATGATGGAGGAAAGGAGGAAAGGAAGCTACTTTAGCTGGCCCTATGAAGGCATGTTGAGATCATTCCATTGTGAGATGTTTGAGATCATTGTGGGAGTCACCAAAGTTGTTTCTATGCATCTTGAGGTCTGACTACTTCATCCTCTGATTGTTGTCTTTCAAACCCCTTGTTGTTGTAGACTTGTTGATGTAGGCCGCCTCTTAGATCTTGGTCTTGTTCTTTGAGTGTAGATCCTGATTCCTTCAGCTAGTTTGATGCCTTGTAGTAAACTTGACTTATGAATGTCTCTTTTTTGCCCTTCCTTTGACTTCTGAACCCAACCCTCTGATACCATGTTGAAGAATCTAGGGCATGTTATTATTAGTGAGATTCTTCTTATCATGATAAAATTTTGTGAAGTTCTTTTATAATTTTATCTAGCTTGATCTTCATATTATTATTAGAGTGTGCTGGCTTCATCAAATTGCTATGAAAACAAAAGAGACAAGAACACAAAATATTTGACTTTCTACCAGGGCCAAAAACTCTCCCTCTTAGAGAGGAAAACATGCACAAAATTCTTCTTATAGAGATTCCAATTGATGATTACCAAGACCATGACCCATGACAGATTCTGTCTCCAAAACAAAGATATCAATCCCTTGCTGTTAAGATCATCATCATCATTGATACCATGCTTATGTAAACACCCTACTGCTGTATCTTCACTTGTTGTTCCTTTTGTTGAGATCATAATTGATGTACATTCACATCAGTGCCACCAAGATCAAGTTTGTGAGATCATCTTCTATAACACCATTCACTAAGTTATGAGAGTCATATCCAGATCAAGAATCATGATCCTATAACTATCATAAGACTATATATAAGAACATCATTCCTTGTCATCAATATACAAATATCACCAAGTATAAGTCATCATATGATGCATCTATCTTGAACGTTAATATCATTACAGATCTGACTGGGAGAATGTCGAGATAGTATATGAAATCATCGTGATCTTCTATACCATAATAGTTATGCTGAGAATGTATCCATACGGCTTGAAACCCTAACCACTAATGGCCATTTTGCTGAGACTACTACAAGAATACCACCTGGATCTACTTCATCGATGGTATGTCGAGATTGTAGTTATGCTTGGAGAGAATGCCAAGGTTACTAGAGGCAGATCCAAATTCTTATCGGAGATTGAATACTCTTCACTGTAATGCTGGGACTGTGCCTCTGTTTTCCCATGCAAATATCATAGTGATAACATTCAATCTATAGTCCTGAACAATTGTCTTCTTGTAGTGCAAGGTCTCCTTCCTGCGTATTCTATTCATCTGAGACTTAGTCCGTCTGCCCTTATACCCATCCGAGGTGTAGACAGACTCTTAAGCACTTTCTCTAATGCATATCTGCTTCTTAGAAATTTCAGAGAGAATTGTGAGTTCTATCCCTTCTTGTTTGCGGATCCCTGCACCCATATTCACATGAAATTTCATAGAGAAATGTGAATTCTTCTTGTTATTTTTGCGCTGACCCTAGACGGGTATTTATAGTGGTTCATGCTCCTATTTTAAGCCAACATTAACAAGTGAAACATTGTGACTATTTCTTCTAGTCGACATGACTTCTATTTATCCAATTAATTCTATTTTGGCGCTGACATGGTGATCTCTTTGTTGCTTTGCTTGTAGACTTCGATGTGCTTGTTTTTGGAAGATTTATCTTGTTCTTGGAGGGCTGCTACATATGTTTATACATTTCCATAGGCTCATGAAGAGCTTCTTTACACATGACATGACTCTTTGACATATAAATAAAATCCTAAAGACATCAAGAAGAAGTCTTTTACCTAGTGACACTTCTTGCTCATGAAACCCATGTAGCAAGGCCTACATAAATAATTTATTTCATTTTATTACATCATTTACAAAGATCATGTCATTATGAAGACTGAGCATAGTTACACTTTCTTCAATAGTCTTAGTGTATACATTCATTCCAGTGAAATGAACTCAATCAAAAGGATAGTAAATATTTTATGTATATGTATAAAAAAAAATCAGGTATATCGAAGTTTTTGGATGTTAAAATAATTTGTGGGTTTGAGTATTTATTTTATACTACATAGCTAGGTATATAGATATATATAAACACATAGATAGATTCCCTCTTTTATATTCTAATTCTAAGTAGTTCAACTACCTACTATATTTCACGTCTTATTAGAATGCAAGCACATCCTTCGAGATTAATTCAATGTTCAATTTGGTGCCGAATCAACGATTTTCTTATAAGTTTATGCCATTAATAATTACATGTCATAATAATTTTCATTTACAAATTAAAATATATATAAAATTTTGCAATACCCGTCGATACATGTTAGTTAAAGAGAATTCTGAGTACAATGTATCTGAACTAATAATTACATGTCATTACATGTCATAATAATTTTAATTTACAAATTAAAATATACAGACAATTGTGCAATACCAGTCGATACATGTTAGTTAAAGAGAATTCTGAGTACAATGTATGTGAAAGGAACATATAATAATTATATTATAATTAAAATTTCCTAATATTGAAATATTATTTGATGAATCTTGCATTATATTTTATTTTTGTAATTTTCTCTCGATCAATGAATTATAATATAAAATGCTAGACCTCAAATTTAAATTTCTAGCTCTCAAATTTGGGAAGAACAGTTCAAGTTGTTATTTGGCTTGTTGTGCTCAACCATTTTTTTTCCAAACCCTCAGCTAATTGAATTTTATGCAAACAATTAAACCTAAACCTCGAGTAAGTAATAAGTAATATATCAACATAATTCTTATTCACAATGTATTGGTAGCATTATTTTCTCCTCTAAATTCACCTATATTTTGGGCTCCAAAACAATAGAACTGATGCAAGTATAAGATAAAATCTCAAAAGAGGCGTCTTCACTATAGACTTCTCATGTTACGCCCTTGAGCAGGTTTAGTTAACTTATGGAAAACAACACCCGTGCAATCCATGGCCTCATGAAGTTTTGAAAGTTGTAATAGATATCATGAGGTTGAAACCTTTAACAACCCCAATAAATTAATTATATTTCATTTTGATAGGCAGTGAATTAAATATAGATACCGTGACCTGTGAGAAGGAAACCTTGTTTCATATATCTCTGTAATTAAAAGAAAGTGATCAACAGTAACACTAATATTACAAAACTGAACATAGTCAAGTCTTCTGAAACATGTAACTATTACCTTAAATGCTCTATGTATGTCAAGGTTATTTGGAAGACCATCCTGCATCCATGGATTGCCAACAATAGTTTGCATCTTTAGCCTTCATGTCGAGATTTCTGGATGAATGATGAGGGGCAGTGTTGTTATTGGCATTAGATGGGTGAAAGTTGCATTTGCCTCTTCACCCTTCCAAAAGGTCATGGAAGTGAAGGCTGCTTGTTGGTCATCTGAATAGGCTTCCACACAATTCTGCCCAATGTTAGCTGAATCCAGATGCACAAATGCTTTTTTCTAGTTTCAAGAAGGAAAGATAGACCTCATCCTTGCTCCACTTTTGCTTCAAAGAAGATGAAATGCCCTTTGATACTGAACGAGATTTCGAATTCTTGTTACTGCTACTGTTTCTGGAGAGAAGAGGGTGTAGGAAGTTGACATAGAGACGTTCGAATCTGCTGAGGCCCATGACCACGGATTTCAACTGCCCACTCTGAAGCGAGGCGGTGGATAGCTAATGGCACGTGCAGATGGCTTCCCAAATATCCTTTTTGCAGGTGGTGGATAGCCATTGGCGCGTGTAGATGGCTTCCCAGAGATCCTCGTTGTAGCTGACTTGCTTCCATTTATTTCCCACCCAAGAAAGCCCTCTACCTGCTCTCCTTACCCAGTTGAGTGCTTATTCTACCATCCTATCCCTTGGAGCGGAGGCTTAGAATTCAAAGCGGAGCGGTTGAGCAACTAGATAGAGAGTCGGTCGAGTACATAAATGACCTCATCCAATCCCGCGCTCTCCTTGCGATATAGATAAGGCCGAGTGACTCTCTCCCATTATCTATAAGAAATTCCCCTTCTCAGTCGAGTTTCTTATAGATAACAACCAACATTCATATTATGTATGTAATAAGGTGACGTGCAATTACTGTCGGAGGGAGCGAGCAACAACCTTCAAGGCACTCGCTAGGTGAGGCATGAAATTGGGCCCACACTGGACCATTCATACATTTATTGCCCACCCAAGAAACCATGGCCATTTATTGTTGACCTAAGAAACCATGACCAGGAAGAGTATGGTCAGCTCGCAGTGTGCGTAATGTGCTTTGATAGATCCAACAGTGGAAAACTTAAACAGATCGAACGATCGAAAATAAAAAGGTAAACTTTGACAGATCCAATAGTTGAAAATAAAAAGGTAGACGATGGTAGGCAGTGCGCTGATTCAAAAAGAGACACCTTCGGTGTAATTAGCTATCTTTCTTTTAATTTATTCATTGTAAATATTTGGTGGAAAAACTATAGCAGAATAGTCCCAAAATTCTATATACTTTCCATTTAGGGGCTTAATACTAGTAACACTTCATGATGTCAGTGCAACTGAAGTGTCTTTGAATGAAGCACAAGAAGTTTCAATTAAACCTCTATTTTTTATAATTTCATCAGTTTTAATTTATGCTCTTCATCCTCTAATTAAAATATGACCCTCATATTGATACAAGTTATAATTCCACCACCTTAATGTTATGGTTTATGTATGCTACAATATTAGGTTGCGAGTGAAGTATATTAACAAGGAAACTAACACATAGATCATTTTATTGGATGCAATTGACACAATGAGTCCATGGAGGTTGGAGGCCAAGAGGCCTATCATGGATGAGGCACTTGAGATGTTGGAGCATGATGCTAACGTGTTGGCGTAGGGGAGGGGGAATTTGAGGATGGTGTTGCACTTTTGGTAGAGATGGATTTGGAGGAGACCAAGAGTGAATCATAGCCACAACCTCCACAAAGAGAGGCAACCAAGAGAAGGCATCTCACTTCCACCTTATCTCTAGCACCTCCACCTAAACCCTAATAGCCACAACTTCTACCTCAGGCTTAGGGCCAACTTGTCCATGTGTTTCTTCCAAAGGAAGAGCACTGACCTTCACCTATAAAAGGGGTAGACATAATCAATGATTCCTTAATTCATTTGTCCTTATAATATCTAGATGCATCATGATGATTCATCACATGAGAGAAATTTATTTGTGTTTTCATGTGATTTCGTATCATCCCATCAAAACTTAAGACATATATCATAATTTAAGTATATTCATTGATGTTGTTGACAAGTTATATTCCAAACATTTTGTAGATTTTTAATGTAGATTAAACAACTTATGTGATATTCTAAAACACAAGACAAGAATCTACTATACTCTTCAGCGGAAACCAAAATTGATTGATGAAAACAATAAGCAGAAAAGGAAGAATATCAATCACACATAACACAATATTTCTCTGGGGAAAGCAACTGCTAAAAACCACTGACTATCTATATTTCATTAACCAGAAGATATGAGAAGAAAATACAATGCTTGTTCAACCCGAACAATTCATGCACAAGTACAATCTCTCTCTCTGCCTCACAAGCTAGCTCAAGCCAACACTTTTGTTGCCTGCCAAGCCCCTACTTTCTTGCACAATTGCTGAGAAAATTAGCCCATATTTAATTGGAAAATACACTCTCCATAACTGTGCAATCCATCCATAGGCCTTCAACTGATTGCATGCATCATCTGTACAACTTGGAAAATTATACAATTGATAGCACAATGTCCTTGAACTCTAATCTCAATTGGGTCTTCCTTTGAATTGACATGCATGAGTTATTTATGAGAGAATATTCAGTTAACTAATGTGGTACTGAGGATGCACTGGTGCCCGTCCCCACTACTAGACCTCCTACTAGTTCCTCCAACAGTTAGAACTAGTTTAATTTACTATAACTCAGTTACATTGAGTTAATTAATTACAACTCAAAATAACTCAACCTGGGCCCCTAAAATTTATGGATCACTCTACATGACTCTATATATACTTCCAACTTGAATTTCCTAAGTCAATTAAGTCAATTTAACTTATTTAACTATTACAAGTTGCTATGAGAATAGAATTTCAATTTAATTCAAGGACAAATTAAATTGGAATTTCTTGTTGCTATTTTTAACACTCCCTCTCAACAAGAAAGGGATTATCTGCTACCCCAATCTTGCCTTTGTGAAACTCGAATTTTCATTTGTCAAAATATCTGCATCCTGCTCCTCTGTAGGAATGTACTCCAGCAACATAATTCTCCTCTTCACACAATCTCGAAGATGATGATATCGGATATCAATATGTTTGGACTGATCATGAAAAAATGGATTTTTAGAGAGTTTGATACAACTCTGATTGTCACAGTAAATCACACTTGGATCCATTTGTGGACCAAACAAACCAACAAGAATCTTCCTCATCCAGATAACCTCATAAGATGCTTAACTAGCATCCATGTACTCTACTTTTGTTGAGCTGAGTGCAACTGATCTTTGTTTCTTGCTATACCAAGAAACATTTGTTGACCCAATACTTAAGATCCCACATGATGTGCTCTTCTTGACGGATGGACTCCCTACCCAATCCACATTAATGAAGCCTTGAAGCCTCACTCCCTTTGTTCGTTTGTACCATAAACCATACTGAGTAGTGCCTTTGAGGTATTTCAACATATGTCTGGATGCCTTCTAATACAACTTGGTCGACTTAACCATCGCTTGACTAAGTTGGTTAACTGCATAACGCATGTTTGGTCATGTGTTCATCAAATACATGAGTGAACCCAAAAGATTCCTGTAAATAGTAGCCTCCACTACTTCACCGGAAGTAGCATCCTCCTTCCTCCATTTACCTGCTAGAGGAGTCTCCATGGGTTTACTAATCTCCATGTGGAACCTTTTAAGTATCTCGTTGCCATACTTTCCTTGAGAGACAAAAAGTTCCTCACACCTTGCCATACTTCCATACCCAAAAAGTAGTGCATGAGCCCCAAGTCCTTCATTTCGAACTCTCTTGCAAGATCCTCTTTTCAAGACTTGATCAACTAATCATCACCTGTCAGAACAAATCATCGACATATAAAACAATAATCAGCGATTTACGTTCAACCATAATATGGTAAAGGTTTGCATATGCTTCACTTTTGGTGAAACCCAACTCGATAAAATAGTTATCGATCCTAGTGTACCAAGCACAAGGTGCTTGTTTCAGTCCATACAACACTTGCTTCAGTCTACACACATAAAACTCTCTGTCGAAGGTCTCAAATCCTTCAGGCTACTCAATATACACCTCTTCCTCAAGCATGTCGTTGAGGAATGTTGTCTTTATATCCATCTAATGTATCTTCCATCCCATCTGCACTGACGGTGTTAGAATGGATTTGATTGATGAGTACCTTGCAACAAGAGCAAAAGTCTCATCGTAATCAATCCCCTCAACCTGAGAATACCCTCTAGACACAAACCTAGCCTTGTGTTTCTCAACACTACCATCCACTGCTTGCTTTACCTTGTAAATCCATCTCAAACTCACCACTAACTTGTCTATCGGTCTTGGGACTGTTATCACCCCAAGAAACTCTCCTAGGTTGTATATCAGAGATGCTCGGGAACATTACAAACTCAACAAAAATGTTGGAAATTGGTGGATGAATGAGAGAAATGATGCATATTCAATCTAGATAACCACTTCTACTATGCTTAACCCTAGACATGGGTGAACACCCACGGACTACAAGGCTTTAGACCACCAATTGCTCACAGTTTGAGGAACAGGTGAAGATGGAGAATACTGATCACACCAGCAGATGCACAAGACCCTGTGATGGCCAGCTGCAATCAGTAAGGAGGTCTGCAAATCTATTTCCTAATGCACAGACAGGATGACAGCTCTCTAGCATTAAAATAACAAAAACCTGCATACAAATTCAATGTTACAAGTTAGATTCTAACACAGAGGTGGGATGACAACCCCTCTAATGCTAAACATCAAGAGTACATGAACAAATGCATAACAGGCACAACGTGGAAAAAAGAAGAAGAAGTGGAAAGTGAGCAATTAACAGCAAAAGAAGCTTGCATTAGCTGAAAATGAAGACCAGAAGATGCAGATATCACAGTAGTTACAGTCTCCAGAAGTTGAAGCTTACATCAAAATAACATTCATCAACTCATTACATCTTGTTTTTTGAGTATATATGGAGTTTGTTTACAAAATAGCTCTGCTGACCTATGCGTGGAGGGGTCATAATTGACCACCAACCACATTTACTATCAGATATGGTATTTGATATAACTTGATTGCTTTAATGGACAAAACGACCTTTCTGTTGCTCTGCTGCACTTCACGAACAGGTGAAATGTCGTGTTTATTTGCTCAAGGCTGTCCTTCTTGTCCTTGGCCGTGTTGCTCTTTGAATGTGGTAGCTAAGGATTCAATGCGCAGGTTGTTGGATCATGGCTTCCTTCCTTCTTCGCGTGCACAGTACAAGCCAAAAAACACGAAAAATGCATGGAAAATGGACGATGGGCAGGGAATGAACATTGGTCATTAGATGGCTCAGACGGACAACTGAGATCTGATGGCGGGAGGCGATGGGAAGACACAGAGGTGCAATTGATTATAAGCCGTCGGATCAGACAGATTGGACAGTGGAGATCGGATTATGGAGGCTATCGGGAGGGAACGCGAATAGAGGAATGTGGACCGTCGAACCATGGTTGGGCAGATCCGACGGTCAATGGGCGGCAGAGATGTGAGAGTGTTAGCTAGCAGGGACAGTACTGGATGGAAGTAAGCGGTTTCCCCGCACCGCTCACGGGAAAAGAGTGGTTTTCGTATGCGGAGGAGTGATCGAGTACCATAACGACACGTGGCAGAAGCGATGGGCACTAAACCACTCTCCCTGCGGGTTATCGCGTGCGTGGCTTGCGGGATGAAGGCTAACGAATGTTGTCAGATCATACACTAGGCACGATCAGACTGCGGGAGGTGTACGTATATGTCTATTGGTTTGATGTGACAGGTGAGGGCCCCAGAGGGTTATATGATTTGGCAAAGGCACGTAGTTATAATTGTTAAAGCCTTAGCATCTGGGGCTAAGCGAAAAATAATTTTATACGGAGTTTCAAAAGATTACAGAAGAAAATGGTAATAACGGGGTTAAGGGAGGGTAAGGAAAATGAAGGGGAAGGAGGAAACAGAGGTAGCGTGAGTTATAAGGGAATAAGGCAAATGAAAGGGAAGGATAAAATAAACTGCTGCAAACCCTTTGCAACCCAAACCAGCACTGCCTAATCTGATTTTATTCATCAAATGTTGCAAATTGTAGCAGAGTTAACACTGGCTCCTTCTGGGGATGAGATCCTCCTTGTGAAGTCTCAAGAACTTGCAGATCAATGCCTTCCTAATGAAAAACAAAATAACAAACTTCCTAGTGTTCCATTGGGCATGGAGTCTACTGCATCTATACTCAAACTGATAAAAACCAAATATTTACAACTTTTAAGGCCAAAGACCTTAAACCACATAGTTTTTTAGAAAACGCCCATTAACTGAGCCATCAAAAACTGCTTCTCTTCCCATACTTTTTAGTATGAAGGTGTTGTTCCCTTGAATCTGTGAAATAATGAATGGCCCTGTCTATAAAGCATCAAAATTCCCATGACTTCCTTTCTTTTCCTTCAATGCATCCCACTTCAAAACCAAGTCTCCAACCTAAAAATTATCTATTTTTGCCTTCTTGTCAAAGGCTTCCTTGATATTTTTTTGATGTGCTGCAGCCTTTTCAACCAGCTGTTCTCTAATCTGATGTACTTCTGCTAAATCAGTGATCCTCTTAGCCATTTCTTCCTCTTCATTCTGTTCTTCTTGAAGGAATTTTGCCATAGGGAGAGTTAGCTGAATTGGGAATACAACCTCGGTGCCATATACCAGCTTGAAAGGAGAATTGTCTGTGGATTTCTTAATAGTCACTCTGTCAGCCCACAATCCATACTTGAGCTTTGAATTCCAATTCTTTTTATTGTCTTCCAATAGCTTCTTAATTATTCTTATCAGGCTCTTATTTGAAGATTCTGCTAGACCATTTTCTTGTGGATAATATGAGGTGGAATGAACCAGTTTAATACCCATTGAATCACACATTTCCACCAATTATTTTGCCCTAAAGGCTGTTGCATCATCTGTGACTAGTTTATGTAGACAACCAAATCTTCTGAAGATATTCTCTGTCAAAAACTTCATGACCACATTATGATCAACCTTCCTTGTAGGGATTGCTTCAATCCACTTAGTGAAATAATCAGTGGCTATTAATATCCATCTGTGCTGGCCACTGGAATGTGGATTGATTTCTCCAATAAAATCCAAGCCCCACTGCTGAAAAGGTCCTTTTGCAAGTATTGGTTTCAAAGGCAGGGACTTCAATTACTGTTTTCCTTCAAATCTTTGGCACCTGTCACAAGATTTAACAAATGAAAACACATCAGAAAATAAAGTGGGCCAATAGTACCCCTCTTTGAGAATCTTATGGGCTGTAGTCTTCCAATAATGGTGCCCTCCACATATGCTAGAGTGAAACTGCTGCATCACTTCTATTGACTGTTCTTTGTCCAGACACCTCAAAAGCACTCCAGATGGATACCTCTAGAGCAGATTTTCAATAATGCAATATTTAGCTGCTCTAAGCTTTATAGTTCTGATTTGACTTTGAGTAAATCCTGAATGGATTTCTAGCTTCAACAAGAAATTAATTATTGCAGAATACCAGTCACAAGAAGCTAGATTCTCGGCCACTGACTGCTTTCTGTCCGGTTTAGCTGTTCGACCACTTTTTGTAATTGTAAACAGGAAATCAATATCCAATGATCTGCAATTTTCTTCAGCCAATAATTTGGCAAGACCCTGACCTCTGACTAGCTTGGTGGGCTTCAGCTCTATATTAAATTCTATCATTTTGGCAATCCATTTTTCCCTTCTTCCATCAGCATCAAGTTGTGTTAAGACATCTTTTATTGCAGCAGAGGGTACATATGCAATTATCTTGGAATGCAGAATATAGAATCTAAAAGCTTTCAAGGATTTGATAAGAGCATATTCCTATTTTTCAATAATATCATACTTCAATTCAGCATCCCTCAAATTCTTGCTGAAAAATGCTACTGGACGTTCTGAACCTTCTTCATCTGCCTGCAATAAAACTGCCGCAATGGTGTCTTCAGAGGAAAATGAGAATACATGGAACTCCTTGCTATAATCTGGACTTATTAATGTGGGAGCCTCCATAATAGCCTTTTTAATGGACTCAAATGATTTTCTTGCTGCATCAGTCCATCTTAACTCTGATCCTTTCTTCAACATGGAGGTAATGTGCTTCACTAGTTCTGCAAAATTTGGTATAAACCTCAAAAAGTTAATTTTGCCCAGAAAGGACTGAATATCTTTCTTTGATCTAGGGACAAACAAAGTCTATATTGCTTTTACTCTTTCTGGGTCAATTCGGACACTTGCAGTAGACACAACATGTCCTAATAGCTTGCCTTCTTCTAAAGAAAATTGTGATTTCTTAGGATTGACTGAAATTCCAAACCTTCTGCACTTCAAAAACACTTTTTTTAAATGCTGCAAATGATTTTGATGGCTGCTAGAGTATATTGTTATGTCATCAAGGTAGATAAGGACAAATTTGTCCTTCTCTCCTACAAATGCTATATCCATAGCTCTCTGAAATGTTGCTCCAACATTCATCAATCCAAAAGGCATCTTAGCATACATAAAAGTGCCCCAATGAGTGGCAAATGCAGTATTCTCTTGGTCATCTGGATGCACAACAATCTGATTAAACCCTGAAAATCCATCCAAGAAAGACATTACTTTGGCTCCTGAGATTTTTTGCGACAAATGCTCCATTTTGGGTAGAGGATAGTTGTCTTTCTTGGAACATTTGTTCAAATTTCTGAAATCAACACACAGTCTGACTTCTCCATTCTTCTTCCTCACCACCACCAAATTGGCTACCCATTTTGAATATCTGAGAGGGACTATGATCTTGGCAGCTAGCAATTTTTTAATTTCTTTTTCAATCAGTGGAAGAAGCATAGGATTTATTGGTCTCAGCTTCTGTTTGAAAGGAATAGTGTCTTTCTCAAGAGGGATTTTATGCTGGATTATGTTCGTATCATAAGTTTTCAGGTCACTATACTCCCAGGCAAACACATCAGCAAATTGCTTGATTAGTTTGCAGTATTCAACACTTTGATCAGCAGACAGATGAGTGTATAGATGTATGTATCTAGGCTGATCTGGACTTCCTATATCATGCTTACAGACTGCAGATTGGTCTTCTTTTTGGGCAGCCTTGTAAGGCACATCATTTTGGTCAAACAGTCTTTCTAGAGGAATTAGACCCTTGGGAATATGATTGCTGGGAAGTTGGACAATGCTTTCTTTGCCAATTTTATTTCTAAGCTGGGACTTGGGACTTTCTGACAAGGCATCATTCTCTTGGTCAATTTGCATTTCAAAAAACTCATCAATGACTTGAAGAAACCTATTTATCTCATCATCATCATCAAAAACTTTCCAATGGTGGACATTATCAGGCAAGGATGGTCTGTACTTCATTTGGACTTCATAAACTAGTCTGGGAGGCATGGGAGGTATAAATAGACTAGCAGACATAGCGAGGGAATCAACAAGCTGATTTTGGGCTCTAGGAATGTATGAAATACAGAAACAATAAAAAGAATCTCTGATTCTCCATACCTCATCTTTGTATGCTTTCAGCCTTGGGTGCTTTGCTTGAAATGTTTTATTTACTTGCTGGATAATCAGATTAGCATCTCCAAATACCTTTATACTCTTGATTCCTCTGTCTTTTGCTGCATTAAGGCCCAATAGCAGAGCTTCATATTCTGATATATTGTTTGTCACTTGAAAAGCTAGCTTAAAAGACAGCTGAATGCTTTCTTTCCCTGGAGATACTAGCACCACCCATGCTCCTGCAGTCTCCTTGGAACATGCTCCATCAAAGAACATCTCCCAAACCTGACTTCCTTGCTCTTCTTCGGCCTGAACTGTTGGTTTCCTGAGCTGCATTGAGGCCTTCTGGGATTCTTCTATTTGGAGAATGCATGCTCTAAAATCAGTGTCCACAGCATAAATGGGGTGATTAGTAGGGTTCTTCTCATCACTAATGATGTATGCCAACTGTGCTTCTCTATATAATCTCCCGCTTTCTCCTCCAAAAACTGGGACAGTGGCATAAGATAGATCATTCTGTAATGTCCCACCTAGTCTCTTAATCCACCCTCTGGACAACAACATGCCAAACTTAGGAGGGACATCTGCTACCACAATATCCATCATCATACTCTTCATGGGCAGTTGGGTTAGGGTAATGGCCAGATCTTTGATTAATCCCATGCACTTCACTTTCCTTGAATCAAAAGAGAATAGATCATGATAAGGTCTGGTGATATCAAGGCCTAACTCTTCCATGACAGCTTTAGGCATTAAATTGTGGCTGGCCTCTGTGTCTAGCAGGAAATTGTGGAGGATTTTGTCATGAATGGTCAAGGAGACATAAAAAGATGGGGAATTATTGTTAGCAGGTTCAATCATGGGACTAAGCACAATGGCAGGCTTGTTATCTTGCAAATTGATGGAGTCAGTGGACGTTTGTGTGGTTTCTAGCTCAAGAGCTTCAAGGATAGGCTTTCTAAATATTTCACTCTTTACCAACTCTACCAGAGGCACATATATTTTTAATTTTTGAACTTCTGACTCAAAGCTGAAAGAAGAAAATAACTTATCGGAACCTTTTATCTCTTGAACTGGAGCTTTGAGGATGACTGGATCAGCTGCTGGTCTTCTCTGTCTGATATTTTGTGACTCTGTTTGGACAACAGCTCTTTGGGCAGGACTCTCCCTGACATTTTTTGCATTGGACCTCAAATTGTATCTTTGCTGTTCACCAGTTTGTAAAACAGTCTCTTTGTCCCATTCTTGACTGTCTTGTTGTTGCAGCAATGATTCTTCATAAGCAGCCAATGTCAAAAATGCAGCACTGCCTTTATCTTCCATGCAGTGAATTTCATCCTCATCTTCTTCAAATTGTTCCTCCTCCATGAATACATTTTGGAAAGGAGCTTTAACTTTATGTTCTTGTTTTGATTCTTCACCCCTTTGAATAATTTGCAACTGTTCATTTTCTCTTCTGAATGGATTTGTATTTCTTGGAACAAATGTATTCTGCTGCCTTGTTTTTCCTGAATTCTGCTCGACCTTCAGCTTAGAAATTTTAGCAGCCAATGACTCTATCATCTTAGTCATTTTATCTAATTTAGGTTCTGAAGATGATGTAGAGGAGGTAGAAGTCTGCCCTCTTTGCCTCCTTCTGTCAACTTGATTTTTTAGCTTTTCTGAAGCCATAATATTGGATTCCACTTCTAGTGTTGCATCCTGCATATCAGCTAGAGTGGCACATCTTCTTTCTCTCAATAACAGGCAGAAATCAGAGTCAAAAGCATTGGCATAAGTGAGTTTGGCAGAGGTGGGGGTAGGCTTTACATCAGCTGGTATCTTAATGTACATTCGATTGAATCTTTTATTAAAATCAGATAAAGATTCACCATTTTCCCTCTTCAGATTACCAAACTCAGTATGGTAATACAACAAATCCTTCTTATCTCCCCAGTGTTTCAAAAAAGCATCATCTAATGCTTCAATATCAGTTATAGATCTCTAGGGAAATTCTCTGAACCACTTCCTGGCCTCTCCATCAAGGCTCTGGACAAAAACTCTCATCCACACATCATTTTCACTTATATCTAGATTATCAACATAACTATAAAAAGCTTCAAGATGTTCTTCTGCTGTCACTCCCTCTGTGCCAGTGAACTTAGGCATATATTTATGATATTCTCCCATAGGCATAGGATTTAAAGGAACAGGCAAGACTAAAGGTCCATATCTAGCAGCAACAATTCTTTCTATCTTCGTGGGTGCTTGCTGACCTGCCATAATTGAAATATGTGGAATAATACTGGCAGATTGAGTAGTATGAAATAATGAAATGGATGGCAGAGACAAAGGGATGTTTTGGACTGAATGGGAACCTTTCTTTGGACTGAGATTCAAAGGGGAACTAACTGCACAATGGGCTGAATTAATATCTGAAGAAATTTCCTTATTAACAGTGCTGGGTTCTAAATCTTCAAACTGAATATCTTCAGCTATAACTTTATCTTTCAGAGATGAATGAGATTTCTTAGGCTTACCTGATCCTGATGCCCCTTTATGTGATGCTTTTTTCGACTTGCCAGTCCTCTCAGGGTCAGGCACTGATTCAGATGGTGATTTCTAAGGATTTCTTCGAGTATGTCTCACAAACTAAGCCAGAGCTTCAATGTGGAGTCGCCAAAGGATGGTCTTCCTCCAGTGGAGTCGCCAAATAGATGATTACAACCAAAAACTGTGTTCAAACCTTGTCTATCATCAAAGCTTGATGTTGTGTCGTTCTCCCAGGGAAGCTGAGCTTCAATTCTCCTCTCCCTGGCAACAACGCCAATTAATGTTATCACCCCAAGAAACTCTCCTAGGTTGTATATCAGAGATGCTCGGGAACATTACAAACTCAACAAAAATGTTGGAAATTGGTGGATGAATGAGAGAAATGATGCATATTCAAGCCAGATAACCACTTCTACTATGCTTAACCCCAGACATGGGTGAACATCCCCAGACTACAAGGCTTTAGACCACCAATTTCTCACAGTTTGAGGAACAGGTGAAGATGGAGAATACTAATCACACCAGCAGATGCATAAGACCCTATGATGGCCAACTGCAACCAGTAAGGAGGTCTGCAAATCTATTTCCTAATGTACATACAGGATGACAGCTCTCTAGCATTAAAATAACAGAAACCTACATACAAATTCAATGTTACAAGCTAGATTCTAACACAGAGGTGGGATGACAGCCCCTCTAATGCTAAACATCAAGAGTACATGAACAAATGCATAACAGGCACAGCTTGGAACAAAGAAGAAGAAGTGGAAAGTGAGCAATTAACAACAAAAGAAGCTTGCATTAGTTGAAAATGAAGACCAGAAGCTGCAGATATCACAGTAGTTACAGTCTCCAGAAGTTGAAGCTTACATCAAAATAACATTCATCAACCCATTACATATTGTTTTTGGGGTATATATGGAGTTTGTTTACAAAATAGCTCTGCTGACCTATGCGTGGAGGGGTCATAACTAATCACCAACCACATTTACTATCAGATATGGTCTTTGAGACAACTTGATTGCTTTAATGGACAAAACGACCTTTCTGCGGCTCTGCTGTACTTCACGAACAGGTGAAATGCCGTGTTTATCTGCTCAAGGTTGTCCTTCTCGTCCTTGGCCGTGCTGCTCTTTGAATGTGGTCGCTGAGGATTCAATGCGCAGGTTGCTGGATCATGGCTTCCTTCCTTCTTCGTGTGCACAGGACAGGCCAAAAAACACGAAAATGCATGGAAAATGGAAGATGAGCTGGGAATGAACATTGGTCGTTGGATGGCTCAGACGGACGACCGAGATCTGATGGCGGGAGGCGATGGGAAGACATAGAGGCGCAATTGATTATAAGCCGTCAGATCAGACAAACTGGACGGTGGAGATTGGATTACGGAGGCTATCAGGAGGGAACATGAATAGAGGAATGTGGACCATCGGATCATGGTCGGGTAGATCCAACGGTTGACGAGCGGCAGAGATGCGAGAGTGTTAGCGAGCGGGGACTGTACTGGATGGCGGTAAGCGGTTTCCCTGCACCGCTCACAGGAAAAGGGTGGTTTTCGTATGCGGAGGAGTGATCGAGTACCATAACGACACGTGGAAGAAGCGATGGGCGCTAAACCACTCTCCCTGTAGGTTATCACGTGCGCGGTTTGCGGGATGAAGGCTAGCGAATGTCGTCAGATCATATGGCGGGCACGATCAAACGACGGGAGGTGTACGTATATGTCTATTGGTTGACGTGATAGGTGAGGGCCCCAACGAGTTATATGATTTGGCAAAGGCACGTAGTTATAAGTGTTAAAGCCTTAGCGCATGGGGCTAAGTGAAAAATAAGTTTATACGGGGTTTCCAAAGATTACAGAAGAAAATGGTAATAACGGGGTTAAGGGAGGGTAAGGAAAATGAAGGGGAAGGAGGAAACGGAGGTAGCGGGAGTTATAAGGGAATAAGGCAAATGAAAGGGAAGGATAAAATAAACTGCTGCAAACCCTTTGCAACCCAAACCAGCACTGCCTAATCTGATTTTATCCATCAAATGTTGCAAACTGTAGCAGAGCTAACAGGGACCACATCCCAAACATTGTTCCTGACAATGGATTCATACTCCTCAACCATGGCATCAACCCAAACTAGTTGCTACATTACTTCCTCAAAAGAGGATGGCTCAGTCTCTACACATCCGCTCATCAAAGCCATGTAGCAAGTGTATCTCTCTGATGACATCCTCTTCCTACGCTGTGATGTGGGTGCTCCCACATTCTCTCTAGCATCATGCAATAACCCCTCAGCCTCTGTGGTGCATTTTCTCCCATCTCTGGAAGACTCTGCATGAGTGGGTGTCTCCACTCCCTGATCCTCTGCATGTGGTTCCTCCAAATCGTCCTGAGGTTCCTCCTTAGGAGCTAAAACCTCCTCAATCGCATGTAGTTGAAACTCCCTCTCAAGGGAACATCTCATGGCCTTATCTTCTTCGAATTTTACATCTCTATGAACCATTTTCATCTTGTTGGTTGACAAGTACACCTAATAGTTGTGAGGTGTATCAGTGTACCCCACAAATATCCCCAACTCTATTGTTGGCTCAAGATTCTTCCGCGCATCTTTGGTTACATGGTAGTAGACTGATGAAACAAAAATATTGAAGTGTCCCACATCTGGTTTCTTCCTTGAAAAAACCTCTTTTGGTGTACTCATCCCAAGAATTCGACGAGGGCTTCTGCTCTGCAAATAAACAACTATGTTGCATGCTTCATCCTACAAGTGTAGTGGTAGGCCTTGATCATGCAACATTACCGTGCTCCTCCTACAAAGCTTCTATTTTTCCTTTCAGCCACCTCATTCTGCTGTGGGTTATGAGGTGCTATCAACCCTCGTTGAATGCCTTCTGATTTACAAAAAAAATTGAACTCATTCAACACATACTCTCCGCCGTTATCACTCCTAAGAGCTTTAACTTTTCTGCTAGTATCTTTCTCGACCAGTGTTTTAAATTCACAAAACTTTGCAAAAGTCTGATATTTCTTCTACATGAAGAAGATCCAACACTTACGAGAAAAATCATCAACAAATATAACATAATACCTGTGCTTAGTCATGGATGCTGTCGAGAATGGTCCACACACATCTGAGGGAACTCGATCGATATTTCTTCTACATGAAGAAGATCCAACACTTACGAGAAAAATCATCAACAAATATAACATAATACCTATGCTTAGTCGTGGATGTTGTCGAGAATGGTCCACACACATCTGAGTGAACTCGATCGAGGATTGCCTATGCTCGACTGTCTTTGTCATGAAATGAAGCTTTGGTGTATTTTCCCAATGTACACCCTTTGCATGTGTCAAACTTCTCTAGTGTACCCTTGGGAAGACCAGTAGAAATTTGTTGCATGATCTTCAAAGCACCATGGTGCAAGTGACCCAACCTCCTGTGCCACAACTCACCAATGTCTCGGCTCTGCACCTTCTATGCTTTCATTCTCAAGGCAGCACAATCTTCTACCTCCAACTTGTAGAGATTCTTCACTCAAACCCTTATCCTCTTCACCTGTCTTGTGGCTATGTGATGAAGGAATGCCTTTCCCTTACTAAATATCACATCATAGCCTCTATCCTCCAACATGGCAACAAATACCAAGTTATTATTCAAACCAGGAACATACATAACATCTCACAAAGTGAGGGGAGAACTTGACTCCCTCTAAAAGGTAACTGTACTAATCTCAATAACGCTATACCTCCCGTTATCACCCACCTTGATATTCATATGGAGATCCCTCTCCTCCAAGTTACTGAAGAGCTCTTTGTTACCAGTCATGTGGAAAGAAGCTCCATTATCCATGTACCATACACTACCCATCATCGATGACACCATATAAGTGATGAGGGTAAAGTCAAGTTCGAATTGTGAGGCAAGAACCTCACCTGCCGCTCCTCCTAAGGGCTTCTTACCGACCTTCTTGAGCGAACACTTTGTGGAAAAAAGTGTCAGCTCGTGATAGTGAAAGCACTTGACTTTCGATATGTCCTTCTTCTTTTCGCCTTGAAAAGAATATGATTTGGAATGGGATGACTTCCCCTTCCCTTTCTTTTCCTTACCCGCTGTTAGTGCCTAGATTTACCTCAGGCTGAAAAGGTAGGATCCAGGGCCAACATGAAACCACGCTCAACCTGGTAGCTAGCCCTACCAGGTTAGGAGAGGGCTCTCTCCAGGTCAATCTCAGCAAATTATGATCGATGAGGGCTTGAGATGACTGAAATATCTACTAATCTTAGGCTAGGTATAAGTGCAAAAGAGTTTGATTTGATAAAATGATGATTTTGTTGGCTCAGATGGAAAGACAAATTTTGGGTGCGGGGATTGAGGCTCAGTCCTGCAGAGGTCTCAATGGGGCAAGGTAGGCAATTGTTTTTGGCACTTCAATTTGAGTGAGATGGATGGATTTAGACAGGTGGGGAGCTGAAGAGGGCAAGATCAATCATGGATCCTCTCCAAACAGCTGAAAACATCAAGAAACTAAAGCAAACTTCAAGTAGAGCACTTTCAATGGATTCTACTTACACTCTTGTTTGTTTAGTTCAAAAGAAACAAGATAGCTAATGGCATACAATCACATAAATAAATTCACAACTACAAATGAAAGCATTTTACCAAGACAAATTTCCACATGGATCCCAAAGAGTGCTGCAAACCCTGATCTCAATTCCTTAGCCAAAATGTTGATATGAGTGTACAATGAAGCTCAAGGCTTTCTCAAAAGTCCAACCATGCTAATGACTGAAAAACAACATAATATAGACAAACATAGTTCTTCCTTGCCTCTAGGGGTCGAGCACACATGTTTAGGAGCTGTTTCAACTAATTCCAAACTGAGAATTAGAAATTAGGCAACATATCAACATGCCTCTAGAAACAAGGGAACTGATTCATTCAGTTTCAACAACCTTTAAACTGATGAATCTACCTCTACAAGTGAAAATTTAACATATTTACATCAAAATCCATCAATGTACATTAAATTACATCACAAATTTTCCATTAGGAAAGTGAAAAAGTCAAACTGGCCAAAGCTGGGCGAAAAACAGAGCAATACTTGGTCAAACTGGCAATTTTTCCTCTATGCGTTGCCCCTGATTCTCTATTCGTAGTGCCTATTTGGACCCACTTTTGGAGGCCTTTCCGGTGTCCAAATTCACTCCAAGTGTACATGTTGGAAAGCCCTGCCTGTCTACTTTCCAACCCAAGTGGAATTTTCCAATTTGGCCTCCATTTTCCCCTCCAAAATTCAGTTCTCCCAACACTTCTTCCTGTGTGTCAAAATAGGGGCAGTGAGGTCATTTTTTGAGTGTTTTTAACATTTTTGAGGGCTCAAAAGCTGTCCAAATTTCTTGGCCATTGGTAGGAAAACATATCTTTCCATGCCAAATCCAAAAATGCTAAGTTTTTATTATTTAGAGGTTCCTAGCAAAAGCGAGTGCCACGTGGCGCAACGCATAGAGCATAAAATCCAGTTTTTGTGCCAAAAAAATTCCAAAATGCAAAAATTGCTCCAAATTTTTTGAAATTTGGGTTGAGTCTTCTCTATCAAGAGCTATGTTGGGCTAAGGAAGGATTGACCAATATCTAAAGTCGATCATGCTCCTTTCGCCTCTTTGATGCCTTCTTTAATTTTGCTTTCAACTTCCTGATTCTCGCTTGGCAGACCAAGTTCCTTGACAAGTAATGATATGACAAGTTTCTAAGCATATTCTTCTCATTGATGGCCTTATCTAGCTTCCTCTCCAAGTGGATATTGACTCTTTCAAGCCATGAATCCCTATCGGCATTAATCTCCTGCTCAAGTGAAGTGAACTCCACCCTCCTCCTTTGGGTAGCTTGGCGATTCTCCCGAATGTTTTGCAACTCCATAATCACCTGCTGGTCCTCAAGCTGCTTATTCCTTTGCTCCAGGTACTGTATTGTCCATTGGGCTCTATCCAAGTTGGTGGACAAGGCATCAATGTCCGCCTGCTGCTCCTGAATGATTTCTCTAAGATTTGTGCTTTGCGAGCCCATATCAGTATCATCACCCTCAATGAGAATGAAATTAGTCTCCCGCTCACCTGATGGTCCTTCCTCCTGCAGTGGCCTCTTGCCTCAGTCCTGAACCTGTTGTGCTGATGATGGAAGCGATGCCCCTTCCACCCCAGGTGGAGATAACACTCGCTTTGCTGTTGCAAACAACCGTCTAGTGCCCTTCTGATAGGTGATAAACACCAGAATGCTAGCGGTTTGTGTCTCATGGCCCTCATGCTGATAAGAAGGTCCACCTGTCTCATGCAAAGCCTCTAAAGGTCCCTGTGGATCTCTGAAAAACTCACGAGAGATGAAGTCCTCCCAACTGATGCCCTGTAAGCCAAGCTGATGAATGACCACAATTTTAATGAGAGAAAAATGGTAGATACTGTTGAACTGCTGCTGAGGAGTCTTGTGCTGCACTAGGGTGATCATCTTATCTATGTTTCGGCACATGAAGTAAGGGATGTTCATCATCCATACCCGGGTAAAATGCATCAGCAGCCTGATATGATAAGCATATAAACGGGAGAACCGGCCCTCACAGCTGAAATACTTCATGATCAGTTTCATTAAAGGAGCATATTCATCTTTGAGGTACCGAAAAGGAAACACTCTCTTGAGCTGTCTCAAAAAGCCGGGCTTGATGTATGGTTCATAATGTTGCTGGACAATTTTTTGCCTCTTGTTCCATTGCTCTCCAATGTTGGGAATACTGGTTGCTAGCGAAATGGATTCTAGTGTTAATGTGAAAGTGGCACCAGCTAGAGTATCTTGACCATCATGTAAATGCAACACAAATAAGCGGGCCAACTCATGGTGAAACTGAATGCTAGCAACCTTCTCACAAAATTCATAACATGACTGATGTTGAAAACAAGAGATGGCAAGAGGGTAGGCCTGTAATTCAGCAAGAGTGGTTGGTTCTTCTCTGATATGTTTGCCACCTCTATGAGGCCTCCTGGGTGCATGTCCCTCTGTTGGTGAGTCACTGTGGGTCTCCTCTTCATAATCATATGAAGGATCAAATGCCATATCTGCTGGTGAATAAACTGTCTTGGAGTTGTAGGTGTTGATGTGTTAAACTGTCTTGAACTATCTATGATGATGTATTTGACCTCTGCCACCAAGGGAAAACAATGAAATGAGAGATTATGGAGGGTAATTTAGGGAAATAGGGAATTAGGGAATGACTTAGGAGGGGCTAAGGTTTGGAACTTTGTTTTTGGGATTTTGGGAAATGGGAATTGGGGTATGGGATTAGTGAGTTTAGGGTTATGTGAATTTGGAGAATAGGGAAAACAAGGGAAATATGAAATAAGGGAGTGATGAGGGGAGGGGATACTTGGTAGCAAAACAGTCAATACAAAACCCTAGCAACAATCTCCTTTGAAAATTTTGAATAGATAGGGTTTGTTTTCCTTTAAACATTCACCATGCAACAAACACCATCAAACATCCATCAAATTTGGACGAAGAGCAATGACAAAAGGGTCAACCTATTTGGACAAGTGACAATCCACGCGTTTGGGTGATTTTGGAGAAAGTATTTGAAATTTCGGGCTTTTTGGCTATGTGCGCTGCGCCCAACGTATGCGCCATGCCTGTGCAAAATTGAACTGGATTCTGAGGCCCAGTGTGCCTCGCCCAGTGACTTGGAGCGATTTGCACCAAATTTTCTCACTTGCTCACCAAAATCACTTTGCCTTGCTTCTACTTTGCAAATGAACTTTTGAAATGAAGAAATGACTTATAAACAAGGATCTTTTAAATTTTTGGCTCATAAAACCCATTTTTACAATGTTTTGAAATGACTTTATTTTTTAAACTCTGTTTTTGGACTTTTTCACTTCCTTTTAGCTTTGTGATGAACTAAACGACCTGTGCTCTGTTTGTTTTGCAGGTGATTGGAGCTACTGGGGGTAAGGAAAGAAACTAGGGTTGCAGATGGAGTGATATACAATGAAGAAAACAAAATTTCATGATTTTTGTACAGTAAAATAAAAAATACTCTGTTTTTTCCTCAAAACAGAGTTTTGAGGAAAAACACATGTCTGAGCACTTGATGATGAAATTTATTGATGCTGGAACATCCTCATGGCTTGCTGGTTGTTATTGGACACTTTGACACATTTTTTTGCAAAACCCTAATGAAACCCTAGACCTAAATGACAATGAAACCCTAAAGCAAAACCTTTGCAATTTTCAAGACAAAAGATGACTGTATATTCTTTTTAATGAACAAACATGAGCCAGCAGGTAAATGTCATGAGGGAAACTGTAGGAAAGCCACTATCGTCAGATGGTCCATGCACCTAGTGGAATGCAAATGACTGGGTGAGACACCTAATATGAAATGCAACAAGAGGACTTGATCTCTGATGGAGGGATGAAGATACCGACACTAACACCCGCTAAGGCACAATTCTCCTTATCATCATTATTTGATGAGGATCCGTATTTGATGTTCCACCAAATCTCTTCATGTACCAATTTGGACCATAATTGTTCCCAATCTGGTAGCTTCTCCCTCCTGTTAACTGAGTCCTGATAATTGTTCCAGCTCTTGGGAAGTCCTAGAAGAGCTAGGCTCACCATATCGTCTTCGGAAACAGTAATCATGACACTTCCAAGCTCATCCTGAAAATGGGTGAACTCGGTTAAGTATTTCAGAATTGAGTCACCCTTCTCCATCTTGATCTTTCTGAGTTTGTCATTCAGTGCCAACTTCCTATGGTCACTTCTATTTTGAAACAGGTTTGTCAATGCCTTCCACATTGCGTATGGAGTGTCCTTACTGTGGAGAATTGAGACAATGTGATCTCAAAATCCTTCCAAGATAATCCTTATCATTTTTGCCACACACTTTGTCCATTCAGCCAGATGTTTAAGATCAGATGTTGGAGGCTTAGGAATGTCATGATCTATAAATTCCTTGAGGCCATTGTCTTCCAACACTCAAGTCTCAGATCGTAGAATGACATATTGTTGACTCTGAAGTATGAACTTGGAAATTCCATTTCACCTGCACAACAAACTCAGATTCTCCTCTTCTATGCTATCTTCAGCTCTGATGCCATGTAGATTTTTACTATAGATTCAACAACTTATGTGATATGCTAAAACATAAGACAAGAATTTACTCTACTCTTCAGCAGAAACCAAAATTGATCGATGAAAACAATAAGCAGAGAAGGAAGAATATCAATTGCACATAACACAATATTTCTCTGCAGAAAGCAACTGCTAAAAACCCCCGACTATCTATATTGCATTAACTAGAAGACCTGGGAAGAAAATACAACACTTGTGTTAGGGTCCAACCCTAACCCCATTATTTATGTAATAGGGTCGAGTCATAGTTATATTTAGTTAAAGAGTCAATAAAGCCCATATTGATAATTGTAAGTGGTTGACCCACATTTAAAGAAGGGACCACAGTTAGTTGCAAATGGGCCATGGTATTAGATAGATGGTATTATAAGAACCATGGTACTGATCCATGGTATTGCATGTATGAATCCTATATAAAGGATAGAGACTCCCCATTGAGGAGCGTCGTGTCTTATTTTGTAATCGAGCCCTGCTCTATTGGAGGTTGCCCCCTCGAAGAGGCAAGTGAACATTGCTTTCCTTTCTGAATAATAAAATATAAGCTATTATTTCTCATTGTTCTGTGTTTTTGGTTATATTTCTTCGCATATTTGGTATTCTAGTATCTTCTCGCAGGTTAAGAGCATAACAGGTGGTATCAGAGCACTTTCCAAGGCTGGTGGCATCTCCATTTTTAGCAAACAAAATTTGAGAGACGTGTTCCGACGTCTTTAAACCACGGGATCTGTTGTTGAGCACATAAACTTGCAGATTTAGGGAGGCATGCACGCAGGAAATACAAGAGGTGGTCATGCTTATTGGACTCCCTTGTAACCCATGTGGGTACCCCCTCGAGTAGTAGCGCATTATATAGAACAACGCACAGACTATCTTCCACGTACCCTCTAGGTATATTGGAAGCCCCCTAGGCTCACTTGAAACCTCGCCGTAGATAAACCGTTAGTTTTCTTGCTGCTACAGTACACCGAGAACAGCGCCCAGGGAGATTACTCGTGTGTACGATAGGGTAGTCGGGTAGTACAACTAAGGGTACGATTGATCCTCCTTAGTTAGTGCCCAAAAAGATTGGGTCGAGTACTACTATTGGACCCTTATGTATATTGCAATCTGTAGCACCTGACACTCCTTGAGACCATAGTTCCCTTGTCTCTCTACAGATCACCCATCATCTTCTTTGCTGGATCACATCTAGCAAGTTGGGTTTTGTCGCAGCAGCAACAATCAAATCCGCAATTCAGATCTAGTAGCAGGGGTTTGGTCGGTGCCACATTCCTACTCACACTCAGCAGTTGAGGGTTTCACAGATAGATTTGACTATTTGTGTAGGGAGGCTTGTGGCTCCTATACGTGGGGTGATTCTCGCAGGACATTGGTCTAGATTAACTTTTCTAAAAATTGGCTACTGCAATATTCCTAAGTGAGGAGTAAAACTTCGTTCGAAGTTAAAAATAAAAAATTAAATTAAATAAATAAAAAGTCTAAGGCCCTCTCGGGACGCTTATAGGAGACTTAGCCCATAAGAATCAAGACGACGGGCTGAGCAAGGTGGTCCCATTCACTTGACAGCTTCAAATTTTCAGGTGGTCCCAATTTCTTTTTCCAATAACGACAAGTGCACTGGATCTATGCATGGTACAAACCAGAGCTCAAGCTATGTCCAATGAGAAGATAGACACCCTTAAACAAAAGTTGGATGAATTAACGAAGCAAATCTAGTCCTTAAGTGACGCAATCACAAAGGGCAAGTCAGGGTTACAATCAGAGGCATATGCTTTTAATGAAAAACATTAGGGTGGATCTAGCCATTCTCTTCACTTCTATGGAAACCACCAACAGTCCCACCCTCGACCACCCAAGCTGGACATGTATAAATTTGATGGCTCTCATCTGACCATATGGATATCACAAATGGAGCAATATTTCACATTGAATCACATCAAAGATGATGAGACTAAGCTAAGTGTGGGAAGCCTTTACTTGGACCAAGAAAGATGGCAATGGTGGAAGTGGCATCAACGATGCTATGCAAGGCCAATGACTTGGCAGATATTCTCAAAAGCCCTTTCTCATCGCTTTGATCATGAATCTAACTTTTTGGGTCGTCTTACTAAGCTCAAACAGACAGACCTAGTACAAGAATGTATTAAAGCCTTTGAAGCATTAGCCTTCCGCATAGGAGGTCTAGCAGATGAATTCTACTTGGAATGTTTTATCAGTGGTCTCAAAGACGCCATACAAGCCCACGTCCAGATGTACCACCCAGCCACATGGTTGGCAGCTTGCATGACGACTCCTAAAGTGGAACGCGCATTAGTGGTCTAGTCACCTCATCCAAATTTCGTAGCCAAAGGACGCCCCACCCAAGCTCTAAGCACTACCCAAACACTTAAGGTTCAAAAGGTGTCACCAGTAGAAATGGCAGAAAGAAGAAAGCAAGGATTGTGTTACTACTGTGATGACAAATACTCCCTGGGGCATAAATGCAAGGAACCCAAATTCTTTCAAAATGATGCTACGGAGGAAGCCCCACCCGGTGAGGGACCAGAGGAGGAAGATGAGGACAACTAATAGGACAATGAGCTCCCAGCTACACTGGAAGAACCAATTATCTCGCTCCATGCTTTAGCAGGCATTTCTTCTCCCCAAACTCTAAAAATCATAGGTTTTGTTAAACATCACCCTATAGTAGTCTTGATTGATAGTGGCAGCACACATAATTTTATCCATCAAAGAGTCGCAGAAGCAGTGCATTGTTTTGTTAGAGCAGTCTCTAATTTCCAAGTTCAGATTGTTGATGGGGGGACAATGAAATGTGACGGCCACTGTGAAAAATTTCAAACTTCAGATGGGGGATTACCACCTAAAAACCCACATGTTTGCCATCAACATGGGTGGATGTGACATTGTCTTGGGGTCTGAATGGCTCCGCACACTCGGCCCAATCACAATGGATTTCCATGAGTTATATATGAGCTTTAAGTAGAATGACCACATGCATACCCTCTGTGGACTCCAAACAGGTGCTCCTTCTATCATCAACTCGCATCGGACAGAAAAGTTGTTAAAAAAGGGCCACCATGGAGTTATCACTCAATTTAATGCCATCCAGGCCTTCGAGCCCATTTCTCTTCATATTCATCTTGAGATGCAACAGGTCTTAAACAACCCTCAGTAGGTCTTTGAAAAACCTCATGAGCTTCCACTGTCGAGAGGGGAACATGATCATATCATTACTTTGGTCCCAAGGGCACAACCACCAAATGTGCGCCCATATAGATACCCTTTCGCCCAAAACAATGAAATTGAAAAAATCATCAAGGAACTCTTGGAAGCTGATGTCATTCGTCCTAGCATTAGTCTGTATTCATCGCCTATGGTCATGGTGCTCAAGAAATATGGGGAATGGCACATTGTCCAGACTTCAGGGCCCTCAAAAAGCTGACGGTCAAAGATAAATTTCCCATCCCAGTTGTTGATGATTTGCTGGATGAATTAAATGGGGCTCAATTCTTTACTAATCTAGACCTTCGCTCGGGTTATCACCAAATTCGCATGAAAGAAGTAGAGATTCCAAAGACTTCTTTCCAAACTCATGAAGGTCATTATGAATTCTTGGTAATTCCATTTGGTCTCTGTAATGCCCCATCCACTTTTTAGAGCCTCATGAATCACCTGCTCAAACCATATCTTAGAAAATTTGTCCTTGTGTTCTTTGATGACATCCTCATCTACAACCTCACCTGGGAAAAACATCTTCAGCATGTAGACCTACTCTTGCAACTGCTCCGGAAGCATAAATTATTTGTCAAATTGTCCAAGTGCTCTTTTGGCATGAAAGAAGTCGAGTATTTGGGCCACATTGTGGGGCGTGAAGGTGTCAAGGTGGATCCCAAAAAGATCCAGGCAATGCAGGATTGGCCCCAACCAAAGACCTTGAAGAGTTTGAGAGGATTTTTGGGTCTCACCGGCTACTATCGCAAATTTGTCCACAATTATGGTCGCATTGCTAGACCCCTCACTCACCTTCTCAAGAAAAAAATTATTCCTCTGGAATGATGAATCACAACAGGCATTTATAGCTCTCAAACATTCCATGTGTTCCACTCCCATATTGGCACTACCCGAATTCTCCAAATCTTTTGTGATTGAATGTGATGCTTCAGGTACGGGTATTAGGGTTGTCTTAATGCAGGAAGGTTGACCCTTGGCCTTAACTAGCCAACAACTAAGTGGGACAAATTTGGGACAATCTACCTATGAGAAGGAGATGATGGCCATCTTACATGCAGTGGATCCCTAGCGACCATACTTATTGGGGTGGCATTTCCAAATCCACACAGACCATCAAAGCCTTAAATATTTTTTGGAGCAATTCCTATCCTCACCACAACAAAATAAATGGCTAGCCAAAATGTTGGGATATTATTATGAGATAATTTACAAGAAAGGGTGCAAAAATGTCGTAGCGGATACCTTATCATGCCAATTTGAGGAGGAAAGCACCCTGCTAACAATCTCTCTTCCCATTCCAAAGTGGATTGAAGAGGCTCGCAAGGAATGGTTTTCACATCTTTCGCTCTCTCACCTCATTAATCAATTGCAAGCAGATCCAAATTCCACAGCGGGCTACTCTTGGCAGGATGAGATTCTTCGCTACAAGGACAAAGTAGTGATATCACCAACATCCACCCTCAAAAATCGCATTTTGGCAGAGTTGCACTCATCTCCCTCTGCAGGCCATTCAGGCTTTCAGAAGACTTAAGCTTGCACTCGGTGTTCATTCTGTTGGACAGACATGAAAAAGAACATTCTTACTTTTGTAGCTGAATGTGATGTGCGTCAGTGCCACAAAGGAGAAACAGTCAAATCCCCAGGCACTTTACAACCATTGCCCATCCCTACCTCAATCTGGACATATGTTTCTATGGATTTCATTACTGGTCTTCCGAAGTCAGGCAACAAGTCATTCGTCATGGTGGTTGTGGATAGACTTTCTAAGTATGCTCATTTTTGCGCCCTACCCCACCCTTTTACACCCGCTTTGGTGGCTCAATCTTTCATGGACCAGATCTTCAAATTTCATGGCATGCCCACTTCCATTGTGTCTGATCGTGACCTGATCTTCACCAGTGACTTTTGGCAGGAATTCTTCAAGCTACAAGGTACCCAACTCCAACTCAATACTTCCTATCATCCCCAAACTAATAGTCAAACTGAAGCAGTTAACAAATTTCTGCAGAGCTACCTTAGGTATTTCACTTTAGAAAAGAAACATCTATGGGTACAGTGGTTACCTCTAGCAAAATGGTGGTATAATACTAACTATCATGCCACCACCAAGATGAATCCATATGAAGTAGTTTATGGTCAACTCCCCCCTTCACCTCCTTCTTATATCCCGGGATGCTCTAAGGTACAAGTAGTGGATCAACTCCTCCAGAATCATGCAACCATGCTTGCCCACCTCAAAGATAATCTCCTTCAAGCTCAAAATTGCATGAAGCAATAAGCAGACCAACATCGTTCAGAGCGTACATTTCAAGAAGGGGATTAGGTATTCTTGAGGCTGCAACCATATAAGCAAACATCACTCAAAGACAAGGGTTGTCAGAAATTATCTCCAAAATTCTATGGACTGTATCAAATACTTCAGCACATCGGAGAAGTATCCTACAAGCTAGCCTTGCCACCCACTGCAAAAATCCATCCCATCTTCCATGTCTCGTGCCTCAAGAAAGTGGTTGGGAACAATTGCAGAATTCAAACCAGTCTAACCGAATTGGATGAAGAAGATTCAATCTGGCTCCAAACTGAACAGGTTATTGACACGCGAGAATGGCACCTGCGCGGTCGCACGATCAAGGAAGTCCTCGTCAAATGGAAGGACACCTCTCCAGAAGATGTGACCTGGGAACCAACCACTATTCTTCAACAATTTCTGCAGCTTCAGCCTTGAGGACAAGGCTGTTTTATGAGGGAAGGCATGTTAGGGTCCAACCCTAACCCCTTTATTTATGTAATAGGGTCGAGTCATAGTTATAGTTAGTTAAAGAGTCAATAAAGCCCATATTAATAATTGTAAGTGGTTGACTCGCATTTAAGGAAGGGACCACAGTTAGTTGCAAATGGGCCATGGTATTAAATAGATGGTATTAATAAGAACCATGGTACTGACCCATGGTATTGCATGTATGAATCCTATATAAAGGATAGAGACTCCACATTGAGGAGCGTCGTGTCTTATTTTTTAATCGAGCCCTACTCTATTGGAGGTTTCCCCCTCGAAGAGGCAAGTGAACATTGCTTTCCTTTCTAAATAATAAAATACACATTGTTATTTCTCATTGTTCTGTGTTCTGGGTTATATTTCTTCACATATTTGGTATTCTAGTATCTTCTCGCAGGTCAAGAGCATAACAGCTTGTTCAACCTGAACAATTCCTGCACAAATACAATCTATCTCTCTACCTCACAAGCCAACTAAGGCCAACACTTAGCCAATTTTGGTACCTGTCAAGCCCCTACTTCCTTGTGCAATTCCTGAGAGAATTAACCCATATTTAATTAGGAAATCCACTCTCCATAATTGCACAATCCATCCATAGGCCCTCAATTGATTACATGCACCATCTGTAAAACTTGGAAAATTATACAAATGATAGTACATTGTCCCTGAACTCTAATTTCAATTGGGTCTTCCTCTAAATTGACATGCATGAGTTATTTATGAGTGAATCTTCAGTTAATTGGTGTGGTACTGAGGATGCACTGTTTCCTTCCCACTACTAGACCTCCTACCAGTTCTTCCAACAGTTAGAACTAGTTTAATTGACTATAACTCAGTTAGAATGAGTTAATTAATTACAACTCAAAAGAACTCAACTTGGGCCCCTAAAATTTACGGATCACTCTACATGACTCTAGATAGACTTCCAACTCGAATTTCCTAAGTCAATTAAGTTAGTTTAACTTAATTAACTATTACAAGTTGCTATGAGAATATAATTTCGATTAAATTCACAACTTAACTCAAGGAAAAATTAAATTGGAATTTCTTGTTGCTATTTTTAACACATTTGTTAACATGATAAATTTTATGTTAGTTTGAATTATTATTAAATAACACGAATCTCTCTCTCTCTCTCTCTCTCTCTCTCGATATATATATATATATATATATATATATAGGAACATTATCATGTTCATATCAACAAAGATGAAAAGATAAACCAATGGGTTGTCTTCCTTTTTATATACTAAATATAAAAACACAAAGATCTGTGTTGTAGTTAGTCCCAGTTATAGGTCTATTTGGGCACATCACTCCCGACATTCAGAGCAGCACTTTTAAGGCTCATTAAACCCTAATTTAGTTGTTACATGCCCTATAAAAGTCAACTCATTGAATGCCTCATTCTATGAAAGTTTTATGCCCTGAAGCCTCCCTGAAATGCCTCCTATGGACACCAGCATAGCCCAAGCCTTGAGACAGTGCGCTGTAGAGCAGGCAGGCCCACTGTGGCCTGAACTGTAGTGCACTTAGGCCCTCTTTAGCCTGCGCTAATTTGCATAGGGTTCTAGGAATATTCCTTCACTCTATATGATTATAGAAGGTTCCCATCTCTTATCTACTCCTATGAGCTCGAAATTAGATAGGCTAAGGATCCATTAACCTCCTATCCTCTCATCCCTTGCTCCATGGAAACTAACTCCAAGATTGGAAAGCCATTCAATACCCTCATTTATGACAAAACCACCTCCATTTCCTATAAATTGAGCACTCATCATAGTGATCAAGGGGATAGAATCTGAAGTTTGTAAGAAAATTTTGTTGGTTTGAGGATTGAGTTTATGTTAAGTAATGTTATGCTATTGGAGTGTTGAGCTTTTGATGTGGCAACGGTTGAACTGAAGCTAAAGGAGTGGCACATAATCGAATTGTATTGGGTGATACTCTTCTTTCTACATTAATAAAGAGCTTATTCCTTTTCTCATATGATTGTTCATATCTGTGATGATTATGTATTTCAATGTATTCGATTCCATTGTTTTATAGTCGATAGTTCATGTATGCTTTGATCATTTCTTGTTTCTGTTTTTCTTGATGCAGCTAGCTTTTGAGCAGATTTAGTTCAAGTGGGAGCGATGGGAGCGATTCAAAAGAGATTTAGGAAGTGAAAGGCAACAAGTAAGTTCCTCCATCTCATCTATTTTCTATAAGAAAAGGTTAAACTACTTTCTTTATGTTGTTCTAGGTGTAGTCACCCACCTAGGGAAAATGTGTTTATCTATAGATGCAAATTCCATGTAACAAATTGGCGACCATACTAGGGAACAACTATCATTATTGGTGGCTTACCCTCATCATATTACACCCTAGTAGACTTTGCTTAGCTTTATTGATCTTATTTCAATCTTTTTGAAGTGTTTTTAGTCAAAAATTGTGCTTGAATGTCCCTTGAATTGACTCTCTGGCACCAGCGCAATGTTAGTCTTGACACAGTGCACTATAGAGCAGCCCCTGCCTTAGAGACAGTGCATTGCAATGCACTGTCCCCCTCTCTGGCCTGAGCTGATTCCTCTTAGGCTAAAAAACCCACCTTTGGTTTGATTTTTCAAAAGTTGCTTCTCTTGTTGTTCACTGAAAGATCAATGATGTTTGTGGTTCTGAAATCAACTTGTATTTCTCTTCCTAGTGCTACTTTGGCCTTGATTATTTAGTGTTTCTTAAATGATTTCTTTATCATTATCAATTCATTGTCAAAGTTAGCTTATAGTCAATTAACCTTTGCTGAAAAGAAAGTGTCGTAAAGTCTTATTTTCTTTCGAAAAGGAACTGTTGTAAAGTCTTCGTTCTTGCAAAAGATTGATTAATTATATGTGCATTAGTTTCTTTTTGTTCATCTTAAAATTAAGGGAATTGAAAAGAAAAACTTTCATTATGAAATTAGAGGTTTGTGTGTGCTTGTAGGAATAGTTTAGGAAAATTGCATTAGATGTGCTCTTTGCTCTTTGATTAAACATTTTGATTGCTCTCTCCCTTGTAGTAGTGTTTTCATTGTTCAAAATCAAATGAAAGGAATGTTTCTTGTTATAGTTGCATTCTAGGAATTTCAAAGACATCACGTGGTGAACCTGAAAGACAAACTCTTAATCAATATCAACTTAAAAGTTGTCTCAATTAAGCTAATGGAGCATTGTCACCTAACGAATAACATTTAGAGGTTCTAGGCTAGAGACGTGTTCTGGCGTCGTAAAACATAGTAGCTGTCGTTAATTTTCTGCGATACATTCCGAGTGTGATACCTCATTCCACGTACGTAAGTATATCGTAGCTCGTCCATGTGCCTTAGGGTATATAGGGCGGTGTTATAGTACGAAAAGTATAAAGGAATTCTCTCACTGTGTGGTTTCACATCAGACAGCGCTAACACGGATTGGGCCTCCACGTACTTTCGGGTATATATGGGAGGACTACATTAGGTTGTTATCCACCCTTAGGTAACCGAGTCGGCCACCTTGTACACTATGATACACCGAACACAACATTTGAGGAGATTACCTGCACGTATGTTAAGTCCTTGGTTTACTAAGGCAGTATATTGCAGTTCATAGTTGCTTGGTAAACCTTTTTCCTAGATTACCCTCTTTTTGTTTATTTCTTTTTGTAATAAAATCAATCAACAATCGTGGAGGAACATCAACCCTTCCCCTGTCATTTGCGGAGGACAGTGAGTAAACTTCTTTTACCCCCTGAAGCTACACCTAGCCGGCAAAATAATTCTCGTTTGACTGAATCCAGTACATCACAAACTTCTGGTTCTTCATCCGAATTACTAGAATCACCTATACTGGTAAAAATGTGACTTCATTTACTCCTATAATTACTGGTACATCTGTTACTGAAGTAGAATCTCCAAAATTACCCGAGGAAACTAGAAGTGAACCTAGTGAAATGGTAACCCAAGTTTTCCAACAAGAAGTTGATTCTCAACCCAAAGTTGTTCAACAAGAAATTACTTCTGAACCTGAATCTGTTCAACCAGAAGTTGATCTTGAACCTGTTATCACAAAATTCGACCCTAATTGGCTGATGATCAGGAAGACTTTGAGTAACTATTTCAAACCTAATTTTGGCTGAGGCTTAGCCTCCTTAACCTGAGAGGGCTCTCTCAAATGATTAATGATATTGATAATGGATTAGATGGCTAACTCTATTGAACAAATGAAGAAATGTAAGTGGTTGAAACACAATAAAAAAAATCCATTGGGCTTATGGAGTCAGAAAAGCTTAGTATGATAGCAGTATCAGCTAAACATGGAAGTCAGGGCATCAAAGTTCAATATATCAGTTAACACATAGAGACATGTAGGAAAACACAATCCATGAATGTATGAAGGAAGTTAGAGCATGTCAATGAGTTCTAAGTATCATACATTCATACTACTGCACATAAGGAAATAAGGAAAAACATAAACAAGTCACCATTGAACTCCTTCTGAATCTTGAGAAGTAAAGCCAAAGCCTGCATTCATAAAAACATAATCTTCTACAATGGAACAATATGAGTCTTTCTCTGAAAATTTCCCCCTTTGTATATCAGCTCTTCTGCTATATATAGAGCTCTTTACATAACTTAGATTCCTCCTCTAGGATGAGGAAAATTCGAATTCTACCTGACCTGACACCTATTGACACTTAAAACTAACTATTAAATGCAAAGGACAACTAACTAACAGTCCTAGAGACCTAAAACAATTAGGAGTGTAACTCCTCATTATGATTAAAACAACCTTATCTAGGAATTAAACACTCCTTCTGACACCTATTACTCCAGGAATTCGAATTTTATGGTGCTCATAACCCTCCAACCAGCCCTTGATGACTCATCCTTTTACTGTTCCTAGAAATTAGGAGACTGTTCCTTGCTCTGTTCTGGCTGAAAAATAGGTCTTGGGACAGAGCTCATATCTTCTCATAAAAAATGTATTTGGAAAAACTGAAGGAGGTTTTTGTGAACCAATCCATACTGAACAAAAACCTCTCTTGGTTTTTTGAAACACCTTTCCTACCACCCAAAATGTGTCTTTGAAAAACATGTGTAAAACAGAGAAATATGCTTGTGAAAAACTGCACCTACAGCAGTTTCGTAGCGTAAGTTTGGTCATAAATTTCTCCCATCTCATAACGAATTTGAAGAAAATGAAAGAGTTTTTTGTAGTTCAGTTTGTTAGGAAGAAAAGCCTCTTTCAGTTTTCAAAATTGAATTCTCAGCTGTTCAGGAATCTCATTGGAAGTTAACTGCTAAAACAAAATGACAGTTTGACTGATAAGTTGACTGATAAAGTTTGGAGTTCATAAATGTCTTTCCTTTCCTCTGGTTCTGCCTCTTGTATCTCTTTTGAATGCCTTGTCACAAGTCTTCTTATGCATGAAAGGAACATGGGAAAAAACAAGACTAACACACCTCACCTTACTTTTTTGAAATTTGAAAGAATGCGTACAAGACAGCTAACGAATCTAATGATGAGGATGAATGGCTGCATGTGATAGGCATGGTTCAAGGACTGACACATGGTGATGAAAAATTAATGAATTTTGATGGAAAAGACAGTTAGACAAGATCTGGCACAAATCCTTGATTTCGTAGCACAACTAGTGTAAATTCTGTGTTTTGCGCTACGAAATCTCCTAGTTACGAAACTATCTAGGTGTTTTCGTACCGCACATAGTGTATTTTTGTGAGTTTGCACTACGAAAACTCCTAGTTGATTTCGAAACGCATGTAATTTTAGAAACAGCCTTAACACATGACACTTTGAATAAATGTGGGACCAATGGTGGGTAAAACAAGATTGTTGACCATATTTAACAAAGGGAACAAGACTCCTAGGACTTGGACACTAAAGCAAACATGGAAAAACTAAACCTGGACTAACACCTAACCTTTACAATCAAAATAATGTGAACAATTTAAAAATTGCTTCTTAAGTGATAACAGAACCTATCACCATTCAATCAGAAGTTACTTCTAAACCAGAAGTTGTTCAAGAAGCCCAACCTGAACTTGTTGTTCTTTTACCAGAACACTTGGATCTTGAAGTTGAACAATCAGAAGTTGTTACCATATCGGAAGACGATCGACTGGTTCATCCTCAAACATCTGTAACTGTCGAGACTTCCCCTTTACCGCAAGAACAAATACCGGAAATCTATTACGAACCTGATGGTGAAATCCTTCCACCTGGTTTGATTTCAATAGAAGAGGAACCTGAGGAAGAAACACCTAGAAATCCAATTCGATTTGGACCTGGACTTTATCTTTATCCTCATACTCCTCATTTTACTGCTCCTTTTGATCCTGATTACTTTCAAACACCAGTTGATTCGTTAGGAAATTTATTACAACATTTGACTATGACAGAGTCAACATCCTAGACTGTACCATCTGTTACAGCTGCGACAGAATCCTCTGTCACTACTTCTTCGATGTTTACCACAATAGCTGAGTCACATTTGTATGGTGTTCCATCTATCCCACCGGTTTACCAATCTTTATCTGGAACCCACTCAGGTGTTGCTTCTAGTCCATGGTCTTCACCCATGTCCTCTATAAGAATTTTATCTAGTTCTTCACTTACGGATACTGAACAACTTGACCCATCAAGTCAATATCAAGCTGGTTCATCTAGTTACCGTCCAATGTATCCACTTTACACTGGACTACCCCCATATGGAGAACAATATGCACAATCTCCTTATCCTCCATTTTCTAGGGGGCAACCATATGGCAGTATGTCGTCATCTTTAGGTTAGCCTAGAATGACTATTTGTCAGTGGCAACCAACAATGCCTGTTCAACCAAGGCTTGTGTATCCATCACAACCTATGCAATCCGTCTCATCCATACCTACTATGCATATTGTTACAACTTTACCACAGTCGCAAGCTCAATTAGTTGTATCTCAACCTTTGTAAGCTGGTCCTTCAACTTGAGACCCTCAAGTTTCAGGTTTACAGATTCAGCCTTCTTAGGCAGTTTTACAACAACTGTTTGTGCCAGGAATTCAACAACCTCAGGCTAGTTTACCATAGACTAGAATGGCTTAGAATTACACTGGTTTAGTATATTCACAACCTGGTCAAACTTACATTAGTGGGCAATAACTGTTAAATCAACAACCATGGCAACTACATTATCAACAACAAAAATTCCAGCAATACCAAACTTATCCTGGACTTGGTCAACAAGCCTATGCTAGGTTTGGTCACCAACAAGTTTACCCAGGTCCTAGTCAACAAGCCTATGCTGGGTTTGGGCAACAACAAATTTATCCTGGTGCTCAACAACCACCTTATACCAAATTTTCTCAACAAACTTACCCCTATCAACGTTACCAGCAGCAGATGCCTTATGCTAGTATGCAAAGGCCTATTTCCCAGACAATTCCATCTTACCCTAGTTACGCTCAACCTAACCTCAATAGACAGTTTCCTTTTGTTGCAACACTTGAATTACTAGATCTAAATCGGCTTACCAATGATACAATTCTTTATGCACCTTGGTGGCTGGTGATTCCTCATAAATTGCCTTCCGATATTCCGAAATTCAATGGAAACCGTAGAGAAGACCCATCCAACCATGTTATGACTTTTCATTTATGGTGTTCATCAAACTCCTTGAATGATGATTAAGTTGGATTATGTCTTTTCCAGCGAACACTTACTGGTCCGACTGCAAAGTGGTACATTGAGTTACCACGAGCTTCATTCAATAACTTTACATCCTTAGCTACCACGTTTTTAACCCACTTCCAGTTACCCATACGATATGATGATGTAACCCTAAGGCTGCCACAACCAATATACCTTATCGAGACTCATTTTCCTCATAATGGCCCCTTCCTGAGCTTTATACGCACTCATATATATATCAGAAGCGTTCTTTGGCGCTTTTTCCTTTTATAATCTGGAATCATGCCTTTTATTGAAAATACAAAGAACCACAGGGAATACACGGGAAATTCCACCCCACTATGCTTAACCAGACTTCAATAAACATTATACCTACGTTCATAACCCTATCGGGTCCACACATAACCCCTTTACCATTGATTTATCATAATATCGCTATCGTGAACCATCGCAGGTTCATATACATCGGAATATATAGAAAATACGCAGAGATACATTGAAAACCACACAAAAGCATTGATATTTACCACTTCTACATTGGAACGCTTATCGTATGCGAAAGTCAATGCACCGAACTTTGGTGACCGTTGATCTGGAACTATGAGATCTGATGGTCCAGATTAAATCACCTTATCGACAATTGACAGTCCCAATGGTCTGCACTATCGCGTTATCCCTTTGGTGGAGGTCCGATGCGATATCGCTAATTGCTATCGGTGATCACAATACGCCACTTAACACTTTACTGCTCCTGCTCCGAAGTGCCGATGCGATATGTCGGCAATGGCATATCACCGGGTTTGGGGATAGGACTGTGATCTGTGCCAATTCGATTGAGCAATGTGATATATATAATATTACTCGGACCCGATAAGTCCCAAAAGTAGCGTTTATAATATTTCAAATCCATTTTGCTGAATTTGCTAAGTGTTTTGCACGATTTCTTTATGTAAATGGGATTTCCACTTGCGGACCCAAACTACACCAAATTTTCCTTAACCGCAGGGATTTCTACGGCAAAGTATGAAAACACAAAGATAGTACCAAAATCATTCGAATACAGAGAAAAAGCAAGCAATCGAGGCCTCCACGGGCTGTTTATATAATAATGCATGCAACACTGATTTATTCACAATGAATCCATTACAGAGTCTTGGCCTTGGGCCAGATTACAACATTAAGGACCTCTGTCTCAAAAGAAATACAGTCCACACTGTCTTACTCTCGCTCTACTAACTCCACTCCTCAGTCCTCTCTAGCCTGATTCTACAAATTAGTGGCCCTTTTTCTCCTATGATACTTGTAGGCTTACATTACTCTCGAATTCTCTCTAATCCTCCCTCCCTATTTCTCTCTCGGATCCCCTCTCAGAAAACAAAGGAAATTAGATATTTGTCATACCTAACAGTTTCCTTCCACAAATGAAGGAATAGACTATACATTTAGAAATCAAATCATATCCTAAAATAAACAAACTAAACTACTTGGCTTGATCTCCACGCAGGGAGGATCACTTTGCCATTTATTCCCAATTCAGTTCAGAATTAGGCAATAATTAATTACTTACATTTATTTTGAAATTAATACAAATTAAACAACCAAGTATTCCTCCAAACTTGCATTAGCCACAACATGTGACCACTTGCATCACATTGCTAGCTAGGCCTAGATGCTCATGCATCAGACTCCCAAAGTTTAAATTAATCATGATCTCCTGATCATGTGCTTCTGATCCGTGTCCTCCTGAATCCAATACTTTGTTTGGTAGTCTTTCCTTGGTTACTATTGTTGTTTGTTGTTCTCTCGGTCTCCATACTTTATGTTTCATTGCCCCATTAGCTATGATCTCACTGTTTGCTGCTGTCCTTTTCATATATTTTACTGTTGTTTGCTCATCATTACAGTTTATGAAAGGCTCCCACATCTTAATTTGCAGTTTTCTATTTCCTTCACCTATACCATTCATTCCAACCAATCTTCCTTTCTTCTGTTGTCCTTTATTTGTTTTATTGGAATGCTGCTGTATGAGTCTCCACAACTCATTCAATTCTTTGTCCACTTCACTTCTCATATGTTGAATACTATTCTCCTGCAACTGATTGTGTTCCTAAATAAGAACATCATAATCTCTTTGCCAATACCTTCTCCATTTATCTCCTGCAACAATTCCAATT
Source organism: Pinus tabuliformis (assembly GCA_031772625.1). Lineage (NCBI taxonomy): Eukaryota > Viridiplantae > Streptophyta > Pinopsida > Pinales > Pinaceae > Pinus > Pinus tabuliformis. The sequence goes on from CM062817.1 coordinate 242,484,582, forward strand.
CCTTCTTCTGGTTTCTCATTCATGACTTCACTACTTCTTACTTCAAATTCCAGTATACCTGCAATTCTACAAATTTCTTGAAAATGCAGAATTTTTCTTTCTTGATTAGGTACTTGGAATATTTATTCTTCCAGTAACTTCATTTCTGCATTCTTAAGAATTACGACATTATATTCGTCTACATCTGAAATGTCATCTTCAGTGTCTTCTCCATCAATAAATACCTGTAGTATAATAGTAATTCTGTTACTATCATCTCTTGAATTCATTTCTTGTTCAACACTCCCATATTGTAGATTCAACATCATTCCATCTTTTTGAGACATTCTGATCTCACCCTTCATTAATTCGATCTAATCTTCAAAATTAACTCCTTGGTTCAGATTGACTTCACATTGCCTTGTTCCTGCATATAAATCTTCATCAGAATTAATCAATTCAATAAACACAAATGCTTTACCTTGTTTCCTCATTGTGCCAACATTTCTGAAAACTTCTTCTCCATATTTTTCATTCATGACAACTTTGTTCTCATTCAGTTCTGGTTGTACAATTTGATCATTTATTCTTCGGCTTTCTTCAAGGTCAATGATCTTCAATAACTGTTTATCATCTACAAAGTCTTCTATATCAACTTTTAGTAGCTATTCTCCTCTGGCTTTAGCCTTCAGTAGTTGTCTAATATCTGCATAATTCACTACAGCTATGTTCAACAGCTTCTCTTTCCTCTGCATCATAAGATTATGTGAATTTACTTCCTCTAACTTCTGAAACACCATATCTTTGCTTTTCCTTTCCCTTATAACAACATTAAACAGTTGCCTTACTTCAGTGTATCCTACATTTACACACAAAATATTAGTCTCAAAACTATGAGAAACCAAGGTCTCCTCAAATAATTTCATCATCAACTCTTCCAGTTGACTCCCACTTCCTGAATACATCATAATATTGTCCAGTTGGTTTGTATTAGCTTCACCAATTTTCCTGAGAAAACTCTTTGTTGCATATTCATATGAATGGATCTCTTCCCTTCCAAACATTCCTTTGATCTCAATAGTTTCTTTGCCATCCTCCTTTTGAATTATCCTTTGGATGTCACTTGACTAGACATCTCCCTTCACTTGACTATAACTTTTCTCCTTATTCTGCATATGACTGTGAGTAGTCATCTCTTCAGCTGTTAATATAATAATTTCCAATAACTGCTTGTCTTCCCTCAAGTCTATATGACCTGCAAACGCACAACAACTTTCAGTTTTCAAAATACAATACCTTTCATATTCTTTTGATGCTTCAAGCACCAATCCTCCATCATAGATCTTTTGAATTTCAACAGACCCTTCTTGCTGTGACTCCATTCCTTTGAGTCTCTCCTTCTCTAACAAATCAATATGAATTTGTTCAAGTTACTTGAATTAGTTTATTAGCTTGCCATTCCACCTCTATTGCAATAGCTTCCACTTGACCCTTTTCTTCATTCTCCATCTGTATCTTGGATCTTCACTTTTCTTTCTTTATACTGTCAGACTAATCTCTTTTTCTTCATTCCGGTGCCAGTTGCTATACTTCTGCAATCTAATGCCTTCCTCAAATTCATTCTCATGTTGCTAATCATCTCCTTTAAATTGCCGGTTCCTTCCATCTTCATCTTGTTGAATTAATACTTTTGTTTCCTTCATGTCTTTGAGGACATAACTTCCTTGTTGCTCCTGATTTTCCATTTCACCTTCAAATAATATATGCTCAATTTCTCTGATGTTAGCATCATATTTATTAATGTTGTCTTCCATACCTACAGTCACATCATTAACTGAAGAGTCTAAACATTTAATTGACTCTATAAATGTTAGAGACAATTTATCCTTATCATGCATAGTAACCATAATCTCCTCTTTATTAGGTTCTGAAAGCTTCGTTTCTCCTTCAGGTTCCTTGAGCAATCTTTCCAAGAATTCTAATTCCATGTGAAATCTCTTCAGCAGTTCATCACAACTTCTATTCTTTTCCTGGCAATCCTCCTGAATTATCTTGTTTCCTACACTGTCATATTGCAAAGTTCTTTCATCAATTTCATTAGACAATTTCATTTTCTTACTTCCTTGTAATACCACTATGGCATTGTCATTAGACTTCTGGTCCATATCAACTTTATCTGATTGTCTTACCCCAAACAGAAGTTCATCTATGAACTCTTTCTGCTGCAATAAACCAGCACTTTCTTCCTCTACAAGGCATTCTCCATCATACTTCACCTTAAGAGCTTCATTCCTGCTTGTGACAGTTTCACTAGACTGTCCATCATCCTCTACATATCCTGCAAACATACACAAACTATGAGAATAAAAATCACAAGGCTCCATTGCCTCATCTGCTTCCCTTATCATCATATCTTTTAATTGTTCTGAACTATGCCAATAGTCCATGAGATCTTCAGCTGATCTCTCATTATCCTCTTCACCCAACATTTCACCTTGTTCTGGTCTACAAATGGAAACTTCCATTTCTACTTTTGCTTCTCTGAGTTCCTCTGGTTCCTCTTGAGCACTCAATATCTGCTCAATCTTTCTCAACTCTTCTTCTATCTCTAAATTCACTCGCTCATTTCTCTTCTCTTGTAGCCTCTGCCACTTTACTCTCCTTCTCATGGTCCAACCATGCTTCTAGTCTTCATCACTTCTCTGCGGCATCTCCATCAATATTCCAATCTGGAAATCTATCTCAACTTTCTCTCTGTCAAACTCTTCTTGACTCATCCTCATGCCATTTGCTTTGGTATCTTTCCTTCTGTTGTGGCTTCTTTCTGAACCTCTGCTATGACTATCAGTAGTCATCTTCTTCTCCTCTCTCTTCATGAGCTCCTCACTCCTCTGCAACAAGCCTCTGCAACAGCAAGTCCTCCTTACTGTGATATTATCTCAATAAGCTCTCCTCACTCAGTCTTTTGGTAAGCACGGTCCTCTATTTGGAACCTCCTCTTGAGCAACACCTTTGCTCCTTCTAGGCTTCTGCAATCTCTCACTCTCTCTTGAGAACACTTCAGCTGTCCTCTCTATCCAATCTCTTGTTGGATTCTTCAGGTTCACTGCCACTTTAGAGTGCTTTCCTTGCTCTGTTTTTAAGAACACATCTCGTTCTTCTCTCACAGCTTCTCTTGTTCTATATTGCTGCAGTCTTCACACTTTCTTATGCTGTCACCTGTGTTTTGAATGGATTTCCTCTGTCTCTTGCATCTACAAGTTCTGCTACACATCACCTCTGTGTGCCTTCCTTATGTCAGATTAGAATATGATCCTTCCTCTTAACTGCATAAATACTTTAACACATAACTTTGTTTTTAATTCCTTCATACATAATTTCTCTGTTCTGTTTAACCCCAATTATTCAATTACAATTCTGCTCTGCTATCAGTTATTTCAATAAAAAACCTGCTCTGATACGAAAATGATGCAACCCTAAGGCTTCCACAACCAATATACCTTATCGGGACTCATTTTCCCCATAATGGCCCCTTCCTGAGCTTTATACGCACTCATATATATATCAGAAGCGTTCTTTGGTGATTTTTCCTTTTAAAATCTGGAATCATGCCTTTTATCGAAAATACAAAGTGTAGAAATTTTGAATAATAAACACATATTCAACAGAGATTATCCTGATCATGCACTATTGTGGAATACATGCACAATACATAACCTCCTCTACATTGATCATCAATGTAGCAGCATTAAAAACAATGAAACATCAATAGCATGCACACATTAACACAGTATGCAACCCGGGAAAAGCTTACAGCGAAAAACCCCACACTATCTGTATATTAATGATTAAGAACATGTAACATTACATAGTACAATACTCCTCACAAGTATCCAGCACTATCTCCACCTGTTACACACAAAAATAGCTCAGATCCGAACAAGTCACAGGTTCAAATCTCCTCCGCTGCTTTGCCTGCCTCTATTGCACAATACCTGCTGAGAATCACTCACCTTGGAAATCACGTGAGCACAGGCTATTCTACTGGGCATATACTGGGCAATTATCATGGGCATACTCAATACATTGCTTGTGCAAGATCTCATGCACAACTATAGTCACAAATGATAGCAATCTCAACCTCTAACACCTGTCTCCACTGAACTGTACATGCACTGAGTTAACTGATGTATTCTTCAGTTGCATTATGAGTTAATAACTAGTGAATTAATTTAATCAATTAATTCACATCACTCATCACTAGTCTATTTGCAGTTAGACTAATTTCAACTAGTTTAACAAAGTCAAACTGAACACAACTCCATTAACTCCACAGAACTCAACTGCTTGAGTTCTAACTGAAGTCCTGCATGCAATAGCTCAACTGACTCACAAGAAAAGCGTATTTCCTTCTGACAGCTGCATGTGCCACATCTGTAGCTCAAATTGAAGTGCTCCAAGAGGATAAGATAATGTTTATAGTCTAAATATTATTATGAGACAATAATATTTGACTTTTCTATTTTTAGCCTAGTAGTCTAAAAATAGACTTTGATCACACCGCTGTGAACCAGAAATAGAAGTCCATCTATTTTTCCCAACATGACCAATCATCCATAAAAAACATCCTGCAACTCATAGACCATGATCCATATGTCTAAAAATAGACTTTGCGCCATAATTTGCCTGCGGGCCCACTTAGTGAAGGCGACTCCTTTCCACTAAGATCCATCATCTTGTTGCATTCTGAACACAAAGAACCACAGGGAATACACAGGAAATTCTGCCTCACTATGCTTAACCGGACTTCAATAAACATTAGACCTACGTTCATAACCCTATCAGGTCCACACATCACCCCTTTACCATTAATTTATCATAATATCACTATCATGAACCATCGTAGGCTCATATACATCAGAATATATGAATATGCGGAGATACATTGAAAACCACACAAAAGAATTGATATTTACCACTTCTACATTGGCGTGCTTATCGTATGCGAAAGTCAATGAACCAAGCTTTGGTGACCGTTGATCTAGAGCTATGAGATCTGACGGTACAGATCAAATCACCTTATCGGTAATCGAGAGTCCCAATGGTCTGCACTATCGCGCTATCCCTTTGGTGGAGGTCTGATGCGATATCGCTAATCACTATCGGCGATCGCAATACGCCACTTAACACTTTACTGCTCCCGCTCCGAAGTGCCGATGCGATATGTTAGCAATCGCATATCGTTAGGGGTTTGGGGACAAACTTGTGACCTGTGTCGATCCAATTGAGCGATGCGATATATATAATATTACTCGGACCTGGTAAGTCCCAAAAGCGGCATTTATATTATTTCAAATCTGTTTTTCCGAATCCGCTGAGTGTTTTGCACGATTTCTCTCTGTAAATGGGATTTATGCTTGCGGACCCAAACTACACCAAATTTTCCTTAACCACGAGGATTTCTACAGCAAAGTATGAAAACACAGAGACAATACCAAAATCATCCGAATACAGAGAAAAAGCAAGCAATCGAGGCCTCCACGGGCTGTTTATATAATAATGCACGCAACACTGATTTATTCACAATGAATCCACTACAGAGTCTCGGCCTTGGGCCAGATTACAACATTAAGGACCTTTGTCTCAAAAGAAATGCAGTCCACATTGTCTTACTCTCGCTCTACCAACTCACTCCTCAATCCTCTCTGGTATGATTCTACAAATTAGTGGCCCTTTTTCTCCTATGATATCCGTAGGCTTAGATTACTCTCGAATCCTCTCTAATCCTCCCTCTCTATTTCTCTCTCAAATCCCCTCTCAGAAAACAAAGGAAATTACATATATGTCATACCTAACAGTTTCCTTCCATAAATGAAGGAATTGACTATACATTTAGAAATCAAATCCTATCCTAATCTGAACAAACTAAACTACTTTGCTTGATCTCCACGCAGGGAGGATCACTTTGCCATTTATTCCCAATTCAGTTCAGAATTAGGTAATAATTAATTACTTACATTTATTTTGAAATTAATACAAATTAAACAACCAAGTCTTCCTCCAAACTTGCATTAGCCACAACATGTGACCACTTCCATCACATTGTGGGCAAGGCCTAGATGCTCCTGCATCATATGAAACTGGAATGGAACTATCAACTAACTGTAAACAGACTATGCCTACTCACATCTCTGACCATTTTCATGAGTGGCATCATCGTCGTCGAATGGTCAAAACTTATGTTCCTGATCAGCTTTTAGCTAAGTGGTTTATAAAATCCTTGTTGCCATCTATCACCGAGGATGTGGCTAAAGGAGTTTTCACTGAAGAGCAAGTAATTGCTCATGCTCAATACCTAGACATGATTTACACCCAATCTGGCACAAAATTCCAAATGCACCCAGACTAGCTTTCACTATTCCTCCACCCCCACAGAGTAAGGACTCTCATGCCAGTGACGATGTGATTGGTTCTTCAAGCACAAAAATAGTAGGTAGACCATATGGTCAAACACTTATTATTTCCAATCAAACTTCTACTGCATCTGATAACACTCCTGCTTCTGAAATAAATGTCGTGTCATCTGAAGAAGGCAAGGATTAAAAGCAACTTGGAAGCAAGAAGAAGGGGAAAGCTAAAAAGAAACAAAACCCTCCCCCTCAAGAGAAATCATCTCATTCCTCTTCTTTGGCTAGGAAACCTCGTTATCCATATTTGATCTGTAACGAGGATCATTTTATGCGAGATTGTCCTCACCGCTCTGAAATCTCTAAACTTCTTAAGACTTCTAATGCATTAGCGGTGCTGACATACCCTTTTCCGAACCCAAAGACTCATTTGGTTGCTACATATCATGCTTCCACTTCACAAGTGCTTATGTTATCCACATCTAAGCCTAAAAGTGATGTTTTGGTGTCAACACGAAGTAAAGATTATGGTAATCCGTCATCGTCGTCGAATAACTAGGCTTCAAATCAACCAAATCCTTCAACTTCAACTTCATCTGATCCTATTCCACCACCTATTGCACCAGAGTTAACAATAAAACCGCCTAAAGGAGTTGTACATAAGTCTACATTCAACCCTCGAGCTCGAGCAGCGCAAAACTATAACATAGTAGAAGATCTGGCTCAGTCACCTTCTACTATGTCGACGCTTGAGGTGCTTCAAAACTGTCCCTCCCAAAAGCAGGCTTTATTGTCAGCAATTGGTGGAATTGATCCAACGGATTCCAATCTTGTGGTTTTTAACCATGCAAGATATACGCCACAATTACCAGCTCAATTAACTTTCCTGATCCAAGTAAAGGCTTTGAATAAACTTGTTCACTGAACCATCATTGACGAGGGTGCTTCTACTTGTATCATGTCAATGAGTTGCTGGAAAACACTTGGCTCCCCACCTTTGTCACGGTCACCTACAACTTTAAAAGCTTTTGACAGTCGCACATATATGCCTTGTGGAATTTTGAGTAACCTGCAAATTGAACTAGGGGGCAAAACTGTAACTGTTGAAGTTGAGGTCGTTGATGGACCCTTGACTACAACATTTTGCTAGGAAGACCTTGGGTTTATGCTATGGTTGTTGTGGTTTCGACAGACTTTCGTATGATCGCTTTCCCTCATAAAGGCGGAATCACAGTAGTCGATCAGCTTGGTTTCTTTGCCTTTAGTTCACAGGCTATTAGACGCATTCCGTTAGTTCATGGACCCCCGATATCTCTTCAAAACATTAGAGTAGGTCTCTTTAAAGATCCTTCCCTAATGGGTACTTTTTCGCTACTATCACCATCACAAATGGCAGAAGTTACAAAAGTTGAGACTTGAAACATGATATCTTCCACTTCATCTGATTCATGGAAGATTCCCAATAATTATGATGATGATGTGCATAATGAAATCATGCCGCTAAGCCCCATTGAGCTTGCATAGAATCAATCTTTTTGGCTTGTGCCGCAAACCCAAATCCATTATCACCAATTATATGGGTTGATTGTAATGACCCACTTATAGCTATAAATAAAATACAAGTATTAGCATACATAAGAGGCCTTCATACGATAGCTACGTATGCATGGACCTGTATGTAACGCACTATATATATATCTATATATATCTATATATATATATATATATATAATAAACCCTCAAATGAACATAAATGTTAGTTTTAATGTTTAAAACTCTAATTTGAAAATTAACATTTATGAAATTAAATAAAATCATTAAAATAATAAGTAAACTTTATTAAATCAAATTTAGATATTTAAATAAAATTACCAAATTAAATCAGATTTTTGTTTTATTAAGTCGACACATATCATAATTTAGACACAGAGATGGAGGAAGTCGGTGAACGAAGACTTATAAGAAGGAAGGGGCGGTTGGAGAAAAGGGGAGGTCGAAAGGAGGAGGAAAATTTGGAACACAGAGTTTTGAACAGAAAAGATTGAGCCTTGTTTGTTCTGAAGATTTTGGGCACGGGGGAACAGAGTGCAGCAATTGAGAAGCATTCTGGACTGCGTACCTAGTGTACTTAGTTTGGCTGGGAGGTTATTGTCTTTTGGTAACTAGAGCGAGAGCTGGAGAAATTCTAAAGCCTCTTCATCCGTAGGAAAACAGAGCTGGAGCAATTCTAAAGCCTCTTCATCCGCAAGAAAACAGGTAGGTACTTCTCATTCCTTGATATATGAAATTTGATAAATTTCAGAGCATGTTCATAAAGATTTCATATCCTGTTTAGAGTAAAAATTTATTTAATTTACAGTCAGTGTTTATATTGATCGTTCATTAGAATATGGTACTTCCTCTGATTCTTTTTCACGTACATTCTCTACTGGTGAAGGAATCATCCAATCAATGATGACAAAAGAAGAACCATGGGAGATTATCATCATCGATCCCATCTTATAGATCACAGAGAAGATGTTTCAAATGAACCAAATCACCTTTCAATTGTTGATTTCCTTTCGAATTCTATATTTATAGACACAGTCGATTCTGAACGAAACTTGTCAAATATCGAAGAAACCATTTCTATCGACATTTCGACCAAAACTAGAATTGTAGAGAACATTCATGTTGGCAAATCTTGTTCTCCGTCCAAACTTGAAATTTATCGTTCTCTTTTCTGTGAATTCCACGACATATTTGCTTGGTCATATGAGGAAATGCCAGGAATTGACTCTAGTATAGTTCAACATGAAATTAAAATGTATCCTGATGTCAAACCAGTATGACAACGCCTCCGCCCTGTTCATCCAAAGAAGGTTGCTACCATTAAAGTAGAAATTGAAAAACTTTTGCATGCTAGTTTCATTTACCCTATTCCTTTTACCGATTGGGTTTCCAATCTTGTTCCTATCATGAAGAAACAAGGAACAATACGAGTGTGTGTTGATTATAGGGACATTAATAACGCTTGTCCAAAAGACAACTATCCCACTCCCTTCATCGACCAGATAATTGATGACTATGATGGATGTGAAATATTTTGATTTATGGATGGCTTTTCCGGCTATAATCAGATCAATATCCGCCTAGAAGACCAATATAAAACGACTTTTAGTTGTCCCTCGGTCACATTTGCATATAGGAAACTCCCTTTTGGTTTGAAGAACGTTGGGGCAACCTTTCAGAGGGCAATGAATTATGCCTTCCATGACATTAAACACATTGTTCAACCTTATCTAGATGATTGACCTACTCATTCACGGAAACAGGATGATCACCCGCAACATTTGAGAGCTATATTTTTGTAGTGCCGACACTACAAAATTCAACTAAATCCACATATATGTGTGTTTTGTGTTGGTTCTAGTCATTTTCTTGGTTTCGTAGTGTCTAAAGAAGGAATTTGACTCGACCCTTTGAAGGTTAAGGCAATTCTTGATCTGCCTCCACCTTCCAATTTACTACAGTTACAGAGACTCCAAGGGAAGGCTAACTTTCTAAGGAGGTTCATTCCCAACTACGCTGAAATGGCTAAAGGATTTACTCATCTTTTGAAAAAGGGGATACCCTTCCATTGGGATCAGGTTGCGCAAGCTTCCTTTGATGCTCTTAAAGATACCCTGATTCGAGCATCATTAATGTATGCCCCTAATTATCAAAATGACTATTTCCTGTATCTCGCCACTGCAGATACAACCATTGCTATGGTTTTAGTCCAAGAAGAAGATGGGACTGAACATCCGATCTATTATTTGAGTCGCAATCTCAATGATATGGAAGTTAAGTACTCTTACGTCGAAAAGTTAGCTTTGGCTACTATTCAAGTTGTACAGAGATTTCACCACTATATCCTGCTTCGAAAGACCACTGTCATTTCAGATTGCAACCCTATGACATACATTCTGTCACGTCAATTGTTGGGGGGCAAATACTCGAAATGGATCATCATTTTGCAAGAGTTTGATTTGGAATTCATGAAATCCAAATCAAATAAATCTCTAGTCTTCGCCGAGCTTCTTTGCGACCTTCCCTCTACTGATATCGATTCAATAACGAAACCATCAATTCTAGATAAGTCTATGTTCTTGATTTTGTCATCTGACCCGTGGTATGGAGATATACTGATCTATCCCCATACCCAAACTTTTTGGCCTGATACCTCTCGCTTGCAACAACAACGTATTCGTTACCAAGCCAAATATTATCTGATCATAGGCAACACTCTTTACCGTCATGGTAGCGATACGATTTTACGGAGGTGACTCACTTATGAGGAAGCCGAGAAAGTTTTGAATGATTGCCATTCTGGTGCTTGTGGTGGACATTTATCTGGTTATGCTACCGCACAAAAGATTCTCCGTGTTGGTTACTTCTGGCCAACTATATTCAATGATTGCATTATTGCTGTCAGAAGTTGTCATGCATGCCAAATTTTTTACCGCAAAACACGATTACCACTTGCACCACTGCATCCTATCATTGCTGTTGGACCATTTGCAAAATGGGGCATCGATTTTATGACATGTAACCCTACCTCGGTCGAGGGGCATGGGTATATAATTGTCACCGTGGACTATTTTACGAAATGGGCCGAGGCCATGCCTACATTAAACAACAACGGTGAGACGACTGCTCTTTTTTTCTTCAACCATGTGGTTGCACAATTTGGTGTACCACAAGCTATAGTTATAGATCATGGGTCGCATTTTCGCAACCATATGATAACTGAATTCACTGCCAAGTTAGGACTTTCACATGATAGTTCTACTCCTTATTATCTACAAGATAATGGACAAGTTGAGGCCATCAACAAGACCCTTAAGCAAATGCTCCAAAGAATGATAGGAGTTCATAAAAAAAATTGGCATTTGATGCTGTACTCGGCTTTGTGGGCGTATCGAACCTCGGTGAGAAATGCAACTGGATTCACACCTTTTCAATTGGTGTATGGTTTGGAGGAAATCTTACCTGTACAATGTGAAATTTCGTCATTAAAACTCACGATTGACCTATTACCCGACACTTCTGAAGAAGAGGCACGTTTCTTAGAGCTCATCCATCTAGATGAAACCCGTCGTGAAGCTGCATTGGCTAATGAAGCACATAAGAAATGGATAAAGGCACAATATGACTGAAATGTCAAGCCTCGCATTTTCTTAGAAGGAGACCTGGTCTTGCTTTATGATCAGGAAGCTGATAAAGTAGGAGCAGGGAAATTTGAACCATTGTGGATGGGCCCCTATATTGTTAAGTGTGCTTTGGCAAAAGGTGCTTATGAGTTAGTTGATTATGATGGGATTCTATTGTCGCAACCCTGTAATGGGTTGTATTTAAAACGTCACTATGCATGATTTTGCGTGGTAATAAGCACTGTATATATACTTTGATTGCGTGTGTGTGTGTTACAGTGTGACTTTTAGAGTTTTTATGTGGTTAAGTAATCTGCTTTACATTTGTTGTAGATGTCGGAATCTTTGGAACCATTTGTTGGTTATGCCATTGGTGTTAGTCATAGTACGTAGAACCTATCTTCTGCAGCATGGGCCATATTCATTCCAAGTGGCGAGTTAGTGAGTTTTCAAGGGATTTGTATCAGTCGTTCTACGAACAATATCGTTGAGTATAGCGTGTTGATCAAACTCCTCTTTGATGCCATTTCACTTGGCATTCGCTGAATCATCATTAGGCTGGACTCACAACTTGTCGTACTGCAACTAACAAATGTTTATACTGTTCGAAATCCAACAATTTATCGTATGTTCCTTAGAGTTCGTCTCTTGGAAAGACATTTTGATTACATGCAATATCAACACATTTCCAGGAACTTTAACACATTAAATGATTCATTAGCGAACTATGTGTTAAATAGACATTTGCGACACATGTAAAAGTAAATTTTTTCAATTCACATCAATAGTTGAATAGGATTGCACATGACCACATATATAAAAACATTGAAAGAAAAAATATATAGATGTTTTAAAATTTTTTACAAAATTTGTGTCCAAGACATGTTGGCCATCTAACCTCGAAACTCAAAATGCACATAGAAAAATATCCTAAGTAGACCTAATGATGCTCATGATAACAGGTCACAGCCTGAGCTATCATGTGCAATAGCCTCATCCAACAAATAGGAACACCAATAGTGTGGCGTTGTAGCCTCATCGGTAACTCCTCAATCCGGATATCCGGAATACTGAGAGTTAAACCCTCTATATGATCCTGCAACTCTACTAGTGTCTCGGTCAAATCCAAATCTTGGAGAACTGCTCTACCGACATTTCTCCATGCCGGTTCACCTGCCTCCTGTTGATGACCCATAGGTTGAACAATACCAACATCTGCATGGATGAGTACATTTTTAGTTTAGTCTTGGAAACATTAAAAACACAAAAACATGTAGAAACTAAAAAATTAAAAACATTTGGTCAAAACAATTTACCTATAGCACCCCATTGGGCACCCACTGGTAACCTCAAATTTGGATCTCCACGAAAGTCCATCCCTGCATACGAATGATCCTCGATGACAAGGTGTTATCGACTAAGCCAACTGAAGAATGCAGGAGGAAATGAGATTGATGATTGGCCAGCACATCGAGCCATCAACTCAACCCATATCTACATCTGTGGATCTCTAGGACCAGTCAAACTCAGTGCCACATACTGAGGTTGCATCAATGGAATTCTCTCTAAGGTAAAGGCAATCAAGATCAAACCATAGCTAAAATTCTTCGTCTTACCACTCTTTACCTTGGTCAGCTACTCTTTTATAAAAGAGAGAACTACCTCACACCAATTGAATGTAGTTGGATCAAGGCACTCAAGTGCAAACTGCATATATGATTTGTTTGTCAGATGAAGTGTCGCACTGCCTGCCAACTTTGCGATAGTGAAAATGATTGTTCACAAAGAAAAATCGCAAGCATCCCTGATGTTGATCTTCCCATCATTGCTAGGCTATGTACTTGGCCTACAAAATTGTCGAATGTAGTCCCTCACTGATTCACCCCCCGAGCAAAACCTGAAAGAGATATGGGGGCACCACGTCTCGACAATCATGTAAGGAAATAAACATCATCAATCAATATAGGAAGAACTTTTCCTCCTATGTGAAAAGCCCGATCTGTTGGATCCCATGAATGAACTAGGAACTGCAATAGTTGTAGTTGTTGCCTCATCCCAGACAACCTAAAGTATTTGAGAAACCCACAGTCTATGAGGGCCTCAATTGTACCCCGATCATTAAAGGAAACCATATCCTCTTCTTCATGCTCTCTTTCTCGCTAAGTAATAGTCATTCTGATCTAATCAAAGCCCGCAATCAAACCATAAGCTTAGTTAGGATCCATTTCATGAAAAAAATTGAAGGATTTTTGGGTAAAACAGGAGAAACAAATTCATCAAATGCGCCCAGCACAGCCCAGGCTTAGAGACATTGCGCTGCAGAGCAGGTACCCTTCTATTTGGGTGCACTGCAGTGCAGTTTTCAATGTGATAGGTTGCGTTGATCCCAGGGCAAAGTATATTTACCCTAGGGACCCCAAAAACCTAAAAAACTTGCCTGAAACTGTAAAAGAATGCACTTAAAGGGAAGAGAAAAGGTAGATCTCCTACTTGGTCCTGATGGTGCAACAAATGATCCATAGAATCTCTCACAATCAGCTGCTGAAGTTCGAGGTAAAAAACTGGTTCAGAGCACAAAACTGAATGGTAAATATCAAATGGTGAAAATGACTTGGTAAATTCTTGTTTTATGGTTATTTCATGTCATTTAATGAATAAACTATAGTTTTTTACCCATTTTTACCAATGAAACAGGTATGTTTAATCCGTTTTGTGTTGCTTTGAACAGATTTACAACTAATATAGTAAATTTGATGTGCACGATCGTGAATTGTACTTTTTACCACAAAGCATAATTTTATCTCTTTTTCAAGCTCTGTTAACATCGAAAAAGGAACCCCCCCGGAGTCCTCTTTAAGCTCTTTTCAGACTCTCAAAATATGAAAAATTGCCGAGCGCTTGTCCTTTTCAGCTCATTAACGGATTGGAAATGACATCTACTCAATATAAGTTTAACCCTTTTCCGGATTGAGATAGATTATTTACGAAAAAGGAATATGTTAATCAAACATGGTCAATATGTTCTCTCTTGTATTATTTTACGTTTTTCGGACTTGAGAGACAAACTTACGAAAAAGAACTTGTGGAGTTTTCTTTTTGTCCATTTTCAAACTCTCTAAACATGAAAAGGATAGATTTCCCGTTGTAGTTAAACTCATTAAAACATCAAATAGCAACAAACTTGTCCATCATGACAAGACCGAGTTTCACCTTTGCTAGGCTCGTTAAAACATCACATAGCGATGGATTCACCTGAAAGGTGGAATTATACTACAAGCATATGTTATTCTCCTCAAGCTTGTTAAAAAATAAAGAGGTATTGGTTAGCAATGACTGGGGAAAATGGGAAAGGGATAAATCACTTTTTGGTAACAAGTCGCTCTTGAACATGACATTTTCACTTTATCTTCGTGACTATTTGCTTTGGGTTATTTGCTTGATGGTTATCATACCTATGGTCTATCACACCATCCATCACTTTGGTTTTGGGTCAACGCTGCCAATTCATTCAGAGTCGCCGACATGTTAAAGAGAAGTCACTCAGTAAAACTCATCCTTTGCAATACTCATAAACCTTCATTTTTATGACTACCATTCCTGAACCTTGTGTCGTCAGTTACATTCCGTCTCCAAAATCATTACACTCATTTTGTGTCGTTGATGTGGGATACATCAAGGCCCTCTTGTGATGAGTCGCTTCTTGTCGACATCAGCACATTATCCAAGAAGTTGACTTAGAAACACCCTTTCAGTACCTTGGGGCTTGCATACATCAACGGAAAGTTTCTCGCTTCCGGCGACAGGTTGACATCACTGGCCTTCGACCGAAAGACTTTGTACGGTGTTCGACATCAAAACATCTATTCACATCATGCAGAATGTACTGCAGTACCTTAAGAATCATTATCATTATCAGTGATCTCTCTCGCGTCTGTTAACAGCGTACATCATTGGCCGGTAATCAGGCGATGTCTTCCCATGTTCGAGTTTAGATCACATATTCACATGGTTAGACTTGTACTTAAGCGAATGATTGGACGAGATGGAAGACCCCAAATCTAGTTTCATCCATCCGGGCTGCGATTTCAGGAGAGTACTAAATCATCTTTACGATGGCTTTACACTGATGGTCATCCCATCATGGGTCTATATCTATAGACGACTATCTATGTACATGTAATGAAAAGTTTATACGCTGATTATGAGTATGCCTTCCCTCAACAATTCATGAAAAATCCAAAATATCATGATGTTATGTATGGTAATCGATGCAGGTCACTGTCTGTAGAAATTTCACCTGTAGAACAAACCGATATATGCAATGTCCTAAAGCATAATATTTGTTCTACTTCTACAAAACATTAAGCGGAAGCATAATCGAATTCATGAGCAACATCAAGTAGAAACATGCATAAATGATTAAGAGAAATCAATCACACATAACACAGAATATATCACTAGGGAAAGCACCAGCATAAAACCCCAACACTGTATTATCAATCAAGTGGAAACCCTCTTCAACATACAAAAAGAATCAGCTCAATAGCTATCTTACTCTCTCTGTACTCTGATGATCTTCAATCAGAAGATGAAAATCATGGACTACCTAAGCCTCAATATATAGGCCACAAGTCCTCCAATCTCCTATAATAGATCATTCTCCATGCAAGGAATACTTACTAGAAATATCTAAGCATTTGATAGTACACTGTCCCACATCTGATCTCAACTGGGTCTCTGATAGAACTGACTTGCAACAATTATCCATGAGTGAATCCTCCGTTATCTAAAATAATAGTTGTCACAAGCATGCATGTATTAACAAACTATATTTTATTATTTTAACAACTTGTTAAAATAATCTAATTGGACTTGACTAGTTAGAACTAAGTCAACTGATTCTCTCATTATAGAACTCATACGTATTCCCTCAATTAGTGGAGGAAATTAAGGATAAATTCCTCAATCAGTGGGGCAACTCATGTGCATGCTCACAAAGACTTCAAATTCAAATTCCCTTAACTAATTAACTCAATTGAATTAATTAATTAATATTTCCAACTGCTGTTAAGACCAAAATTAATTTTACTTCCTATAGATAGATTAGGGACTGCTATAAATAGGAAGGGACCCAGAAATGCTATTTTTAGAACTTTCTATTTTTAGCAGTTTCACCTCTCACCCAATGTGGCCAATCACCTCACTGGCTAAACTGCTATTTTTAGACGTGCTATTTTTAGCAGGTCTATTTTTAGCACATTCTAAATTTAGCATTTCTTGTTGCACACTTTTCAACACTCCCTCTCAACAAGAAAGGCTTTCTCTCGAACCCGATCATGTAACTCTGGAATGTTCTACATGCAACACATCTACCCGGTCCACTTGCTCCAACAACACTTGGAACAAAAACACTCCCAACTGACCACTCTATTGGGCTAGGAACATACTCTAATGCTGAAGCTCTACTTGCTGCTGACAAGTGCTCTCTCTCTGACATCTGCGCTACTGCAACATCTCCATGCATCTCGCACCATTGCACACCTCTCTGTGCCACCTAGCATTGTGCAAAACACTTGTGCCTCTCGCATTACTGCAGACTGCTAGCTATGCGTTGTCTTGGGATTCCTTGCACTGTCGCTCTCTCTGCCGCTCCATCCGCATCTATCTCTACCCAATCAGTCAGTTCTTGCTACTCCACATCGGGGCTCCCATAGCAAGGTCTCATCCAAGAGGTTGGGTACCTCAAGGATCCTACCCCTCCTCCTTGGGACGATCACTCCACATCGCCCCACCTCCTACCTGGAGATATGGTTGCATGTGATCCCTCTGCCCACCTGGCTTGAAGTTCCCCCCTACTGGAGGTCTCTACATGAGTAGATGTCTCTACTCGATGTCCACTCAACTTCCCCTGGTGTGGCTACTCTACAACCTCCTGAAGCTGCTACACCAATCGTAGCTCCTCCATAATCGTTTGAGACTTCTTCTGGCTCTGCATGTTGAGAGGTAATATACCCTCCCTCTCAACCACCAAGTCTCTAACCTTTTCCTTGCTCCTCAAGGCTTTGCATGCATCTTGTACCTCAAGTGCATATAGGTTCTTGGCTAGCACACCAATCTATTTCCACTTTTCTGCCGTCACGAAATTTTCTAGAAAAAGAGCTGATTTTAAATCAGTGATATCTCCCTCATCCGAACTTCGATTCAGCCGATTTTTTTTTTGATTTTGGGTATTTTTCCACAAAGAATCCAAATTTGCTATTTATTTCTAAAAATTTTGTACAGAAATTTTCAGATCTGCTCTGCAAACTCTCGGCCCAAAACTCAAAACTTTGAAATCTCCTCTCAGTATACTGTTCTTCCTTGATCACCTGTGCTCTGATACCATGTAGAATTTTGTAGAATTTTTCTACAAATCAGCTAGTTCTGATACCATGTAGAAATTTTTCTACAAATCAGCTAGCTCTGATACCATGTATAAATTTCCCACCTGTAGATCACCTGGTAATGCAATGTACTAAAGCGAAACACTTGATCTACTTCTATGAACAATTTAGCGGAAGCTTAATCGAATTCATGAGCAACATCAAGTAGAAACATGCATAACTGATCAAGAGAAATCAATCACACATAACACAGAATATATCACTGGGGAAAGCACCAGCATAAAACCCCAACACTGTATTATCAATCAAGTGGAAATCCTCTTCAACATACAAAAAGAATCAGCTCAATAGCTATCATGCTCTCTTTGTACTCTGATGATCTTCAATCAGAAGATGAAAATCATGGACTACCTAGGCTTCAATATATAGGCCACAAGTCCTCCAATCTCCTATAATAGATCCTTCTCCATGCAAGGAATACTTACTAGAAATATCCAAGCATTTGATAGTACATTGTCCCACATCTGATCTCAATTGGATTTCTGATAGAACTGACATGCAATAGTTATCCATGAGTGAATCCTCAGTTATCTAAAATAATATTGTCACATGCATGCAAGCATTAACAAACTGTATTTTATTATTTTAACAAATTGTTAAAATAATCTAACTGGACTTGACTAGTTAGAACTAAGTCAAATGATTATCTCATTATAGAACTCATACTTATTCCCTCAATCAGTGGAGGAAATTAAGGATAAATTCCTCAATCAGTGAGACAACTCATGTGCATGCTCAAAGACTTCAAATTCGAATTTCCTTAACTAATTAACTCAACTGAATTAATTAGTTAATATTTCCAACTGCTGTTAAGACCAAAATTAATTTTACTTCCTATAGATAGACTAGGGACTACTATAAATAGGAAGGAACCCAGAAATGCTATTTTTAGAACTTTCTATTTTTAGCAGTTTCACTTCTCACCCAATGTGGCCAATCACCTCACTGGCCAAACTACTATTTTTAGACATGCTATTTTTAGCAAGTCTATTTTTAGCACATTTTAAATTTAGCATTTCTTGTTGCACACTTTTCAACACCGTCCACTTCAATTCCTTTCTGTCACATCGTAAAGCATATCACTCGACATTATCATTTTCGACTTCATGCTTCAGGGGGAAATTTTTACAAATCTATTTGGGCACATCACTCCCGACATTCAGTTCAATACTTTTAGGGCTCATCAAACCCTAATTCAATTGTTACATGCCCTAGAGAAGTCAACTCATTGAATGCCTCCTTCTATGAAAATTTCATGGCCTAAAGCCTTCTTGAAATGCCTCCTAAGGACACCAGTGCAACCCAAGCCTTGAGACAGTGCACTGCAGTGCAAGCAGACCCATTATGGCCTGCACTGCAGTGCACTTAGGCCCTCTTTAGCCTATGCTGGGCGAGATTGAGCAGAATTTGCATAGGGTTCTCGGAATATTCCTTCACTCTAGATGATTCTAGAAAGTTCCCATGTCTTATCTACTCCTATGAGCTCGAAATTAGATAGACTAAGGATCCATTAACCTCCTATCCTCTCATCCCTTGCTCCATGGAAACTAACTCCAAGATTGGAAAGCCATTCAATACCCTCATTTATGACAAAACCACCTCCATTTCCTATAAATTGAGCACTCATCATAGTGATCAAGGGGCTAGAATTTGAATTTTGTAAGGAAATTCTGTTGATTTGAGGATTGAATTTATGTTAAGAAATGTTATGCTGCTGGAGTGTTGAGATTTTGATGTGGCAAGGGTTGAACTGAAGCTGGAGGAGTGGCACAGAATCGAACTGTATTGGGTGATACTCTTCCTTCTACATTAATAAAGAGCTTATTCCTTTCTCATATGGTTGTTCATATATGTGATGTTACGCATTTCAATGTATTCGATTCCATTGTTTTATAGTCGATAGTTCATGTATTCTTTGATCGTTTCTTGTTTCTGTTTCTCTTGATGCAGGTACCTTTTGAGTGGATTTAGTTCAAGTGCGAGCGACGGGAGCGATTCAAAAGAGATTTAGGAAGCGGAAGGCAATAAGTAAGTTCCTCCATCTCATCTATCTTCTATAAGAAAAGGTTAAACTACTTTCTTTCTGTTGTTCTAGGTGTAGTCACCCTCCTAGGGAAAATGTGTTTATTCGTAGATGCAAATTCCATGTAACAATCCCTTGCCACTAACTAGAAATAATCCTTAAAGAACAAATGAGGAAGAACTTTGGAATTTCAACAATTGGTAAACTTAAAATAAATTGCAGTTAAATCAAGTAATATGACAATACTAATGCAATGCTTAAATAAAGCAAGAATTTGATGAGGAAATAAATAGTTCAATCACCAATAGTGAAATTATGATAAATTAAATGTAAATCATGAACTAGAGGTCACTTATCAAACAAGTAACACAAATAGCATGAATTTAATTTCCTTACCCTATCTAAGAAGAATACACTAAGTTTAGGGAAAATCTATATTAATGAGTTAAGAAAATAAAGTGCATTGCCTAGCCTAGTAATGTTTCGAGCAAAGTCACATTTGAGTTTTATGAGTAAATTCAATTTGAATTTGGTTTTTTTGATGCGATTCAAATAAGACTTTCCATTAAGTTCATTGATATACATACTTTCAAAATACAATTATTTTTTCTCTCACACACATATACACTATAATATATAAAATACACTTTATAGCATAAAATTTCAATACAAAATATATAAAATACTTTATAACATTGTATCTATATAGTTAATGTATAATATAGGGACTTCACATTAGGAGCCTCTAAAATATAGGGATCTTTTTAAGAAAACTAGAAGATAGGGCTTATTGGACATTTGACCAACAAAGATGACTCTCGCCTAGAGGAATCGTGAACATGGGATGTTAGAATCATCAAGAGGTTGAATTGGTTCTTAATCAGAGTTTTTAGATGAAGTTACTTGGGTAAAATAGTGGCTTGCTTAAGGAGTGGATTTAAACCATAATCCAAGTTTATTAGAAGTAGCTCCTACTCGTGGAAAGCCACCCATCCTTTTCAAATTAAAACCTAGGATGGATGAAGATGGAGAAGTTTGTACACAAGGTAAAACATGGTTGAAAACCCTATGCTACAAGCCTAAAAGTGTCTCCCTTGATTCAATTTCAACAAAATTTGAAAAAGGAAAAGAGAACAGTCCAATGGGAA
Source organism: Pinus tabuliformis (assembly GCA_031772625.1). Classification (NCBI taxonomy): domain Eukaryota; kingdom Viridiplantae; phylum Streptophyta; class Pinopsida; order Pinales; family Pinaceae; genus Pinus; species Pinus tabuliformis. The sequence goes on from CM062817.1 coordinate 242,505,756, forward strand.
AAGGATTAACACAAAAATATGACAACTTCCTCAAAGAGATGGAAGAAGCCCTAGGGACTCTTTATAATAGTGAAGGATTTGGATATCATAATAAGAATCAAATGTAGGTAAAGCTCTTGGAAGGAAAACAAACATATTGTTGGATAAAGAGAAAGAATGGATGATTAAAAACAAGGCCATTTTGCTACAAAAACGTGATGAAGGTTCCATTTTTTTTTTCAATATATGCAAACAATATGAAAAACATCAACTCTTTTTAGAAATTAACAAAGGGAATCAAATTTGGGCAGTAATTTTTAAGGATATTGAAGATGGAGGAGTCAATTACTTCTCAACCCTCTTTAGGGAGGACTCCTAAGCTACAATTGCTTAAGTAATTACGCTTTCCAACTCTTTCCCCAATTTTGTCAATCGAGAGGACAATCTGAAACTAATGAAAGAAATGGGAAAGGATGAATTGTAACAAATTTTATAAGACTTCCAAAGAGATAAAAGCCCAAGGCTATTTAGACCCCCAATGGAATTCTTTCTAAGATGTTATGAATTCATAGAAGATTTAAGAAGGGCATCAGAGGCCACCGAAACCATTGGAAAAATGCTTGGGAACTACAAAATTACATTTATAATCTTGTTCCCCTAAAAAGCGTAATCCGTAATCCTTTAAAAAATTTAGGCCAATATCCCTACATAATTATATCTACAAAATTGTTTCCAAAGTTATTGCCAGAAGAATAAAAAGGATATTATGGAAAAAAATCACCGAGAGAAGTTTGAGTTTTTAGAGAAGACAAATCCACAAACTAGTTTGAATAGCATAAGCAAGCTTACATTCAATTGAGATAATAAATCAAATATCATTGGTAATTGAAGTGGACCTCTCTAAAGCCTATGAGAGGGCGAGTTGGTTGTACCTAAGATTGATTCTTATCCAGTTAGGTTTTTGTCATCAATTTGTGTTTTGGGTGATGAGATGTATTATATTTGTCTTCTTTGTCATCTAACATTAGAAAAAATTTCAGCGTAAAAGTGCCCATGAAATTTTCATGTCATAATATGTAAACCAATCAAAATCCTTTAAATTTAAAAAGAGGTGCATGTAAATATTTTGGAGGAACAAAAAAAAAAAAAAAAAACAACAACAACAACTTATTTTTGGCTTATCTCTTTATAGGTTTACTCAAATTTCAAGTGTAGACACTCGTTTGATGCAAAATTAAATTCCACATCCAACGAGTACCCATTTTGTATATATTTTTGAGAAGGCCCACTTTGATAAAAATTGAAGATAAATTAAAAAAACGTGTTCAACACGTTTTTTAATGTATCTTCAATTTTCATCATTGCGGGTCTTCTCAAAAGTATGCATAATGAATACTCGTTGGATGTGGAATTTAATTATGCATCCAACAATTATCTACACTTGAAATTTGAGTAAACCTACAAAGAGATAAGTCAAAAATACAATTAAAAAAAAAGTTTTCTTCTTTTCCCTCTAAAATTTCTCTTATTTTATTATTTTTCATTAGGAGGTCACTTTTATTTTGAAATTTCCTCTAATGAACAATGATATTGCATCTCCCTTCTTTATACATAGTAGAAACCTTCGAAAGCAATGTCCCTCTCCCCTCTCCTATTCCTTTCTTGAAATGTGTAACTAGGTTTGGTCTTCATAATGTCTATTGTAATCATGATTTTATATATTTGATATTAAAGAGAAAATAAATTTATTACTATCATTCTTGATGCATTGGTTTCATACTCGAGATAAATTTATTTATAGATCAAACACCGATTAAGTGTTTCTAGGGCTTGTTATTGAGTCAACAAGTCAAAAGAGTCATTGTCATACATGTAAGACCCCTTTGGGCATGTTGTATCTTGTAAAGAATTTTTTTGTAAAGTCAAAAGTGTCATAAAGACCCTCCAAGACCTTGTCAAATAAGTCAACCTACAAGAAGGATCAAGCTGGCCTCATAGACAACAATTCAACCTCCTAAGAAGCATATATATAGGGAACCTCGACTTCATTTGGAGTGACATTCGACAAGCAAGAAAGAAAGTTCGATCTCCTCAAGAAAGAAGTTGGAAAATGACGAAAATCAATGAAAAGAAGAAAGAGAAGCAAGATCGAAGTTTTGGACCTCTCTCTCTTGTGTTAGGGTTTCTAAAGTAGCTGTTAGATCAAAATTACAAAAGTTGTCGAGGAAGTCGAAGTTACAAAAGACACTGTTGGGAAGTTGAACTTACAAAAGAAACTGCTAGGAAGTCGAAGTTGCACAAGAAGTTGTTGGGAAGTCAACGTTGGAGCTAGGTCAAAATTGTTTGGAAGGTTGAAGTTGCTGGAAGTTGTTGGGGGCCGAAGTTGCTAGAAGTTGTTGGGTCAAAGTTGTTGGAAGTTGTTGGGCCAAAATTGCTAGAAGTTGTTAGGTCAAAGTAGTTGGAAAGACGATTTCATCAAGAAGGAGAAGTTTGACTTGGTCTTGGAGGTGTCTTAGACAAGGGTCTTAGGTCTTGGAATTCATCATCTGAACATTCTATAAGAAGAGAAGAATTCTTGTAGGTTTTCCTTCAAGAGGAGATGTTTTGGCCTTGGCTTGCAGCCTACATTTTGTGTCCTCTTGCCTATTTGATCTTCATAGTTTGGTAGTTATTTAATGATTTGATCTTCATAGTTTGGAAGTTGTTTGATGATAAGAACATAATAATAATCAAGTGAAAGAGGAAGCTAATCAAGTTACGTTAAAATGCATCACAAGCAATTATCAAAGTAAGAGAAATCACCTAATCTAGCTTCCCCCAAATTTCTCAACACCTTTTAACAATTGAAGGATTAAGTAGACTAATAAAATAGGTTTCAAAAAGTGGTTCTTTCAAAAGGATATGTATTGGTCTAGCTTGTAATATCACACTCTCCTGTTTGTAGATAATATTATCATTTTTTGATAAGGTACTAAAAGGATTGTTGAAAAATTAAAAAATATTTTGAAGTTGTTTTGTAAAGCTACATGTATGATCATCAATATTGACGAATCCACTATCTCCATGTGGGGTATATTTAAACAAGATTAGGGATACTTCTCCCATTTATTTCCTTACTAGGTGATTGACCTAGACTAGGGTTTAAAGTATTTGGGGTTCCATTTAAAACCTAACCAGTATGAGAGGTGATTAGAAGTGGTTGATTACCAAAGTGGAAAAGAGAATAAACACCTAGTGCAATGGATGATTCTAGAGGGGGGTAGATAGTACTTGTTAACATAATTTTAGAAGCTATACTAGTACACCAAATTTCTTTGGCCTAGGTGTTGAAAGTGTCCTCCAAATTATCAAAAAATTGTGCTACAAATGGTACTTATATTGCCATTGTGGAAAAAATTATTATGACAAAAGAAAGTGGGGGATGGAGTCTAAAAAATCACTTCCCTTTCTCTAATGGCCTAGTTCCAATGAATGTGTGAAGGTTAGTACAAGGAAAGGGATTGTGGGTCTAAGTCACTAAAGCTATTTGGAAAGTTTTGAATTCAACCTTTCATTTGGTAGGTAATTAGTTGATCTAAAAAGTGAGTAAAGGTGATAAAGTACAAATTGACCTTGACCTTTCGATAGGTAGTAAGGTCTTGCACATAATATATTCTTGACTGATCCAAGGACTCAGAAATAAAGGATTTTATAATCTTAGACAAATTGTGAACTAGGAAAGTTGTACAATCTAGCATCAACTAGCTCACCTAGGAGGATGGTCAAGGAGATGATTTTGTAGACACATGGAATATTGATATAGCTCTTTTAAAAGACAACAATGTTAAAATAAGAGAAATTGATGATAAACTATTATTGTCCCTTAATCCCATTAAATAATATGTACTTAAACAAGGCTACAAAGCACTTGTAGAGGAAGGATTGGAGGGACAACATGTTTGGTGGTGGAGAGATGGAGAAATTTACATGTCCTTCCAAAAATAAAATTACAATGGCCAAGGTTGGTGTGGTGTATGCCAACAAGTGAAGGAAGCCATAGAATATAGAATTATGGCCTACCCTTTTACAAAAGAGGTATGGAAAGAAGCGGAAAGCATTACAAGGTTAAAAGAATTCTAGGAAGACAAAGATATGGAAGAAGCTAGGTTTTGAAAAAAGTAAACATCAAAGATTAGCATTCTCCCACTCAACATAGCTCGGAGAATATGACTCAGACATAGATATAGAAGAATATTTTAAATCAAGGTTCTGAAAAAAGGACATAACGAAGATTAACATTCTCCCACTCAATATAGCTTGGAGAGCATGGCTTGCTAGAAAGCTAAAGCTATTTGAAGGAAAGGAGACTCCCCTTCTAAAATATCCAATTCAGTCTTTAAATACCCTAAATCACTCCTAAATGCTTACCGAAAGGTTGAGGAAAAAAAAAAATGCACTATAAGAAGAGGTCATTAATAACACTGTTCTTTGGAAATCCTTTGATGGTGCCTCACATGGAAGTCCTCCAAAAGGAGGTGCAAAATGAATCTTATATCTTTCTCCTAATCACTATATATCATTCAAAGATGGAATAGGACAAGAATCTAATAATTTCTGCAAACTAGTGGCACTCAAACTAATCCTACAAGTGACCCAAGAACATAGGGTTTCACGACTGCAAATTTTTGGTGACTCACTAAGTTATCAAAACACGGGGTTTCACAATTGCAATTTTTTAGCAACTTACTAATGGTTATCAAATGATTATGAAAGGAAGTTTCAAACAGAAATTTCACTTTACAACCCCTATATGATGATACTCAAACTCAAACGAAAGCTTTCTCACATATCTATTTCACTCATGTGTAAAGATAGGAACATGATAGCAAATGCCCTCTCAAAAGAAGGATTTCAATTGGAGCATGATGCTTTGATTATGTCCATCCTAAATAATAGGTACACAAGTGATTTTTCTCCTGATCCTTGGTTATAATGTTACATGTTACCACATTAAGACAATGAACTATTTCATATCTTTTACTTTTTGAATGGTCTAACCATTATGTTTTCTTGTTTGAGACAAGAAACTAGACTATTTTTGATGATACAGTTTGATATGTATGAATTAATAGTGAGGTGTGAAGAATTGTAGTTTTGGAAGGCCAGTGGACACCATTTTAATGTCGCACATAATTTGTTTATAAATAGAATTACAATTTTTCCTTTAATTTTTTTTTTTTTTTTTTATAATATATAGTTATAAAGCACAAAAGGTATACCTTATAGCCATCCTATGAGTCACAACTTATCTAAACAATCACTCTTAAAAATTCAAGCGCTGTTGCATAGTCACCAGATTACTTGCCGGCACAATAGCAAAGTGACACAATGCGATGAATGCTTGGAAGTTGGTAACATATAAAGGAATACTCTTCAACATAGTTGCACAATCAAAGGATTACCAACGGCAAAAAAAAAAGGAATACTTGTTGGGACAGTTGCACAATCACAACTAATAGATGAACCATCATCTACACATGGTCATTGAGATGGAAAGGAGTGCACGGATATTCGAGCTAAATCGTAAGTCGAGGAAAGTCTAGGAGTATTTTCACTTCTTTTAAAGAATTTACAAAGAAAAAAAGGCTTTCACTCTTCAAAACCACACTGTATGGTTCAATAGAGGTGAATTTCATTACTGAACTCAACGAATTATATTTTCTTTTGAGGTTTGCGTAATTTTTAAGGTTCAAATTTGGGGAACCTGTGACTTAGGATTCAAGTGATTTACAACCGACATTGACATATGTTTCAATCTGAATCATTGCATCCACAATTAAATTTGATAATATTAAAGAGACTACAATGTAAAATTAAAGGATTGGCCCAAAATTACCGGTATGGATAGGTCAATGTACAATAGTGAGATTAAGCAATAAATTAGAAATAGATCAAGCATTAGAGATTGGTTCTAAGACAACTAACGTAAATTGGTTCTAAGACAACTAATATAAATGGCATCAATTCAATGCCCTTAACTTGGTAATGAACAATAAAGCACAGATTGAGAATATCCCTATCAGTGATGTAAGGAAATATACGTCACTTGCTTAGATCTAGTAACGATCTAAATGATTCACAGAGTGGATAGATTTTTTTTTAATCTAAAGAATACATTATTTTTAATAATCTTATCTAACATGAGTACGTCTAAAAGCATCTAAACAAAAGCTTCGTCGAGTACGTTTAAAAGCATCTGAACAAAAGCTGTCTTTAAGATGTCATTGTAAGTTAAAAAACCTCCATTTCTTACAGAAGACATTCACGATTACTAGATATTGGTGCATATTTTTACAAGGTCGTTCATAAATGGTTTCATTTGTTGTTTCCGCAGAAACCTGCCATGTACTAGACTGCGTCTTGGAAATAAAAGTAACGGTCTCTTTTGTGAGCATACTTCATCCAATTATTTCTCCTTTGCAGTTGAATCCTTCCTTGATCCCCAAGGCAAAGAGCTATTCAGCTCTGGGATAGGTTCTTCAAGAGGGCTAAATTCTTTCAAAATGCTCTTCATAAATTTATTGCTCCTCTCTTGCAACATGAGCTGTACAATGTTGAAACTGGCAGTATTCCAATCAATCTGTGGCTGATCAAATGTACCTTTGATTGGAATCTATTGAGACCATTAGCATTCCAGAAATAAGTTAACGTTTCATTGAAAAGAATGCTAAATATTACACTACATTTTAGTCTGTATTTTACTAGCGTGACTAGTTATAGATTAGTGAAAGTATACAACGTAAAAGATGTATAGAGGAATTAATCTGTAATTCACCTTCAAATAATAATTTCTAGGCAAGCTTGACAACCCCATAATTTCATGCAATGTTGTCTTTGGAATGGCTAATATCATTTCAATGGTTTCTTCAATCAAATTTATTGCTCCCCATGATGCCACATGTAATCTTTCTGCAAAAGTCAAACAAACATAAAACAGCCATGCATCGCAAACCTTCTCTTCCAAGTATGTGTTTATGTACTGTAGTGAACTTTCCACATTTACCTTTACTAACTTCAAAGTTCAATAGCATACTAGATTATCGGTATTTCATGCGTGTGTGCAGAGAAAACTGAGAATTTACGAAAGTATTGGGTGGAAGAAACAAAACCAAAGTCATTTTTAGAGGCACCTACTAGATTCCTACAGCAGGGTGTTAGCTAGCGTCATCAAGGACTAGATTCATGGAAATTTATAGCTATTTAGGAAGTAATATTGAAAAGACAAAATAATTAGATAAGCTCCCAAACTCATAAAATTAGCAAGAGTATTTATTTAGTGGCTGCTAAAATCAACAGGCTTGAAAATAATAGAAAAACGGACATGTAGATCATAGGATTTCCCCAATGTTAGCTGTAATTTGCCGTGCTCACAATTCTCTGCAAGACCCTGGATGACTTGGCCTAGTGCTATAGAGCCTTTCCTGAAGTTGGTAGCTATCATTGGGAGGAAACTTCCAATTTTCTGCATCATTGCATCAGGCCTCCTATTTCTTTTTAGTAAGTAAAAAGATGTTTATATTATCAATACAATACACAGATACACCATCCTCAGCTGTGATATACTTGGGCTCTTGTAAGTTTTAGGGTACCATTTAACCATTCCAAAAAAATGAAAACCAGATCCTCCGTGAGAGGCACAGGAGAGATCTCCTCTTTCTTATTTTTGGCATCAGAAAACCTACTGGACAGACTCACACTTCTAGTTTCCCTACTCATATGCAAATAACAGACTATAACCTTACCCAACATCTACTATTAGTAGCGGATTATACAACTTTGTTCTACTAGATATGGTACACGCCATTAAAAAATGAAACGCCTTTTCATCATAGTACATTTTTAACCTCCCAATGACACCTCCAAAAGTAAGAGATGGAAACCATCGATTCAGCTTTATCAGGCAAACAAGGACAACAGGTTCAGATAACCTGTCTAAATCAAAGGACGCTGTGTTAGAAGCAACAGGGACAATGGCTTTTGTTAACAATGAATTTACGAATGGTGAATTCGAGTGTTAACTTCATTATTGTTCATAAGCATATTCAGGATCAGGTTGGACTTCTGCTTAGTTCATCTTGCTCGTTCTGCATCAACGGTTCATAGAGTCATTCATTCTCAGACAATCTTATGGACATGATCCTTTATGGCAGAGTTGTTAGATTTCAGTTTCCAGGATTTCAATTTCATTACAGGAATTAAGTTTCAAAGATCACTGTTTCCATGGGGATAGTATGTATAAACTTCTAAATATATGGTAATCAATGCAAAATAGAAAATTCACGTCTTAACTAGAAGTTTATCAAATCTTAATGCTGCACATTTTCAGCCTTAGGGAAATTATGAAATATAAACATAAACAAAAGCAACAGCTGACAATATTTAAACTCTTCCCTCTGCTTGTAAATAACACAGTAGTTGGAGCACACATACACCATTGTCTTTGCCCTAGAGCACTACACTCCAACAATACACATGCCTGACCTCCAAGGTGATGGTGTCTACAAGTAATGCTCCAAATGCAAGGGCACTCCACAAGATAAAGTTCAACACTCCTCCAAGCCTCCAATGACTACAATCAACCTTGTAAGCCATGTACTCCACTAGGTCCATTCCCCCTGTATCATGCTACCCCATGCTATCTAGGGCCCAATGCCCTCCTCTAGGATGCCAAATGTTCCTTGTCGAGACTCCAAAGCAGGCCATTCTCCAAGCAAGCAACCTCCTCCATGTGCCCAACATGTAGAATGTCAGCAAGCTGTCTGAAGATCTTCAAGGCCCTAAGGAACACTAACATGCAAGCACTCAACTAAGCTCAAGAAACCATTGAGTAAACCACCTCCAATGTGGGAATTAATTACAGAACATCAAGGGGCTGATCATACACCATGTATCCCACATTTCATGCAACAACCCCAACCATCGTATAAACCTAAGTTGCACGAAATGCCGAAACGTTTCAGAGTTTCCTAAATGGGCACGTTTAGAAACGTCACCTCCCAAAAATGGAAACGTCGACCAAAACGTCAGCTGAAATGTCATATATGTCTAGATATATATAAAAAAGGTCATAAATAAGTGAATAATGCATTATCTTGCAAGAAATTAGTGAATAAGACCCATAGATGACAATCTATAAGGAAAACAAAGTCTATATTAACTCTCATACATGAGTACATGATGGTCAAGTTTCCGTCAAGTTTCAAAGTTTCGGGTACGGGTACGGCACGAAATGTTGGGTTCCTAGAAGTTTCATGCAACATAGGTATAAACACTTCTAGAAAAACCATGAAAGCTAACATAGTACATGATACTATTCTAGCTAGCTTCTAGTTTAGAATGCTAGAGCTTGCATGCAAATATTTGATGATACATCCATGTTCCTTACTGCCATATGGGTCAGTTGGGATCATTTTTAATGACGTGATGTTTTTTGTGAGGATGCTATTTTAGTAGGTGGTGCTAGGGAGAGTACATGGTAGATTCAGTGGCATATTCTTGTTCCTTGTGATCATGCGAATTATTGAGAAGGTGAGATCATTTTCAACAACATCAAAGGACATTGGTGAAAATGCTATTTTAAACAAGTGGGGTTAGATGGCTAAGATGGTAAATAGGCAACATATTCTTGTTTCATGGAGTGCAAGTCAAATGAGTCTGTTAGCCCTTACACTAACAGGGGTACCTACATATTCATGCAACATTTGTTCACAGTGCACATCATTGTAAGCCCAAGGTCATAGGTTAAAGCCATCTAACAACCATCTGAGGCAAAGTATCAGGTATCCTAAAGTCTAGACCTTGTTGGTCAAACCATGGCCAATCCCTTTGAGTTCATCTATGTTCCTCTCGTCCTAAATAAGATGGAGGACCTTGGATGGGCTTACATGAAGATTCATGGTTTTAGAGGAACCTTGCTTTTGTAGAGGCGATCACCAGCATAGGAACTAGCCTAGCCCATGTCAAGTGTGCCTATGTTCTTTCCACATGGTTACGAGTCTATTGACTCTGTAGGTGGCCTTGGATTTGGTGTAGTATCTCTTAGATGTTTCTCAAACATGGCAGTCTCATAGTCAATGACATTTCATGCTTCCCCAAGGCAATTCACTTTTCCCAATGCGAAGTGGTACAAAAAGTCCAAAGTCAACATGGTCTCAAATTGTTCATTTCGATGAGAGGATGACATGCCACATGGAATATTTTCCATTTGGTAAAGGCATGCTCAAGTTATGGTTGGTTAAAGTTGGTCAATAGGTGCTACAAGTTTTCCAGGGACAAATCAAGGGTAGTGATGGACTACTTTTGACATGCATTATGTCAAAACTAGCCTACTCAATGAGAGGAAGAAAAGCCATGTTTCAATTTTTTGAGTTCCTCAAGGGCATTAGAGATCTATTGTTTTGTTTGAAAAGTAACCAGGTCCGGTCTTCATATTTATCTTTGTACTTGTATCAATTTGTATTTTATGTAAGAGAAGAAAAATAATTTTATTTAAGCATGGGTTTCCTGCTCAAGTCTAGGTCAAGCATGTTCTTCATGCTCCTAGGGTTTAATGAGTCAAAAAGAGTCTTTGTCATATGTATAAGACCCAATTGGGCAATTTGTATTAAGAAAGAAACATTATTTGAGTTTGTAAAGTCAATTTGGACTCCCAAGACCAAGTTGGCCCTGCCAGTGAAAGTCGGCCTAGAAGAGGCCTATTTGACCCCTTGAAAAGGGGGTATAAAAGGGAAGAGACTTAGACTTTTGGACATCAATCACAAACAAGTTCGATTTGCACCTAGACAAGAATAAATCAAGAGCGGAGGACAAAGAAATAAGAAGAAAGACCAAGAAAAGGAAGAAGATCTGAAATTTGACCTATTTCTGCCTACATGTGCGAAAGTCTAGGGTTTCTATGCGAATTGCAGGGCTGAAAGTTGCAGGCCGAAATTGGAGACCTAAATTGAGGCCTGAAACTTTGATTGGAACAAACTTTGAAGAGGTTGACCTTTGTTGACTTTGGAAGACGTTTTCTTGTTTGGAGAAGATCTTTTGGAAGGTTGACTTCGTGCTTGGTGGAAGTCTTGGTGTTGGTTATTCGGTCTTGGAAATCTCATTTTGATCTGATTCTTTAAGAAGAGGATTGTTTGAGTTTTCCCCAATAGTGAGATTTTTCCCTGGCATGGAGCCTATATCTTGCGTTCTTTGTGTTATTGTGATCTTCATGTTTCTGATCATTGCTTGATGAAGAAGTAAAATGCCAACAAATGTCACAAGTAATTATCAAGTAAGGAGAATCAACATTAATCTACAAATACCTTGATTTTCCAACACGGTGTCAGAGCTAAGGTCGGTAAAAGGAGGCTAGAAGATCACTCTTGTTGGCATAGATGAAGATACTTCTACAGCGGTTTCTCCATTGAAGGCGAAGTTCTATGGCAATTTCTTTTCAGAATAAATGCAGTGATTACACTTTAATTTAATGAGAAACTCTGTGGATAAGGAAACAAGTTTCACTGTGGAATGGTACCTATGATGTTGGGCACAAAACAAGATCCAATTTCTTCCTCTTGACAGAGATCTGAATTCTGTATGATACTAGTAAACTTCAGTTGTTAAGGTATAAATGGCATGATCTGAGTTGCAAAGGTATGATTCGAAGTCTACTACTGTTGCCAAGATTATAAGTATGTCTGTAATCCAAGTCACAGTATGTATATATGATATCAGTAAGCTTCAGGAGGTGTTTGATCAGAACTACTACAGTGATCAGAAATTATCAAGATAGTATTCTCAAGCAATCCAAGTTTTGTTACAATAGTTTGGATCAACATCTTCATAAAACAAAGTCGGATTTCGAAAGAATGGGCTTCGAAAAGTTCTGAAGCAAGTTTTATGTTCAAGACAATGATATAAGTTCCCTTCTGCGCGATGCAATGATATTCTTTATACTCCAACAGCAGATACGAGATACTCTTCCTACGGTTGACACATTCATGATGCAAGACAGAGACATGATTCAATGCAATGATTGTAAAGCAAAGTGGCAATACTGTTATGCTTCTCCAAAATATTTTCCTACACAAGTTGTCATGGACTGTGATCTAAATTATTATGATCTGAGCCTTCTGGACTGAGATACGAAGTTACTATGACAAATTCAAAGTGGTGCAAAATTCATCTCCTTGACAATGCAGCAGTGATGTGAGGGTAATTCGACAGGACTGTGACAAAGAATCTGAAGTCTTAGGAGCACTTTTCTGAGACATAAATGAAGCAGTTAAAGAAGAAGGTCTAACCTACATCAATAAAGCAGACATGTTGAATAGGACCAAGCTTCTTACCTGGAAAGAAAGGAAGAATAAGATTGTAACAGAGTGCAATTTAAACACGAGGAAAGCTACCTGAGGCAGCCACAGATGTAGAGGATGCAGACCAAGTGAAGGAGTGGACAAGTTTTGGTGCATTTATGTGGTTTGGCTTTGTGCAGGACTAGAAGGAGGTTGGCTGAGTTCAGAGAGCAAGTTCAGGGCATGCATTGAAGGCTTGAATCTCCCATGACTAGACCGTAGGTTCCTTGGAAGAAGGCCAAATCCTATAGGTGCATTTCAAGAGGGCTGTAAGGCCTAGAAGGAAGACAAAACAAGTGTAATGTCCCTTCCTAAATTATTTTGGAATAGGATTAATTTCTACATTTTTGGGCCAATTTTGGAGGTGATGGGGCCCATTTCATTTTTATTAGAAGACTTAGGAGATAGAAGTAAGCTACTTTGGGATTTTGTTAGCAGCATGTGGGACCACCCACACAACGAAATACGCACTCCCTAAGCCAATAGTTCGAAATGCGTGAGAGGGAAAATTGAAAGCTTAGCGGGGGGCCCACAAAGGATGTTAGGTCCCTATAATACTAGTGATTCCCCCATTACTATTCTCATTGTAACCCTTATTGTTATTATTGTGCCTCTATTGTCCCCATATTGTTATTAGTGTGCCCCATAGAAGCCCACTATTGTTATTGTTGTGCCCTTATATTATTATTGTTATGTTGGCTTTGATTATATTGTGACCCCTTACACTCCTATATATAGAAAAGAGGTTTAGTCATTTGTAGCATCCAAGAATCGTTCATTAGTGTAATGTAAAGGAGGTTTCCCCCTCGAAGAGGTTGATTTTGAAGTCGTTGATCTATCTTTTCTATCTTTTTGTGAGCTGATTCATAACATTTGGTATCAAAGCTTTGGATTCTAGGATTTCATTGCTCCAAATAAGTCATTGTGGCATTTTCGCTATAACTTTTTTTCTGTGACGTTTTAGAAGCTAAAAAAACCCATTTGAGCCGAAATATCGATGATTCTTGGGTCCGAATTTCAAATCTTGTTTCGCTATATTTGCAGAGATATGGTCTAAGAAAGTTAGGGTTTTTGCAGGCTCCCGAATTATATCCCAAACAGGTGACCTTGAGAAAATCGTCATAACTTTCTCTTTGAGTATTAGATTGAAATTTCGTAAGAAGTTACAGAAAGAGGACAGACTGTAGTTTTCTGTACATCGTTCTCAGGTCTGAAGGTTGAAACAGTGACACATGGCACTTCGTACAAGTTTGATTTACTGAAGAAATGTATAATTAGGTCATCTTGGGAGATTGGGCATAACTCTTTCTTAGAGAATCCAATTTCGATCAGACTGGTGGTGTTGGAAAGAGGACTCAAAGGGCTACTACAGTTCGCAATTTTAGACATTGGAGATGTTGAATTTTCTAAGTCTATCGATTAGAAAATTAATCTGTATTCTGTTGGCTTATTTCTTCTACTTGTTTAAATTCGAACAAGTTATTTAAAGCATTTAAATACCGAAATAAACACAATACAGTTACAACATCTACAAATCATCAACTGAAAGAAAATAAGCACACAAGTGACATCGTTATTTTTGGACAGATGTCCCCAAAAAAACCCAATGTGGGAAAACCGGTGCAACTAATCAGAGGGTTATATTATTATGTAGTCTTTCTGAGTACAACAGAGTGCCTAACCAGCTCACCCAACAGAGAAAAATACACGACAACAATACCTCTATATTCGAAGATAGGTATTCAAAAAACCTATCCCATGAAACCCTCTTCGACACAACTAAAGCTCAGTGATGGCCCTTCTGGCCTCTGCATCAGCCTTTCGTTGACCTGCGTCAGCCCTCTGAGGCACTGCGCAGCCTTTGGAACCCTGTGCGTCACTCCAACAGCCTCTGCGTGGATGATGCAGTCCCTCTAGCCTCTGTGCTGTCTCTGCTGGGCTCTGCGTACCCTGGACTGGTTGTTGCTCTCGCTTTCTCTGCTTTTGTGCTGGTCTCTCAGTATTGTCTCTAACTCTCTGCCTCTGTGCCTCGTACTCACTGCCCCTCGCTGCTAATCACTGATTCAACTTTGCTTGGCAACCCCGCTCTAGCAAAATGAATGACTGATCACTCTGGTGTGTTCTCTAATTGACCCTCAAGCCTCTTCTTATACTTTTCTCGTTGGTCTTTCAACAATCGAGATTAAATCTCTAATCAACGGCTAAGATTAGATTTAGCTTGATCCATGACTTTTGGAACCTTCTAACCTAGTTTTATATTAATACCCATTAATATTTTATTTTTCCTAAGTTTAGATTTAGGAATTTCATTAAAAATATTAATTATTTTAATATCTCCCAAATCGGGTACAATCTCTCCGAACCATTTCTGGGTCTTGGAGATTTAATGTGCTTTAGCCTTTCCACCAATTTCCATGGCTAGAGCACATCCGATGCTACCTCAAATCAACACTCCCTCTTAGCAAGCACTGTGCTTTAGCAATACTCCTCACTGAGCACTACTCTGATTATATGGCACCGGTACCTATGTTGATGCTAGGCCTCCCTGCCCAACATCCTCTGACTGCTGCATCCTGTACTGCTGCCCATGGCCCTGCCACTGCCACTGCTGCATCTGTACGGCAGCTCCCTTTGCATTCGTGCTGCAGCTAGTCTATCCTCCCAACACTGCATCGGCACTGCATCCGCCTCTCATCATGTTGCATCGTGCTACTTCATACTACTACTACACTGCAACTCAGTTACTGAGAAGCTAAGTTGCATGAAACGGGGAAACATGTACGAGTTTCCGAAATGGGCACGGGTATGAAACGTGACCCCCTCAAATTTTGGAAATGGGGAAACGTGAATATATATATATATATATATATATATATATATATAGGATATTTAAGAAATATGTGCAATCATAAAGCATATATGATACATTCTAATTTATTATATTATGATAAAATTGTCAATTGTCAATGCATAAACTATAAGTCTCTAAATTTACATCACATTTACTCGTGAATGATCACATAATGAAAATAGAAATATCCAAAATTAGCCACGAGAAATTTCTAATTTCTTGTCTTGTGCTTGATTGGGAGTCTCCTACATAGTCGAACGACCTTAGTGCTCTTGATTAAATAAAAGTTTCATACCCTAGTACCCTACATGCTTTTGATTATTGGGAGTCTCCCCTGCATAGAGGGCTTGGTTCTCTTGATTAAATACAAGTTCCATACTCTAGTACATGATAAAATCCAATGGAAACATTGCAATCCCTCCAATCCTGAAATCCTGAAAAACAGATAAGTCTGCTGGATTTTGAGTGAGACCTAAAATTCTACTTTCTCCATATGAAATCCAATGAGGGCAAAACCACTCTCAAACATCCTGAGTCATTTCATGGTAATGTTAAAATTTAAGTAAAATGATGAAAATGAAAAATAAAGGAGAATATCACTTTTACTTTAAGAATTTAACATTACCATGAAGTTCATTTTAATAACCTAATTAAAAATTAGAAGACAAAAAAAAAGTCAAACTGCATGTGGAAACGGCGTCGTACGGCCCAGAAACGCGTTTCCGGCCATACTGGCCACGTTTCCGCCTCGAGAAACGTGCCAGTACGGCCGGAAACATGTTTCTGGGCCGTATCGTACGCGTTTTTGAGTTTCGTTTTTGTTTCCGTACGGAAACTCCTCCCCTGCCCAATTTCTGACATCCCTGTCAGGCTAGAAACACTCCCGATGTTGAATCTCCCTTTGCTACTAACAAGTGCTCCCTCTACTAACCTTTGCGCCGCTGCAACAACTCCCTGATTCTCACACCGTTGCACACCTCTCTGTGCCATCCTGAACCTTTGCAACACTCCCGTGTTGCAGCCTGCTAGCCTCGCGCTGCCCGGGGACTTTTGCACTGTAGCACCCTCTGCCGCTTCATCCGCATCCATCTCTACCAACATCTGCCAATCCTGCTACTCCTCTTCGAGGCTCCCATAGCAAGGTATAATCCAAGAGGTTGGGTACCTCAAGGATCTTGCCCCTTATCGTATGTAATCCTCTTGACTACAGCTCGATGTCTCCCCACTTCTTCTCAAGTGCCACATGAGCACTCATGGCACAATCGTCATCCTCGACTTCTTTCTCCACCCTCGCTGGCACTGCCTTTGAGTCAGAAGCTCTCCCTTACTCTTATTCCTCGGAAAATGGTTCACATAGTGACCCAGTTCCCCACAATGGAAGCACTTGACCTTGGAGATGTCCTTCTTCTTCCCCTTCTCCTGCTTTCCCACAGATCCTAGAGCCGCATCCTCTTCCTCTTCCTTCTTGATCCTGATCCCTTTGCCGCTACTTCCCACCTTGGTCAGCCATCTAATGTCTTCTTGATGAAGAACCGCCCATAGTTCTTCCAAATCCAAAAGACTCATCTTGCCCAATATGCTCTAGACAAATGTCTCCCAATCCTCTGAGACTGCGTTAAGTGTGGTCCTTACCATCAACTCTTGATCCAGCGCGGCCCCTATGGAAGTCAGTTGGTCACGGATATCCTTCAACCGACTGAGGAAGACATCTATCTGCTCTCCCTTTTGCATCTGGTATGACCTTAGCTGATTCTCTAGGAGCATCTTCCTTTGCATGGAAGTATGCTGGTGCAATGTCTTCAAAGTGTCTCACATCTCCTTTGTTGTTTCCTTCTCAGCAATATGTGGGACCACATGATCCTTGACCCCATCAAGGATGATACACTTTGCCTTAGCCATTGCCTCCTCGTACCTTTCATTAGCTACCCGGTCAACTGGGATAGCCATCACTCTCAAGGCAAAGCCCTTGATATGATGTCTGTCTAGAATGGACAAGATCCTGGCCTTCCAGACCACAAAGTTAGACGCTTTGTCTAGCCTGTCCTAATCTCTCAACCCATTCACGACCATCTCGCTGCTCTTCTGTAGACTCCTCCGAGTCTCTCTACTTCTCGACTAAAAGTTTTCAGTTCGACTCCTGCTGAGTCTCTCTACTTCCGGTCTGTAATTTCTCAGTTCGACTCCTCCAGTCTCTCTACTTCCTGTCTGGAAGTTCTTCTGGAATCCCTCTAAGTCCTAATTTCCCTCCTCGAAATCCTTCCTCCAACTGTCAAGTTGCTCCTCTCTGATTGTCTGTGCAACTGCAACACTGATCTGGATTCGTTGGCTAGAAATCCGCCTAGGAAGCAACTTCCTCTACCTTGGTCTTTCCCTGTTAGGTATTGTTCTAACCACAGTACCCCACCAGCGTCGCTCCCGGAAACTACCCACAACTTCCTTTGCCCCAACAACTGAAGGATTGAGCCTCTTAGCTCTGCACAATCTCGACACCGGCAAAACAACTCCCTCAGCCAATTGCGTCAGCCCTTCTGGTCTCTGCGTGGCTCTGTGTGAGCCTCTCTGTGCCCTTCTCAACCTCTGCGTTAGCCTCTCTCTAGCCCAAACTGATGACGTAGTCCCTCTGTGTCAACCCTTCCTTTGTTGCTTTTGCAAGGATTAGCTACTGTCACTCGGGACAACGGATTCTGCTGCAAATGCTCTGCTCAGCTGATGCCTTCAGTTCTCTTATGATCTGTAACTATGCTCTGGTACCATGTTGAATTTTCTAAGTCTATCCATTAGAAAATTAAGCTGTATTCTGCTGGTTTATTTCTACTACTTGTTTAAATTCGAACAAATTATTTAAAACATTTAAATACCAAAATAAACACAATACAGTCACAACATCTACAGATCATCAACTGAAAGAAAACAAGCACACAAGTGACACCCTTTTTTTTGGACAAATGTCCCTGGAAAAACCCAATGTGAGAAAACCGGTGCAGCTAATCAGAGGGTTATATTATTATGCAGTCTTTCTGAGTACAACAGGGTGCCTAACCAACTCACCTGACAGAGAAAAATACACAACAACAATACCTATATATTCGGAAACAGGTATTCAGAAAACCTGTTCCACGAAACCCTCTCCGGCACAACTGAAGCTCAGCACTCGCTCTTCTAGCCTTTGCGTCAGCCCCAGGACTCTCTGCATCAGCGCTCTAAGGCACTGCGTAGCCTTTGAGACCCTCTGTGTCACTCCAACAGCCTCTGTGTGGATGGTGCAGTCCCTCTGGCCTCTGCGCTGTCTCTATTGGGCTCTGCGTAGCCTGGACTGGCTGCTGCTTTCGCCCTCTCTGCTTTTGCGCTAGTCTCTCTGTATTGTCCGTGCCTCTCTGCCTCGTACTCACTGCCCCTCGCTGCTGATCACTGATTCAACTTTGCTTAGCAACCCCGCTCTAGCAAAATGAATGACTGATCACTCTAGTGTTTTTTCCAACTAACCCTCAAGCCTCTTCTTATACTTTTCTCGTCGGTCCTTCAACGCCCGAGATTACATCTCTAATCAACGATTAATATTATATTTGGCTTGATCCATGAATTTTGGTACCTTCTAACCCAGTTTTATATTTTTATTTTTTTTTGACAGATTCGGTTGCTATTATAAATCTAAAAAAAAGGTGGGAGACTGAGCTCCAAAAATACATGCTGAGGTGCCAAGAAGAGCTAGGGAAGAAGGAGTTACAGCTTAAACAAAATTCCTCCTTAATCCTGCCCTTTGGGCTTCTAAAAACCAAAGACCAAACGTAAATCCTAACAAACTGAAGTAATAAATAACAACATTTACAAAGCATCAGTGTATATTACTGTGGCTGATGTGTCGAGCAACGGACTCTTCAGGTTTTTCGTCGACGCCGACTTGCTTCAAGCTTGACGAACTTGTTGGAGCTGCATTTTTCTTTTCTGTTGTTCCGTTGTTCCTGCTGTTCCGATTTTTTTGCTTTAAAAAGCCGAGGGGTATATAAATAGAGAGGGGAGAACAAAGGCCTTCGTTTCTCAGTGAAAGCAGAGAAGTAAGAACAGGCAAGGAAGGAACTGCGAAGGGAGGAGTATGCGATGGGGGAAAAATAGGGGCAGTCACTGAAAAAGAGCGTTGTGAAACAACAGTGATCCGAAATGATTGAAAGAGCCGTGGAACAAGCGAAGATGGGATGGGAGGCTTGGGGGTAAAGAGAATGCATCCTAGTATAAGTAGCAAGCAAATGGAGAGGCGTGAAGGACATGATCACGAGGTGAGTGCTGAGGTGGTCACGGATTCTGCGCAGGCAACATAGATTCAAAAAATCTGAGAAGACTGCAAGGAGAAAAGGGAGGATTTCCGACAGCGTGGAGCAGATAGCCTCGGGATTGTTTTTAATTTGGTCAGGGTACACCCTGAGCAAGATGTGAGTCTTTAGATATGAAATTTTTTTACAAGTCATGGGAATCATGGAAGAAATTGGAATTGTTCCTCGTTGTTACAGAGGATATTTCCTTTTGGTCTTATACAAGCTTGGCTGGCGCGTTTATCAGCGTCTCGATTGATGGTCCAAAGGATATGGTAAAATTGGAAACCCTGAGTTTGATTGATCATGACTTGGCATCTGCTGATGGTTTGCTGTAAGAAGATGTTGGAGGCTTTTCATTTGCTAGTCATTAAACTGATAATGATAGCAGAATCGCCGAAGATCACAGCTTTCTTGATTTCATGAATTTGTAGTTGAAGAATTCCTTGATAGAGCGCCAGAGCCTCTGCTCTGTTGTTTGAAAGGATCCCTAATCCCCACTCAAAGGTGACTAAGGGCTCACCATTGGGTTTGTAGATAACTCCCCCTGCTCTCGTTGCTCCTGGATTTGATTTGGAGGCACCGTCAAAGAACAAGGAGTGGGTGTTGCTAGTGCGGAACCACTTGTTGAAGTCATCCTGCTTTAGTCAGATTTTCCACTTGTGACTGTGATTGCTGTTTAAGTCGCTATAGATTTTCGTAGCTGGCAGGATACTGATCTTATCTATCATACTCCTTATGAAATCTTTTTCTTCAACCCAAAGACTTGTCATGTCCATTTTTTTGTGCTCTTAGAAGCGATGGTTTCTATCGCAAGGCTTTTAGCCTTGCTGCAAAGATCCCTGATTGTGGTCTCTTTATCTTTAAAGATCTTGTTGTTCCTAGCAATCCAGATCCTCCATAAGAGGGCAAATGGGAGGGCATCCCACACTCTCTTGGCAATGTTGTTTTTCATGGATTGCCAGGGGTAGTTTTTTTTCCAGTTGTTAAGGACCTCCCCAATGGATTGCTGAGAGTTCCAGGTAAAGGGAACGATTGGGGTAATACTGTTCCAACAAGAAAAAACAAAAGGACACGAAATGAAGAGGTGCTGGATGGACTCCTCCACTTCTTGGCAATTAGGGTATCTGGAGGGTCTAGCAATGCCTTTTTTTTAAAGATTTTCTGCAGTGAGAGTTTTTTCTTTTAAGAGGGTCCACATAGAAAATTTCACCTTAGGGATGGCTTCTAATTTCCACACTGTTTTCCAATGTGTCCATGTTGGTGCCAGGTAGTCCCTGTTGCATAGATAATTGTATCCTGCTTGTATTGAGTAGTTGGTGCCAGTGGGGTCCCATCGGAATCCATCCTTGCCATTTTTTATTATAGGAGCAATGTTGTGGAGGTGTTTTTGAAAGTTGTCAAGATTCTCTTTGAGTCGTTGAGGGATGGGAGGAAGGCTCCATCTCTTCCAAGCTTGGGTATTTGTGTCCCATTGCGAAATTTGATCTAAACTGTATATTCCTTTACTTTGAAGAAAGAGAATTATTGGAGCCATACCTGGAAGACTGCTAATTGGCTAATTCCCCATAATTTTATCAGTGCCAATGTTGATTTTGCTGCCGCCTTTGGGAACCTTGGAGACATTTTGAGCCATAAAGGAGATGGCTTTTTACAGAGTTTCCAGATCCTTGTGCTGTTCCTGTTGGGTATTTCAGTTGTAAGCAGATGTTGCCTTGGGTGGCTGAGATATTTGGCCTCCAGAACTTTTTTCCACCAAGCTGATTGGTCTTCAATAAGCCTCCAAACTATCTTGCTGCCAAAGGCTGAATTGGTGAGAGATGGGGATCTAATTCCAAGACCTCCTTTTTCTTGGTTTTGAATTACTTGTTTCCATCCAACCAAGTTATATTTTCTCTTTTCATTTTTCCCTCCCTACCAAAGGAAAAACCTGAGAATACTGTCCATTTTGCGGAGAAAAGAGGCTGGAGCCTAGGCAAGGGAGAAATGGTAAAGAGGAAGAGAGGAAAGGCCCGATTTGAGCAGTACAAATCGTCCAGATGGGTTGAGCCAAGTGGCTCCCCACTTTTGCACTTTTCTTTTCATTTTATCTGAAGTTGTTTCCCAACATCAACTCTTGCGTTTCCTATATTCACTGGCATTCCCAAATAACTAAAATGGTGCCAATTTAACTTGCAAGGCACACCGAAGATGTTGGCTATGTTTTGAAGCGTCTGAGCTGAGGCGTTCCATCCATAAATACAACTTTTGAAGTGATTAATCATTCCCCCTGAATATCTCATGAATTTGTCTAATAAAGATTTGAATCTTCAAGCTATGATTGTGGACGCCCCTCCAATCAGCAGGGTATCATCAGCAAATCGGGAGTGATTGATGGTTTTCACTCCATCTTCAAATTTGATTCCAGTGATGAGGCTTGTCTGCCGCTTATGGTCAAGGGCACAACTAAAGGACTCAGCGATTAAAAGGAAAAGGTAGGGGGACAGAGGACAACCTTGCCTTAATCGTCTTGAAGATTGAAACGCAGGGCCAAGTCTGCCATTGATAAGGGGAGCTATCCAAGGGCCAGAGATACAGGCTCTTATGAGATCAATAAAGAAGGATGAGAAGCCCATTTTTTGAAGAACAACAAATAGAAAGGAGTGTTTAACCCTGTCAAAAGCGTTTGCCAAGTCCAATTTCAGGATGAAGCCCTTTTCATTTCTAGAATGGCTTGAGTGAATGGCTTCCTGGACTAAGAGAATAGAATCTGAAATATGCCTATTTGTCATAAAGCCACCTTGTTTTTCATAGATTAACATAGGCAATAGAGGTTTGAGACGGGAAGCAAGAATTTTTGTGAAAATTTTGTAGGAAGAATTACATAAGGATATGGGCTGGAAACGGGAGAAATTTGAAGGTCGGTTCTCCTTTGAAATGAGGGCCAGATGTGTTGAATTTGTGTAGCCTCCTAGTTTATTTTTCCTCTGAATCCATTTAAAGTATTTGATGAGGTCCTTTTTGATCATTTCCCAATACTCCCTCTAAAAACAAATAGGAAAGCCTTCCGGCCCTGGTGCCTTGTCTAGCTAGAGGCCCCAAATTGCTTCCTTGATTTCTTCTTCTTTTATTTCCTTTGTCAGCGTTTCATTTGCTTCTGCTGCAATATTTTTTGGCAAATGTTGTAAGAAATCAGCGTAGTTTTCATCGTCCCCTGATTCAGTTAGTAGCGCTTTAAAATGTTCTGAGGCAACGTTTTTGATGGTAGTTTGATCATTGTGTTGAGTGCCTGCATTATCTGTGATAGCTGTTATATTATTTCTGATTTGCTGAACAGTGGCTTTCTTATGGAAAAAAGTTGTGTTCTTGTCTCCGCTCTTCAACCAAGTCTGCCTTGATTTAATTCGCCATTTTTCTTCCTCTTCTCTTCTGATACTGTATAGCTGACTGTAAAGATTTTCTTCTTGATTTTTTTCAGCCTGATAATATTCTTGCTTTTCTAGTGCATAGTGAAGTTCTTCAATTTTGGCTTTCACTTCTCTTTTTTTTGCTTCTGGCTCTTTATATTGGGTTTTTGCCCAATTCTTGAGAGCATTCTTTACATTTCCAAGTTTGCTTTCCCAAATAAAACTTGGAGATCCTTCGACACGTTGGCACCAAGTTTGCTGGACCAACACTTTGGCTGCATCAATGTCATTCCATAAAGGACTGTATTTAAAAGGGAGAGGGCCCAGGGGGCAAAGAGATTCAAGGGTTAAAGCAGTGGGATAATGGTCTGAAGCAGCAAAAGGAAGGATGGAAGCGTTGACAGTTGAAAAGGTGGAGAGAAGGGATACATTTACCAGGATTCGGTCGAGCCTTTCCATAATATTATTTCTCCCCAGTCTGCGATTACTCCAGGTGTATTTGCAATTCTTTGGAATGATATCGACAAGATCACCATGTTGCATAACATTTTCTGACTGATTTCTAAAAGGATCTGGGTTTAAGCTGCCTCCACATTTTTCATTAACATGTAAAATGAGGTTTAAGTCACCTCCTAAAATGATGTTGTTGTTGTTTTCTTCTGCTATATTATTGTTGAGAGAGTCCCAACAAACTTCTTTATCCCTGTAATGATTCGGGACATAAACATTGTAAATTACTATCTGTTGACTGCTGATAATATTCTGCAATACAATCTTGACCCAATGCTGTTCTACTATTTCTGCTGTGCTGTTCCATTCCTCTTGAAGCCAAAAAGTAGCAATTCCTCCTGAGGCTCCTCTGGAATCACATATACATCCTTTGTAGCGCTTATGTTGTTCAATAATCTTGTTCAATAATCTTGTTCATCTCTGGCTGTCTTTGCTTTGTTTCTTGGAGTAAAACAATGGTTGGTTTATCTTGGTTAATAAGATCCTTTAAGGCATTTGATTTGGATGGGTGCCCTAGTCCCCTGCTGTTCCATGAGAGGATTTTAATCATTTCAGGTGAGAGGTGTGAGGAGTTGCTCTCCCTCCCGTGTCTTTGTTTGCTATGTCTTTGTCTGTTAGTCCTTGAATATATGATTCAATGGGGTTCTGGAGCCCCAATGCTATGTCCTTTTGCGCATTTCATCCCTGTGTTGTTTGGCAGACTTTCTTCCAGGCTTCTTTTGATTGTCTAGAATGGATCCATGTTCCTTGGAATTGCTTCTGGTGATTCTAAGAGGGGGAGGATCAGACGGGAGGGAAGAGGAAATGACTTGGGGAAGGGGAGACGAGGTAGGATCAGATTGAATAAAGGGAGGGGATTCCTTGGGAAGAGAGAGGATGTGAAAGGGATTGGAAGAGGGAGAAGAGGTAAGGGGATCCAGCTGGTGATCAGAAGATAGGGGAGGTTGTGGGGAAGAAGGGGGAGGAAATGAAGGCGGGGGAGAAGAGGGAGGGGAAATTGGAGGAGGTCGAGAGGAAGGACCTGCTTCATGGGATGGTTTAGGACTACGAGTTGTCTTTTTTCTTTTTAACGGTTTCCCATTGCTCTTCTTGTGGATTATTTTCTACATTAGAGTTTAGTGCAACGATTAGCAAAGTGACCGTACTCGTGACATACCTTGCACTTGAAGGGGATCTGTTCATAGTCAAGCTGCTGAATGTGTGTCTAGTCGTCAACCTTGAGCTTGATGGCTTCTGGCAGACCTTTACCCAAATCTTCTACACAGATGCGGTCACAGGTCTGCATGTTATCTTTCGGTTCACTCCAATCAATGTATTTCCCAACAACATTCCCAATAGCACGCATAGATTCGTTTCCCCAGCAATGCAAGGGGAGGTGAGGAAGCCGGACCCAAACAGGGACCGCATTAGGAATATCAAGCTTCGGGTCAAAATCCAGAGTCCATTTGTTTAAATATAAACCTCTGGAATCCATGAAACAAGGCCCATTACGAAAGATTAAATCCTTGTCTTCCTTTGTCTCAAAATGAAATGTAAAATATCCCTTTTCACAAAATCTGATAGAGATTTTCCCTTGTATTTTGTCTGTCCAATTCCTTTCACCTGCCTCTCGACTGTTTTTGGAGAGGGCCAAAGTCCTGTAAATTGCCCAATAAGTCCTTTTTTCTGCCAAGGCAAGAGCAGCTATTCTGGGCAAAGTTGGAGGGAGAGAAACTTCCTGTAACCCATCAAGTTTTTTCCCAAACTTTGAGACTAAAGGGCGAGCTCGCTGAGGAGGCATGGACTTGAGCAAGGTAGAGAAGGCGTGTTGGTGAGCTGCCTCCTTCGGCGAAGCCTCCAGAGGGGCCATTCCGAGCGGTCGAAGATCGATTCAGACCTAATGTTTGTAGGTGGCGGCGGGAGCAGAGCGCGCGTCCAGTTACCAAAGATTTCCACAAAAGTCCTCTAACCCAGTTTTATATTAATACCCATTAATATTTTATTTTTCCTAAGTTTAGACTTAGAAACTCCATTAAATATATTAAGTATTTTAATATCTCCCAAACCGGATACAATCTGTCCAAACCATTTCTGGGTCTTGGAGATCTCATGTGCTTTAGCCTCTCCACCAATTTTCATGGCTAGAGCACATCCGATGCTACCCCAAATCAACAGGAGATCCGAAATTTCAGAGATACATCGATTCAATATCAAGCTCCTACAAAATGAAAAAATGTGTGTAGTTTTTTTAAAATTTTGCATAAGTTTGGTTTGAAAAATTAGTTTGAAGGAATTCAAAAGGCACAGTGAAACATAATTATCATTAATTGATGCCCAAAAGAAAGAAAATGGAGACACTTAGTAAGCAACTTGAAAGCTCTAGCATGACTCATGAAGAAGAGGAAGAAATGCAACATGATATATCAAAATTACGAGACCAAGTGCAACAAAATTCACTCTCACAAAAAGTAACAGAAGCTAAAGTGGATGGTTTAAAGAAAGGCGTAGAAGTTAAGATGGATGGCATGGAAGATAAGATGGATGGTTTAAAGAAATGCAAGGAAGCTAAAAAGAATGATGAAGAAGTGTGGGCACTCATTCAAAAGTTACAACAAGATCCTAGTACATCTGATACATTTAGCTAGAGAAATGATTCATTATGGTACAAAGATTGCTTATATCTCTATAAGAATTCCCAACTCAAACAAAAGATTCTTTTGGAATTGCACACTTCTCCCTTAGGAGGGCACTCGGGATTTTTAAAAACTTACCACAAAGTTAAGAAGGAATTTTTTTGGGATGGCCTTAAATTGGATATTCAAAAGTTTGTGGCGAAATGTTTGGTTTGCCAACAAAATAAAGTTGAAACAATTAAGACTCCAGGTCTATTACAAGCTTTATCCATTCCAAGTCAACGTTGGGAGGAGGTTTCAATGGATTTTATCACAGGTTTACCCAAGTCCGAAGGAAAGAGTGTCATCATGGTGGTAGTTGACAGACTTAGCAAGTATGCACACTTTTGTGCATTATCTCATCCATTTAAAGCCAGTACAGTTTCTACTGCATTTATGACAACAATTCAAAAGATACATGGAATCCCAAAGATTATTGTAAGCAACAGAGATCCCATTTTCATTGGAAATTTTTGTACATAATTATTTTCTTGTCTCGATACTCAGTTAGCTCATAGCTCATCTTATCATCCGCAATCTAATGGGCAAACTGAGATAGTAAACAAATGTTTGGAAGGATATCTTCGTTGCTTTGTCTTTGATAAACAGACACAGTGGGTCAAATGGTTGCCTCTGGTTAAATGGTGGTATAACACTCCCTTCCATACTGCAGCAAAAATGACTCCATTTATGGCACTTTATGGATATCATCCACCATCCAGCACATCATATTTAAGAGAAAATTTTAAGGTTTAGGCAGTGGAAGATCACATCGAGCATCAACAACAAGTTCTCCAGCTCTTAAAGGATAACCTCACTTTGGCGCAAAATGGAATAAAACAATACACAGATCAACATTGCAGCGAAAGAAGCTTTGATGTAGGTGACTGGGTATTCCTACAGCTACAACCATATAAACAAATGTCCCTCAAGCAAGCTAAGAAAGATAATAAATTATCACCAAAGTATTATGGTCCATACAAAGTGTTGCAGAAGACTGGTATTATGGCATACAAATTGGAGCTTCCTACAGCTTCCCGAGTGCATCTAGTTTTCCATGTTTCATGTTTAAAGAAGGTTATAGGAGACAAGCTCCCAATTCAAACAATATTGCCAGAACTTGACGAGGAAGGAAAAATCATATTGGAACCTAAAGCAGTCACAAAAACAAGAACTCGACAGCGACGAAATCGATCAATTTTGGAGTATCTCATCAAGTGGAAGAACTTACCCGCTGAAGATTCCACATGGGAGGATGAGAATTTTATACAGAAGCATCCAGAACTACTCAAATGTTGAGGACAACACTTCTTTGAAGGAGAGAAGCATGTCAGGTCCCTATAATACTAGTGATTCCCCCATTGCTATTGTCATTGTAGCCCTTATTGTTATTATTGTGCCCCTATTGTCCCCATATTGTTATTAGTGTGCCCCATGTTGGAATTTCTAATTCTAATCCGTTAGAAATTCTTCCTGTACTATCTAGTTTATTTCACCTACTTGTTTAATTACTTAACAAGTTATTTAACAATATAAATACTGAAAATAAATACAAGTACAGTCTCAACATCTACAGATCATCAACTGAAAGATAACAAGCACACAAGTGACACGGTTATTTTTGGACAAATGTCCTTGAAAAAACCCAATGCGGGAAAACCGATGCAGCTATTCAGAGGGTTATATTATTATGCAGTCTATTTGAGTATAACTAGGTGCTTAATTGACTCACCCGACAAAGAAAAGTACATGGCAGCAATACCTCTATATCCGGAAACAGGTATTTAGAAAACTTGTCCCATGAAACCCTCTCCGGCAAAACTGAAGCTCAGCGATGGCCCTTTTGGCCTCTGCGTTAGCCTTTTGCCAACCTACGTCAGCACTAGGACCCTCTGCATCAGCCCTCTGAGCCACTGCACAGTCTCTGGGACTCTCTGCGTCACTCCAACAACCTTTGCGTGCATGACGTAGTCCCTCTGGCTTCTGCACTGTCTTTGATGGGCTCTGCATATCCTGGACTGGTTGCTGCTCTCGCTCTCTCTGCTTCTGCGCTGGTCTCTCAGTATTGTCTCTACCTCTCTGCCTCATACTAACTGCCCCTCGCTGCTGATCACTGATTCAACTTTGCTTAGAAACCCCGCTCTAGCAAAATGAATCACTGATCACTCTGGTGCGTTCTCCAACTGACCCTCAAGTCTCTTCTTATACTTTTCTCATTGGTCCTTCAACGACCGAAATTAAATCTCTAATCAACGACTATGATTAAATTTGGCTTGATCCATGACTTTTGGAACCTTCTAACCCAGTTTTATATTAATACCCATTAATATTTTATTTTTCTTAAGTTTAGACTTAAGAATTCCATTAAAAATATTAATTATTCTAATATCTCCCAAACCGGTTAGAATCTGCCCAAACCATTTATGGGTCTTGGAGATCTCATGTGCTTTAGACTCTCCACCAATTTTCATGGCTAGAGCACATCCAATGCTACCCAAATCAAAACTCTCTCTTAGCGAGGACTATGCTCTAGTAATACTCCTCACTGAGCATCACTCTAATTATCTAGCATTGGTACCTGTGTTGATGCTAGGTCTCCTCGACCAACATCCTCTACACTATTGCATCCTGTACTGCTGCTCATGGCCCTACCACTGCCACTGCTTCATCCATACGACAGCTCCCTCTACATACGTGTTGTTGCTGGTCCATCCTCCTAACACTGCATTGGCACTGCATCCCCTCTCATCATGCTGCATTGTGCTACTGCATTGCAACTCAGTTACTGAGAAGTAAGTAATTGATCCCACTCAACATCTGACATCCTTGTCAGGCTAGAAACACTCCCAATGCTAAAGCTCCCTTTGCTGCTAACAAGTGCTCCCTCTACTGACCTCTACGTTGTTGCAACAACTCCTTGCATCTCGCACCGTTGCACACCTCTCTGTGCCATCCTGCACCGTTGCAACACTCTTGTGCCTCTCGCCTGTTGCAGCTTGCTAGCCTCGCGTTGCTCGGGGACTTATGCACTGTAGCACTCTCTGCCACTTCATCCGCATCCGTCTCTACTGACATTTGCCAGTCCTACTACTCCTCTTCGGGCCTCCCATAGCAAGGTATAATCCAAGAATTTGGGTGCCACAAGGATCCTGCCCCTTATCACCTATAGTCATCCTGACTACAACTCGATGTCTCCACACTTCTTCTTAAGTGGTACATGAACACTCATGGCACAATCGTCATCATCCTCGACTTCTTTCTTCGCCCTCGCTGGCGTTGCCTTCGAGTCAAAAGCCTCTCCCTTAGTCTTCTTCCTCGGACATTAGTTCACATAGTGACCTATTTCCCCACAATGGAAGCACTTGACCTTGGAGAGGTCCTTCTTCTTTCTCTTCTCCTTCTTTTCCGCAGATGCTAGAGCTGCATCCTCTTCTTTTTCCTTCTTGACTCTGACCCCTTTGCTGCTACTCCCCGCCTTGGTCAGTCGTCTGATCTCTTCTTGATGAAGAGCCGCCCACAATTCTTCCCAATCTGGAAGACTCGTCCTACCCAATATACTCTAGACAAATGTCTCCCAATCCTTGGAGACTGCGTTAAGTGCGGTCCTTACCATCAACTCCTGATCTGGTGTGGCCCCTATAGAAGTTAGCTGGTCACAGATCTCCTTCAACCGACTGAGGAAGACATCTATCTGCTCTCCCTTCTGCATCTAGTATGACCTTAGCTGATTCTCCAAAAGCATCTTCCTCTGCATGGAAGTATGTTGGTACAATGCTTTCAAAGTGTCCCACGTCTCCTTTGTCGTTTCTTTCTCGGAAATATGTGGGACCACATGATCCTTGACCCCATCAAGGATAATACACTTTCCCTTAGCCATTGCCTCATCCTACCTTTCATTAGCTACCGGGTCAACTAGGATAGCCATCACTATCAAGGTGAAGCCCTTGACACGATGTATGTCTAGAATGGACAAGATCCTGGCCTCCCAAGCCACAAAGTTGGATGCTTCGTCCAGCATGTCTTGATCTCTCAGCCCATTCACGGCCATCTCGCTGCTCTTTTGTCGACTCCTCCGAGTCTCTCTACTTCCCGTCTTGAAGTTTTCTTCTGAACTCCCTCTGAGTCCCGATTTCCCTCCTGGAAATCTTTCTGCCAACCGTCAAGTTGCCCCTCTCCAATCGTCTGTGCAATTGCAACACTGATCCGGATTCCTTGGCTAGAAATCCACCTCAGCAGCAACTTTCTCTACCTTGGTCTTGCCCATTAAAGATATTAATTATTTTAATATCTCCCAAACTAGTTGGAATTTGCCCAAACCATTTTTGGGTCTTGGAGATCTCATGTGCTTTAGCCTCTCCACAAATTTTCATGGCTAGATCACATCCGATGCTATCCCAAATCAACACCCCATAGAAGCCAACTATTGTTATTGTTGTGCCTTATATTATTATTGTTATGTCAGCTTTGATTATATTGTGACCCCTTAGACTCCTATATATAGAAAGGAGGTTTAGTCATTTGTAGCATCCAAGAATTGTTCATAAGTGTAATGTAAATGAGGTTTACCCTTCGAAGAGGCTAATTTTGAAGTCGTTGATCTATATTTTCTATCTTTTTGTGAGTTGGTTCATAACAAAGGAGGGAAAAAGGTTCCCAAAAATCTATAAAAAGGAGGCAACACTCTTCATTTGACATCTTTGGCATATCGAACTTTTGCTTAGTTACTCGAGTTGCTTAGCCGGGTCAATTGCTATTTAGCACGAGTTTTCTGAGTGGAGAACTCACCCTTTCTTTGGAGGACTTCGAGTGCCACACTAGAGAGGTTCTTCCATAATCTTCCGGAGGTGATTTCTAGTGTGATTTCCACCATTTGCATTTAGAGTTTTTCTGGTGGTGCATATTTCTGGAGGATGCAGTGGGGAAATCGAGTTGAGGTCCTTTGCATTCTTCAGATGTGCTATTGTCAGGAGAAAACCCGAGAGAAAAGCTTTGGTGATTTGCTGCTCACTTGGGTGATTTTTTGGGCTGAAGGTGATAGCTTTCTTTAGTGAAGATTTCGTAATTCCTGGGTCTAGCGCAGAGGGCAAAGATTGGCCACATGTGGGTGGTGGACACTCAACCATTGGAGTTGTTCCTTATCGGGAGAAATAAAGGAAGTATTGGTGCAGGCGATTGCTACCTTTCTAGAGTGTTTGGGAAGGATTTTGCTGGAGTATTGACAATCAGTGTGTTTCAGTGGTTCTGGAAGGCGTAGGGCTTTTTGGGGTCGATTTTGGAAGGTCAAAATCCAGCCAAACCATTTTTGAGTTTCTGTGGGTTTTCTAAGAGGAGTCCATGGTTAAAATTAGAATTTTTCGAGCAATATTCGGGCCTAAAATCCTAATTTTTATAACAGGGCAAATTGCTAGTTAACTAGGGAATTTGCACCATTTTGTGGGTTCGACTTTGGCTTGAAGATAGGCCAAACCCTTTCTAGGTTTTTGGTGGAGAGCTCAATATTATTTTGGCAAAATTTTCTAAGCACTTTTGGAGCCTCAAACAGGGGTTCTAGCTAGCAGTTGTAAAATTTCTATGGTCAGCGTAGAACATTGAGGAGAAGTCTTTCCTTTGCATCCGGGCAACATTTTTCTCCCCTGGGATTGTCTACCTTGCTTTTGCAAGCCAGGTGCACACACTCCATGCATTGTACTCTCCTTTGATAATAAAATGGCTTAGTTTGGCGCAGTTCTAGTGCAATTTTATGGGTGTATTGTTGTTTGAATTTTTCTGTCATATGTGTATTTTGCTTGTTTAGCATTGTTATTTACTTTTTGGAACATTACAGTGGTATCATAGCATGATCTTGGTCCAGATGTGGATAACCAATAAGATCATGGGAGATTTGGGCATGTATGCACAGTGACGGGTTACACCGTACACCACCCATGGCTCAAGGGAGATTCAGTGTGCATGAATTCTGGGGTGGAATCCGCTGGAACAATGAGAGGTTGGCTCAGTTGATGAAGGTGTCAGACCAGATCCATCCTTATCCTTACAGAAGAGACACTAGAGGTGCACAAGCCATGGGAGTAAAGCCGACAAAATCAGAGCACCAGATCTCTTGAAAAGGAGCAGGCAGGCCAGGGACAGTTAGAGTGTGACTTAAGGAGACGATTTTGCTGGTGGAGACTTGGTTTTAGACATCAAGGGCCTGAGAAGGAGGCCAAGGGTACACAGTGTCATGAGGAACACATCGATATACCCAGTGTAACACAGGAGTCACCATTGTTGAAGACCTCTTTGATAACACCAGTTGACACCTTGACAAAGAAACTGGAGCATACACCCATAGAGCCATCTGATGATGTGGTGTCTGTCGTTAATGAGGTGCCATTTGTTGTTGAGGTATCCATTGATGAGGTGTCCAGGATCGTGTCCAAATTTTCAAGTGATGGCAGCCCACAACAGACTAAGGAGGAGCTGGGAGACACATCCAATAGTGAGGTGCTGATGGGCACAGAGGCACCCAGATCCATGACAGAGTTCTTATGCGACAACTACCTACAACAGTATGGAGAGCACCTTGAGGAACGTGAGCTAGATGAGGATGTTATGCTCGATGAGCTACTTGTGTAGGGACAACTCAGGACTCCTGTTGTGCCCATGGTAGAGAATTATCTGTTGGACCTGCCATCGACTAGGAGCAAATAGATGTGCAGGCAACCAACAAAGCAGCAGTCCTTCCAGACAGTAACTCTCTTTAGGCTTATGTAGATAGGGCCTGCAGTATTGTTAGGTTACCTCTAAATGTTGGAGGGAGATTGGCTGGGTTACCTAGATAGGTTGTATATGATGACCGTGCCAGTGAGACAAGGCGACATGAGTTGTGTAGGGCGCAACACTCGCATGACGGACTTGCTATGTACTCGGGGACTCTTGCATTTGATCCCTCTCATGGGGTTGAGTGGCAAGAGATATTGAGTTGGTACCTGATAGGGCTGACTAGGTTTTTGGATACATCCATGATCAAGAGCATAGTTGAACAGGGGCCATGCTTTGCTAGAGGGGATCGAGGGCTAGATTATCATTGGGACCCAGGTGGGACTCCCCACCACTCCATGGATTGGGTCGGTCAAGGTATTAGCAGGATGGCGGATCTAGTGATTGGACTCACCCCCATTCTCATATTCCCACCAAAGTTTTGGACAACACCCATGACAGGTCAAGCAGACAAAGGAGGGGACAGACTCCATGAGTTGTCTCGGCATGTTGGCCATATGTGGGGGCATAGGATGATCAGTATATCTTGGCAGGAGTTTGTCGGAGGAGGTGGCATTGGTAGGCCACTAGACAGTGCCTTGTATGGAGTTGGGGATTCCTCACACTTGTGTAGGGCATGGAGTGTTGATTTGGGGTAGCACCAGATGTGCTCTAGCCATGAAAATTGGTGGAGAGGCTAAAGCACATGAGATCTCCAACACCCATAAATGGTTTGGGCAGATTCTTCCGAGTTAAGGAGATATTAAAATAATCAATGTTTTTAATGGAGTTCCTAAGTCTAAACTTAGGAAAAGTAAAATATTAATGGGTATTAATATAAAACTGGGTTAGAAGGTTCCAAAAGACATGGATCAAGCCAAATCTAATCTTAGTCGTTGATTAGAGATGTAATCTCGGCCGTTGAAGCACCAACAGGGAAAGTATAAGAGGAGGCTTGAGGGTCAGTTGGAGAACACCCCAGAGTGATCAGTCATCCAATTTACTAGAGCGGGGTTTGCTAAGTAAAGTCAAATCAGTGATCAGTTAGCAGCGAGGGGCAGTGAGTACTAGACAAAGAGTCAGAGAAAGTGTCAAGAGACCAACGCAAAGACAAAGAGGCAGACACAGAAGCCAGAGCAGGCCACGCAAAGCCCAACAGAGACAACGTAGAGCCAGAAGGGCCTGTGTCATCCACGCAGAGGGTAGCAGGAGTGACACAGAAGGCCTTAGAGGCTGCACAGTACCTCAAAGGGCTGGCACAGAGGCCAGAAGGGCTGACGTAGTGCCTTAATGGTGCTGGAGAGGGTTTCGTGGGGCAGATTTTTTGAATATCTGCTTCCGAATAGAGAGGTATTACTGTCGAATTATTTTCTCTGTTGGGTGAGCCAGTTTGGCACCCAGATGTACTAAAGACTACATAATAAAATAAACCCTCAGAATTGTTGCACCGATTTTCCCTCATTGGGTGTATTGTTGTTTGAATTTTTCTGTCGTATGTGTATTTTGCTTGTTTAGCATTGTTATTTACTTTTTGGAACATTACAATGGTACCATAGCATGATCTTGGTCCAGATGTGGGTAACTGGTAAGATCATGGGAGATTTGGGCATGTATGCACAGTGACGGGTTACACCGTACACCACCCATGGCTCAAGGGAGATTCAGTATGCACGAATTATGGGGTGGAATCCGCTGGAACGATGAGAGGTTGGCTCAATTGAGGAAGGTGTCAGACCAGATCCATCCTTTTCCTTACAGCAGAGACACTAGAGGTGCACAAGTCGTGGGAGTAAAGCCATCTACACCATGTGGGGAAAGCCGACAGAATCAGGGCACCAGATCTCTTGAAAAGGAGCAGGCAGGCCAGGGACAGTTAGAGGGTGAGTCAAGGAGACGATTTTGCTGGTGGAGACCTGGTTTTAGACATCAAGGGCCTGAGGAGGAGGCCAAGGGTACACAGGGTCATGAGGAGCACATCGATATACCCAGTGTAGCACAGGAGTCACCATTGTTGGAGACCTCTTTGATAGCACCAGTTGACACCTTGACAGAGAAACTGGAGCATACACCCATAGAGCCATCTGATGATGTGGTGTCTGTCGTTGATGAGGTGCCATTTGTTGTTGAGGTATCCATTGATGAGGTGTCTAGGACCGTGTCCAGATTTTCAAGTGATGGCAACCCACAACAGATTAGGGAGGAGCTGGGAGACACATCCATTAGTGAGGTGTTGATGGGCACAGAGGCACCCAGATCCGTGACAGAGTTCTTAGACGACAACTACCTACAACAGTATGGAGAGCACCTTGAGGAGCGTGAGCTAGATGAGGATGTTATGCTCGATGAGCTACTTGTGGAGGGACAACTCAGGACTCTTGTTGTGCCCATGGTAGAGGGGGATGGGCAATCATCTGTTGGACCTGCCATCGACGGGGAGCAAATAGATGTGCAGGCAACCAACAAAGCTGCAGTCCTTCCAGACAGTAACTCTCTTTAGGCTTATGTAGATAGGGCCTGCAGTATTGTTACGTTATCTCTGAATGTTGGAGGGAGATTGGTTGGGTTACCTAGATAGGTTGTATATGATGACCATTCCAGTGAGACGAGGCGACATGAGTTGTGCAGGGCGCAACACTCGCATGACGGACTTGCTATGTACTCAGGGACTCTTGCATTTGATCCCTCTCATGGGGTTGAGTGGCAAGAGATATTGAGTTGGTACCTGGTAGGGCTGACTAGGTTTTTGGATACATCCATGATCAGGAGCATAGTTGAACAGGGGCCGTGCTTTGCTAGAGGGGCTCGAGGGCTGGATTATCATTGGGACCCAAGTGGGACTCCCCACCACTCCATGGATTGGGTCGGTCAAGGTATTAGCAGGATGGCGGATCTAGTGATTGGACTCACCCCCATTCTCATATTCCCACCAAAGTTTTAGACAACACCCATGACAGGTTAAGCAGACAAAGGAGGGGACAAACTCCATGAGTTGTCTCGGCATGTTGGCCATATGTGGGGGCATAGGATGATCAATGTATCTTGCCAGGAGTTTGTCGGAGGAGGTGGCATTGGTAGGCCACTAGACAGTGCCTTGTATGGAGTTGGGGATTCCTCACACTTGTGTAGGGCACACAGTGTTGATTTGGGGTAGCATCAAATGTGCTCTAGCCATGCAAATTGGTGGAGAGGCTAAAGCACACGAGATCTCCAAGACCCATAAATGGTTTGGGCAGATTCTTCCCGGTTAAGGAGATATTAAAATAATTAATATTTTTAATGGAGTTCCTAAGTCTAAACTTAGAATAAATAAAATATTAATGGGTATTAATATAAAATTGGGTTAGAAAGTTCCAAAAGACATGGATCAAGCCAAATCTAATCTTAGTCGTTGATTAGAGATGTAATCTCAGCCGTTGAAGCACCAACAGGAAAAGTATAAGAGGAGGCTTGAGGGTCAACTGGAGAACACCCCAGAGTGATCAATCATTCGATTTACTAGAGTGGGGTTTGCTAAGCAAAGTCAAATCAGTGATCAGTTTGCAGCGAGGGGTAGTGAGTACTAGACAGAGAGGTAGAGAAAGTGTCGAGAGACCAACGCAAAGACAGAGGCAAAGACAGAAGCCAGAGCAGGCCACGCAGAGCCCAGCAGAGACAACGCAGAGCCAGAAGGGCCTCTGTCATCCACGCAGAGGGTAGCAGGAGTGACGCAGAAGACCTTAAAGGCTGCACAGTGCCTCAAAGGGCTGGCGCAGAGGACAAAAACGCTGACGTAGTGCCTCAATGGCGCTGGAGAGGGTTTCGTGGGGCAGATTTTCTGAATATCTACTTCTGAATAGAGAGGTATTACTGTCAAATTATTTTCTTTGTTGGGTGAGCCAGTTTGGCACCCAGATGTACTAAAGGATAGACTACATAATAAAATTGTTGGGTGTGGAGCCTGATTATCTTCTATATTCAAAGGTATCGCCACATAGGACCCCAGTTCGAAATGGGGGCGGCAACGCCGGCCGTAAAATATTCGCTGCAGGGGGGTCCAGGGGGGGCGACTGCAACCTTTGGGAGCCCCCCCTGGCGGGGGGTTTCGGGGGCAGTGCCCCCGAAGCTAAAAACAATTGTAAAATTGCCTTGTAAAAGTATAGTAATTTCTAGTCAATCTGAGCCGTTCATTAGGCGGATGATCTGACGGTAGAACTTATGTTTAGTTTAGGGTTTTTTGCCCTAGAAGGCAACCCCTCTCTTTGTATGAGGGTATTGTATTTAAGGCTGTGAGATAGATGTGTATTCTGTGAGCGAGAAACAGAGAGGTGAGACTGTGAGAGAAAACAGAGGATATTACAGCGGATTTGCTGTAGGTTGTGTCTCTTCATTTTGCTGGATAATAGAAAGGAAGGACTGGCTGTTCGGGGTGGACGTAGCCCAAACTGGGTGAACCACGTATATCTGCGTCTCTCTTGTTTTGTGCGTTTTCTGTGTTTATATTTCTGCAATATTTTATGTGTTCCATTGCTCCGTAATATATAATTTTCTAACAACTGGTATCAGAGCCGAAGGTCTATTTCGCTGATAAACTCGCAGGAAAGAAGGGTTCCTGGTTCGAGTGGGAGCAATGGCGGAAGATGGTAAGTTTAGGGTTGAGAAATTTAACGGCCAAAACTTCTCGCTGCGGAAGATGCAGATGGAAGATTATCTGTATCAGAAAGATCTATACCTACCATTGGGCGGAAAAACAAAGATGCCGACGGGTATGAAAGACGAAGAATGGAACCTTCTCGATAGAAAGGCACTCGGAACAATACGGTTGTGCCTTGCTGCGTCAGTCGCCTTCAACATTTCGAAGGAAACCACGACAGAGGGTTTGATGCAGACGTTGTCGAAACTATATGAAAAACCCTCGGCCTCAAACAAGGTATTTCTTATGAAACGGTTATTTAATATGAATATGTCGGAAGGTGGATCTGTTGCAAACCATTTAAATGATTTTAATACAGTTACAAGTCAGTTAAGTTCTGTAGGGGTAAACTTTGATGATGAAGTTAGAGCTCTATTATTCTTGTGCTCATTACCAGAAAGTTGGAATGGTTTGGTAATGGCCATTAGTAACTCCGTTTCTGGATCTAGTACTTTAAAGTTTGATGATGTTGTCGGTGCTATCCTTAGCGAGGAAATGCGACGGAAAAGCTCCGGTGAGACATCGGGAAATGCTTTGAGTGCAGAGTCTAGAGGAAGAAAAATGGAAAGAGGACAGAGCTCAGGATATCGCAGTAAATCAAGGAAAGGCAGATCCAAGTCCAGATCGGGGATAGTATGCTGGAAATGTGGAAATAAAGGACACCTAAAGAAAGACTGTAGATCTCGGAAGGGAAAAGAAGGAGATGCATAGCAAGAAAACAATCATGAAGCGAATGTGACAAGTGAGGTGTTACAAGATGCTTTGATTCTTTCTTTCGAAAATATTACTGATTCCTGGGTGGTAGATTCAGGGGCTTCATTTCATGCCACACCTGATAAGAAATACTTTCATGACTATGTTCAAGGAGATTTTGGACAAGTTCGTCTGGGTGATGATAAACCCTGTAAAATCGTTGGAATGGGTAAGATTCTTGTAAAACAGCAGAATGGAAACCAATGGCTATTAAAGGAGGTAAGGCATGTTCCAGATCTAAAGAAAAATCTGATTTCAACAGGGCAGTTAGGCGGTGAAGGTTGTGTGACAACTTTCACAGATAAAGCCTGGAAGGTCACTAAAGGAGCCCTGGTAATAGCAAAAGGCGAAAAGGTTGGTACATTGTATTTATGCAATGGTATTTCTAACTCTGTTAATGCTTTAACTTCCAGAGGAGCAGATGCAGCATTATGGCATCATAGGCTCGGACACATGAGTGAAAAGGGGATGAAGATTCTTCACTCAAGGAATTTGTTGCCGGGTTTGAAGAATGTTGATTTGGACTTCTGTGAGAACTGCATTTATGGAAAACAGAAGAGAGTCAGATTTCTCAGAGTTGGGAAAGAAAAGAAGAACGAAAAATTAGAGCTTGTGCATACAGATGTATGGGGACCTGCTCAGGTATCATCTCTTGGTGGCTCTTGTTATTATGTTACTTTTATTGATGATGCAACTAGAAAAACTTGGATTTATTGTATTAAGAATAAATCTTATGTATTTGATACTTTCAAGAAA
The DNA here is from genome assembly GCA_031772625.1 of Pinus tabuliformis. Taxonomy (NCBI): domain Eukaryota; kingdom Viridiplantae; phylum Streptophyta; class Pinopsida; order Pinales; family Pinaceae; genus Pinus; species Pinus tabuliformis. The sequence continues at coordinate 242,544,721 of CM062817.1, forward strand.
TGGAAAGCTTTGGTTGAGATTGAGACAGGAAAGAAATTGAAGTGTCTTAGATCAGACAATGGAGGTGAATATTGTAGCAAAGAGTTTGATAGGTACTGTTCAGAGCATGGAATTCGCAGAGAGAAGACAGTTCCAAGAACACCACAAGAAAATGGTGTGTCAGAAAGGATGAACAGAACAATCATGGAGCGTGCAAGGTGCATGAGATTGCATGCAAGATTGCCTTTACAGTTTTGGGCAGATGCTGTAGATACTGCTGTTTATCTAATAAACAGAGGGCCTTCAAGTTCCTTGGATGGTGGTGTTCCAGAGGAAGCATGGACAGGTAAAAAGGTAAACTACTCTATCTTAAAGCCTTTTGGTTGTGAGGCCTTTGTCCATATTGATAAAGAAAATAGAACAAAGCTTGAGGCAAAGTCAAAGAAATGTACCTTTATTGGATATGGTGTTAATGATTTTGGTTATCGCTTATATGATTACGAAAATCACAAAATCATTAGGAGCAGAGATGTAATATTCAACGAAAAGGTCTTGTATAAGAATCAGTTGCAGGAAAAGAGACAGGAAAAGGAAAACAAAGAATACGCAGTTCTTGATGAAATCACTGAAAAAGTAAAGGTGCCTGAAAATAATAATAATCAACAACCACAACAACAGCAACCACCACAACAGCAACAGACACCCCAAACACCTGAAAGTGGTGTTAGAAGATCTACCAGGATAGAAGCAATGCAGGTTGAAAGCAGGAAGAAGTGGGAGGTAGCCATGGAAGAAGAGATGGACTCCTTAATGCATAACCAGACTTGGGATTTAGTCAGGTTGCCTGTAGGAAAAACTACATTGAAGAATAAATGGGTTTACAGGCTGAAGGAAGAAGATGGAGGAAAACAGAGGTATAAAGCTAGACTTGTGGTGAAGGGGTTTGCACAGAAGAAAGGTATTGATTTTGATGAAATATTTTCTCCTGTTGTTAAAATGACTTCAATCAGAACTATTTTAAGTCTTGTAGCAGCTGAAGATTTGCATCTTGAGCAGTTAGATGTAAAGACAGCCTTTCTTCATGGGGATTTGGAGGAAGAGATATATATGCAGCAGCCACAAGGATATGAGGTGAAAGGGAAGGAGAAACTAGTGTGCAGGTTGAAGAAGAGCTCGTATGGCTTAAAACAGGCTCCAAGGCAGTGGTATCTAAAATTTGACAAGTTTATGTCTGAACAAGGTTATACTAGATGTCACTCTGATCATTGTGTTTATTTGAAAAAGCAAAATGATGGCAGCTATATTATATTGTTACTGTATGTAGATGACATGCTTGTTGCAGGATCTAACATGCAGGAAATAAATGTGCTCAAAAGAAAATTGGCAAATTCATTTGCAATGAAGGATTTGGGAGCTGCGAAACAAATCCTTGGTATGAGAATAACTAGAGACAGGAAAAATCGTAAATTAACATTGTCTCAGAATGAGTACATACAAAAGGTGTTGAAATGATTTAACATGCACAATGCAAAACCAGTTAGTACACCTTTTGCTATCCATTTCAAACTTAGCAAGGAAATGTGCCCAAAGACCCAAGAAGACATGGATTATATGTCTAAAGTTCCATATGCATCAGCAGTTGGAAGCTTAATGTATGCAATGGTCTGCACAAGGCCTGATATTGCACATGCAGTGGGAGTTGTAAGCAGGTACATGAACAATCCAGGAAAGGAACATTGGATGGCAGTGAAATGGATTCTCAGATATTTGAAAGGTACCACAAATCAAGCATTATGCTTTGGTGGTTCAAACATCTCCCTACAAGGATATGTTGATGCAGATATGGCAGGTGACAGAGATAACAGGAGGAGCACTACAGGATATGTATTTACTGTTGGAGGAACAGCTGTCAGTTGGGTTTCAAAAATCCAAAGTGTTGTTGCACTTTCAACAACAGAAGCAGAGTATGTGGCTGCTACAGAGGCTAGTAAAGAAATGATTTGGTTACAAAGGTTTATGGGTGAATTGGGTAAGGAGCATGATATGGGCACGTTATATAGTGATAGCCAAAGTGCCATTCATCTTGCAAAGAACTCAGCATTTCATTCGAGGACTAAACACATACAGCTCAAGTACCATTTCATACGATCAGTGTTGGAAGATGGAGAGTTGAAGCTGGAAAAGATACACACTAGCCAGAATCCTGCAGATATGCTAACAAAAGTTGTAACCAGGGAGAAACTGAGAATATGCTCAGTTTCAGTTGGTCTTCAAGGATGACGATGAAGATGAGAAACAACCAGGTCCAAAGAGGAGTCATTGTCCAGCAAATGGAGCAGCGATGGAGTTGCTACAATCAGTCTCCAAGTGGGAGATTGTTGGGTGTGGAGCCTGATTATCTTCTATATTCAAAGGTATCGCCACATAGGACCCCAGTTCGAAATGGGGGCGGCAACGCCGGCCGTAAAATATTCGCTGCAAGGGGGGTCCAGGGGGGGGCGGCTGCGACCTTTGGGAGCCCCCCCCTGGCGGGGGGTTTCGGGGGCAGCGCCCCCGAAGCTAAAAACAACTGTAAAATTGCCTTGTAAAAGTATAGTAATTTCTAGTCAATCTGAGCCGTTCATTAGGCGGATGATCTGACGGTAGAACTTATGTTTAGTTTAGGGTTTTTTGCCCTAGAAGGCAACCCCTCTCTTTGTATGAGGGTATTGTATTTAAGGCTGTGAGATAGATGTGTATTCTGTGAGCGAGAAATAGAGAGGTGAGACTGTGAGAGAAAACAGAGGATATTACAGCGGATTTGCTGTAGGTTGTGTCTCTTCATTTTGCTGGATAATAGAAAGGAAGGACTGGCTGTTCGGGGTGGACGTAGCCCACACTGGGTGAACCATGTATATCTGCGTCTCTCTTGTTTTGTGCGTTTTCTGTGTTTATATTTCTGCAATATTTTATGTGTTCCATTGCTCCGTAATATATAATTTTCTAACAAAAATAAACCCTCAGAATTGCTGCAACGGTTTTCCCGCATTAGGTTTTTCCGTGGATGAGTTGTCAAAAAATAACGGTGTCACTTGTGTGTTTGCTATTTCTTTCAGCTGTTGATCTGTAGATGGTTGAGACTGTATTGTGTTTATTTCAATGTTTATATGCTTAAATAACTTGTTTGTAATTAACAAGTAGGAGAAATAAACCAAAAAAATATAGATAAAATTTCTAACAGATAGACTTAGAAATTTCAACATGGAGGACGCCGAGGAGCAGAGCAGTAGTGGCATCACCACTAGTGCCTAGAGAGATTCACTTCTTGGGCCCCTCAGGGAGGATTTGGAGGGGAGATCCCCTCATCGGAGAGCATGGTGATGCGACGGTGGAGGTGATGATAAACGTCGGGTGTGGGCCAACGCATATGGACATAGATTTAGGCCATCACATCTAGGGATGGGTAGCAGCATCTAGCGTGGAGCAGTGGTCTACAGATGGACATGGAGACGCATGGGGGTGTGTCATAGTATACTGGACTGCATTGTAGAGTGGAAGCGCCTCACATCGCATTGAGTACATGGGGGGAGTGACAGGTGCACTAACACAGGACGGTACAGGATGGTATAGTCATAGCTGGAAGTATCCAGTGGTGTACCAGAATAGGTTGTGGCATATAATGGCATGTCGAGGAATGCGGCGATATTGGGTGGTATGCAGTGGTAGATGATGCGGTGCAGCGAGCGCATGGAGCGTTGCCTCCCAAGAGACATATGGACAGGGGCACTACCTGTACCACTAGATGCAACCCACCTAGGATCGATGAGGACATTGTTGAGCATCTGGGGACACCATGTTTAGTGGAGACAAGACTTCGAGGGGGTTATCAGTAGATTCGAGGTAGAGAGGGGGTCCTCCGTAGGATTGCTCTTGAGCATTACGACCAGTGTTGATAATATCGGCGATATATCGCCAAATATCGGAAATATTGCGATATTTTCAGCGAGCCGATATATCACGATATTTTCGGCTCCCGAAAATATTGCGAGATTTCTGAAATATCGGCGATATTTTCGAAATATCTCGCGACGATATAAAATATCGCCGGGCGTGTTTTTCTGCGGCTACAAAAAACGAAAATTGGTTTTTTTTTTCTTCATCTCTGTTTCTGAGTGTTGGAGAAGAAAGGGAAAGAGTTTTGTGGTGCTTGTCAAGGAGGGTTTGAAGATCAAACGACGATTATCACAACCAATTAAGATTTTTTTGTGGATCAAAGATTGAAGAATAGTGAGACAAACTTCATTTCTTCCATTAGCAGGTATGTTTAAAAACCCCTATATTAATGATTTTTTCATAGATTTAGGGTTATGCTTTCTTGCCTCTTTGCCTACCAACATTTTGTTTCTTTGTTTTTTTCCATTTTTTATGATTTTCATGCCCATAAACCAATGCAAGGGTTTTCTCCATATTTGGACAGCAGGCTTCATTTTTTTTTTCAACTTTCTTATGCACCCTCTTATTGCCATATTTCATTCACATTGCAAAATGCAAATAATGTAGTAATTTTTTTTGAATGAGGTTGTTATTAATTATTATTTTTTCATTTTGTGTTGGGGGGTTTAATGCCAATTTTTTGTTTTTTTTGTGCCCTAGGTTTGAATTAGTTCACTACAAATGTCAAATATGCCAAAAGCTTTGGACCCATTTTGGGAGTATGGGGAGGCTGTTGGTGGGGCAAATCAGGGATATATATCATGCAACTTGTGTGAGACCAAGATGTCAGGAGGGATTACACGATTGAAATACCATCTGGCTAAACTCTCTGCATATGATGCAGATGTGATGCTTTGTATGGTTTCTAGTGCAGAGGTTATACAAAAAGCTCGTGAAGCAATTGCTGAACAAGACAGAAAGAAAGCTGCTAGGGAGAGGCCAATGGTCTTAGATAGATAACTGCTAGTTTTATTTGTTTTGCAACTTTTGCTACATATAAGTTTATAACTCATGATGATGAAATACTTTTAAAGTTTTATATATGTGATGTTGTTTTGTTTGAGTCCTTGATTGGACAATTATCACTATCAGGGATCAGCAGGATATGTGATGTTATTTTGTTTGAGTCCTTGATTGGACAATTATCAGGGATCAGCAGGATTTGGTATCGCCTTTGAAGTTTGATGTATCATTTCTATTTGACATCATATATATCAATGCCTTCTTCATATTTATGTGCCAATGTGTTTAGTTCATGTTGTTATTGCTTTATATGTTTAGAAATCTGAAAAAAATGAATATATTATGCATTTTTTATGCTTGTCGATATTTGCTGATATTTATGCCGATATTTCCGATAAGATATTTTCTGGACCCTCACCAATATTTTCCCGATACTGATATTATCAACACTGATTACGGCAGACTCTTGATCATAACCATCCTCCTCTGGTGTTGTTTACAGTTGCAGAGTGTTTGTTTGTTGCCCCTTGACACTCTCCATTCAGGCAACAAGGCTTGGGAGGCTCACCCTAGGCAGTTGGATGAGACACCAAGTGTCATGAGCCAAGAGGAGACTCTCAAGTTGAGACACTTGGTAGGTGCACAAGTTGACAAATATAGGCTTAGGGATGGCATGGTTGATCGTCGAGGTAGCATATGTTCCACCCCTGGGCTCACACTTGGGTTGGCGACCAAGAGGGAGTTACATATTGTTTTTTTAGTTGGACAACTCGAGGCATTGGGGGAGCATGAGGTGCAGGGGGTGGTAGTCCTTGTCAGCAAGATGATGCCAAGGCTTTCGGCAGTACCCGAACACGTCATTAGGAGCTGGAATAATAGATCTTGCTGAGTGTTATAGACATATTTGGGCACTGCAACCCCAATCACATATGTCCATAAACCAAGGGCTTCTGTTAAAATTGGCAACCAGGGCAAAACTTCATGTGGGTCATCTTATTCATGGCGAATAATATTTTTATTAGATTCCTCTCGTCGAGAGGTGTAGGATTGATATAAAGATCATCCAATTCCGATAAGTATTCATGGAGATATGAATTTATTTTGATTATGGAATTATTATCAAGCCGACCTACAACTCATGTAGGCTCAGAAGCCCAACAGTCGCATCTATTCACCCACCAACGTTGTGTATAAATATAAGACGACTTTTCCTCATTTAGACTCAATCATCTCATCACATCTCTCTCTCTCTACTGCGCAGATATGAGTCTCTTCTCTACTGCGCTGAAATGGGTCTCTCTCTCTCACACATGTAAAGTCGGAAGCTGTTGAATTTGAAGCTGCAACTGCAGAAGTAAAGATTGACTTGCGTGGCCTAGAAGATCTCCTCTTTGGAACTGCGCTGTAGGTTCATCTGAACCTCCTTTGAAAGCCGCAACTTTTGGTGGTGGAATGAAGTCAATCTGACGAACGGTTTGCAAGATATCGACTGCCCTAGTTTGAAGCCGGAAACTGCTGAAACTGAAGCTACAACTGTAGAAGTAAAGATTGACTTGCATGGCCTAGAAGATCTCCTCTTTGGAACTGCGCTGTAGGTTCATCTGAACCTCCTTTGAAAGCCGCAACTTTTGGTGGTGGAATGAAGTCAATCCAACGAACGGTTTGCAAGATATCGACTGCCCTAGTTTGAAGCCGGAAACTGCTGAAACTGAAGCTGCAACTGCAAAAGTAAAGATTGACTTGCGTGGCCTAGAAGATCTCCTCATCTAAACTGCGCTGTAGGTTCATCTGAACCTCCTCTGGAAGCCGAAACTTTTGGTGGTGGAATGAAGTCAATCCGACGGTCGATTTGTGAGATATCGTCTGCCCTAGTTTGATAATGAAGCCGCTAATGTTGATGCTGCTGATCTAGGGTTTGCTACTGCTGATATGAATCAGATTTATTGTAATATTTCTCTCTGCTGAATTATTGAAGATAAAAGAAGATTTGATCAAAGGGTTTCCCCACACATTATGGGGTTTGTCCCTGGCTAGCCGCCACATCTTGTGTCTCTTGTCTTGGCTTGTTTTCTGTCGATCGTTTAATGTTCTATCTGCACTTTACTTTATGTACATGTGATTGCTAATCGGTGGAATATAATAAGAAAAAGAAGTAAACTGTTATAAGCATAGAACATACCATAACTTAACAGCTTCTAAGCCCTAAAAGTGTTGTTTCATACCCTAAAGGAGCAAGGTCAGCTGATTACATCATCTCCCAGAAGTTTTCCATGAAAAACTAATCAGAACTGGTCAAAGCAAGACCATACAGACTGCCCAGTGCTAAAGGTGCAATGCATCTCACCTGCCACATGCAAAAAGTGCGATGCATACTGGAAAGCCATTTTGTAGGGTGCGATGAGCGAGAGAAGACAAATGGCACAAGCAGTTTGCTAGGTGGAAACCCAGAGAATCTTCTAGAAACTGCTCATTTGACACTTGTCTCTCTGAGTTCGCCCAGGGATGAGTAAGAGATCTAAAATCTCCATGTTGAACTAAGAACTATCAGAGAGATGACACTAATCAAAGTCCCAGAAGCTGACTCATCCCCCTGCAAATATCTATAAATGGATCCCTCATCCAAGAGATCCAAGGGTTCGAATTTGATAATTTGCAAAGAGGTGCTACTGGTTTCTCTTTGAAGACATTGTTGGGTGATCTTGCTTTGTGTGAGGTGAAGAGGGCTTTCAAGTTGGGAGGATGGAGCTGGGTCAGACCAAATGGTTGTAATCCTCTCTTCTACGACTTTTACTAATAAAGCTATTTGAGTTTTTCTCCATATTCTTGTGTATCTCTGAATATTGTGTTGTTATATGCATTTATATGGTCAATATATATCTGATCCTATATTGTTTACAGTGAAAAATCTCTATGCTTTGATGGTATTATGTTGTTGTGAATCTACAGGTGCTCTTTGAAGCTGGACAAGTAAGGAAGCAGTGGCGAGATTCTGTCAAAGGGGAAAGGAAACAAGCAAGGAGCCAAGCGGAAAACTGAGGTTGGTACTCTCTGCTTCTTTCCCATCTCTCTCTCATAAAGGAAAAACAAGTGACTTTAATTTGTTTGTTTCTAAGATAGCTACCTGTCTTAGTGGGACTAGTAGCTTTGAATAGACACTAGATTTCCCGATAACAAAATGGTGACTCCACTAGGGAGCGAATAGTTTGATTGCTTGTCTCTATTTGTTTGATTCATAAACCACAGACAGAGCCTGAAGTTAAGCCAGCTAGCCTTCGAACTGCATTTGCTATGCAAGTGCAAAGTAGATCAACACTGCTTCAGTCAATCTCCGGGTTTATTTATGAACTGAACAATTGACTTGCAAACATCCTAAGTTCCCTAGAGTTGGCTTGAGTAACCTCATTAGATCAGCCCTATACTTTGTAGTTATTGACTATCATTTGCTCGGCCTAAATCCCTGGACTAAACTGCAAACTGTGACCAAAAACCAAGTTAAAGTCTCGTCCCTGGACCATCACACCCTGTCTTCTTGGCAATCTGGATGCATCGCACCTCCCATGTGCAGTGGGTGGGATGCATCCCTGTTTCCCTATGTTACAGGTGCGATGATCAGACAAGACTAGATCTGCCTCCAGATTTTGGTTTTTCTTCACTATCTTCAGTTTTATTCAGGAGTTTTGCTGTCTATGATCAGTAGACCATTGTAGAAACCCCCTTTCTTTGCATCATCCAACCTCCATTGTACAAAGAATTGTGAATGTTTTTATGTATTGTGCGCCATTTACAGTTTTATTTTACAAAGAAGTAGCTTAATCGAACTATCATCTTTTGATTTAGAAGTGTCGCAAGTGTCGTTTTCAGTCAAAGAAAAGAATCCTACTATTCTTGATAGTCGATTGTACTGTTACTCTTGTATTTGATCTGAATTAGTAGTATTTTAAGTGTCGAACCCAATTTTCAATTCAAAATTGTAAAGTGTCGTCTTGTCTCCTTTTTGTTTTTTGAAAAGAAAATCGTTAGTACTATCACTTTGGAAGAAGGAATAGTTCACATTTGTATTCAGCATTCTTTTTGTCATTCACACATTAAGAAAGCGAAAATAAATACATGCATGTGCATTTGCATTTAGACTGCTTGTTGATTGTGATTTAGGACAGTGCATCTAGTGTGTGCTCTCTGCTCTATGTTGAAAAGATTTCATTTATCTTTTTCCTTAGTAGCTAGGATTTGCATTGCAAAAAGAAGATTAAATGACTGTTTATCATCTTAGATTGCATTTTAGGAATTGTATATCTACATCAAGCGGTGAACCTTAAAGGCAAACTTTTTAAGAAAGATCAACTATAAAATAAATTCAATGAACATAAAAACGCTTTGGAACTTAATGCACAACATCTAGAAGTCTAGGCTACAAACGTATTCCGGCGTCGTAAAGTCTAGTAACTGTCGCTTTCATCGTAGGTTGGGTGATTGCTCCTCTTTGAGACGATAAGTGCCAGTATGGACTTGTGCTCCCATGTACCGTCGAGTATATATTGGGAGACCACAATAGGCTATATCTTTTATCCTTAGGAAGCCGTGTCTGCCGCCCTATCGTCGCAATGCACTGAACACAGCATTCGGGAAGATTGACTGCCGTACTGTAAAAAGTATTCTGCAGTTTTGCGATTGGTTTGGTAATCCCTCTATCTAGATTTCCAGAGTAGTCTCTTTCATTCCTTTTCAGACTCCTTAAAGGAAAAGGTCCATCTGAGCGCTTGTCACTTCAGGCTCATTAAAAACCGAAGGCGACTAGAGTCATCTTTGGCTTTTTCTCGACTCTTAAAAATTGAAAAAAGCAAGTTGTGTCAAAGCGTTTAAAATTTATTTAATACGGAATAACATTTTCCCCTCTTATTTTGAGTTGATCAAATAAATCCACAATCATCGAAGCAAGTCAATCAAAACCCAGTTGTTCGCATAGACTGACGAGTCAATCGTCTTTGACTCCGGAAACCAAACCATTCTGGGTTAAGCGAACTCGTTTAACTGGGTCAAAATCTCCTGGTTTGTTTGAAACTTGTGTTTCAACATCCTCTGAGACTCTAGTTACTCCAACCATTTCTGGTATCCCTGCCTCTACAGAAGAAGTTCCGCAGTTACAAGAGGACATTAGAACTGATCCTAGTGTAATAGTAAACACTTCTATTCCTGAACCAGCTCCATCCAGGGTTGATTCAGAAGGTGTTACCCCTCCAACATCTGTTGCTGCAGAATCTATACCTTCTTCGGCACCAGAAATATTTTACGGACCTGACGGTCTGCCTCTTCCACCTGGATTGATTGCTATAGAAGAGATTACGGAGGATCTTCCATCCAGTACTCCATCGCATTTTGGGACTGAGATCCACCTATATCCTTCTACTTCAGAGGTTAATACCCCTTCATCGCAAATTCCTGTAGAAGCACTGGGAAGTCTTTTGGATAGACTCGATCTGTCTGGACAACCATCGACATTTAGGACTGTCTCGTCTGATACAGCGGTAGCAGAACCTCTTGCCACCACTCCGACAATGTTCGCTGGTATACCATCTGTCCCAACTAGCTCTCAACCCCTAGAAGGAGTCCACCCAGGGACTATTTCGACAGTATGGTTTGTTCCCGTTTGTTCATTCGGAATAGTATCTGGAATCTCTTATGTTGAATCTCAACAAATTGATCCTTCACAACATCAATTTGGGCAGTCTAGTCTCCAAAGACCAATCATTCCCTTGAGCACTGGATTGCCGCCATATGAGAGTTCACAACCAAATTCAGGTCAAATTGGAATCACATCCAGCGGTTGGGTGCCAATACTGCCTCAACAACCAAGAGTTGTATACTCAATGCAACCAAGTCTCCCTATGTCAAACATCCCCACTACACCAGCTATTGTGATGGTGTCACAAGTACAAGCATTGCCTGTTATATGCCAACCTCAAGTTTCTTAGGTTGTTGTACAACAGCCTCTTGTTTCTGCGACACAACCGCAATCGCCAGTTAGTGGCTCCTTAACTAGAGCGACTCAGGCTCAAACGGGGACTATTACCCCTCATCTTGGTCAAATGTCCAATATTGGGCAACAATAAATGGTTTCACAACCATGGCTGGTGCAATATCAACAACTGCAATTCCAACAAGCTTACCAAGGACCTGAGCAGCAAAACTTTGCAGGTAATGGGCAGTCGTATATTCAAAACAGTTATAACCAATGGTCTCAAATTGGTTATGCCCAACCACCTTATCAAAGTTATCAACATCAAATGCATTATGCTAGTATGCAAAGACCCACTACTCAGGCGATCCCATCTTATCCTAGGTACGCTTCGCCGAACCTTAATCAACAGTTGCCCTTCGTGGCAACTCTAGAGTTACCAGATCTAAATCAGCGAACGAACGATCCAATCGCTTACGCCCCTTGGTGGCCGACGATTCCTCATAAACTTTTGTCAGATATTCCTAAATTTAATGGAAATCCGGGTGAAGACCTGTCGAATCAAGTGATGACCTTTCATCTGTGGTGTTCGTCCAACACTCTCAATGATGATTCGATTCGGCTTCGCCTTTTACAGCAAACGTTAACTGGTCCGGCAGCAAAATGGTATATTGAATTGCTTAGAGCTTCATTCGATAACTTCAGCGCCCTTGCCACAACCTTTTTAACCCATTTTCAATTACCAATAAGGTATGAAACAGGAACAGAGCTTCTTACCAATTTCAAGCAGACGACGGCCACTCACATATCCGATCATATTCATGAATGGTGATGTCATCGTAGAATGGTGAAAACATATGTTCCTGATCAGCTGCTAGCTGAATGGTTTATTAAGTCATTGTTACCTTCTATTACAGAAGATGTGGCAAAGGGAGGGGTCGTCACTGAAGAGCAGGTTATTGCTCATGCGCAATATCTAGACTTGATCTATACTCAGTCTAGAACGCTCTACGACAAAATCCCCGATGCTCCCAGACCGGAGTTTTCCGTTCCTCCACCTCCTAAATCAAACAAAAACTCTCACGCCGATGACGGTGTGATAGGTACAACGAGGAAAAAATCGACAAAGGCTACATCTAAGAAAGCCCATAAGATTTCTGATCAAAATGCAAATGAAGAAATTCTCACCTTGGAGGTTAATGCCATGTCAACTGACAAAGGCAAAGAACCAAAGCAACTAGGAGGCAAGAAGAAAGGGAAAAGCAAAAGGAAGAAACCGGATGATACGTATCCTAAAAAATCTTCTGCAAACCCTTCTAGGCAAAAGAAACCTACGCAGCCATGCCTCATATGCGATGAAGATCATTGGACGAGAGATTGTCCATATAAAGCTGAAGTTAAGAAATTCTTTAAGAATTCAAAAACCTCAGCAGTATTGACTGACCCGTTTCCAAACCCAGGAACCAATCTGGTTGCTAGTGACAATGCTTCCCCATCCCAAGTCCTTATGCTGTCCATTTCAAAACAACAAAATGATGCTTTGATATCAACAAGGAATAAAGATTACCGGAATCCACAGCTGTCGAATAACAAGGCTACTGATCAACCTAGTAGTTCGACAACAACTTTGACCGAAGTTGTGCCACCCATCATTCCTGAGCTAACGATAAAGCCACCAAAGGGAGTTGTACACAAATTGACATTTAATACTTGTGCCAGAGCGGCAAATAATTATAATATAGTAGAGGACCTGGCCCAATCGCCGTCCACTATGTCGACACTTGAGGTACTGCAAAATTACCCCTCCCAAAAGCAAGCTTTATTATTAGCAATAGGTGGGATTGACCCAACGGATTCCAATCTTGTGGCCTTTAATCATAAAGGATATGACCCGCAGTTACCAGCTCAGCTCGCTTTCCTCAACAAAACTGTTCATCGAACAATTATTGACGAGGGGGCATCAACATGCATTATGTCAATGAGCTGTTGGAAAACTTTAGGCTCACCACCCTTGTCGCGATCGTCGACGACGTTAAAAGCATTTGATGGACGAACATACACTCCATACGGGATTTTAAGTAACTTGCAAGTCGAACTGGGGGGAAAAACAATAGAGATTGATGTGGAAGTTATCGATGGAAACCTCGATTACAACATCCTACTGGGAAGGCCCTGGATTTATGCTATGGCTACTGTAGTGTCGACATACTTCAGGAAGATTGCATTTCCCTTCCAAGGGGGAATTACGATTGTCAACCAACAAACATTCCTCCCCGACAATTCACAAGTTACTGGAAGCATCCCGATGATCCACGGAAGCTCTCAATCGCTTCAAAATATCGGAGTAGGCCTACTAAAAGACCCTACATTGATGGGTACTTTTGCACTACCACCTCCAAACGACTTGGCGGAAGTTGCAATGGTGGGAACCTACAATATGGTATCTTCCATTCACAAGATGTCCGAAAACGATATTAGCATGGATCGTCACCAGGTGTTGCCTCCAAGCCCAATAGAAATATTGTAGCAATCAATGTTCTCGACATGGGAGGCAAACCCCAAGGAACACTCATCAAGGTTTGGGTAGATAGGTCTAAGGAGTATGGTACCTCTTCAGATCCTTGGTCGCATGTACATTCTACAGACGAAGGAATTGTTCAGTCAAAGAACATACCGGGGGCACCATGGGAAGATTACCACCATCGTTCCCATCTTCCGGATTACAATGAAGATTACTCCAGCGACCTTAATCATCCATCAGTTTTTGATTTTCTATCAAATACTGTAAACACGGCGGATTCCGAGCGAAATCTGTCTAATACTGAAGAAACTATCGCCATAAATATCTCGACTAAACTAGATGTTATAGAAAATATTCATGTTGGCAAATCTTGTTCTTCCTCAGAACTTGAAATATATTACGCTCTCTTTCGTGAGTTCAAAGATGTCTTTGCATGGTCATATGAAGAAATGCCAGGCATCGACTCGAGCATAGTTGAACACGAAATTAAGATGTATCCAGATGTCAAACCAGTAAGACAACGACTTCGGCAGGTGCACCCAAAGAACGCTGCCATCAAGGCAGAAGTTGAAAAACTTCTCCATGCTTGTTTTATTTACCCGGCTCCTTTAACTGATTGGGTATCGAACATTGTTCCTGTGATGAAAAAGCAAGGAACAATTAGAGTGTGTGTCGATTACAGGGATGTAAATCAAGCTTGTCCAAAGGATAACTACCCTACACCCTTCATCGACCAGATAATTGATGAATGCGCCGGATGTGAAATCTTTTCATTTATGGATGGATTTTCCGGGTATAATCAAATAAATATCCGCCCACAGGACTAGTCAAAGACTGCATTTATTTGTCCGTGGGGCACATTCGCGTACCGTAAGCTACCTTTCGGTTTAAAGAACGCAGGGGCAATTTTTCAGAGGGCAATGAATTATGCCTTCCATGACATCAAGAACATTGTTCAACCATACCTCGACGATCTTCTGGCTCACTCACAAAAGCGGACCGATCACTCAAATAAAATAATAATAAGTCAAAGTTTTGAGGAAATAAATGCAAAATTTTATTTTTAATATATTAAAATGCATTTAAAATTTCGACGGATGAGATCAAAGGAGATTTTGATCCCCATCGACGGTCGAGATCACTCTGACATGGATCACTCGAACTAGCCATGGGAAATTTTCCTTTAAATAGGGTGTCAGGTGTCATTTGAGATCATTCGATCTATGAATCTTGTGCTAAAGAAAGCTCTCTTGTAGTCATTTTTCATATGCAATAAAGAAAGACTTTGGGGTTGAAATCTTGCTGGTGTTACTCTTTTGGAATGGCTGTAAGATGTTTCATTTCTGTGCATGATTTTAATTTCAGCCATTGATAATAGCTTTATCAAGAGTGATTTTAAACACCGATATCTTGTTTAGTCGCTAGTGTTTGAATGCTAGTTAAATTTCTGAACATGATGGCAAGTATCTTCATTAGATTTGGATTTTAGTATGGTTTCTCCCTCTTTGTTAATGGTTGAAGTAAGTTGTGCAGGAAAATCTAGATTTCGAAGATCAACGGGCATTTGGGGAAGTTCTCGGCTGGACCAGCCAACTCCTGAGAAGCACTTTCTGAAGAGCCTAGCTAGTTTTGATCCTGGGCTTATCATTTGATTTTTTCTTGTGAATGCATGAAGGGTTTTCTGAAGCATCTCATAGCAAATCTAAAATTCTGAAAATATTTCTGTGGCATATTGATAAATCTAGCTATTTAGAGCCTTTAAACTGTGAACACTATAATTATTTAGCTAGTTTTTAGTTTCATTCCTACATATAATTTTCTAGGTGGTTGTTTTCGTCATTACAGGTTGCAGATCTGAAGGTGTAGTCTTGTTCTGAAGCCAGATCTAGGCCTTGGAGGGTAAGATCTGGCCTCAGCGTCATTTTTGTAGGGATATTCTTCAAAAGATTTTCAAGTTTTCTGAAGAAATTCGAGGGTTTGTTCAAGCTATCTATCTGCTGTTGCCTGGGGTTTCATTTTTCTTGCAGGAAAAATTTTCGAAATTTTTTAAAGGTCAGGTTGTGGGATTGCTTCTTCACCTCCACGCAGTTTTCTCCCACTGGCAGCATTTTCTCTCTCTGCTTGCAACCCTCATTCTGCCATCCTGGCTTTCTGCTTATCCTTGAAACCCCATTACGCTGCCACCGCCTAATTCGCAGCTCCATTTCCTTCCACGAAAACCATCCCACGCTGCCGCATTTCTTTCTGGCATTCTCAGCCACCACGCAAACCTCCATTGAGATGCCATTTCTATCCTACAAAGCACATAAAAAATCACACAGTATCCTCACACAACTGCTCCCTCTCTGCGTGATCTCCTTCACCCTCAGCAACCTCCCTCTCCGTCAACTTGCCTAATCCCTGCACGCAAGTCTCTCATCGACTGCTTTGCCAGCTCCATCTGCATCATAGCTCCATATTTCTCCTTTCAAACGCTGAAATTTCAAACCATTCCGCTGCTCCCTTCTTCCTCACGCAAACACCATTGCACAACTCCTCCCTCACGCTGGCACACCCAAGCTCCTCAGCAGCCTGCTGCTATTTCATTCCAGCTCCACACTCCACTCTCCTGCCGC
This sequence comes from Pinus tabuliformis, assembly GCA_031772625.1. Classification (NCBI taxonomy): domain Eukaryota; kingdom Viridiplantae; phylum Streptophyta; class Pinopsida; order Pinales; family Pinaceae; genus Pinus; species Pinus tabuliformis. The sequence goes on from CM062817.1 coordinate 242,560,724, forward strand.
TTCATTCTCACGCTCCACCTACAAACAAAACATAAAAACCGCACTCTCTGTAGCCACCAACCCCGCATGTTCTTTCCACAAGCTCTATCGGGCTGCTAGCTGCAGCCATCCACACATTGTCAACCTGTAATAGGTTTATCCCTTCCAAACGCAATTTCGTTCCTCCATTTCACAGGCTTCCTCACGCTACCAAAGCCTTTCTCCCCGCAACTAGCAACCCTCCTTCCTCTGCTATCTCCCTCGTCCATTTCTTAGTCGTCTCTTCCTTTGCCGCCGTCCTACCTGCAAGCGTTCCAAACAGTAATGAAATTTCGATTTTGGTAGTCATATGAGTTAGGGTTATTATTAGCATATTTCGATTTCATAGATTGTTTAGGTTAGCGTTTAATTTTTTTTATAAATTTAGTGTTAAATTTAGATTAGATTTAAGTTTTATTTTTTTTAGCTTTTAGTTTAGTTTAGTTTAATCTTTATTTTTTTAATTTAGTTTTGGTTTTATTTCAAAATCATAAAAAATAATAAAAAGGATAAAAAATCCTTAAAAAAAAGGGGTATAAAGTGTTTTTTAGATTTAGATTTTAGATTTGAAATTTTATTTAGATTTTAGATTTTATTTAAATTTAGTCTTATTCATTCCAGCTCCACACTCCACTCTCCTGCCGCTTCATTTTCACGCTCCACCTACAAACAAAACATAAAAACCGCACTCTCCGTAGCCACCAACCCCGCATGTTCTTTCCACAAGCTCTATCGGGCTGCTAGCTGCAGCCATCCACACATTGTCAACTTGCAATAGGTTTATCCCTTCCAAACGCAATTTCGTTCCTCCGTTTCACAGGCTTCCTCACGCTACCAAAGCCTTTCTCCCCGCAACTAGCAACCCTCCTTCCTCTGCTATCTCCCTCGTCCATTTCTTAGTCGTCTCTTCCTTTGCCGCCGTCCTACCTGCAAGCGTTCCAAACAGTAATGAAATTTCGATTTTGGTAGTCATATGAGTTAGGGTTATTATTAGCATATTTCAATTTCATAGATTGTTTAGGTTAGCGTTTAATTTTTTTTATAAATTTAGTGTTAAATTTAGATTAGATTTAGATTAGATTTAAGTTTTATTTTTTTTAGCTTTTAGTTTAGTTTAGTTTAATCTTTATTTTTTTAATTTAGTTCTGGTTTTATTTCAAAATCATAAAAAATAATAAAAAAGATAAAAAATCCTTAAAAAAAAGGGGTATAAAGTGTTTTTTAGATTTAGATTTTAGATTTGAAATTTTATTTAGATTTTAGATTTTATTTAAATTTAGTCTTATTTTGTTTAAATCTTGAATTCAAAAAATAATATCAAAAAAAAAAAAAAAAAAAAAAAAAAAACAGGTTTTGTTTAGCCTTGTCTTTAGCTTTTGATTTATTTTTGTTTAGACTTAAAAATAATAATAATAATAATAATAATAATGTGTCGAAGCATTTTTGTCACATTTAGTCTTGGCATATTCACTTAAGGATTTATCACATTTACAATTTTGGTGTATTTCGCTAAGGCTAATAGATTTTAAATGTGGGATTAATGTTTGTCATTTTTATATAGTTAAATACGCTTCAATTTTATCTGAGGATTAGCTATATGAAAGTGGTGAATCATTTTATGGAATTAGTAAGCATTTAAATTTTGTGATTGCTTCAAATATTTAATCTTTTGAAATTTATTTGCTAAAATATTGTGCATCTTGCATTTGGTGAAATTTATCAGTGCTTGAATTATTTGATGATAAATGATTGCTAGTCATGGAATTACAAATTTCATATTTTTGCAAGTAATTGATAAACAATTATTTGATCATTAACTAAAGGCACTGGTCTTAAGGCATTTAAATATTTAAATCTAATTTCAATCAAGTGCTTGTTTCCCCCCGCTAATTCTCAGTTGGTTTTCCTTTATCCCATAGGTTCTACCCCAACGTTGCACGAAGCGGGGATGCGGAAGCGTCATTTTCCAAAAATCTAGGAAGCGAAGCGTCCGCGGAAGCGTCTGCTATATATATATATATATATATGCATTTATACTCAAAACAAACATCCCAAATACCAAATTAATTATAGAAGACATGAAAACATGCATATTTTTGCATAAATCAAGATAGATATGGCATCCATGATTCCATTGTAGTTACTAGTATGTACAACAATCATCTATATTCTAGCTATTACAAACATACATCAAATTTTTAAGCATATTATAAAACATAAAACATTTAAGCATATTATAAAACATAAAACATAGAGCATATTATGATTTATCTAGCAAGTGAGCAACTGTCAACATTTTTCATGTCCAAAATTCAAATAATAATGTTTACAAAATATGTCACTTGGTCACCGCCAAGACAAAAAAGGTTCAAAATTCAAATTCACAAGCCTACAAGTCTAATGAGTAATCTATGACAAAAAGTAGCAGATTGTGAATATATCTACTAATCTCTCCTCCTTCCACCACGAAGAGAACGTGGCGGCGGGCCTCCACGTGGTGGCAAGGAAGAAGATGGTGCCTGTGGAAGTTGTGGCACTGAAACTGATGAAGAAGAACCCCCTGTTGTTGGTGTTGAACCATGGAACCTAGGAACCAAGGGACCAAATGGGGGTGGGGGTGGCATATCAACACGATCATCATCATCCTGGAATCGCTCAAAAAATTCATGCAAAAAAAAACACTAGTTAACAAAAAAATTAAAAACATGAATTAGAGAAATGCTTTATAAGGAAAAATTGCAAAATTCATACCACAATGGACATACCTGCATAAGAGCATCCTCTAATTACTCTAATCGCAACACTCCATCCTCCAAATTGGGCTCCTCTAGATTCTTGTCCCAAATCAATAGGTCTTTATTAGACTTTGCATCTTCACAGTAATGGGACAACAATCGCAAGTTGTAATGAACATAAACCAAGCTCTCTGCCCGGTCTAAACTCAACCTATTCCTTTTAACAATGTGGATGAAAGAATAAGAGCTCCAACACCTCTCTGCAGAAGAAGTGTTTACCACCTATGATAGCCCCCGCAATGCCAAAGCCTGTAGAAGTGGAGTACCCCCTCCATGCATGTTCCACCACTCAAGAGAAGAAAAAGTCTCTCGATCTTTAATTGCATGCATGCTCCCAGATGGACCAGTGTGAAGCGTATAGTTGCTCACCTGTCTCCATACCAATGTAGCCTCCTCCTCATCAGGAATTAATTTACTCAATGCAGCCATATATTTTCTATGAACCTCTTGATCTTGGTGTGGTTTTCTCCTGCTTTCCCCCCAGGTGCTAGTGTTGAAAGCCATGATGGATGATAGTATTTAGGTGTCAAAACATATGCTAATGCATGCAATGGAACATTTAGCATTTCCCATCGGTTTTCCACCTCTGCGCGAATATAATTGTACAAGGTGGTATCTCTAGGCTCAACAATGTATTTAATTTGCCTCAACATGCTATCCATTTTCTCATACACCTCCCCAATTACTGGTCGATCTGAATTTACAAACTTGATCATGTAATAAATTGGTTTGGTGAATTGCAAAACATATTTAACCTATGCCCAAAAGTAACTGTCAAGAATAGTGTCCTTGACTGCATTAGCAACATCTATGTCAGTGTTAATTTCATCCCATGATTCAGCACACACCAGATTAGTTAAAGCTTGTCTCACTTTCACTAGCCGCCTAAAGGTGAGGTAATAACTAGCAAATCTTGTCTTTGCAATTTTAGGCAACTGCAACTTGGAGTAAGTGCCATAGAAGTAGTTTACCCTTGTATGCCTTGTGATGAATTTAATGAGTTGCTTCCCTGTCCTGTAAAGCTCAGTAATCCACCCACATTCTTTGTGCTTCACAATATCATGCATCAAAAAGTTCAATGTGTGAACCAGGCACCCAGACCAAAAGATGTGTGGATAAGTATGCTCAATAATTTTTCCTGCTGCCTTACAATTTGCTACATTATCTGTGATCACGAACCACATTATTCGAACCAACATCTTTGATTGATTTCAATAGGAGATCTGCAATGTTTTGTGCAGATGCAGTGATGGAGGAGGAGTCATGACATGTAATAAATATTGCACCACTAGAAGAAACACCAAGAAAATTTATCAAATGTTGGTTTCTAATATTTGTCCACCCATCTGATACAATGGATACCCCAGAATCTACCCACTCATTTGTAAAACGTGTCAAAGCTCTTTGAACCTTAGCTTTTTCTCTTTCTAATAACACTGTTCTAGCTTTCTCATAGTTGGGGGCCTTGTATCCTTTTGGGGCTTCATTGATGGCCTTTACCATTTCATGCCAATAGGGAGAGCGAAGCACATTGAATGGTACACCGCAAGCACAAAGAAAACGGACTATCTTTCCATCCACATCATCCCTCCCAGCAACATTAAGGAAATCCCCTATTGTTCTTCTACCTCCAGAGCTTCAGAAGTACCATGAGGAGATGAGCAGCTACCAAATTTAGAGGTTCACTTGATTCAGAATGAGTTTTTTGTTTCTTGTTTTTTTGTTGTGCAGCCTCCTCTATTTGGATGTATTTTCTTCTTTCTTCAGTTGAAATGTTTGGGCAAATTTGTATCCCCACAGGACCCCTTTTTCATCACTGTCCAACACCCCACAAAGATGCCTCCTCACACGGGTATATGAACCACAATATGGTTTTCCTCCATGACAACCATGAGAGCACACAAATCTGTAAGATCCACCACCCTTTCCCCCATCAAGTTTGGTCACATAGTTCCACAAGGGTGTTAATGTAGCTTTCCCATCTTGTGTTTCAATGACCCCTTTAGGTTCATCCCCTTCCTCTTCAAACCCTTCCTCCTCATCATACATTGGGTCACTCATATTGGGACCACTGTCCTTTTGTGTTTCTTCCCTTCTATTCCTATTCCCCTTTGCCATCATTAAAACCAAGAGTGGAATGATACATAGAAGACAAAAGAACACCATCTTGGAGTATGGATATAGGTGGTGGACAACCTGTAAGTAAAGGAGCAAGTAGAAACAATGGGAAAGAGTAGGAGAGGGAGGAGAAAAATACAAAAAAATTGTAAAAAAAAAAAGGGAGTTTGGGGTTTGAACTTACCTCTTTAGCTCTTGTAGATGAAGTCCTCCAAGCTCCTCCTCCTTCTCCTAGCTCCTCCTCCTTCACTCCTCCAAGCTCTCCTCTCTTCTCCTCTCCTTTTCTCTCTTCTCTTCTCCTCTCCTCTCCTCTTCTCCAACTCTCATAAACTCAAAGTGAGAAAATGAGAAATGAATGGGGGCTTTATTCTCTTCATTCCTCACCTTAACCTCACTCTAACCTCACCCTAACCCACCCCCTTTATGCTAAGTTAACATAAATTAAAAAAAAAAAATGATTTTTTGCCTTGCGCGCGGCCTCTTCAGGAAGCGTACGGAAGCGTATGGGAAGCGTACGCTTCTTCCTCTGAAGCGCCATGCTTCCGACGCCCAAAGCATCGTACGAAGCGCGCTTCGGAAGCCTGGAAGCGGCGCTTCCGTACCACGCTTCCGAATATCCAGGAAACGGCAAAAAATTGGAAGCGACGCTTCCAAATTTCGGAAGTGCGCTTCCGGCCAAGCTTCCTAGGCACTTCCGTACGGGATGCGCTTCAGGGCTTGGAACCGGGGGGGGGGGGTGCTTCATGCAACATTGGTCTACCCCCTTAGCCAAGGGAGATGGCTTAAACGAAGAGATCGGGGATCAATGTGACAGCCCCCAGTCTGAGCGTTGTCACGGTACTTAGACACTTTGCGCAACAACATTTTTTGGCGCCACTGTCGAGGACAGAGTTTTTTCTGTCCTTGGTTCCTTTGACATTCGTCTCGTTTCTTTCCTCTCGTCCCTTCCTGTACTTAGCTCCTTCCTTTCGAGTTTCTCCGTGTTTTACTTTTTGTCCATGTGGCGACTCCACTTCATATATCCTCTGCACGAGTGTATACTAGAAGACATCCAAGCAGTTTGGTTAATCCTACTCCTGATCCTGAAAGGGCTCAGAGTACGATTACACAAACTCTCTTCTCCTACACTTCTTGTTAATCTCGGGAAAGAAGCCCTATCTGATATCCATTTCGTTTTTACTAGCCCGGTTGAGCATGACATCATGGATATATATGCCCCTTGCGATTTTTCTAACATTCAAGGTTATTCCCATGATATTCCAACACATGGGATGGATAAATTGCCTATCTTTCTGGGAAATAACGCAATTAGTGCTAATTCACATCTAAAAAATTTTAGTTTATGGATGGCTAAGTACGCAAGGTCTACTGATTTTAATCATGAAGATGTTCAAATGACTCTTTTTGTTCTAACCTTGGAGGGCGATGCTAACGACTGGTTTTCAGAAAAGCCTCAAAATTCATTTGATTCCTTGCAATCAATCGTTAATGCCTTTAAGGAAAAGTATGGAGATAATAGAGAAGGAATGCACCTCGTGAAAACTATTAGAATAATCAAAAAGAGAGAGAATGAAACCGCTAAAGAATTTAACAAAAGGTTTAATGATATTAGTGAGGAATTACCTCAAGATTATAAACCTACCGACAAATCTCTTCGAGATTTTTATATTGATGCCTTTAGCCTGAGCCCTCTTATGAGTTGGGACGTGCTAAACTTCCTAATTATAGGGATTGCCAAGCCTTAGCAGTAGAACTTGAAAAGGACAAGGCGGCATTTGGGAAGTCTGAGATCCTAGGTTTCGATAGGGCTACTACGAAACTAAAAGAACCTAAAGGAAAAGCGGATCAAGAACCTGATAGTGAGCTTATTCAGAAATTGCTCCAAAAGATCGAAAGCATGGAAATTAATCATACTAAGGAGATAGGTACTTTGCAGAATAGGTTGGTCCAAATGGAAAGAGCGCAAACACAAAATTTCCAACCCAGAAATAATAATACTAGAAATAACAATTGGAAAAAGAAGGGTCAATCTAGTGAGTAGAGACCTCCTAATCCGCTTACTAATTTGGTCGATAATGCTCCGCCTTACTGTCGGGTTTGTGATGCTCTTCATGAGGAGGCTACTTGTCCCATCGTTAGAAGAATTTTAGATATTGGAATGTTTGGGGCAGGTGATCAAATAAATGTAGTGGGTAACGAGTTTCCTTTGTCTATGGATGATTGGATGGAGGTTAAGGAAAATAGTTGAGATGTTATGCATCCCTCGTCAGCTTTTGGTATAAATAACCTTGAAAATGAAGATGACATTTTGGCTAAGTTATATGGCGAAAAACCCTCTCCAGAGCAAGTCATGGAAATTGCTAGAGACAAAGATTTGACTTATCAGAGAAGAGATCAAGATCAGAGCAGGAATCCCATTCCCCCTTCAACCTGTAATCCAAGTTTAAACTCTGGATTAGATGTTGATTTGGGAAGTTGGTTTAACAATGCGAAAATCTGGGTTCCTGTCTCCGAGATTGCGAAAATCCCTTCCTAAAGAAATAAGTTACTAAAAGTTATTCAAGGTCCTCAAGTAAATATTTCTCAACAGAAGACCCCGGAAGTTGATTATCACGATGCTCCCATACATTTACAAAGTTTAAATTCAGATAACAAAGATCACCAACCTTTCTTTATCACCTTGCTGGTTAATGGATATAAATTGAATAATTGCATGTTGGATTCTGGTGCATCAGCTTGTGTCATGACTAAAAGGGTCATGGAACAACTTAATTTAAGAGTTTCTAGACCCTACTACAATATATGTGCCATGGATTCTAAGAAGATTGAAGTTCATGGTTTGATCAAAGATTTACAGGTTCATTTATCAGTTTACCCGGACATTATGATTGTTATGGACATTGTTGTTGTTGATGTGTATGATGCTTGGGGGATGCTTTTATCCAAAAAGTGGGCTTCTGATTTAGGAGGGAGTATTCAAATGAATTGGTCATATGCTATGATTCCTTCTCCTAGAGGTGATGGTTTTGTGAGACTTAATAGAGAGCTCGAGAGAAAATTCCATGTTGGAGATCCTAAGAGACCTCACAACGAGATAATTAAAGAACAATTTGACATTGGGAATTACGCTATTATGTCTAATTTCATAGTTCCTCCTGGTGATAAGGTTGATAAAAAGATTAGGGATCTCAATGATAAAGTTTGGTACATGTATTTTGATGGTGCATAGTCTAGGCATGGTAAAGGAGCGGGAATAGTATTAAAGTCTCCCCTTGGTCATATTTTCAAATTTGCCTATCGATTAGAATTTAAAGCAACCAACAATGTCGTTGAATATGAGGCTTTATTGTTGGGTCTTGAGTTGGCAAAATCTTTAAGAATTAAGTTGCTTAGTATCAAGGGGGATTCTGACTTAATTATCATGCAGCTTAAAAATAAATTTACATGTAAATATCAGAGATTAAGGAATTACCGAAATGCTGTATGGGATACTATGGAATACTTTGATGCCTTTGACCTTGAAGCTATCCCAAGAGAGCATAATAGATTGGTAGATGAACTTGTCGTCGCTGCTTCTACTTTGCAATTGTCTGATGGGCTAATTGAGGATAAGATTAAAATGGAAATTATATTTAGGCCTTCTGTTCCAGATAACTCAGAGCATTGGCAGATTTTTAATGATGAAAAGCAAGTAATTCGTTTTCTTGATAATTTGGATGAGTTTGAAAATTTTTGGTTAAATTCTGAGGAGGATGGATCTAGTAATCATGAGCATATCATAAATCCTACTCCTAGGAATGTGGTTGCTTTAGAACAACACTTTGATTGGCATGATGCCACAAAGTTGAAAGAGGAAAATAAAATGGACCCAGGCGAATACCTCGAGATAAACATTGGTACTCCTGCAAGCCCAAAGATTGTTAAAATTGGTAAAGGTACTAGTGTTGAAGAAAGAAAAAGGTTAATCAATTTACTTCACGAATATCGAGATGTTTTAGCATTTTCTTATGATGAATTGAAAGGCTATAGGGAAGATGTCATGGAACATACTATCCCCTTAAAAGATGAAAATGCTAAACCCTTTCGCCAGAAACTTAGGCAGATTAATCCTAAGTTAGCCCCTTTGGTTCAAAAAGAGCTTTCAAAGATGCTTGCAGCAGGAATTATCGCTCAAACGAGGCATTCAACATGGTGTTCCAACCTGGTGATTGTTAGGAAAAAGAACGGTACGATAAGGCTTTGTGTCGATTTTCGAAATCTTAATCTAGCGTGTAAGAAAGATAATTACCCTTTGCCAAACATGGAGACTCTGTTGCAAAGAGTAACCGGTTCTGGAATGATGTCATTGCTAGATGGTTTTTCTGGGTATAATCAGGTATGGGTTAAAAAAGAAGATCGTCACAAAACCACATTCACCACACCATGGGGTACTTTCGAATACATTAGAATGCCGTTTGGACTAACCAACGCTGGGGCTACATTTCAAAGGGTTATGCATTATGCCTTCAAGGATTTAATTGGGAAATTTATCGAAATTTACCGAGATGGTCTTACTGTTTTTTCTAAGGATGGTATTAGTCATATAAGTCATCTTCGGCAAGTTTTTGATAGATGTAGAGAGTACGGGATTTCTTTGAATCCGGTTAAGTTTGTTTTTGGAGTAACCGAAAGGAAATTACTTGGCCATATCATTTCTAAAGATGGCATCAAGATTGATCCTAAAAGAGTTGAGGCAACCCAAAAGATTCCTCTTCCGCATAATCTTAACTCCCTTTAGTCTTTTCTTGGGAAAACAAACTTTATTAGAAGATTTATTCCAAATTACGCAGAAATAGCTAAGCCTATTCAGAGTCTTCTGAAGAAGGATGTAAGATTCATTTGGCAAGAAGATGGAAAAAAGGCTTTCCAGGAAATCAAAGGCGCTATTGCAAGAGCCCCTGTCTTAGTTAGTCCCGACTACTCTAAGGATTTCATGATTTTTTCTTTTGCTTCTGAATATACCATTGTTGGTGTCCCATTACAGAAAAATAAATATGGTCACGAGCAACCTATTGCTTTCATGAGTAGAGCGCTTCAAAATTCTGAATTAAAGTACAATACCATGGAGAAGCAAGCCTATGCCTTAGTCAAGTCACTTAAGCATTTCAAGACTTATGTGAGTTATTCTAAAGTCATTGCTTTTGTCCCACATTCTACTGTTAAAGATATATTAACTCAAACCGATTGCTTAGGGACTCGCCCTAGGTGGGTTACTAAAATACAAAAATATGATTTAGAAATTAGACCCACCAAGCTAGTCAAAGGCCAAGGCTTGGCTCAAATGTTGACCGAAGGTAATGAAAAGGCTCTTGGTCTGTTTTGTCTTAATGATCTATCTTCGCTTGAGTTACAAAGATTAGGAGAGCATGAGTGGTACAAGGACATTATTTATTATTTCTTAAATCTTACATGTCCTAACCATTTAGTCACTCATAAGAGAAGGGCTCTTAGATTAAAAGCCACTAAGTATTGCCTAATGAAGGATGGCCTTGGATGGAGAAATCTTGAGGGCATAATACTTAGGTGTGTTGATGAAATTGAGTCCAAAAAATTAGTTTCTGAGTTCCATTCAGGATTTTGTGGTGGTCATTATGCTGCTAGAACTACTGCCCACAAAATTCTGAGAGCTGGTTATTATTGGCCTTCAATTTTTTCTGATGTGCATAAGTTTGTTAGAAGTTGTCAAGCTTGTCAACTATTCACTGGGAAACAAAAACTTGCTGCCCTACCCCTACAACCTGTCATTGTGGAGGCACCTTTTCAGCAATGGGGTCTGGAGTTCATCAGGAAGTTCCATTAAAATTCTAGCAATGGCTACTCATGGATTTTGACTACTACTAATTATTTCACTAAATGGGTTGAAGTCATTCCTGCTAAGAATGCCACTGAAAAGGTTATTATGGATTTCATTGAAAATAATGTCATTACTAGATTTGGTGTCCCTGCTAAGATCACTACTGATAATGCCAAGGCTTTTAGTTCTCCAGAGTTTTCGTCTTTCTGTTTCAAGTATGGCATTATCTTATCTCATTCATCAAATTACTATCCTCAGGGCAATGGTCTGGTTGAATCAAGTAACAAGAATCTCATAACCATTATCAAGAAGATAGTAGGAGATAATAAGAGATCATGGGATAGCAAAATCAAGTATGCTTTATGGGCAGATAGGATCACTAAAAAGAAAGATACTAGTAAATCTCCCTATGAATTGGTTTATGGCTTGGATGTAACCTTCCCTGTGCACCTGAAATTGCCAACTTATTAGCTCCTTCAGCATTTTTCCACTAATAAAGATGTTGTTCAAAATAGAATAGATCAGATTGTGGAATTAGATGAAGCTCGTAGGATAGCTTTTGATACTATATGTAAAAATCAATCTAACATTAAGAAAAGCTTTGATAAATCATCTCGATCTAGATCTTTGCAGGTTGGAGATATGGTACTTCTTTGGGATCGCAAGAATGAAAAACCAGGAAAACATAAGAAGTTCGACAGTTTGTGATTGGGACCATACATCATCCGAGACATTGCTGAACCAAACTCATTCCACTTGAGCAGAATGGATGGCGAACCACTTGATTTACCTACAAATGGCCAAATGCTCAAGTTGTTCTTTAAAGATGATATCTGATACCATGGGGCATCCTCTGTATTGTATTTCTAACCTTACTCCTTGTCATTTCAGCATTTTATTTCTGTTTTAGGATTAGATTTGCTTTTCATTGTTACTAGATAGTTAATAAATGAAGAGCTTATATATTTCATGTGCTTAATGTTATATGATGATTTTTTGGATGGACGCTACTTATTTTTTGTTGTGTGTTGCGTGGATGCAGATTCTGGATTCTCACATTCCTACATTGCAACAACGTGTCCCCGAGTAGAGCCAAATGTTGACCACTATGTGTCAACTACCCATAGCAATACACCCCCTTTTTTCGCAAAAGGGATAACGCTTGATCGACGTGTCTGTGCCATCTGATTGTCATCTTCAGCCCAATCATGTTATGTTGTAAACCCAGTCTGCGTGTGTAAATTGTAAATAATCTTAGCAGATCTATGTCATGTATGTATTTGCCTAGGTAAACCTAATCTTCTAATGATGATCTACATTCCGGAAGGTTTTTTGTCTCACCGATCCATGATCGGCAGAGTTTTCCTTCAGCCTAACCCCAAAGCCGAAATGGATGTTGTCATTAAAATCTTAGGGGAATCCTAGTGTGCTAGGTCAAGTCTATGTAAAAGTAATTTGGAAATAATCCTAACTATTTGGTTGGGTTATTACAAATTGCTTGATTTGCTAGATTACATTTGTGTCGCAAAACTAGGTGGTCTATGAGGGCCTGTGTCAAATGGGTTTTTCCCCCTTAAGATGTAAAATTGTAAAAGTCATGATGTATAGTGTCTTGAGGGTTAGAAAATAATTAATCCCCTCAAAGGTCCTAGGTCCTAGGTAAAATTCCCAAAGGCTAGGTTCGAGAGTCCAAACATAAAAATTAAAAAATTTTAAAAATTAAAAATTAAAAATTAAAAATAAAAATAATTAAATTAAATTAAAAATATTAAAAAATTAAAAAATTAAAATAAAATAGTAAAATAATAATAAATCAAAGTTTTGAGGAAATAAATGCAAAATTTTAATTTTTAATATATTAAAATGCATTTAAAATTTCGACGGATGAGATCAAAAGAGATTTTGATCCCCATCGACAGTCGAGATCACTTTGACATGGATCACTCGAACAAGCCGTTGGGAAATTTTCCTTTAAATAGGGTGTCAAGGGTCATTTGAGATCATTCGATCTGTGAGTCTTGTGCTAAAGAAAACTCTCTTGTAGTCATTTTTCATATGCAATAAAGAAAGACTTTGGGGTTGAAATCTTGCTGGTGTTACTCTTCTGGAATGGCTGTAAGATGTTCATTTATGTGCATGATTTTAATTTCAGCCATTGATAATAGCTTTATCAAGAGTGATTTTAAACACAGGTATCTTGTTTAGTCGCTAGGGTTTGAATGGTAGTTAAATTTCTGAACATAATGGCAGGTATCTCCATTAGATTTGGATTTTAGTATCGTTTTCTCCTTCTTTGTTAATGGTTGAACTAAGCTGTGCAGGAAAATCTAGATTTCGAAGATCAACGGGCATTTGGGGAAGTTCTCAGCTGAACCAACCAACTCCCGAGAAGCACTTTCTAAAGAGCCTAGTTAGTTTTGATCCTGGGCTTATCATTTGAATTTTTCTTATGAATGCATGAAGGGTTTTTTGAAGCATCTCATAGCAAATTTAAAATTCTGAAAATATTTCTGTGGCATATTGATAAATCTGGCTATTTAGAGCCTTTAAACTGTGAATACTGTAATTATTTAGCTGGTTTTTAGTTTCATTCTTGCATATATTTTTCTGGGTGCTTGTTTTCGTCATTACAGGTTGCAGATCTGAAGGTGTAGTCTTGTTCTGAAGCCAGATCTAGGCACTGGAGGGTAAGATCTGGCTTCAGCGTCATTTTTATAGAGGATATTCTTCAAAAGATTTTCAGGTTTTCTGAAGAAATTCGAGGGTTTGTTCAAGCTATCTGTCTACTGTTGCCTGGGGTTTCATTTTTGTTGCAGGAAAAATTTTCGAAATTTTTTAAAGAGCAGGTTATGGGATTGCTGCTTCACCTCCACGCAGTTTTCTCCCACTGGCAACATTTTCTCTCCCTGCTTGCAACCCTCATTCTGCTATCCTGGCTTTCTACTTATCCTTGAAACCCCATTACGCTGCCACCACCTAATCCGCAGCTCCATTTCCTTCCACGGAAACCATCCCACGCTGCCGCATTTCCTTCTAGCATTCTCAGCCACCACGTAAACCTCCATCGAGCTGCCATTTCTATCCTGCAAAGCACATAAAAAATCACACAATCGAATCTTCACACAACTGCTCCCTCTCTGCGTGATCTCCTTCGCCCCTCAACAACCTCCCTCTTCGTCAACTTTCTTAATCCCTGCAAGCAAGTCTCTGATCCACTGCTTTGCCAGCTCCATCTGCATCGTAGCTCCATATTTCTCCTTTCAAGCGCTGCAATCTCAAACCATTCCGCTGCTCCCTTCTCCTTCATGCTAACACCGCCGTATATATACAAAACCGAAGCCCCCATCAAGCATTGGGTTCCAAAACTCCTGAAGAAATGTTCATCGATAAGAAACCTGATGTATCTCATTTTAGAATTTTTGGAAGCCCTGTATATTTTCATGTGTCGAAAGATAAAAGGAATAAATTGGGTGCATCTAGAAAGAAAGGAATCTTCGTGGGCTATAGTGAAAATACTAAGGGCTATAGAATCTATGTAGTCGGTCAAAGGGAAGTCGTGATTAGTCATGATGTCACCTTTGACGAAGATATGGCTCTCAGCAAGGTGAACAATCTTCCTACTGTGAGGAGGTTTCAAGAAGCTGACACCAGGGCACTGAAAGAAAAAGATGATGAAACAATCCCGTTGTGGAAGAACCCATGGAAGAACCGAGGGGGACACTTGATAATGCTGAAGGACACACTGCACCCTGAGGAACCTTTCGTGAAAGTAAGAAACCAAACAGGTATCAGGGATACCTAACCATCATGAGCACGATCATTCAAAATGAGCCTTCATCATTCTCAGATGTCGTCAAGCATCAAGTATGGAAGGATGTTATGACCAAAGAATAGGAGTCTATTATGAAGAATGATGTCTGGGAAGTGGTTCCTAGACCCCTGGACAAGACAGTTGTCACTTCTAAATGGCTTTACAAGATAAAGCATGCAGCTGATGGAAGTACGGAAAGTATAAAGCTCGTTTTGTCACTCATGGCTTCTCCCAGAAGGAAGGTATAGACTATGACAAGATATTTGCACCTGTTGCCAGATATACCACCATCCGCTCGATCATAGCCCTTGCAACTTCACAAGGATGGAAACTACATCAAATGGATGTTAAGACCGCGTTCTTGCATGGTTCGATCAAAGAAGAGGTCTACATGGAGCAACCCAAAGGATTTGAGATTTATGATCGAAAATCTCACGTGTGCAGGTTGAAGAAGGCCCTCTATGGGCTGAAGCAAGCACCCCGAGCATGGTATGAGAGGATCGATAGCTAGTTGATGAAGTTGGGATTCATTAGGAGTAAAGCCGATCCCAACCTTTACTTTAAGGTTGAAGAGTACAAACCTCTCATACTAGTGTTGTATGTTGACGACCTCTTTCTAACAAGCGCAGACCCTCTCATTCACAAATGTAAGAGGGAGTTGGCTTCTGAATTTGAAATGAAGGACATAGGACTGATGCACTATTTCCTAGGACTTGAAGTTTGGCAGAAGCCAGGGGAAATTTTTCTATCTCAAGGAAAATATGTGGTGAAGATATTGGAAAGATTCAGTATGGTGCACTGCAAGCCTGCAACTACCCCGATGGAGCTTGACTTCAAGAAGTTAAGCGATAGTGTTGCTGGACTTGTTTTACGAAATGCCACCGAGTATCGTCAACTCGTCGAAGCATTAAAGTTCTTAGTGAATTTCCCTACAGATATATGCTTTGCAGTCAACACGTTGAGTCAACATATGGTTGAACCTCACCACGTACATTGGATTGGTGCCAAGAATCTGTTGAGATATCTTCGTGGCACAATTACTTGTGGGTTAAGATACATTGCCGGAAATGTGAGACTACTTGGATATACTGATGCTGATTGGGTAGGCAGTGTGGTGGACCATAAAAGCACGTCTGGGTGCTGTTTCTCCTTGGGATCTGCTTTGATATCTTGGATAAGCAGGAAACAGAAGTCGGTGGCTTTGAGCACCGCCGAGGCAGAGTATGTTGCTACTAGCATGGCCTCCTATGAGGCAGTCTGGTTGCGAAAGCTCTTCAGTGAGCTATTTGGATTTACATTGGATACCACCGTGATTCTATGTGACAACCAGAGCGGGATCTGTTTATCATAAAATCTCGTATTTCGTGATCGCGCCAAGCATATCGATATCAGGTACCACTATATTCGAGATATGGTGCACCGAGGAGCACTAAGGCTCCAACATATCAATACATATGAATAGGTCGCTGACATTCTAACAAAGCCCCTAGGAAAGGTCAAATTCCTGACTCTCTGAGAACGACTTGGTGTCGTTCAGAGACCCTCTAATGAGGGTCAAGTGTGATGTACTGAGCTCTGGGAGCTCCAGGGCGGCACAGGGTACTTCTTGGAGCGACATATGACCATAGGGTGACTCACCATCCCCTGTTGGTGCACTTTGTACAGGGTAAAAGGTTCAACCTTCCCTTGTGACACCCCGTGGCGACTATGGAACAGGATGATTCGTTCTCTGTGGTGACTATGGAACAAGATGATTCGTTCTCCTGTGGGCCTGGATGATGTGTTCTCCATGGCGATTATGGAACAGGATGATTCGTTCTCCTATGGGCCAGGATGATTCGTTCTCTGTGGCGACTATGGACAGGATGATTCGCTCTCTTGTGGACAAGATTATTAGTTCTCATGTCGAGGCATCCTACCCATGTAGTCTAGGACTCATGGGAAGTACCTCTCATCTGATCAATGAGCAGGGAAATGAGGATAGGGACCATAGTAATACCGATGGACACATTGTTGTATCTACCATTGTTAATTTTTGGTATGTTCTATGCTAGAGCAATTTATTTAAATTTTCACAGTTAGCAATCACATCAGCATTACGATAAATTGCAGATAGAACATAAATATAATATGCAGAAGACAAGCCAAGACAAGAGGACACAAGATATGGCGCAAGCCAGGGACAAACCCCACAATGTGTGGGGAAACCCTTTTGATCAAATCTTCTTTTATCTTCAAAGTTCAGCAGAGAAAGAGAGAGAGAGAGAGAGTACAATTACAACAGAAGTCAACACTTTGACTTGTCTAGATCTAAGCATAGATCATCTTCTATAACAATGATACATGAGATCAGTTGAAGACATTCTGCTTCAACTGATTCTCCAAGGTGACGGCTTCACCTAACATAGTGTTGTAGCTTGTACTCATGTTGCATCCGTCACTGTGCTACACCTAGTCACTGAACTGCTCCCATCATCATGCTGCTCCTTACTAATGTGCCCATCATGCTGCATCATGCTGTCTCTTTCATCATCATGTTGTTGCTATACTTCTGTTGCTTCATCATGCTGCAACACCTTGTTGCTACATCATGCTACTGCTATACTTCTGTTGCTTCATTATACAACCATATGTATATCAGCCTTAGCTGCTTGCTATGGCTTGCAGCCTAGCAAAGCAGCTAGGCTATAGTTCCAGATTCCTAGACCCAAGGTAGTAGCTTAGCCCTCTGACTTCTAATCTGATGATAGTTGCTCCTAAACATATCTCATCCAAATTACTGTCATATACAGTCATCACTTTTATGCACTAAGGTCACTGTCATATCTGAAATTTCTGTCATGGATAAACTGTATCACATATCACTGTAACATATTTTGATCAAAATCCTTGTCATATAACCATATGCCTCTGCCATACGAACATTCATAACTGTAATGTGAGCCTAGCCATATTGAATACAATTCGAGTCCACTGTAGTGTGATGCGATGCCAGAGATAGAGAAAATTCGAGCCACATAAATTTCGTGCCAGAGAGAATATAGTGACCTTGCTGCTGAGATTAGAACCTTAGATATATATGAACCATGAGCTTCCAAAATTGCATGTCTCAGAGATCATTAGTGTGCCACTGTAATTCAAATGCGTGCCTCAATGTATATTAGCGTGCCATTGTAATTCAAATGCGTGCCTCAGATTATATTAACGTGCCACTGTAATTCAAACGCGTGCCTCAGAGTATATTAGGGTGCCACTGTAATTCAAACGCGTGCCTCAATGTATATTAGCGTGCCATTGTAATTCACATGCGTGGCTCAAATTATATTAACGTGCCACTGTAATTCAAACGCGTGCCTCAATGTATATTAGCGTGCCATTGTAATTCAACAAAGTCTTGGAGATATTCGAACCACAGAGCCTTAGAGATATTCAAGATACATGAGCTACAGAAATGCGAGCCTTAGATGAGGACTAAATCTCTTTCTTTTCTGCGTGTACATCTCCTCATAAGCGATTAGAGCCTGCGTGCCTCGTATCCAACTCTGTCTGCTGCTCATCCTCATATGCCTGCGGCTTCCTGCGGTTAGGGCATCAACCTTGGGCAAGTGTATTTTTTGGTTCTCTCCTTCCAAAAACCCAGACGTGGAGAGGAGATCACCTCAAGAATACATGTCCAAAATGACTTCGAATCCTCACCAATTTATACTAAAAATGTAGAGGTTGAATAGACACGTCGGTTGGGCTTCTAGAGCCTACATAAGTGCTGGTCGGCTTGATAATAATTACATAAACAAAATAAATTCATATCTCCATAAATACTTATCGGAATCGTATGATATTTGGATCAATCCTACACCTCTCGACGAGAGGGATCCAATAAAATTATCAGCTGCCATAAATAAGCTGACCCACATGGAGTTTTGCCCTAGTTGCCAATTTAACAACCATACTCCCTATGCTAGAATGACCTTCATTGACTTGGGATCAATGATATTGGTCTGGGACCAGTGAGAGTGGTACACACTCTAAGACTGACTTCGGGTCAGTGGAGGATGGTATGATACATCCTCGATCATTTCTTCTTCTTCATAATTCGAGCAAAGCAAAGCAGAACCAAGCAGAGCAAGTAGGGTCAAGCCATACCGGACAGTGCATTTGATGGATGGACAGCAGTGACAGTCCGACAGATTGCAGATAAAGTTCTCCCTATTTGAGAGGGAGTGTTAAAATTGGCAACTAAGGCCAAACTTCATGTGGGTCGCCTTATTCATGGCTGATTATATTTTTCTTGGATTCCTCTCGTTGAGAGGTGTAGGATTGATCTAAAGATCATCTGATTCCAATAAGTATTTATGGAGATATGAATTTATTTAGATTATGGACTAATTGTCAAAGTCGGCCAACAACTTATGTAGGCTCAAAAGCCCAACAGACACATCTATTCATCATCAACGTTTTGCATATAAATACAAGGAGCATTCTCCTCATTTGCACACTTCACTTCTCATCACACATCTCTCTCTCCTGCGCAGAAAAAGAGTCTCTTCTCTCTCCTATGCAGAAAGGTCTCTCTCTCACACGTGGGAAGGAAGGACGCAGTTTTCTAGGGTTTACAAGCTGCAGATTGAAACTATGACCAATGTTGACCAGCATTCTCTCTCTGTCGACTGCGCAGTAGGTGAAGCTGACTCTCTTTGGGAGGCCGCATTTTTTGGTGAAGGAATCAAGGTGATCCGACCGTCGGTTTGACAGATATTGACTGCCCTAGTTTAGGGCTAATGCCATTGATGCTGCTGATATAAATCAGACTTTTGTACTATTTCTCTCTGCTGAATTATTGAAGATAAAAGAAGATTTGATCAAAGGGTTTCTCCATATTGGGTTTGTCCCTGGCTAACCGCCACATCCTGTGTCTCTTGTCTTGGCTTGTTTTTTGTTGATCGTTTAAATGTTCTATCTGCACTTTACTTAATGTACATGTGATTGCTAATCTGTGGATAATAAAAAGAAAGATAACTGCTCTAAGCATAGAACATACCATAATTTAACACAAATCAACTAATCAAGCAGTTGTTGTAATGATGAGGTTGTTTGACAGTGCTTGAACCAGAACCTAATCGGAAATTCTACCAGCAATATATACACATAATACCTCTAGCTTTGTAAAATGAAATCT
Source organism: Pinus tabuliformis (assembly GCA_031772625.1). Taxonomy (NCBI): domain Eukaryota; kingdom Viridiplantae; phylum Streptophyta; class Pinopsida; order Pinales; family Pinaceae; genus Pinus; species Pinus tabuliformis. Next base: position 242,580,475 of record CM062817.1, read on the forward strand.
GGTTTGTCATTCAAACTAAGAAAATATTCCATATATGCTGCTATAGGATCATAAAAACCAGATTCTATCTGCTGCCCCAACTCATTAACATATGCTCTCGGCTGGAGATTGTCACATCCCTGTTGTAAATCAAAACATTCGTCAATCCAACCATCCAAGGGCAGCCTTACCTTTTCTTCTTTGGGAGGAGGGAGAGTTTCCAAGAACTGTTTAGGATCTTGGAAATCATATGATTCAATTTGAACATTCAATAGTTCAATTTCATTTTCTAATTTTTCAGCAACTAAACCAAGAAAACAATTTTTACTTTCAGATGTGAGTCGGTTGGATTTCATTCAACGAAACACTGATGTTGTTAACCTAGGTTGTCATTGATGTCAATATGGCAATATTCTAGACAAGTAAATGATGCTATGAAGCCAAGTAGAGCAAATCCATGAAGCAACAGGAGTATATCAATAAGGCAATATTCTAGGAGCAAAGAAACCAGAGGAGAAACCAGAGGAAAGCCAAGACAGTCAAGCCATTAGAGAGACTATCGGAGGCGGAGGAATTCATCAAAAGAGGAGTTAATGCATCAAAGGAGTATTGTAGAATATCAAAGCAGAACAGAGCTATCGGAGGAGGAGTAACATTGGAGGAGCCATATTGGGAGTATTGGGAGTAATATATGCCAAAGAAGAACTATCGGAATCCAAAGGAAGACCGATCAAAGGAGCATAGAGGAAGAGCGGAAGAGTACAAAGAGCGGAGGACATAGAGGCAGAGGCGGAGCAGTATATAATATAAACAGAGTTAAAGGAGCGGAGCAATATATACTATCGGAGGCGGATTATATATATATATATATATATATATATATATATCGGAGAAACCATATCAGTAGGTTCTATTATGTGCCGCTACCCGAAACCCCCGACAGCGATATACATGTGCAGACCCGACGATATATATGTCTGGGTGTATAAACAGTTGAAGTCCGGCTAAGTGTTTCGAAGCGGGATTTTCAGTGTATTTCATATGTATCCTTGTATTCCGGCTCTAAGCCTTGCCACATTAAAATATACGATTGCAATATATATATATATATATATATATATATATATATATATAATTGTGATACATATGCGGACCCGTTGCAACATTATAAAATGCCCTATTGATATATCGCATCCGCGGTAATCGCAAGTTATAAAGGGTTGTCACCCCCGAAAGCGCCGATTGCGATATATGTTGCAGACCCGATGGTCCTATTGTAACACACCCTAATGCTATATCGCGTCCGCCATGTCGGAAGTTATCCATTGCAAGTTATAAAGGGATGGCGCTATAAACTGCGATTGTGATTACACACGGACCCGAAGGGTTTATCAACTACAACTTAATATCATATCGCATCCGCAACAATCGCAAGTCTTAAAGGGATGGCGCTACAATCTGCCGATTGCGATAACGTTGTGGAGGAGCGGACCTGATGAAGTTATAGATGCGGGCGTAATGCATTTGAAGTCCAGCCTTAAGCGTTCGGTCGGGTTTTTCCATGTATTCCTGTGTATTCCAATAAATGTATTGGCCGGGGTTCTTAAGGCCAAATGCATAAATAAACGCTTCCGATAGTTCAGTGGGCCTGAACGATTGTGATTGTGATGTGGCATGTGGGGCCTCCCTGTTGGTACAGTCTCTCCGCAAATAATAAAGTCCAGTGTATGCATATGATTATTGAAAAAAGGGACCTCTCTGATGTATTTTAATAAGCATCATTTCTATTGTAGTTCGGCCCCTCTTCCTCTTGAACGTGTCCTGTGAAGCACTGGTTAATTCGAATAAGCAGAGGAAGCTAAAGCAACCAAAGGATCAAGAAGCCGAAGAAGTAAGCGATCGCAGAGGAAACTACAGCGTTCGAGGAGGGGAGCCAAAAGGTCGAACAAACATTGAGGAACCGAAAACTCAAGCGAGCAAGGAGGAAGCCAAAAGGTCAGGCGCATCGGGCATATAAAAATAGAGAACAATGAAAGTTTAAGGTTGTTGAAAAACTAGAAGAAATAGAGGCAGCCATAGGTCCAGCAGAACAAAACAGGGCTGAAGGTCCAACACAACAGGAGGCATTCGAAGGATGAGCATCTCTGTTGATCATGTTACCCTGTGAAAGACTCAGATCTGTGATGAATTAATTAGGTACACAATGCAGTCTGAAGAACTATTCTGTGATGTAATAAATAAAGTTTTATCTAACATTGTTTGAAGGGAGAAGTAGCCAGCAGAGAAGCAGTCACGTTGAAGAATTTAATGTGACAGTTAGAACAGAGGCTTGAACAGAAAGTTGGTTCTTTTGCAGAGCTTAGTGCAACTAATAGGAGACTCACTAAAGCTATGTGGAGACATTATCAGAGATCATGAAGGCTATTGCAGACTCTGTGTGGACACTATGAAGAGTTGTAAAGACTCCTTCATAAGAAGACTGGTTGCCATTGATGTTGTAGCATGGAGACTACAGTGAAGCTGTAAACAGACAAAAATCAGTAAAGAAGAGTTCTGAGAGCAGAACATTACTATAAAACATGTCTTGACAAGATTGGGTCGGAGCCCTTGGGGTTGGTGCCTTAGAAGTTGGAAGGATTGGAGTCCTTGGGAGTTGGTGCTCCTAAGTCCTTGGGATTGGTGCCTCAGGAACTAGAAGGATTGGTGTCCTGGGAGTTGGTACTCCTAAGTCCAAGGTTGGTGCCTTGACAAAACAGAGTTGGTGCTTTGAAGGTTAGAGCCTCACAAAAGTCCAAGTTGGTGCTTGGCAACAGATTGGAACTATATATATATTGTATCTATTTTACTGCAAAGATGATATTAATAAAAGAATTTATTCTTGTTGTTCATCTTGTGTTCTGAATGTAAATGTTTTAACTAGTAAAATAATAGTTGAAAAAAGAAACACTGATTCACCCCCCCTCTCAGTATTTCCAACACTTGGTATCAGAACCAGTGCCTTCATTCAAAGCCTAACAGCTTGAAGGTTGATCTTTAGAACACAAATGGCGAAGTCAAGGAAGAAAGTCTCCAATCCTCCTAAGGATGTCTCTCCCTCTACCACTAAAATAGAAGACAATCAATTTGAGGAGGCTCCATGGTTCAATGGGAACTTTAATATATGGGAAGCAAGAATGAGGAATTTCTTACAGACTCAAGGCATTGAAATTTGGAAATCAATGATTGTTGATAGCAAGATGGATGGAAAATCCAAGGAGTACAATGCAAAAGCAATGAAGGCAATCTTGAATAGGCTACCTGATTCCATAAAGAACAATCTAGGAAAATAGTCATCAGCAAAGGGTATATAGGTCAAACTTCATGACCTTCACTCAAAAGGAGCATTGACCATGACCATCAATCAAGAAGATGATGGAAATCAAGAAGGAAATCCAGAACCCATCATTGGAGCTGAAAATGAGAATGATGACATCAAGGCTACAGCAGACCTGGAAGATGAAGAGAATGAAAAAGATTTTGTAGAAGATCTTCTCGCTCAACTTATGGCTGCCATGGAAGAGATTAACAATTTGAAAAAATGAGGAACTTAAGAAGATAGCACTAGCTGGTGACCAAGATCAAACAAGGGAGAAACTTGACCTTGTCAAGCTTCAAGTACAAGAAAGGGATGAAGAGCTTGCCAAGCTTAAGAAGGAATTTCATCAAAGTAAAAGAAAGCATCATGAAGAAGTCATATCTATGACAAATCAATTGGATAAAGCAAAGAAACGGGAAGATACCTTGTCAAGTCAACTTGAACAAAGGCACAAGAGCTTGAACAAACTTGAAGAAGAGATTGGTCAGTACAAGGTAGAGGTCTCCTCTCTCAAATCTCAACTACAAGAAGCAAGGAAACAAGCACAAGGAGCTGAGAAGACAATGGAAGCATTGGAAATCATAGAAGGATAGGTTGATGAAGCAAAAAAGGAAAGAAACATCATGATATGTCAACTAAAAGCAAAGGATGAAGAAATCTTCAAATTAAAATCTAACATCAAACTTCTCAAGGCCAAAACATGTAAAGCTACAAGGATCAAGGAAGAAATGGAGAGCAGTCTAGCAAAGGAAAATGAAGAAATCTTCAAAATGAAGTCAGATATCATCTCCCTTGAAATAGAAGCAAATGAAGCTACTTGTATCAAGGAAGAAACTGAGAAACAACTTGGTAAGAAGAATAATGAGTGTGAAAGATTGGAAGAAGATATTGTCTTCCTAAAAAAAAGGTTGAAGAGATGAACAAAATCTTAAAGATCTCTCAAGCCTTGGATGACATGCTCAGCCATAAAATATGTCCATTTGATAAATCAGGTCTTGGGTATGCAGGTGAATCCTCAAACAAGAATGATAATGCTTCAAGCAAAAGGGATGTGAAGAAGCCAGAAAGAAATGGTGATGCTCCCAATTCCAGCAAAGGAAAGGAGAAAAATCAAGGCAACAATGGAAGAAATCCTGCTGCAAGAAGAAATATAGATAATGTCAAGGATGCTAGAAGTAATGGTTATCATCAAAGGAACTCAAGACAGAAAGACTTCAAAAGTACATCAAGGAAATCTCCATCTCCCAGGTACCAAAGTTTATTTCTTGGTTATTGTTATTCTTGTACAAACTTTGGTCACATGGCAAAAGATTGTAAAGCACACCATAAAGATAGATATTATGGTCTCCAACAATCTCCAAGGGACAATTTTGCAAGAAGAAATCATGAATTCTTATTCATGAATAATGTAGAATGCTTCAAGTGTCATAACATTGGTCATATGGCACGTGATTGTAACTTAACTTGGGCTCTTACACATACTAGAACCATGCAAAAGAAGAAAGTTACACAAGTATGGAGAAGGAAGCAAATACAATCTGAAAGTCTCTTGAACTCTCCAGTCAAAAACACATGTTGTTGACTTGACCTTCGACAATCTGAGCATTTCATGGGAAGACTCTGCCAAAAGAGATGATGCATACAGTTAGGGGGAGTCTATGGATCTTGATCATTATTGTAGAAGCTATTAGTGAAAGGGGCCTTATGAAATCCTTATTGAGCTATATTAACAATCATTCTTTGATAAAGATCATTTCTCAAGAGTACTCCACTGAAGAACATGATCCTATAACCATTCTTTGCATAGTTGTTGAAGATGCTTTCCACTTAATCACTAAGTAGTATTTGGAGTAACAAAGAAGGTCATATAATACTAGAGAAATGGGAAAAATAACTATGGTGCTGATATTACAGATGTTAAATGTCTCGACTTAGGGATTTGATGTGAGAACAGGAAGATTATGGACACAAATAGAGGCAACCTTCAAACAAATAGTTACATCTGAAATTGAGCATGAAGAAAGAGCAGTTGGCAACATCTAATCAAAATTGAAGCATTGCAAAAAGATGCAAATCAGCAAAAAGAATTTGGAAGACTGTCACAGATTGGATATAAAAATCAACTAGTGGAGATAACTTGCAGAAATCTTTACAACTTAAGTTGATACTGGTCACTTAGAAAATATAGCAACAGTGAGGCACAACCTCTCACCATTTCATCCAAATGCAATGATGTTGAATATTGGATGGCAGTGACTTAAGGAGAAGCACAAAGACACAAAGGAACTCGGATCTGAAGAAAGATAGCAAGAAAGACAATTTCAATGGCATTTTCTCTTGATTCAGACTATGAAGGCCTCTCAATTCTGACTGTGGAGACAACAAAATATGGATTGAAGCATAAAAACCTGGACTTGAACACTTGGTGTGTGGCTATTTGCAATCTGTTTGAAAGCATTGAAGTAGAGCATCTTTAAGCATTGTTGAAGCCATGATAAATTAGTTCTGGGACATGAAGAGGGGATAATGTGCTAATTAGTGATAAAGCATCAATCATTCTATCTTGAGTAAAAAGAAGAGCACTATGACAGGGGGAGTAACAGACAAATGAATATCTATTATTCATGAAGAAGTAACAGTGCGATAGGGGGAGTCCTTGTGCACTCCTTTGCCATTGATGTCAAAGGGGGAGAGAAGAAGAATATTGCCATCAATAACAAAGGGGGAGATTGTTAACCTAGGTTGTCATTGATGTCAATATGGCAATATTCTGGACAAGTAAATGATGATATGAAGCCAAGTAGAGCAGATCCATGAAGCAACAGGAGTATGTCAATATGGCAATATTCTAGGAGCAAAGAAACCAAAGGAGAAACTAGAGGAAAGCCAAGACAGTCAAGCCATTGGAGAGACTATCGGAGGCGGAGGAATTCATCAAAAGAGGAGTTAACGCATCAGAGGAGTATTGCAGAATATCAAAGCAGAACAGAGCTATTGGAGGAGCATAAACAGAGCTATCAGAGCGGAAGATTGAGGAGGAGTAATGTTGGAGGAGCCATATCAGGAGTAATATATGCCAAAGAAGAACTATCGGAATCCAAAGGAAGACCGATCAGAGGAGCATAGAGGAAGAGCGGAAGAGTACAAAGAGCGGAGGATAAGGCGGAGCAGTATATAATATAAACATAGTTAAAGGAGCGGAGCAATATATACTATCGGAGGTAGAGAGTATATATATTGGAGAAATCATATCGGCGGGTTCTATTATGTGCCACTACCCGAAACCCCCAACTATGATATACATGTGCGGACCCGACGATATATATGTCCAGGTGTATAAACAGTTGAAGTCCAGATAAGTGTTTCGAAGCGGGATTTTCAGTGTATTTCATATGTATCCTTGTATTCCGGCTCTAAGCCTTGCCACATTAAAATATACGATTGCAATATATATATATATATATATATTGCGATACGTATGCGGACCCGCTGCAACATTATAAAATGCCCTATTGATATATCACATTCACGGTAATCGCAAGTTATAAAGGGTTGTTACCAGTGTTGTTAAAATCGCGATAAAATCGCGATTTTATCGTAAAAGCGCGATTTTTTCATTTAGCCGATTCAAATCGCGATTTTTTACATAAAAATCGCCACCTTTTTTTTATAACGATTTTTATCGAAAAAATCGCGATTTTTTCAATAAAAATCGTGGAGGGCGCGGGCAGCGGGGTTTTATATGGGAAAATCGATTTTTTTTTAATTCATTCAGCAGTCTGCGCGGAGGAGGAGGAGAAGAAGTGAGGGAGAGGGTTGCCGTCGGTTGTGGGAGCGAATCGAAGCGATTTTAGGAGGAATCCAAGCCAAGATCGCCAATTTGTCCATAAACCAGGTATGTAGATTAATTTTTTTTTGTTTTGGTTCTATAAAAACTTTGTTTTTCATTGTTTTTAAAGAATTTTTGGAAATTTTTCATTGATTTGGGATGGGTTATTTGTTATGACTATGAGAACCAATTTTTTATTTTTATTTTCTCATTTTCTTTAAACATTGTTTATTTTTTTTGATTTTTCATTGTTTTTTGGCATTTGGTTGGGTAACTTGGGTTTAGAAATTGGGATTTTGGAAATAATTAGCTTGTAATTTTGCAAATGCTAAATTGTAATTTGTATTTACTATTATCATTTATGTAATCCTAAATTCCTATTTCCTAATCCTTATTTTTCCATAGGTTTGCAAATTCAAAATTCAAAAACAAACATGCCAAGGAAATTGGATCCTTTCTGGGAATATGGTGACCCTAAAACTCCGAATGATAGACAAAACTTGTATTGCAAGTTGTGTGGAAAGGAAATATTCGGGGGGGTGTACAGGTTGAAGTTCCACCTTGCACAAATCCCTGGACGTGATGTGGGGCCCTGTCTAAAGACAAATGCTGAAATTATCCAAAAAGCCATGAGAGCATTGGGAGAATTAGAGCACACTAGAGACGCCAAAGAAGAACTCAAAAGGCAACTAAAAAGGTCAGCTGAAGGAAGTGGGCCAAGTGGCACAAGTTCTACTGCAGCGTCAGTCAATCCGGTAGCTGCATCATCATATTTTGTTCCTCGAACCACACCTGGTTCACAACCAACTATTGGTTCAATGCTAAAAAGAACTGAAAAAGAAAAAGCTGACAAGTTGATGACAAAATTTCTCCTCTGGAGTGATATTCCTTTCAGCATTATAAGGAATAATCCATTTTTCCAACTTACTGTTGATGCTATTGCCAGTGTTGGCCCGGGGTACAAACTCCCTTCTCTTCATGATTTCAGAGGCCAGCTTCTTCAAGATGAAAAGCGTGACTGCACCCAAAGATTGGAGGATTTTAGGGCATCATGGGCACAAACAGGATGCACTGTTATGTCAGATGGTTGGACTGACCAAAAGGGGAGAACCCTTATAAACTTCTTGGTTAGTTGTCCCTTGGGGACTATGTTTATCAAATCTGTTGATGCAACTCATCAAATCAAAGATGCAAAAACTTTATGTGATTTGCTGGATGTGTTTATTTTGGAGGTGGGTGCAGAAAATGTTGTCCAAGTCATAACGGACAATGCTGCAAATTATGTTGCTGCTGGTAGAATGCTTATGGACAGGCATCCTACTTTATTTTGGACACCTTGTGCTGCCCATTGTATTGATTTGATGTTAGAGGACATTGGGAAAATTCCCTTTGTCAAAGAGGTTGTTGACTCATCAAAAAACATCACAAAATTTATTTACAATCACACATCTGTGCTTAGCTTGATGAGAAAATGCACCAACAACAAAGAGTTGGTGTGCCCCGCCATTACACGGTTTGCGACGAGTTTCATATCTCTTCAATCCCTCTTGAATTCTATGTGGGATTTGAAGAGAATGTTTCTTTCAGAGGAGTGGCGTGCTTCGTCAATGAGCCGCAAACCAGAAGGAGAGGCCGTCTGCAGACTAGTTTCATACCAGGAAGACTTCTGGGCGGGAGTGCAGGAGGTGTGCGCTGTTACAGAACCTTTGGTAAAGGTTCTTCGGTTGGTTGATGCTGAGAAGCCCGCAATGGGCTATTTGTATGAAGCCATGGATAGGGCCAAAGAAGCCATTCGGTCCTACTATGATGACAAGGGAGATGATGGGTTCCAGAGACAACTCCTTCTATGGAACGTCATTGATGAGCGATGGAACAACACACTCCATCGTCCCATTCATGCTGCTGGCCTTTTCCTGAACCCTGCATTTTCTTATGCATGTGGGTTTAATTTTGATGTTGAGGTCGTGGAAGGATTATTAACCTGTGTCCAGAAGATGGTGAGAACTCCAGAAGAACGTATGGAGGTCTCTAGACAAATTGAGCAATATAAGTTGTCAGCTGGCACATTTGGCTTTGAGATGGCTGTCATTGATAGGACGGTTAAAATGCCAGGTATTTTTTAGTTTGTAGTATGTACTTTGTAACTTTGTTTCAAATTTCATTGTTTCTTCAAATTCCATTTTTTTCTTATGTTTATTTAAAATTTTCTTTGTAATTTTGTTGTAGACGCATGGTGGAAGATGTATGGTGGCAGAGTACCCCTTTTGCAAAATCTTGCCGTGCGCATCCTCAGCCAAACATGCAGCTCCTCGGGATGTGAGCGCAATTGGAGTGTATTTGAAAAAATACACAACAAGAAGCGCAATAGGTTAACACTTAAACATTTAAAATATTGCAAATTTCCAAATAAATTTTTGAATTCATTAAAGTTTTAAACAATATTTTTTTTATAATATTAATTATTAATTTATTATTTCATGAACTTTGTACAGGTTGGAGTCCCATAGACTTAATGACATGGTCTATGTCTACTACAATCTTCGATTGTGGGTGAAACAACTAGAGAAGACACCTGATACGGAAGCCATCTCATTGGATGGGATTGACACCACTGCTGAATGGAGGGTTGAGACCGAGAGGCCTCTCATGGATCCCACTGAGGATTGGTTAGTGCAGGATGAGGGGGAGGAGGAGGGGGAGGAGGAGGAGGAGCAGGAGCAGGAGGAGGAGGAGTTGGAGGAGCAGGAGGAGGAGGTGACACCGCCTACCCGGGCTACCACTACCACCAGTAGAGGACGTGGTCTCCGTCCACCTCAGCCTCCTGTAGCTGCTACTACTAGTTCTTCAGCTTCTAGAGCACGTCAGACTCCACTGCCATTTCCACCACCACAGGCACCAGCTTCTACATCTAGAGGGAAAGAGAAAGTTGTGCCATTTTCTCGCAAGAGGGGCAGAGGAAATCAATAGGATTAGACTTTCATTTTATTGTATATGACATTATGACATGATGAGATACATTATCATATTTTTTGTTGATATTTTGAGGCTGAGTTGGACTTGGGACTCAGGACTTACTATTCAGGACATGATTCAATGTTATGTGTGATTTTAGCGCTAGAAATGATATTAAACATCTTATATATTAGTTTTTTTATCATATTTATGTGTCAATGTATTTATTTTATGTTGTAGATGGTTTAGATATTAAAAAAATTGAAAAAAATTGAAAAAAAATGAATATTTTTGTGCCAAACGATTTTTTCCCGATTTTAACGATTTTTTCCGCTTTTTTCCCGGCGCCGATTAAATCCCGATCGCGATGTGTGCAACACTGGTTGTTACCCCCGAAAGCATCGATTGTGATATATGTTGCAGACCCGATGGTCCTATTGTAACACACCTTAATGCTATATCGTGTCCGCCATGTCGGAAGTTATCCATTGCAAGTTATAAAGGGATGGCGCTATAAACTATGATTGCAATTACACACGGACTCGAAGGGTTTATCAACTATAGCTTAATATCATATTGCATCCGCAGTAATCGCAAGTCTTAAAGGGATGGCGCTACAATCTGTCGATTGCGATAACGTTGTGGAGGAGCGGACCCGATGAAGTTATAGATGCGGGGGTAATGCATTTGAAGTCTGGCCTTAAGCGTTCGGTCGGGTTTTTCCATGTATTCCAATAAATGTATTGGCCAGGGTTCTTAAGGCCAAATGCATAAATAAATGCTTCTAATAGTTCAGTGGGCCTGAACGATTGCCATTGCAATTGCGATTGTGACGTGGCATGTGGGGCCTCCCTGTTGGTACAATCTCTCTGTAAATAATAAAGTCCAGTGTATGCATATTATTATTGAAAAAAGGGACCTCTCTGATATTTTTTAATAAGCATCATTTCTATTGTAATTCGGCCCCTCTTCCTCTTGAACGTGTCCTGTGAAGCACTGGTTAATTCGAATAGGCAGAGGAAGCTAAAGCGACCAAAGGATCGGGAAGCCGAAGAAGCAAGCGAGTGCAGAGGAAACTACAGCGATCGAGGAGGGAAGCCAAAAGGTCGAACGAGCATTGAGGAAACAGAAACTCAAGCGAGCAAGGAGGAAGCCAAAAGGTTAGGCGCATCAGGCATATAAAAACAGAGAACAAGGAAAGTTTAAGGTTGTTGAAAAACTAGAAGAAACAGAGGCAGTCGTAGGTCCAGCAGAACAGAACAGGGCCGAAGGTCCAACAGGACAAGAGGCATTCGAAGGACGAGCATCTCTGTTGATCATGTTACCCTGTGAAAGACTCAGACCTATGATGAATTAATCAGGTACACAATGCAGTCTGAAGAACTATTCTGTGATGTAATAAATAAAGTTTTATCTGACATTGTTTGAAGGGAGAAGTAGCCAGCAGAGAAGCAGTCATGTTGAAGCATTTACTGTGACAATTAGAACAGATGCTTGAACAGAAAGTTGGTTCTTGTGCAGAGCTTAGTGTAGCTAATAGTAGACTCACTAAAGCTGTGTGGAGACATTATCAGAGATCATGAAGGCTATTGTAGACTCTGTGTGGACAGTATGAAGAGTTGTAAAGACTCCTTCATAAGAAGACTGGTTGCCATTGATGTTGTAGCATGGAGACTACAGTGAAGCTGTAAACAGACAAAACTCAGTAAAGAAGAGTTCTGAGAGCAGAACATTACTATCAAACATGCCTTGACAAGATTGGGTCAGAGCTCTTGGGATTGGTGCCTTAGAAGTTGGAAGGATTGGAGTCCTTGGGAGTTGGTACTCCTAAGTCCTTGGGATTGGTGCCTCAAGAACTGGAAGGATTGGTGTCGTGGGAGTTGGTGCTCCTAAGTCCAAGGTTGGTGCCTTGACAAAACAGAGTTGGTGCTCTAAAGGTTGTAGCCTCACAAAAGTCCAAGTTGGTGCTTGGCAACAGATTGGAACTATATATATATATTGTATCTATTTTACTGCAAAGATGATATTAATAAAAGCATTTATTCTTGTTGTTCATCTCGTGTTCTGAATGTAAATGTTTCAACTGGTAAAATAATAGATGAAAAATAAATATTGATTCACCCCCTGTTAAAATTGGCAACTAGGGCCAAACTTCATGTGGGTCATCTTATTCATGGCTGATAATATTTTTATTAGATTCCTCTCGTCGAGAAGTGTAAAATTGATACAAAGATCATCTGATTCCGATAAGTATTCATGGAGATATGAATTTATTTTGATTATGGAATTATTATCACGCCGACCTACAACTCATGTAGGCTCAAAAGCCCAACAGTCGCATCTATTCAAACATCAACAGTTGTGTATAAATACATGAGGACTTTTCCTCATTTGCACTCACTAAACTCATCACATCTCTTTCTCTACTGCGCAGAAAAGAGTCTCTTCTCTACTGCACAAAAAAGAGTCTCTCCCTCACACATGCGAAGCCGGAAGCTGCTGAAACTAAAGCTGCAACTGCAAAAGCAAAGTTTGACCTGCGTGGACCAAAAGATCTCCTCATCTGAACTGCATTGTAGGTTCATATGGACCTCCTCTGAAAGCCGCAACTTTTGGTGATGGAATCAAGTCAATCTGATGGACAGTTTGCAAGATATCCACTGCCCTAGTTTGAAGGACGCTGCTGAAACTGAAGCTACGACTGCAGAAGTAAAGTTTGACCTACGTTGACCAGAAGATCTCCTCATCTGAACAGCGTTGTAGGTTCATCTAAACCTCCTCTGGAAGCCGCAACTTTTGGTGGTGGAATCAATCCGATCTGACGGTCGGTTTGTGAGATATTGTCTGCCCTAGTTTGATGATGAAGTCGCTAATGCTAATGCTGCTAATCTAGAGTTTGCTACTGCTGATATAAATCAGATTTATTGTACTATTTCTCTTTGCTGAATTATTGAAGATAAAAGAAGATTTGATCAAAGGGTTTCCCCACACATTGTGGGGTTTGTCCTTGGCTAGCCGCCATATCTTGTGTCTCTTGTCTTGGCTTGTTTTATGTTGATCATTTAAAGTTCTATCTGCACTTTACTTTATGTACATGTGATTGCTAATCTGTGGAATATAATAAGAAAAAGAAGTAAACTATTATAAGCATAGAACTTACCATAACTTAACATGGTATCGGAGTTGAGGTGAAGACAAAGCCCGAGCAAGAGCAAGAGCAATCACCGAAGAGAAGATTGGCAAGGATATCCTAAAAGAACTATGGGGTCCTCAACACTCTTTCCTGCCGAAGACAAGCTCCGTGAGAAGCTGACTATCACGAATGGAAGATGTCTATCTATCTAACCCTTGACGATCAAGGAGTGTTGGATCATGTAAGAGGCAATATTGTTGAGCCTCCATCAAATGCATCTGCTGCTGCCTGGAACAAATGGAAAAATGGAGAAGTAAAAACAAAGAAGATCATCCGAGACTCTATCGACAAGCACTTGGTGGCCTACATCTCTGAACTGGACACCTCCAAGGAAATCTACAATAGACTTGTGAGTTTATTTAAAGTCAATGATACAAATCAAGTTTTGTTTCTTAGAAATAAACTGAGGGAAATCAAGAAGGGTAAAGATGAGAGTATACAAGCATACTTCTAAAGAATCACCAAGATCAAGAACGATCTCCTATCTATTGGGGAGACTATTACTGACAAAGAAATGGCACTCACTACTCTTGGAGGATTATCATCCGAATGGTACGTGTTCAGGACTACTCTTCTGAACAATAGTATAATTCCTGGTTTCGAGGAATTAATGGCTAGATGCATTCAAGAAGAAACAAGGGTAGAAGAGCAAAAAATGCCCATGCCTAAAGGTCCTCCTGCTGCCTTTTCTTCTCATGCTAAGAAAATAAATAATTTTGGGACTAAATCAAAAGGAAAGGCTGGACCTAAGGGTGGAAGAAAAGGACAATGTTACATCTGTGATAAAGCAGGTCACTATGCAAGGGAGTGCCCTGATAGAAAGGACTCACACCAGGACGATGATCAAAATCCCTCTGATGGCAATCAAAGGAATGACAAATTCAATATCAAAGGTAAGAGGAGAGTTGGGAATCAAGGAAGAGGACAACCATTCAAGAAGGCTAGAAATTCTAGGATGTATTAAATGCACCTGACCTCAAAAAGAACATGGTGTCCATCTCAGCAATGGAAGACAAAGGCTACAAGGTAACCTTCAACAATGGCAAGGTACATATATGGAAAATTAATGTTAAAGATGCGTTTACTCTTGGGTTTCATGTTGATTCATTATATCAGGTTGATGGAAGTCCGCTAGGTGTCATGTCTTATGACACATCTTTTCAGTCCGAACTTTGGCATCGAAGGTTTGCCCACCTTCATTATAAAGCTCTACCTGATGTAAGACAAATGGTGATAGGGATGCCCGAATTCCGAGTAGAGAAAGAAGGTGTATGTGCCAAAGGAAAGCTCAAAAGGGGACCATTTCCCTCAAGCCAAAGCAAGACCTCTGATATATTACAGTTTCTTCACTCAGGCATGCCTGAGGCTAGCATTAAGAGGGAGACTACTACTCCACATACTCCTGAGCAGAGAATGGTGTGGCGGAAAGGAAGAACTATACGATTGTGAAAGCTGTCCAGAGACTTCCGAAGTTTCTATGGGTAGATGATGTATGTAATATCCCTTATCAAGAATATACCTCAAACACAAGCAAACTCCAACCAGAGATGGACTGGGAGGGCATTTACCAGATATGTCACCTCTAAAAAGAGGATGAGATCCGGAGGCTACCTAGCCCTTTCCAGACTCTGTCTAAGAGTATAATAAAAACACACAAGTGGTATAATAGCCGAGAATGCTCAAAGAGATACAAATAACAATGATACGATATATATCAAATAAACCATAAGCAGATACACAATAAATGCAGAGAAAATGCTAAGAAATTTTATTATACTGAGTAATAAAATGAGTACAGGAGGTGATCAGGAAGATGGCACCTCTATTTGCACTAGGCAAGTGAAGAAATACACTCAGAATAGTGAAGGAATGGCCCCTCTCTAATCTGCGTCCAAGCTGCGGGGAAACTGTTGTGCTTTTGGTGCTGCTAGAAATCAAATGAGGATTTGGAGCTGCTGCCCTCCTCAGAAAAGGTTGAAACTCTGGAATCGGACTCTACTCAAGAAACCCAGAAAAACCCAGAAAGCTCTCCTAAAATGGCCGACCCCCGAAAATCACCCCCTTAGGGTTCTGCGCAGTCTCTCAGTGCTTTGCGCTGCCAATGAATGCAACCCTCCATAAATATGCCTGAAACCCCTGCCAAAAACTCTCCAGCTGCAAGGGTTGATCCCTTGCTCTACCTCCTAGCACCAAACTAGAACTACGTCCCTCTCTCAGTGCTGCGCAGTCCTCCAAAAGGCTGATAAACTGCTACTGAAATGCTGAAGTATCTACTGCTGAAACGCCAATGGAAATACCTTGCCCGAGCAGGCACTCAAAGTCCCCCGGGGCTAAGGGTGAGATCTCTGAACGGAGACACTCAATGCACTAAATAGTGCTGCAGACTAGCTCAATAGTCAGCATGCTCTAAGTCGACATGACTATCACAAATGCTCATACCTGAATGATCAAAATGAAGGGGTTCCTTTCTTATTTATAGCCTTTGCCTCTCTCAATCCCAAGGCTCACCTCCTCCTGCGTGATTCCCCTCTTGCCACATGTGTCTTCCCTCCTGCGCAGTCCCTCCATGTGTCTGCGTGGGCTCCATTTTTGCGTCCCCCTTTGGCCCCCTTGGCTCCCCTTTTAAGTCACAACGTTGTACTACTAAGAAGTGACCTTTTATTCTAAAAGTGAGGTATGTCCCCCTTTCTCACTTTTTTTATTTAAAAATAACTATAGAAGGCAAAATCTGGACAAAATCGAATATTCCAATTAGCCATGGCTAATTAGGAATATTACAATGTAACAAT
Source organism: Pinus tabuliformis (assembly GCA_031772625.1). NCBI lineage: Eukaryota > Viridiplantae > Streptophyta > Pinopsida > Pinales > Pinaceae > Pinus > Pinus tabuliformis. Next base: position 242,596,572 of record CM062817.1, read on the forward strand.
GCCTGATGTGGAGGAACCCATATCCACCTGAGCCTTCCTCTTCTAGGAAGAGGCCTTCATGACTTAGGGGGATACTTGATGATGCTGAAGGACATGCTACACCCCGAGGAACCTTCCGTGAAAGTAAGAAACCTAACAGGAATCAGGGATACCTGACCATCATGAGCACGATCATACAAAATGAGCCTTCATCATTCTCAGATGCCGTCAAGCATCAAATATGGAAGGATTCTATGACCTAAGAACATGAGTTTGTTATGAAGAATGATGTTTGGGAAGTAGTTCCCAGACCCTCGGACGTGAAAGTTGTCACTTCTAAATGGCTTTACAAGATAAAGCATTCAGCAAATGGAAGTACGGAAAAGTATAAGGCTCGTTTTGTTGCTCGTGGCTTCTCCCAGAAGGAAGGTATAGACTATGATGAGATATTTGCACTTGTTGCCAAATATACGACCATCTGCTCGATCATAGCCCTTGCGGCTTCACAAGGATGGAACCTACATCAGATGGATGTCAAGACCGCATTCTTGGACGGTTCGATCAAAGAAGAGGTCTATGTGGAGCAACCCGAAGGATTTGAAATTTATGATTGAAAATCTCATGTATGTAGGTTGAAGAAGGTTGTCTATGGGCTGAAGCAAGCACCCCGAGCATGGTATGAGAGGGGATCAATAGCTACTTGATGACGCTGGGATTCACTAGGAGTGAAACAGATCCTAACCTTTACCTTAAGGTTGAAGATGACAAGCCTCTCATACTGGTGTTGTATGTGGATGACCTATTTCTAACAGGTGCATACCCTCTCATTCACAAATGTAAGAGGGAGTTGGCTTCTGAATTTGAAATGAAGAACCAAGGACTTGAAGTGTGGCAGAAGTCAGGGGAAATTTTCCTATCTCAAGGAAAGTATGTGGTAAAGATACTGGAAAGATTCGGTATGATGGACTGCAAGCCTGTGACTACCTCGAGGATCTTAACTTTTAGAAGTTATATGGTAGTGATGTCGGACCAGATTTGGAAATGCCTCTGAGTTTCATAAACTCATTCGCATTGATGTTCTTGGTGAACCTCCGTCCGAACGTATGTTTTGCAGTTAGCATTGTGAGCTCATATTTGGTTGAGCCTCACTAGATTGATGCCAAGAATCTTCTGAGATATCTTCATGGCACAATTACTAATGGGTTAAGATACATTGCCGGAGATGTGAGACTACTTGGATATACTGATGCTGATTAGGCAGGCAGTGTGGTGGACCATAAGAGCACTTCTAGGTGTTGTTTCACCTTGGGATCTGCTTCGATATCCTAGATGAGCAAGAAGCAGAAGTAAGTGGCTTTGAGCACCGTCGAAGCAGAGTATATTGCTGCTAGCATGGCCTCATGTGAGGCGGTCTAGTTGCGAAAGCTCTTCAGTGAGTTGTTTGGATTTACATTGGATACGACCGTGATCCTATGTGACAACCAAAGGTGGGATTCGATTACTGAGGAATCCCGTATTCGTCGATTGCTCTAGCAGATAGACATCATCTAGGATATGGTAAGTCGATGAGCAAGGAGGCTCCATCACATTAAGATGATGTACAGGTCGATACACCTTGTCAAAGCCCTGAGGAAAGATCTGATCTGTGATTTTCCAAAACGACTTGGAATCGTCAAGAAACCCTTGTACAAGGGTCTGCATGTTGCATACATTGAGCTCTGGGAGCTCTAAGGTTTTGCGGTTCTTACTGGAGCGACATACGACCACAGGGTGACTCACCCTCCCTTGGTAGCGCACTGGAACAAGATGATTCACTCTCTTGTGGGACAAGATGATTCGCTCTCTTGTGGAACAGGATGATTTGCTCTCCTGGACAGCAGGATTGATGTGTTCTCCTGTGAGGCCTGGATTGATGTGTTCTCCATGGCGATTGTAGCAGGATTGATGTGTTCTCCTGTGAGGCCTGGATTGATGTGTTCTCCGTGGCGATTGTAGTAGGATTGATGTGTTCTCCTGTGAGGCTTGGATTAATGTGTTCTCCATGGCAGCTTGGATTGATGTGTTCTCCATGGCAGTTGTAGTAGGATTGATGTGTTCTCCTGTGAGGACAGGATTGATTAGTTCTCCTGTCGAGGCATCCTACCCATGCAGTCTGGGACTCATGGGAAGTACCTCTCATCTGATCAATGAGTAGGGAAATGAAGTTAGGCACCATAATAGTACCGATGGATGCATCGGTATCTATCGTACTCCCTATGCTAGGATGACCTCCATTGATTTGGGATCAATGATATTGGTTTGGGACTAGTGGTAGGAATGGTACATTCTATGACACTGACTTTGGGTCAGTTGTTACTGGTCTGGGACCAGTGGTACGCACTCTGAGACTGACTTTGACTTAGTGGAGGATGTTACTGATCTGGGACTAGTGGTAGGAGTTGTACTTACTATGACGCTGACTTTGGGTCGGTTGACACTGGTCTGGGACCAGTGGTATATACTCTGAGACTAACTTTGAGTCAGTATGATACATCCTCAATCATTTCTTCTTCTTCATAATTCGGACAAAAGCAGAGCAGAACAGAACAATGCAAGATCAGAGCAGATCAGAGCAGAACAATACAGATCAGTACAAGGCAGAACAAGACAAAGAAGAACAGGCAGAATAGAGCAGAGCAAGGCAAGGGTCAGGCTATACAGGGCAGTGCATTTGATGGATGAATAGTAACGACTGATAGACAGATTACAGAGGAAGTTCTCTCTAGTTGAGAGGAGTGTTAAAATTAGCAACTAGGGCCAAACTTCATGTGGGTCATCTTATTCATGGCTGATAATATTTTTTTTAGATTCCTCTCGTCGAGAGGTGTAAGATTGATACAAAAATCATCCGATTCCGATAAGTATTCATAGAGATATGAATTTATTTTGATTATGGAATTATTATCAAGCCGACATACAACTCATGTAGGCTTAGAAGCCCAACAATCGCATCTATTCAAACATCAACAGTTGTGTATAAATACATGAGGACTTTTCCTCATTTGCACTCACTAATCTCATCACATCTCTCTCTCTCTACTGCGTAGAAAAGAGTGTCTTCTCTACTGCATAGAAAAGGGTCTCTCCCTCACACATGTGAAGCCGGACGCTGTTGAAACTGAAGCTGCAACTGCAGAAGTAAAGTTTGACCTGCGTGGACCAGAAGATATCCTCATCTGAATTGCGTTGTAGGTTCATTTGAACCTCCTCTGAAAGCTGCAACTTTTGGAGGTGGAATCAAGTCAATTCGATGGATGGTTTGCAAGATATCGATTGCCCTAGTTTGAAGGAAGTTGCTGAAACTGAAGCTGCAACTGCAGAAGTAAAGTTTGACCTGCATGGACTAGAAGATCTCCTCATCTGAACTGTGTTGTAGGTTCATCTGAACCTCCCTCTGGAAACCGCAACTTTTGGTGGTGGAATCAAGCCAATCCGATGGTCGGTTTGTGAGATATCGTCTGCCCTAGTTTGATGATGAAGCCACTAACGCTGATGCTGCTGATCTAGGGTTTGCTACTGCTGATATAAATCAAATTTATTGTAGTATTTCTCTCTACTGAATTATTGAAAATAAAAGAAGATTTGATCAAAGGGTTTCCCCACACATTGTGGGGTTTGTCCCTGGCTAGCTGCCACATCTTGTGTCTCTTGTCTTGGCTTGTTTTCTGTCGATCATTTAATGTTCTATCTGCACTTTACTTTATGTACATGTGATTGCTAATCTGTGGAATATAATAAGAGATAGAAGTAAACTGTTATAAGCATAGAACACACCATAACTTAACACCCTCTCAGTATTTCCAACAGATGTTGAGAAATTTGAATCAACCTGAAATTTTGCTAGCTCATTCCTTAAAGTTAGTAATATTTTACCAAATAAAGGATTTTCCACATACCTTGTCATCGGTGATTACCATCAATGCTCTGAAACCTAGATTCTTTGGCAATGAAGTCACTTTGAACTTTGAAGCTCGGGATCTTGAACAATGGAGTCGCCAAGGTGGATGATTCAAACTTCTTGTGTCCGACTGCTATCCACCATCAACAACCAGATCTAATTCGTCGTCGTTCTTTCCCAGGGAAGATAGAGCTTTCGGTCCTCGACAAATGGCGCCAGTATGTAATCACTCCTCCGGATCTCCAAGGCTGAGTAAGAGTCCAGTTGAGGTAACCACAAACCATCCTTTTGACTTGGTAGCTAGCCCTACCAAGCCGGAGATGGCTCTCTCCAAAGGATCACAGCTAAGAGGGCTTGATGGATTAGGGTTTTAGGCTAGATATAGTAGCTCAGGGTTTTGATTTGATTTTGATTGGGGTAGTCACTGGATGAGTGAATTAGGTCAGAGAGTGAACTAGGTCAGGACAAAAGAGAATCAGAATTGCAGACATCTGATGCGGCAAGGTAGGTAAGTTACTTTAACACTTTGTAGTATAGTGATGAAATGGTTAAGACTGGTGAGGTGCTAAAAAGAGCATGAAAACCATGATTTCTTTTTAACCTGAAGAAATGAAACAATTTATGATGATTTTCCCAAAATAGAGCATAGAAGATGTATTTTGCTTATCACACCTTGAAAATCAAACGTATTTAGAAATGAATTGGATCATGGAAGGTACAAAATATTCACACACATGTAACTCAAGAAGAAACAAATCAAAATACCATGCCACAGGAATCCCACCAAAATCGCTGCAACTCATCCAATATATTCCATGTCAAAGTCTGAAACACTAGTACAACATCCAATGGAGTCCAACCAGTAGAATGACTGAAAAATTACTTGATATAGGCCTTAAACCAACTCATCCTAGCCTCAGGGGTTGAACCGATGAGAGGAGAAGCAATTACAACAAAAACTGAATTGATAGCTAGAGTGTAGGGTGGTCAAAGTGACTCATCCCTAACTTAAGTGAACTGATTCATTACATCTAATGGAGGCTATTTACCTAATGTACTTACCCTAGGTAACATTAAAAATATGATAATTACATCAATTAGTAGAATATTGATTTCCCATAGGTAAAAATCAAATTTGGAGAAGAACAGTCAAAAACTAGGCCAAGTGTCAAACGCGCAGCGCCAGTGTCAAATGCGCAACCCCGTCTTCAGACCCACTTTTGCCTACCTTCCTGGTGTCCAAATTGAGCCCACGATAGCTCATTGGAAAGCTTATCCTATCTAGTTTTCAAAACTGCCTTTGGTTTTCAAAATGGGCTTGATTTGACCATCCCAAACTCCATTCTCCCAAGACTGGTCAAAAAGTGTAGAATGAGAGTGCAAAAATGAAGTGTGATCTTGCAGGAAACTTTCTAAGGTCTTCCTCAACTCCAAATCGAGCTCATGATAGCACATTGGAAAGCTCTTTCTATCTCGTTATCATTGGACTCATCAAGCAAGTCATTTGGACATTGCAGATAGGCAAAAAATTGATTTTCCCAAGATCACTCTAGAAGCACAGCAACTCTCTTGTAGCAACTGTATTTTTTACATTTCTCCAAAACCATAACACCTGTATAAAAACAAAAGAAGGTTTTTCATCCTTGGAATATTATCGTTAAAAACCTCTCTCACTTTTGTGAAATTCATCTCTTTTTGGTTGGAAACATACTTTGAAGCAAAAATGGCCCTATGTGTTGCAAATGATTTGTCCCTTGGAATGACTTCTTGAAAAATGATGAGACATGATGTTTATGAGGTTGAATGGCCTCATACTTGCTAAAATGACCTCCCTTAGGCCTCTTCTACTTAGATGTCTCTGATTCCATAGCCAACCCTAGCTCAATGGGAGAGGAAATTAGGGTTTAGTGTAGGGCCGCAAAACAGTGGATTTGGGAAATTTATAGGAATGAAAGGAAATAAAGGGGATAGGGGGCTTCTAAGTTCTTAGGAAACTTTTGGGAGGTAAGGAGGGATGTGAGGAAGTACGGGAAACTGGAATTTTAAGGATTGAATGAGGGGAAGGGGTCCAAAAGGGCAAAACACAGGTTTAGTTTAGAAAAGCGTAAAAAACGTAACAATAGGCTAGGGTTTGTAGAAAAATGATGATTTTGAGGGATAGGAGTGATGGGAAGAGTTTAGGAAGGTATATTAAGGATAGGGGAAGGCGTAAGAGCATCATGATACAAGTTTTGTTGATAATTTAACCATGCAGGTCATGAAACCAAGAAAAATGTCTTCAAAACCCTAGCAGAGGGAAATGAGAGAAATGGGTATGGGAAAAGGTAAAGTGAGGTAGATGGAGTGTAGGTGAGTGAGGTTTTTTGACTAGGGCTACCATCAGTGAGTGAATTTTTGAATGAGGATCTAGGTGGAATGACAAAAATTTTTGAGCGAGACACTAATATGAATATGAAAAGAGAAGTTTTGATCATTGATGGCAATATGCAAACACTGACACTAACATCGGCCTTATTGGGGATGACAGCTCCTTTGAGGTGTCAAGAACACCGTAGACCAAGACACTAACATCGGCCTTATTGGGAATGGCAGCTCCTTGGAGGTGTCATGAACACCGTAGACCAAGTGCCTAACCATTTGGGCCAATACGGTCAAAAAATTAGAAACAAACTGAACACTGAAAACACACACACTGCAAACTGTAAACTAGACGCTGAAGGATGTTTGTCCAGCACAATGTTGCACGAAGCGGGAGCGAAGCGGGAGCGAAGCGGAAGCGGAAGCGTCATTTTCCAAAAATCTAGGAAGCGAAGCGTCCGCGGAAGCGTCTGCTATATATATATATATTTAATATTTTTTTGCATTTATACTCAAAACAAACATCCCAAATACCAAATTAATTGTAGAAGACATGAAAACATGCATATTTTTGCATAAATCAAGATAGATATGGCATCCATGATTCCATTGTAGTTACTTACTAGTACAACAATCATCTATATTCTAGCTATTACAAACATACATCAAATTTTTAAGCATATTATAAAACATAAAACATTTAAGCATATTATAAAACATAAAACATAGAGCATATTATGATTTATCTAGCAAGTGAGCAACTGTCAACATTTGTCATGTCCAAAATTCAAATAATAATGTTTACAAAATATGTCACTTGGTCACCGCCAAGCCAAAAAGGTTCAAAATTCAAATTCACAAGTCTACAAGTCTAATGAGTAATCTATGACAAAAAGAAGTAGATTGTGAATATATCTACTAATCTCTCCTCCTTCCACCACGAATAGAACGTGATGGCGGGCCTCCACGTGGTGGCAATGAAGAAGATGGTCCCTGTGTAAGTCGTGGCACTGGAACTGATGAAGAAGAACCCCCTGCTGTTGGTGTTGAACCATGGAACCTAGGAACCAAGGGACCAGATGGGGGTGGGGGTGGTGGCATATCAACACGGTCATCATCATCCTAGAATCGCTCAAAAAATTCATGCAAAAAAAAAAAAACACTAGTTAACAAAAAAATTAAAAACATGAATTAGAGAAATGCTTTATAAGGGAAAATTGGAAAATTCATACCACAATGGACATACCTGGATAAGAGCATCCTCTAATTGCTCTAGTCGCAACACTCCATCCTCCAAATTGGGCTCCTCTGGATTCTTGTCCCAAGTCAACAAGTCTTTATTAGACTTTGCATCTTCACAGTAATGGGACAACAATCGCAAGTTGTAATGAACATAAACCAAGCTCTCTGCCCGGTCTAAATTCAACCTGTTCCTTTTAACACTGTGGATGAAAGAATAAGAGCTCCAACACCTCTCTGCAGAAGAAGTGTTTACCACCTGTGATAGCACCCGCAATGCCAAACTCTGTAGAAGTGGAGTAGCCCCTCCATGCATGTTCCACCACTCAAGAGCAGAAAAATGCTCTCGATCTTGAATTGCATGCATGCTCCCAAATGGACCAATGTTGAGCGTATAGTTGCTCACCTGTCTCCGTACCAATGCAGCCTCCTCATTATCAGGGATTAATCTACTCAATGCAGCCATATATTTTTCGTGAACCTCTCTATCTTGGTGTGGTTTTTTCCTGCTTCCCCCCCCAGGTGCTGGTGTTGAAAGCCATGATGGATGATAGTATTTAGGTGTCAAAACATATGCTAATGCATGCAATGGAATATTTAGCATTTCCCATCGGTTTTGCACCTCTACACGAATATAATTGTACAAGGTGGTATCTCTAGGCTCAACAATGTCTTTAATCTGCCCCAACATGCTATCCATTTGCTCATACACCTCCCCAATTACTGGTCGATCTGAATTTGCAAACTTGATCATGTAATAAATTGGTTTGGTGAATTGCAAAACATATTTAACCTGTGACCAAAAGTATCTGTCAAGAACAGTGTCCTTGACTACATTAGCACCATCTGTGTCAGTGTTAATTTCATCCCATGTTTCAGCACACACCAGATTAGTTAAAGCTTGTCTCACCCTCACTAGCCGCCTAAAGGTGAGGTAATAACTAGCAAATCTTGTCTTTGCAATTTTAAGCAATTGCAACTTGGAGTAAGTGCCATAGAAGTAGTTTACCCTTGTATGCCCTGTGATGAATTTAATGAGCTGCTTCCCTTTCCTGTAAACCTCAGCAATCCACCCACAATCTTTGTGTTTCACAGTATCATGCATCAAAAGGTTCAATGTGTGAACCAGGCACCCAGACCAAAAGATGTGTGGATGAGTACGCTCAATAATTTTTCCTGTTGCCTTACAATTTGCTGCATTATCTGTGATCACTTGAACCACATTATTCGGACCAACATCTTTGATTGATTTCAATAGGAGATCTGCAATGTTTTGTGCAGTTGCACTGATGGAGGAGGAGTCATGACATGCAATAAATACTGCACCACTAGAAGAAACACCAAGAACATTTATCAAATGTTGGTTTCTAATATTTGTCCACCCATCTGATACAATGGATACCCCAGAATCCACCCACTCATGTGTAAAACGTGTCAAAGCTCTTTGAACCTTAGCTTTTTCTCTTTCTAATAACACTGTTCTAGCTTTCTCATAGTTGGGGGCCTTGTATCCTTTTGGGGCTTCATTGATGGCCTTTACCATGTCATGCCAATAGGGAGAGCGAAGCACATTGAATGGTACACCGCAAGCACAAAGAAAACGGACTATCTTTCCATCCACATCATCCCTCCCAGCAACATTAAGGAAATCCCCTATTGTTTTTCTACCTCCAGAGGTTGCAGAAGTACCATGAGGAGATGGGCAACTACCAAATTTAGAGGTTGCACTTGATTCAGAATGAGTTTTTTGTTTCTTGTTTTTTCGTTGTGCAGCCATCTCTATTTGGATGTATTTTCTTCTTTCTTCAGTTGAAATGTTTGGGCAAATTTGTACCCCCACAGAACCCTTTTTTTCATCACTGTCCAGCACCCCACAAAGATGCCTCCTCAGACGGGTATATGAACCCGTATATGGTTTTCCTCCATGACAACCATGAGGGCACACAAATTTGTAAGATCCACCACCCTTTCCCCCATCAAGTTTGGTCACATAGTTCCACAAGGGTGTTGATGTACCTTTCCCATCTTGTGCTTCAGTGTCCCCTTCAAGTTCATCCCCTTCCTCTTCAAACCCTTCCTCCTCATCATACATTGGGTCACTACTATTAGGACCAAGTTCATCCCCTTCCTCTTCCCCTCTATTCCTCACCCTTGCCATCATTAAAACCAAGAGTGGAATGATACATAGAAGCCAAAAGAACACCATCTTGGAATATGGATATAGGTGGTGGACAACCTGTAAATAAAGGAGCAAGTAGAAACAATGGGAAAGAGTAGGAGAGGGAGGAGAAAAATACAATTTTTTTTCAAAAAAACAAGGGAGTTTGGGGTTTGAACTTACCTCTTTAGCTCTTGTAGATGAAGTCCTCCAAGCTCTTGCTCCAAGCTCCTCCTCCTTCTCCTAGCTCCTCCTTCTTCACTCCTCCAAGCTCTCCTCTCTTCTCCTCTCCTTTCCTCTCTTCTCTTCTCCTCTCCTCTCTTCTCTTCTCCAACTCTCATAAACTCAAAGTGAGAAAATGAGAAGAGAATGGGGGCTTTATTCTTTTCTAAACTCACCCTAAACTCACCCTAACCTCACCCTAACCCACCCCCTCAATGCAAATCAAGTTAACTTTTAAAAAAAATTAAAAAAAATTCAAGTTACATTGCTGCCCGCGCGGAAATTTCCGGAAGCGCGGATCCGGAGCTCGTGAAGCGTGCGCTTCCGGGCCCGAAGCGTGGCGCTTCCGGAGGCCCGAAGCACCCTCCGAAGCGCGGATCCGGGGCAACGCAACCCATATTCCAGGAATCGTTTCAAAAAACCGGAATCGCGCTTCATGAATTTTGGAATCGCGCTTCGCCTGGAGGTTCCGGAACACTTCCGTACGGGACGCGATTCCGGCCTAGGATCCGCGGGGGGGGGGGCGATTCCTGCAACGTTGGTCCAGCAAGCTTATTGCACACTCATCCTACACTAATCTACTGTAAAATCACTGAATCAAGTGATACTAAAGTGCCAAATCAACCAATCAAGCAGTTGTTGTAATGATGAGGTTGTTTGACGATGCTTGAACAAGAACATAGTTGGAAATTCTACTAGCAATATATACACATAATACCTCTGGCTCTGTAAAAGGAAATCTGGTTTGTCATTCAAACTAAGAAAATATTCTATATATGCTGCTATAGAATCATATAAACCAGATTCTATCTGTTGCCCCAACTCATTAACATATGCTGTCGGCTGGAGATTGTCACATCCCTGCTGTAAATCAAAACATCATTAATCCAACCATCCAAGGGCAGCGTTACCTTTTTTTCTTTGGGAGGAGGGAGAGTTTCCAAGAACTGTTTAGATCGTGGAAATCATATGATTCAATTTGAACATCCAATAGTTCAATTTCATTTTCTAATCTTTCAACAACGAAACCAAGAAAGAAATTTTTACTTTCAAGTGTGAGTCGGCTAGATTTCAAACAACGAAATACTGATGTTGAGAAATTCTGATCAACCTGAAATTCTGCTAACTCATTCCTTAAAGTTAGTAATGTTTCACCAAATAAAGGATTTTCCACATACCCTGTCATCGGTGATTACCATCAATGCTCTGAAACTTGGATTCTTTGGCAGTGAAGTCGCTTTGAACTTTGAAGCTTGGGATCTTGAACAATGGAGTCGCCAAGTGGATGATTCAACCTTCTTGTGTCCGACTACTGTCCACCATCAACAACCGAATCTAATTCGTTGTCATTCTTTCCCGGGGAAGATAGAGCTTTCGGTCCCTGGCAAACGCCTCCAGTATGTTATCACTCCTCCGGATCTCTAAGGCCTAAGAAGAGTCTAGCTGAGGTAACCACAGACCAACCTTTTGACTTGGTAGCCAGCCCTACCAAGCCAGAGAGAGCTCTCTCCAAAGGATCACACCAAGAGGGCTTGATGGATTAGGGTTTTAGGCTAGATATATAGCCCAGGGTTTTGATTTGATTTTGATTGGGGTAGTCACTAGATGAGTGAATTAGGTTAGAGAGCGAAATAGGTCAGGGGAAAAGAGAATCAAAATTGCAGACATCTGATGGGGCAAGGTAGGCAAGTTACTTTAACACTTTGTAGTATATTGATGAAATGGTTAAGACTGGTGAGGTGCTAAAAAGAGCATGAAAACCATGAATTCTTTTTAAACTGAAGAAATGAAACAATTTATGATGATTTTCCCAAAACAAAGCATAGAAGATGTATTCAGCTTATTACACCTTGAAAATCAAACATATTTAGAACTGAATTGGATCATGAAAGGTACAAAACATTCACACACATGTAACTGAAGAAGAAACAATATAAAAATACCATGCCACAAGAATCCCACCAAAATAGTTGCAACTCATCCAATATATTCATGCCAAAGTCTAAAACAGTAGAACATCCAATGGAGTCCAACTAGTAGAATGACTGAAAAATTACATGATATAGGCCTCAAACCAACTCATCCTAGCCTCAGGGGTCGAATCCATGAGAGGAGGAGCAGTTACAACAAAAACTGAACTGATAGCTAGAGTGTAGGGTGGTCAAAGTGACTCATCCCTAACTTATGTGAACTGATTCATTACATCTCGTGGAGGTCATTAGCTAATGTACTTACCCTAGGTAACAATAAAAACATGATAATTACATCAATCATATCAATTACATCAGTAGAATATTGATTTCCCATAGGTAGAAACGAAATTTGGAAAAGAACAGTGAAAAACTAGGCCAAGTGTCAAACGCGCAACCCCATATTCAGACCCACTTTTGCCTGCCTTCCCGATGTCAAAATTGAGCCCAGGATAGCTCATTGGAAAGCTTATGTTGTCTAGTTTCCAAAACTGCCTTTGGTTTTCAAAATGGGCTTGATTTGACCATCCCAAACTCCATTCTCCCAAGATTGGTCAAAAAGTGCAAAATGAGGGTGCAAAAATGAAGTGTGATCTTGCAAGAAACTTTTGGAGATTCTCCTCAACTCCAAATTGAGCTCATGATAGCTCATTGGAAAGCTCTCTCTGTCTAGTCATCATTGGACTCATCAATTAATTCATTTGGACACTCCATCTAGGAGAAAAATTGATTTTCCCAAGGTCACTCTAGAAGTGCAACAACTCTCTTATAGCAACTGTATTTTTTACATTTCTCCAAAACCATAACACTTGTGTAAAAACTGAAGGAGGTTTTTCATCCTTGGAATATTATGGATAAAAACCTCTCTCACTTTTGTAAAATTCACCTTGTTTCAATTGGAAACATATTTTGAAGCAAAACTGACCCTATGTGTGGCAAATGATTTGTCCCTTGGAATGACTTCTTGAAAAATGATGGAGACATGATGTTTATGGGTCGGAATGGCCTCATACTTGCTGAAATGACCTCCAATAGGCCTCCTCTACTCAGATGTCTCTAATTCCATAGCCAACTCTAGCTCAGTGGGAGAGGAAATTAGGGTTTAGTGTAGGCAAAACAGGGGATTTGGGAAATTTATAGGAATGAATGGAAATAAAGGGGATCGGGGGCTTCTAAATTCTTAGGAAAATTTTGGGAGGTAGAGAGGGATGTTAGGAAGTAAGGGAAATTGGAATTTTAAGGATTGAGTGAGTGGAAGGGGTCCAAAAGGGCGAAACACAAGGCTAGTCTAGAAAAGTGTCAAAAGCATAGCACTAGGCTAGAGTTTGTAAAAAAATGATGATTTTGAGGGATAGGAGTGATGGGAAGTGTTTAGGAAGGTATATTAAGGATAGGGAAAGGCATAAGAGAATCAGGATACAAGTTTTGTTGATGATTTAACCATGGAGGTCATGAAACCAAGAAAAATGTCCTCAAAACCCTAGGAGAGGGAAATGAGAGGAATGGGCATGGGAAAAGGTCAAGGGAGGTAGATGGAATGTAAGTGAGTGAGGTTTTTTGACTAGGGCTACCATCAGTGAGTAAATTTTTGAATGAGGACCTAGGTGGAATGACAAAAAAATTTGAGCGAAACCGTAATATGAATATGAAAAGAGGAGTTTTGATCACTGATGGCAGTATGCAAATACTAACACTAACACAACCCACTATTCTGCTCAACCAACCTTTCAGCTAGCTCATAAGCAACAGGTGAGACTAATTGCTCTCTCCTCGACAACAATCGGGACTAAAATTCCCGACAAATGGTGTCACGACCTCTCATACATGATGACAAGATGGACTGTATGTGTGCTATGCCTGTGTCAGAATGATGTTTCCTAATGCTGAAGAAGCATTGGAACATCTGCAAGATAAGATCATCACACACAAGATCAAGCATTATTTCATAAGTCCTAGTCATGGCCATAACTCCTAAAATCTCAAGCTTCTTCCCAAAGGTAGAGCCCTCACTGTTATCCAAGTCCTGAAAGGCCCCTAATATCAGCGTGAAGACTCTCCTCATAATGTCATAATTGTAAGGGGGGGTAGGTGCAGTCAGCATCTTGATACTACTAAGACAGGAGGCAGCGATATGTCTAACCTCTTCTCAAGTGTGCTCCAAGAATCTCTGTTGAATCAAGGCAAGCATTGTTGGTTTGAGTGCCCAATTTAGGACCCTCAAATCAGATTGGCTCACTTTAGGAAGATGTGAATCCAATTTCTTCAAATAAGAGAGGGCCTTTTCAGTCACCTTCATGTCTTTCAAGTCTGATCCAAGTGCATAAAGCCAATTTCCTACCTCCTGTTCCTTTTGCAAATCCCTTATTTGCTCCAGCTGTAAGATAGCATGTACCCTTTTTGAAAAGACTCTGTTGTTTGGTTTTCTTCTTTGGCTCATGGAATCAATTGATGAACTGTTACTAAGGGTGTTTATGAAGGCTTTGACCCAATCATCCATAGTGGCTACTGTAGTGTACCAAGCAAATAGAGTGCACAATATCTACTTCTTCAAGCAAATGTTTCCAAAAATATTAGAAACTTCTTTGACACCTGGGAAAGTAATCTGATCCAAACTGAGCTTGACAACCAATTCGGTTCCTTCTAAATGCTGCTACAGGCCTATCCCCAAATGTAGGCAACTCTATGTATTATTAATTTGTCCAACAATGATGTAGTTGTAAGCCTTTCTATTTCAAATAATAAGGGGCTATGAGAATGAGCACACAGGTTCAAATATTCAAAGGCTCTTTTGTTTCTGAATATCAGTCCAGAATATGAAGTATACATTCAACATCGTCCAATATTTCTAACATTTTCATAGCAGAGAAATAAATAACTAAGAACAAAACAGATATAGTGGAACCTGGTTAGTGTAGATGGTGGTTTGCATAACAGAACCTTTCAGAGAGAGAGTATTTGTGTTCATTCATCAATAAATCAGCTCTTTCTTGCAACAACTTGTCTTTTCTCAGAAAATTAGCTGGTGGGCAACTCCAGCAAGGCAAATATCAGCAAGGATATGTAATCTGGAACAAATATAGAGGTTGAACAGTCAGTCGAATGAGTTCAAATCACCGACTATTTTGCAGCGAAACAAGCAGCAACACTTTGTCCTTATGGTAACAATGCACAACTCCTTTCGTATGTTGATTTTGGGTAGCATCGGATGTGCTCTAGCTCCGAAATTTTGTGGAGGGGCTAGAATACATGAGATCTCCAGAACCCATAAATCGTTTTGAGAAATTCCACCTAGATGAGGAGTTTGTAGAAATTTCTGTTTTCCCACCCCGGTTTTCAGTTTCTCCTTATTTCTCCCATTTAGTTAAATGCCCTTTCCCATAACCATACATTTAACAAGCTGAAAAAAATAAATTTGCTGAAAACACAAATTCTGAAAATTTTACAGAATGCTGGAAATTGCAGAAATAAAAATCAGCAGTAATAAACAGCCATTAAAACACATTTAAACACTGAGATTTTTGGTCAATGTGACCCTAGAAAAACCCCCTACAACTCTTGGGGAAAACTAGTTTGAGAGCTCTTCTTTATTTCTGAAAATTGCCTTTTTACAGTGAGAATTATTCAGCAAAAAATCAGCAAGCAAATTTACAACTTATCTCCTTTCCCGTGCCTCACAGCAATCTGGAAATTACAGCAAACAGGACAGCAATAAATGCTGTACGGCCTCCGTTTTGTGTGCAGAAAAATCAGCAAACTGCTCCTCGATTTTTGTGCAAAAATCTACCTTTCACTATGTGCTGAATCAGCGGTACAAATCTGCTCAACTGCTGCCTTGGAATGTGTGCCAAGCTGTTGTCTCCTTCTCCTCCCTGCTCAGAAATCTCTCTTGCTCTCTTGCTCTCCTTCTCCCAATCTGCTCATGAAAGAATGAATGACCTTTTCCTCCTTTTCCTCCTTTAATATAACTCCAAGTGACTTTTGGGTGATCCAAGTGACTTTTGGGTGATCTCTAAATCCAATGGCTGAAATAGATTTAGATCAATGACTGAGATTAAATGCTCATTTAAATCTCACTTTTTATTTTTTAATTCACCCCACTTTAATAAAGACCCACTTAGTCATTTATTTCCAAAGTCACTTTTCCTTTCTAATTTTTCATTGACTTTATAAAAGTTACTTTAAAATTAGACTTAGTAACTTTATCACTTAAAGTCACTTTTAAATTAGATTTAACTTTATAAAATTATAAAGTCACTTTAGGAGAAAAATTAAATTCTTTTGGACACTTTTCCCTAGGCCAAAGATCAAAGCCTAAGGGAACCACCTGTCCTCCGGTACCAAATTTCAACACTCCCTCTTACCGAGGAAGGTGTTCCTCACCACACCCATCTTGTCCCTGAAGTAGACATGCTTGCCCCGTGGTAAGGCTTTGGTAAGGCTATCTGCAACCTGCTCATCAGTGGAAATATACTCAAGCTTCACAACTCCCTTTTGAACATAGTCTCTGATGAAATGATATCTGATCCCGATATGCTTTGACCTGTCATGAAATACTGGATTCTCCGTGAGTTTAATGCAACTCTGATTATCACAGTAAATCACTGAACGTCTCAACGGCTGACCAAATAAGCCAAACAACATCTTGCGAAGCCAGATGGCCTCACAACTAGCTAGACTGGCTGCCATATACTCTGCTTCCGCTGAACTCAGTGCTACTGACTGCTGCTTCCGGCTGAACCATGACACTACTGCTGAACCCAACCCAAAACAACACCCTGAAGTGCTCTTCCTATCAGAAGCACAACCTGCCCAATTAGAATCAATGTATCCTGCCAATCTCACTCCATCTCCCTGCCTGTAGTCCAGACCATAATCCACTGTCCCCTGCAAGTACCGCAAAATGTGTTTTGCAGCCACCCAGTGAACCTTCCTAGGCTCACACATAAACTGACTCATCGTGTTGACTGCAAAACAGATATCTGGTCTAGTGTTGACCAAATACATCAAGGAACCAATCAGTTGCCTATACAATGTGGGATCCACCAACTCGGAATCCGAAGCATGAAGCTTCTTCCAGTTGGTGATCATCGGTGTCGACATGGGTCTACAATCCTCCATGTGGAATCTGCTAAGGATGTCCACAATATACTTCCCCTGCCCCAGGAAGAAATGCCCCTCCTCCTGCCACACCTCCAAACCCAAAAAATAATGCATCAAACCGATGTCCTTCATCTCAAACTCTGCCGCAAGATCTCTCTTGCAGTGCTCTATGAGTCTCTCTGCACCTGTAATGATCAAGTCATCCACATACAGCACCAGAATGAGAGGCTCCTCACCAATCACAATAAAGTAAAGATTCGGATCTACCTCACTCTTTGTGAAACCCATCCCCTGCAAGTATGCATCTATCCTGGAGTACCAAGCTCTGGGAGCTTGCTTCAGGCCATAAAGGGCCTTCTTCAATCTGCACACATGGGACTCCTTCCCATGCACCTCAAAGCCCTGTGGCTGCTCAATGTACACCTCCTCCTGTATGAAGCCATTGAGAAATGCGGTCTTCACATCCATCTGGTGGATCTTCCAACCCATCTCTGCTGCTATTGATATAATGGAGCGGATCGAAGTATATCGAGCCACGAGAGCGAAGGTCTCCTCATAATCAACTCCCTCTACCTGGGAGAACCCTCTAGCCGCAAACCTCGCTTTGAATTTCTCAATGCTGCCATCTGCAGCATGCTTTACCTTGTAAAGCCATCTGGAAGTAACCACGGATTTGCCCTCAGGCCTCGGCACCACCTCCCAAACATCATTCTTCATGATAGAAGAATACTCCTCCTGCATGGCCTCTCTCCAGACCTGCTGGCTAGCTGCCTCCTCATAGCTAGAAGGCTCAGAGTCAAGGATGCTGGTAACCATCGCCATATAGCTACAAAACCTCTCAGGTGGTCTACTCTCTCTGACCGGCCTCTTCGGCTCAGCAACAGATGTGGCATCTCTCAAGGTGTCCTGAAGCCACTTGGGCTTCCTCTTCCCTGAGCGCACTTCTCCCACCGGAGAATGAAACTCCTCCTCCTCATCATCATCAATAGCCTGAACTCCTGACTGTCTGTTTGCTGTCCTCTTGCCTACACCTGAACCTGTAGAAGCTGAGGTACCGTGTGAACTGTCCATCAATGGACTCCCTAGTGAACTGCTCTGTGAACTGCTCTGCATGCTGCCCGCAGCACCACCCCTCTGGCTCGGCGAGCCACTGCTCACTGACGGACCTGACATCCTCATAGATGTACCTCCGGATCCTCCTGATCCTTGCCCACTGGATCCCTGCGACTGACTCAACTGCTGCTGAGGGTCTGGCTGATCCAGATACTCTAACTCCCGTGACCTCCTAAAGGCCCTGTCCTCCTCGAACTTCACATCCCGTCTGACAACAACTCTCCTCTGTGCAGGAATGTAAATCCGAAAGGCCTTTGAGGTCTCACTGTAGCCCACAAAGATACCCTTCTCTGCGGTGGGCTCTAGTTTGGTCCTCTTCTCCTTGGGTATATAGGAGTATGTAATGCATCCAAAGATATGAAGATGACCAATATCAGGCTTCTTCCCAGAGAAAGCCTCCTCCGGAGTCATGTGCCCCAAGGCACGATGCGGAGTCCTGTTCTGCAAGTAAACAGCTGTGTTGCAGGCCTTTGCCCACAAGAACAATGGCAACCGCTGATCATGTATCATGGCTTTGGCAGCCCCTATGATGGATCTGTTCTTCCTCTCCGCAACCCCGTTCTGCTGGGGGTTGTAAGGAACAGTGAACTCCCTCCTAATGCCTGCCTCCGCACAATAGTCAACAAACTCTCCAAGGGTGTACTCTCCTCCATTGTCCGACCTCAAGGACTTGATCTTTCGACCTGTCTGAGTCTCCACAAGAGCTCTGAACTCCTAAAACCGCTTGAAGACTTCACTCTTGGTCTTCAAAAAATAAATCCAGGTCCTCCTGGAGTGATCATCAATGAATAAGACATAGTACTCATATCCACTCAAGGAAACATGAGACATCCGACCGCTCACATCGGAATGAATCAAATCAAGTATCCCCGTCGCTCTGCTGTCACTGCTGGGAAAAGGGGATTTGGCAAACTTGCCCATCGCACAACCTCTGCAAGTATCAAAGTGATCAGTACTGAAATCTGGCACACCTGTAGTGATCTCCCGCAATGTCCTCAAGGCTCCATGACACATATGTCCCATCCTGCGGTGCCAAATCTCACACAGCTCAGAACTGCTAGCTCTACTGTCGGTACTACTGCTCAATGCCAAAAGGGGCTGGAATGCAAACTTGTACACCTTTGCATGACGTACACCTATCACTCTAGCTGAATCAGCTGGAGTGCCCCTGGGATACATCAACACCTGTCCTCCCCTGAACAGTACCTCATATCCTCTATCCTCCAAAGCTGAGACAGATATGAGGTTCTTCCTCATCCCTGGCACATAAAGAACCTCTGACACCTTCAAGGGAGGTTTGGACTCCCTCTGAAATGTCACTGTCCCCACCCCGACTGCTCTAACAACTCTGTCATCACCGAGTATTACCTCAATATCAGTGCCACTCTCTGAAAGCTCTGAGAAGTACTCACGGACTCCTGTCATATGACGTGAAGCCCCACTGTCCACATACCAGATACCTGTAGATGCTCCGCTAATCGAGGGAAAAGCATGCTCCCTCTGAACCTGTGTGGCAGGTGATCCTGCACTAGAGGACTCACACGTAGTGAACGCAAACTCTCAGTCAAAACGACCAGCAAAGTCCTCAATCTCTGCTGAAGCTGCCACGTCCTGGTTCTTCCCCTTCTTCTTCTTCTTCTCCGGACACACAACTGCATAGTGTTCCATCTTTTGACAATTCCAACACTTCACCTTGGAATAGTTCTTCTGTGTGTTCCCCTGTTTACCTTTACCTTTGCCTTTGCCCCCACCACTGCTTGTGGAAGCCTGCTTCTTCCCTTTGCCTTTCTTGCCTCCTGCCACCAATGCTACATCCTCATCCTGCTCAACTGGCTTGGCTGCCCCAAGCTGACCTTTCCTGGTCTCTATCTGAATGTAATCATCCCAAAACCTCTCCCATGTGGGAAGGGTCTCACGTGCACAAACCCCATCAGCAAAGTTCAACCATGAACGGGGGAGGCCATTCACTGCAATCCGCACCAACTCAGTGGGTGGAATGGCCTCTCCAATCGCTGCCAACTCATCTCTCACATTAGTAATCTTTGTGAGATATCCAGCTGCACTATCATTACCCATCTTAATGTTCTTCAGCTTCTCCTTCAGGACCATCTTCCGGTTCTCATTGGTACTCTGGTAGAGATTGGACAATGCTGTCCACATCTCATGGGCATTGCTCTTTCCTCTCACATGAGGAATGCAATGGTCTTTGATTCTGTCTAGAATCAGCCTCTTACCCTTATTGTTCTTCTTTTTATACTCAGCCAACTGAGTAACATCAGTGGGCACAACAACAGGGTTCTGTGCGGTATGCACCATGATATCCCAGACTTCTGCCTCCTCAAAGATACTCTGCATTCTCTCCTTCCAAACACTGTAATTTGTATGCCCATCCAGCCTATCCTCCACCCTCAATCCCAATGACATCCTGTTGTCCTAAAACTGAAAAATAGCACTGTTGTAGTAAAGATAAAACCGTTGTTTATGAAAAAATCAGCTTGCTGGAATTTTTTGAGTGAAAAATCAGCAACTGTAATTTTTCCTTTTGTTGTCCCAAACTGCCCTTCAGCATTCAACCTCTGATACCATGTAGAAATTTCTGTTTTCCCACCCCGGTTTTCAGTTTCTCCTTATTTCTCCCATGTAGTTAAATGCCCTTTCCCATAACCATACATTTAACAAGCTGAAAAAAATAAATTTGCTGAAAACACAAATTCTGGAAATTTTACAGAATGCTGGAAATTGCAGAAATAAAAATCAGCAGTAATAAACAGAGATTAAAACACATTTAAACACTGAGATTTTTGGTCAATGTGACCCTGGAAAAACCCCCTACAACTCTTGGGAAAAACCAGTTTGAGAGCTCTTCTTTATTTCTGAAAATTGTCTTTTTACAGTGAGAATTATTCAGCAAAAAATCAGCAAGCAAATTTACAACTTATCTCCTTTCCCGTGCCTCACAGCAATCTGGAAATTACAGCAAACAGGACAGCAATAAATGCTGTACGGCCTCCGTTTTGTGTGCAGAAAAATCAGCAAACTGCTCCTCGATTTTTGTGCAAAAATCTGCCTTTCACTATGTGCTGAATTAGCTGTACAAATCTGCTCAACTGCTGCCTTGGAATGTGTGCCAAGCTGCTGTCTCCTTCTCCTCCCTGCTCAGAAATCTCTCTTGCTCTCTTGCTCTCCTTCTCCCAATCTGCTCATGAAAGAATAAATGACCTTTTCCTCCTTTTCCTCCTTTAATATAACTCCAAGTGACTTTTGGGTGATCCAAGTGACTTTTGGGTGATCTCTAAATCCAATGGCTGAAATAGATTTAGATCAATGGCTGAGATTAAATGCTCATTTAAATCTCACTTTCTATTTTTTAATTCACCCCACTTTAATAAAGACCCACTTAGTCATTTATTTCCAAAGTCACTTTTCCTTTCTAATTTTTCATTGACTTTATAAAATTTACTTTAAAATTAGACTTAGTAACTTTATCACTTAAAGTCACTTTTAAATTAGATTTAACTTTATAAAATTATAAAGTCACTTTAGGAGAAAAATTAAATTCTTTTGGACACTTTTCCCTAGGCCAAAGATCAAAGCCTAAGGGAACCACCTGTCCTCCGGTACCAAATTTCAACAAAGTTATTAAAATAATTAATATCTTTGATGGGTTCCTAAGTCTAAACTTAGGAAAATAAAAATATAATGGGTATTAATAAGAATATGGGTGAGAAACTTCTAAGTGATGAGAATCAAGTTTGTTTTAATCTTAGCTGTTGATTAGGGACTTAATCTCATTCATTGATTCATCAACAGGAAAAGTATAAGAGGAGGCTTGAGAGTCAGTTGGAGATACACTTGAGAGATTAGTCAGTTCGATTTTTCTGGGGCGTGGTTTGCTGAGAAAATTGAACAAGTGATCTGTTGCATTGAGAGGGGTAGTACAGCAGAGGGACTTTAGTCCAAGGCTGAGAATACATAGCAGAGAGGCAAAGAAGCACCAGGTGAGACAACGCAGAGGGAGAGCTCTGACGCAGTGACACAGAGGGAGAACTCTGACACATGCGACACAGAGGGAGAGCTCTGACACAGTGACGCAACTCCTAGAGGAGGTGACGCAGTTCCAACACAAAGCTTGGAGCAGCCATCGCTACCTAGCATTGGGAACAATGCAGTCACCTGTGGGGTTTGTTCATCTGTCTCTGGATAGAGGTACTTCTACCAGGTTTATTCTCTGTTGGTGAGCCAGATTTGGCACCCTAGTTGTATTCAGAAATTTGCTTAATAATACAAACCCTCTATATGCCGCACCAATTTTCCTACATTGGGTTTTTCTGGGGATGATTGTCCAAAAATAACAGTCTCCCTTGTGTATTTGTCTCATTTAATTTCAGTTAATGATCTGTATGTATGTGTAGTCTGCAATAGTGTTTTCATCGCTGTTTAAATAATTAAATAACTTGTTGAATGTAAAAACAAATAGGAGATGGTAAACCAGTGACTGCAGTAGGGTGTTTGATGTGTAGATAAAGAAACTTTCACATGGTATCAGAGCATTGCAGATCATAGGAAACTGAAGACATCATCCGAGAGATCCAGAGAATTTGTTGCAAAGAAACAGCTGTCACGAGTGACAACATCGTTTCAGAGGCAGAGGAGCAGCTGAAGGACTGGCGCAGAGCCAAAGAAGTGACACAGAAGCTCACGCAGTGCCTACGTCAACATTCTGAGTCTGCAGAGGGTGACGCAAAACCCGAGAGGAGCCTACGCAGTGACTGCGTTAGCTCTTTGGGTCAACGCAAAGCCTGAGAGGTTTGAATCAGTGAGTTGTCGGGCCTAGAGGAGAAAATTCGATTTGAGGAGTTGGTGGGACACTGTCGCTGCTGGTGCAAAACAGTGTCTGTGGAGATAAAGCCGAAGTAGGGGGAGTCACTGCCTTGACAGGTTGGAGAGGAGTGATTCAACATTTGGTCAGAGGATTTCCGTGAAGGAAATCAGGACTCGGAGGGAGTCTAGAGGAGCTTGTTTCTTAGAGGATTTCTAGCGTCGAAGAAATCTAGATCCGAGTCTTGCTAAATTAGCGGCAGGAGAGGGAGAAGAGAACCAATCTTGTTCTTTTGAGCAGAGACGGTAGTGAATGGACTGAGGGATCAAGATAGATTGGATGGAGCATCCAATTTTGTCATCTGGAAGGCTAGGATCCTAACAATCCTAGACAAAAGTCGCATCAAGGACTATGCCTTGAAGGTAGTTGTTGTTCCAGTCGACGTTGATCTGTTAAATAAGTACAAGGAGGCCCAGGCAAAGGCCAAGTGCATGATCCTAGATGGGGTCAAAGTTCATGTAGTACCACACATTGCTAAGAAAGAAACAACAGGGAGATGTGGGAGACGCTGACCACCTTGTACCAAGGCACTTCCATCCAGCGGAAGATGCTGTTAGAAAATCAACTGAGATAGTACCAGATGCAGAGGGGAGAGGAGATCGATCCCTTCCTCCTCAGGTTGCAAGGGATTCGCGACCAGTTGACTTCCGTGGGGTCTACACTAGATTTTGAGTTCATGGACAAGACTGGCCTAAATGCAGTCACCGCGGATTGGGAGACATTTTTCCAAAGTATCTTGGTCAAAGCGACTCTCCCCAGTTGGGAGGAGATGTGGGCAACTCTTCGACAAGAAGAGATCAAGAGGTTGACCAAGGCAGTGAGTAGCAGCAAAGGAGCCCGGGTCACGAAGGAGGAGAAGGATGCAGCTCTCGCATCATCGGGACAACAAGGGCAGCAGAAGAGAAAGAAGAAGGATATTTCCAAGGTGAGATGCTTCAAGTGTGGGGAACATGGACATTTCTCCACTCAGTGCCCCCGGAAGAAGGGCAAGGAGGAGGCTTCTGACTCTAAGACTACTCCAGCGAAAGCTGACAGGGAAGGCGAGGACGACGATTGTGCCATGAGTGCTCATGCGCCTCTGGAGAAGAGGTGGGGCAACATGGAGTTGTAGTCGAGAGGACTACATGTGGGATAGGATCCTTGGGCTGCCCAAACTCTTGGATCACATAAGGCTACGGGAGCCCTTCATGACAGTAGCAAAATGACAGGTTGTTGTAGCAACTACAACCACCCTCCAAAATTTTGCCTTAGCTTCGTTTTGGAGCCTACCTACCAACCATCCTCAGCAGCATGTCTTGCACTGTCAAGTACACGAGCTTCAATGGTTTTCTGGCAGATTGCCAGCCTTTGCATGATAGCTTGTTGCATCCTCCTCACAGGATGTTTCTCCGGACTTGGTCCAGCTGTAGGCTAAGCAGCTCCCTCAAGAAATTGCGCAATTCTAGAGGGAAACCAGCCTTCCCTCCAGAAATTGCGCAATCTTGACTGGCAGCCTACTGGGCTCCAGAATTGGACAATTCTGCCTGTCAAGCTTCATTAGAAAAACTGTGCAATCTGTCCCAGCAAGACTGCTCAGCCCAGAAATTGCGTAATTCTGGGCAGCAGTCAACTACTCAACCCAGAAATTGCACAATCCCTCTGGGTAGCTAGCCCAGCTCCCTCCCAGAAATGCGCAAATTTTCCCACCAATCAAGCAGGCTATTGCATGTGCCTTCAGGTTGACCGGTTCCCTCCGGGACCAAGCAAAACTGATTTGCATGCATGGACTACTTCTCCCAAGGCAGCATGCAAAAGCATCTCTTTATTCAGGGATCTATTTTTAGCAGCAAGAGGTTACATGCAAGGATCATTTCAGAAACCTCTCGCCAAGTGTCGCTTTTCCTAGATTTGTGGCATGCGCGTCACAACCTTGATTTTATCGAAACTCATTAACCAGACTCTGCGGAGCTCATTCCTCATATCGATCTTGCAACTCTAACATCCCACATTGCATCTAGGAGTCGTCGGCACATTCAGCTCAGTTGTTTTGGGGGTAAACCCGCTTTTCATGTCTTGCGTTGCGTTTCTGTAGCTTTCTGTGTTTTGCTTCGTGTGAGTGTTGTCTATTTGATTTCAGTGAGCACTTGTTGTCGTTTTGATGTATGTTAGCTTGTAGAAGCACCGTTTTAGTTTTAATTCGCATCTCGCTGTTGTCGCATGCATGACATTGTTTTGCACAGAGGGTCGTTGTTGCAGCGACTCGCTTCACATATGCATGCTTTCTCATTTTTTGAATCCTGCATTTGTTGTTTGCATGAATGGTCATTCACTTTTGTTTGCACTCATCTCACCATGCATCCAGACTTCTCATGTTTTCAGTCGCCTGTCGACCGGTCTAGGCTGCCTTGGCCCAGACCGTGTCCTACCCGACTAGCACTACACATTTCCGGAAACGAAGGCTCTGCCTTCCCTCCAGAAATTGTGCAAGTCTGGCCCAACACTGACCTCCAGACTTGCATTGCGCAAGTTTGGGAGGCAGTGTCCTGCTAGCCGCAAAAACTGGGCAATGCAGTTTGATAGTTGCATGTCATTGTTGACTGAAATTGTGCATTGCACAGTTTCAGTCCTCAGCAGGCCATGCTAGACTGTGCATTGCGCAGTTCCAGTAGTCAGTCAACCTCCTGATAGCCCAGACTATGCCTTGCGCAGTATTGGTAGTCAATCTCCCGACCTCCCAGCAGAAATTGCACAACCTTCACGATCAATCACACAGGTATGTTGCAAGTCAATCCTCAAGTTTGTTTTGGTTTTTGACTGACAGATTGTTTGCCATGAGTGTTGCTATGTCCCCAGGTATCACAAGTGTTCGTCTGTCTCTCAACAACACAAGTACAATGGCCTTCAAGAGAGCAGAGTCAAAGGACACCACCATTGAGAACCCAACGGGGTTTGCAGCCAAGCAAGTGTCTGTGAGCTCGCCTACCTATGAAGACATCAAGTTGTTCGTAGACAAGGACATCAAGATAATATGGCAACACCATTACAGCAAGCAGCACCATTGGCAGTAGTAGAAGGTAGCACACCTGCACGCAATGAATGCAAGGGGAAGGTTGTTGACAACACAGAGGCGAAACAAAGTTGAAAGCTCAAGCAGATCCACTTGTGATGAAAGCAACTTTGGAGACTGAGGCTATGAGATGACGACATGACATGAAGATCGCGAGAAGGCAGATAACAGAATAGAGAAGTTGCGTGTGTTGAGGCAGCAACTCAAGGAAGAATAGGAGTTGCATAGACGAGAGAATGAGTTGCAGCAGGAACAGGTACAACAGGGAGCGCAGCATGCACAGATGGATGAAACTGCGGTCGTACAAGTTATAGATCCATTCCAGCAGCTGGCACAGAGAAGACAAGGTGAGCAGTGTTGTTGATCACATGCAAGGGAATTCAACAGCATGCATGTCATTGTGCACACACATGTGATCCCACCCATTTGGCACACTCACCGAGGCAAAGACAAGAAGCAAGTCCAACTGGAGCTGAACATGTATTTTGACAAGTTGATGTGCATGGCCACTAGCACATGCTTGGAGAGAAGCGTAGACACTATGCATCAACATGTTGCCGGTCCGGTCGCACCCAAGACGACCATGTGCATGCTATCAGACGAGTTGGACAGAGGAGCCATATCAGTGCACCCAGATGCAATGAAGGCAAGAGTTCGCTTCAGCAAGATGTCACCATTGAGCGCACGGACACCATCATGGACAACCAAGCTTGGCATTAGCTCACCACCTTCGACCATCACAAGGATGTCAAAGAGTTGGTCTCACCACAATGGTCTGAGTGTCAGTGATGTCTTGCATGGCTTTCTCAAGCCATTTTGTCTCACATGGGCACATGTGCATTGTAATGTAACGTCTTGTCAAGTGGAAGTTCAAGTGTCGATAGTTGAATGTAACAATCATAGAGTAGTTGAAGAGTCATGAGGATAGATGAACGGTCTCAAAGGGGAATGTCAAGGGTCACCCCACCCTTTGCTATAAATAGTACCTCATAACTCATTGTAAAGGCTTTTTGTCAGCCAAGCTTTCGATAGGACTATCTTAGAGAGAGCTTGGACAGTATTGTAACGAGCCTTGGCTTCTCCACTGTGCAGAGCTAGTATATCTATTTAGAGGAGCATGTCAATGCTTGGGTGAAGTTTCAGTTACTTACTTCTCAGTAACTGAGTTGTTGTGCAGCAATTAGTAGTGGCAGTGCTATGGGTAGCATTTTGAGAGGGAGTTGTAGTATAGATGTAGCAGTGGCAGTGGAAAAGTCATGGGCAGCAATAAGAAAGCAACATACATGAGATCTCCAGAACCCAGAAATCATTTAGAGAAATTCCACCCGGATGAGGAATTATTAAAATAATTAATATTTTTAATGGGTTCCTAAGTCTAAACTTAGGAAAATAAAAAAATTAACAGGTATTAATAAGAATATGGGTGAGAAACTTCTAAGTGACGAGGATCAAGTCTGTTTTAATCTTAGCCATTGATTACGGACTTAATCTCAGTCATTGATTCATCAACAAGAAAAGTATAAAATGAGACTTGAGGGTCAGTTGGAGATACATTTGAGAGATCAGTTAGTTCAATTTTTCTGGGGCGCGGTCTGCTGAGAAAATCAAACAAGTGATCTGTTGCAGTGAGAGGAGAAGTTCAGCAGAGGGACTTCAGTCCAAGGTCGAGAATACATAACAGAGAGGTAGAGAAGCACCAGGAGAGACAACACAGAGGGAGAGCTCTGACACAGTGACGCAAAGGGAGAGCTTTGACGCAAGTACGAAGAGGGAGAGCATTGACGCAGTGACGCAGAGGGAGAGCTTTAATGCAGTGACGCAAAGGGAGAGCTCTGACGCAGTGACACAACTCCTAGAGGAGGTGACGTAGTTTCAGTGCAGAGCTTGGAGCAACCGTCGCTACACAGCACTGGGAACAACGCAGTCACCTGTGGGGTTTGTTCATTTGTCTCTAGATAGAGGTACTTCTGTCGGGTTTATTCTCTGTTGGGTGAGCTGGATTTGGCACCCTAGTTGTATTCAAAAATCTGTTTAATAATACAAACCCTCTATATGCTGCACTGGTTTTCCCGCATTGGGTTTTTCCAGGGACGATTGTCCAAAAATAACGGTGTCCCTTGTGTATTTGTCTCATTTCATTTCAATTCATGATCTATATGAATGTGTAGTCTAGAATAGTGTTTTCATCTCTATTTAAATAATTAAATAACTTGTTGAATGTAAAAACAAGTAGGAGATGGTAAACCGATGACTGCAGTAGGATTTCTAATGTGTAGATTCAGAAATTTTCACACCGTACAACTCTGGAGTGTGTTATCATGTTGGTATACACGTTGTCGAGGAAGCTTCAGTACAGTGTTTACTTCAGCGATAAAGGCTCGGCGCTTGTGCTAGTCAATGGGCAGCTTCAACAATAGACTTCGCTGGAATATCAGTCCCAAGATACCAACAACTCATCCCTATGACTATGTACTGAATCTTCCAGCAGAACAGTGATAGTAGGTAGACTTGACCAACTCGTACAGGAGTGGCTTGGCCTCAAAACAAACAGACCACAACTTCAGCAAATGTTTGAGGTTCGACCCTTCTCAAGGGGTGAAGTTCACGGCTCTTCAAGTGCACAGATCTCAGCCGTCAAGGGTACTGACACACAACACCTTAGTGTGACAATCCATCTATGTGATACCAAGAGAGATTTAATCCTCTAACAAAGTGAAAAACTCAACCTCTGACCAGGGATTTGTGGGCCCCAAAATCTATAAACTCAACCTCTATTTAGTCCAAGAAACTCGTCCAGCTTGAATAGAGAACTGACGGGCAACAATAGTAGTTACGTATTGCTAAAAATAAGTGATAACTAGGCCCAATAGCATAGTGAACTCGTCCCTTAATACAACATTGATCCCCTTTCCAAGTTGGAAGCAGTCGTATGTATCAGTTTCCTTTGGAAAGTTCCGGCAGTGAAGACTCAGGAATCGACCCAGCTGTAAGTGTAAACTCATCCAAACTCCAGCGTATACCCAACAAGCAAAACGGGTCTATATTTAGTGGGTACCAGCTCTCAGAAACGAAGGAATCTCGTTCCAAACATGTAACAATAACTCTGCCCACAAATCTGATACAGGTATTTTCTTTATTGGTTGTAGACTCAACCCTGTTAGGCTCAGATTTCGATCCAGCAAACAAGAGCTATGACCAACAACAAATATGAAGCGAACTCGTCCTTTTTCACAAGAGTAATCGATTCACAAAGTATTGTAGCTCGACCTCAACAAGTTGACTCTCTGATCTTTCACGTCCAACAGATGAGATTCTCGTCCCCTGTCTTGCTAGGAAAAACAACCCCTTCACACTCGGGACTCGGCCTTCTTAAATCTAGCATGGTTTGTTGAGACACCGCCCACAATCTGAAGGGTAATGTCGCCTCTTCATATGCCCAGGAACTCGATTTCAGCGAGAAAACGCCACCACTGTGCCCAGAATACTTAAAATGGGTTAATAACCTTCTGCAATTACCCACAGGCTCAACTGATTCAGCTCAACTCAAGTGAAGAATTGTGGCCCAAACACCACGATGGCTATAAACTTCAACATTCTTCCACCCAGTGACTGACACCCTCGAAGAAACTTCAATTTCCAGCACCTACGGAACAATAGATTTAGAATGTCGCTCTAAATAATTAACCTCCTCAATTATATCCACGACCTCTCGGAATACAAGCAAATTCAGCCCTTAAGAATTTGATAGATCGATTTGCAAAGAGCTAATGTAATTCGACTTCCTTTGGATTTATGGATTCAGCCTTCTATGCTCACAACAACCTACCTCAGCCTCCAAATCAAAATTCAATTCGCCCCTCCTTAAGAATGTATACGGCCTCTGCAATAAAATTATTGGACAAACGGCTACTGGGACTTGAGGAAATTCGCTCAAGTTTCAAGGGTTCCTTAACGCAACTAAATTTTGATGGCACATAGTAATTCTTTAACCAAAGTTGGTTCTCGTAATATTTACTGTCATAGAATATTGTGCCACCACTTTTGATTAAGACATTTGCTCACGGCCCACCAAACTGCCTACGAAATTCAGCTTTTTCACAGGAAAACGTTCTTGGCCCTTTTTTGAATAATAAACAATGGCCAACATTTCAATAATTGAACATGGAAATTGTCGATTGTTTAATATTTGCCTATTCAATGGCTTGAATATTTCTTCAGCGATGATGTGACTTCTCCAACACATTTAGAATAAACCAACGAACCATATTAACTACAACTGAAAACTGGGAACTCGTAGGCTGAGCCAAGATAGATGCTCTGATACCATTGTAATGTCCCAAATCAGAAATTTTTGGAGCAAGTACTTCATATAAAACTATAATGCATTTACCAGAAGATTGCCATGTAAAACCCAAACCATAAATCTATAAATTGCACAAAATCTCATTAAAGATCACAACATGAGGAGCAATGAGAAATGCAACAACAAAATCCAGCTTTATTATAGAAATATATGCTAATACAATAGCTGGGAATGGCCCTCCAAGATATATAATAATACTAAAACCGGCCTCCAAACTAAACATGAAATCAATCACTACACTTGTGGATTTTGAATGAATCCACCAAGGGGAGATGGGTGCTCGCCCAATCTCTCTATATCACCCGAGGGCTTTCGTCCTAGGGCTACCAATGGAGTAAAGAACCGGGTTCTCAACCTCTCATACAAAAAACAATATCAAAACCAAGATGTCCTCCAAAGGTCTCCTCCTCCTCTTTTATAGATTTGATGGACTCCTCTAGAACCTTCTATTTTATTATTAGTATTTTAATCATGAAGCACTTTTCCCTCTTTTATTTCAATTAAAATATTCTTTTTAATGTGGGAAAATGGTAAATTGGTCATATCTCCCCAGGTTAATGAAACTCTCATCTAACCATCCCATCATGTAGATCTTCTCGTTCCAGTTCCAACAAGCTATTACACTAAGGTGTTCTGCCACATATTCCTTCCGGAATGCCACCTTAAGCGTAATTAATTGAGTCAAGCCCACTAATAACTCAGTTTTCTAAAAGTGATCGGAATGTGCCGGAATGAATGGCAAAATGTGCGGATGATGGAATATGCCAAGTGAATGTCGTTGGATCTCATAGAAACTCCTCAAAACTCCATCGGGACCCCTGACGACATAACCTGCTCCATGGACCTAGCCATCCCCTACCCTGGAAATCCACCCTAGTTGTACTATGAAGAAGAATAAAAATGGGGACATGACATATTGTGTGAGCAGATTTGTGAAAACACTAAGGACAGTGAAGCAGTGGACATTCACTATCAAGTGGGTTGTGTTTGGAAGACCTTATGATAGAAATCTTGGAGCTATTGAAAGGCAGTTTATTTGGTGTCCTAAGGACTATCAATTTGAAGCAGCAATAGGACAGTTAGAGGGCTAAGGACAGTCATCTAAGAGGTAGGTAGAGGACTAACAAGAAAGTTTATTTGAAGACCCTGAGAGTTGGCTATTTTGGAAAGATGAGAATAGCAACTAGAGGGAAGAATTATTTGAGTCTATAGAACTGTGTTGACTGATAGGGATTGATTGGAAAGGTCAACTAAGTTGTGCTCAAGGTTGACTGAACAATAGATTGGCTAACCTTGTGTTGTGATAATCAGTCAGTTGAAGGAACTATGTGATGGATTATCTTCAAGGCAGGAAGCAGTGCAGTGCAGGAAGTAGTGTTGGACATAGTTCATGATGCAATTGGTGAAGATGTCAAGTACAGGATCATGGACTGTTAGGAGGCATATTTGGAGCCCTAGTTCAAGAAGTTGCAAGATGGGTAAACAAAATGATAAGAGGGCTGGTTGAGGAAGCTACACCAATAACAGGGAGTTGATGTAAGGGAAGTACAAGTACTTTTGGCACAAGCTGAGGCTTGTTGATGCACTCCCTATTTGAGAGGGAGTGAGAATGGATTTCTCCTCTCAGGTTGAGAGGGAGTAAAGTTGGACATTGGTTCTCCCTGTGTCATGTACTAGGCCAGGATTAATCGCCATAAGTCTAGTGCATGCATCACAGATAGGGAGAATGGACTGAATAAGTATGGTTCTCCTTGTTCAAGTACAGTAACGGATTAGGACTGATATCCTAAGTAAAGTACATGGACATGTATAAGGAGAATGGTGGATTGGATAAGTATATTAAAAAGACATTCATGAGTCATGTACTGTGATGGATTAGGATGGAGATCCTAAGTCAAGTACATGGACTTGGATAAAGAATGGTCTAGTGGACAGACATTTCCTTGAGGGAAATGGTCCAATGGAGGACATACTCCGGGTATCCTAGGTGGAGTATGTACCTCGGTGAGGCAGTGTGGTGTCCCATGGAATGCCTCCCAACATTGTGCTCTGATCTTGTTGAGAGATAGAGTGTACCTGTCAAGGCCTTGGTAATGTGACAATGTTGGCTATGATGATACTATCATCATTGATGCTTATCAATCTGGATCCCTTCTTATGAGAATATTTCAACTTGAGATAGACCTATTGAGTCATTATGAATACCTCCCTAGTTAAGAGGGAGTGTTGGAAAAGTAACTAGGTTCGGTCTTCATATTTATCTTTGTACTTGTATCAATTTATATTTTATGTAAAAGAAGAAAAATAATTTTATTTAAGCATGGGTTTCATGCTCAAGTCTAGGTCAAGCATGTTCTTCACGCTCCTAGGGTTCAACGATTCAAAAATATTCTTTGTCATATGTATAAGACCCATTTGGGAAATTTGTATTAAGAAAGAAACATTATTTTTGAGTTTATAAAGTCAATTTGGACTCCCAACACCAAGTCGGCCCTGCCAGTGAAAGTCAACCTAGAAGAGGCCTATTCGACCCCTTGAGAAGGGTATAAAAGGGAAGAGACTTCGACTCATTTGGACATCAATCACAAACAAGTTTGATCTGCACCTAGACAAGAAGAAATCAAGAGCGAAGGAAAAGGAAATATGAAGAAAGGCCAAGCGAAGGAAGAAGATCTGAACTCTAACCTATTTCTGCCCGCACGTGCAAAAGTTTAGGGTTTCTATGTGAATTGTAGGGTTGAGAATTGCAGACCAAAATTGCAAAACATAATTGAGGGCCGAAACTTTGATTGGAACAAACTTTGAAGAAGTTGACCTTCATTGACTTTGGAAGACTTTGTCTTGTTCGGAGAAGATATTTTGGAGGGATGATTTAGTGCTTGGTGGAAGTCTTGGTCTTAGTCATTGGGTCTTGGAAATCTCATTTTGATCTGATTCTATAAGAAGAGGATTCTTCGGGTTTTCCCCAATTGTGGGGTTTTGCCCCAGCGTGGAGCCTATATCTTGTGTTCTTTTTGTTTTTGTGATCTTCATGCTTTTGATAATTGCTTGATGAATAAGTAAAACAAAATAATAAAATGCCCAGGATAGCTCATTAGAAAGCTTATCCTATCTAGTTTCCAAAACTGCCTTTGGTTTTCGAAATAGGCTTGATTTGACCATCCCAAACTCCATTCTCCCAAGACTGGTCAAAAAGTGCAAGATGAGGGTGCAAAAATGAAGTGTGATCTTGTAGGAAACTTTTGGAGGTCTTCCTCAACTCCAACTTGAGCTCATGATAGCTCATTGGAAAGCTCTTTCTGTCTAGTTATCATTGGAATCATCAAGCAAGTCATTTGGACATTGCAGCTAGGAGAAAAATGGATTTTCCCAAGGTCACTCCAGAAGCGCAGCAACTTTCTTGTATCAACTGTATTTTTGACATTTCTTCAAAACCATAACACCTGTGTAAAAACTGAAGGAGGTTTTTCATCCTTGCAATATTATCGTTAAAAACCTCTCTCACTTTTGTAAAATTCATCACTTTTTGGTTGGAAACATACTTTGAAGCAAAATTGGCCCTATGTGTGGCAAATGATTTGTCCCTTGGAATGACTTCTTGAAAAATGATGGAGACATGATGTTTATGAGTTGGAATGGCATCATA
Source organism: Pinus tabuliformis (assembly GCA_031772625.1). Lineage (NCBI taxonomy): Eukaryota > Viridiplantae > Streptophyta > Pinopsida > Pinales > Pinaceae > Pinus > Pinus tabuliformis. The sequence continues at coordinate 242,630,582 of CM062817.1, forward strand.
CTTGCTAAAATGACCTCCCTTAGGCCACCTCCACTCAGATGTCTCTAATTCCATAGCCAACCCTAGCTCAGTGGGAGAGGAAATTAGGGTTTAGTGTAGGCGAAACAGTGGATTTGGGAAATTTATAGGAATGAAGGGAAATAAAGGGGATAGGGGGCTTCTAAATTCTTAGGAAAATTTTGGGAGGTAGGGAGGGATGTTAGAAAGTAAGGGAACTGGAATTTTAAGGATTGAGTGAAGGGAAGGGTTCCAAACGGGTGAAACACAGGCCTAGTCCATAAAAGCGTCAAAAAAGTAGCAATAGGCTAGGGTTTGTAGAAAAATGATGATTTTGAGGGATAGGAGGATGGGAAGTGTTTAGGAAGGTATATTAAGGATAGGGGAAGGCGTAAGAGCATCACGATACAAGTTTTGTTGATGATTTAACCATGGAGGTCATGAAACCAAGAAAACTATCCTCAAAACCCTAGGAGAGGGAAATGAGAGGAATGGGCAAGGGAAAAGGTCAAGGGAGGTAGATGGAGTGTAGGTGAATGAGGTTTTTTTACTGGGGTACCATCAGTGAGTAAATTTTTGAATGAGGACCTAGGTGGAATGACAAAAGTTTCTGAACAAGACCCTAATATGAATATGAAAAGAGGAGTTTTGATCATTTTATGGTTGTATGCAAATATTGACACTAACATCGGCCTTATTGGAGATGGAAGCTCCTTCGGTGTCATGAACATTGTAGACCAAGTGCCTAACCATTTGGGCCAATACGGTCAAAAACTTACAACCAAACTGAACACTGAAAATACACACTGCAAACTATAAACTAGATGTTGAAGGATGCTTGTCCAACAAGCTTATTGCACACTCATCCTACACTAATCTACTATAAAATCACTGAATCAAGTGATACTAAAGTGCCAAATCAACTAATCAAGCAGTTGTTGTAATGATGAGGTTGTTTGACGGTGCTTGAACCAGAACATAATCGGAAATTCTACCAGCAATATATACACATAATACATCTAGCTCTGTAAAAGGAAATTTGGTTTGTCATTCAAACTAAGAAAATATTCCATATATGCTGCTATAGGATCATAAAAACAAAATTCTATCTGCTGCCCCAAGTCATTAACATATGCTCTCGACTAGAGATTGTCACATCCCTATTGTAAATCCAAACATCCATCAATCCAACCATCCAAGGGCAACCTTACCTTTTCTTCTTTGGGAGGAGGGAGAGTTTCCAAGAACTGTTTAGGATCTTGGAAATCATATGATTCAATTTGAACATCCAATAGTTCAATTTCATTTTCTAATCTTTCAGCAACTAAACCAAGAAAACAATTTTACTTTCAGCTGTGAGTCGGCTGGATTTCAAACAACGAAACACTGATGTTGAGAAATTCTGATCAACATGAAATTTTGCTAACTCATTCCTTAAAGTTAGTAATATTTCACCAGATAAAGGATTTTCCACATACCCTGCCATCGGTGATTACCATCAATGCTCTGAAACCTGGATTCTTTGGCAGTGAAGTCACTTGAACTTTGAAGCTCGGGATCTTGAACAATGGAGTCGCCAGGTGGATGATTCAACCTTCTTGTGTCCGATTATTGTCTACCATCACCAACCAGATCTAATTCGTCATCGTTCTTTCCTAGGGAAGATAGAGCTTTCGGTCCCCGACAAATGGCGCCAGTATGTTATCACTCCTCCGGATCTCCAAGGCTGAGGAAGAGTCCAATTGAAGTAACCATAGATCAACCTTTTGACTTGGTAGCTAGCCCTACCAAGCCAGAGAGTGCTCTCTCCAAAGGATCACAGCCAAGAGGGCTTGATGGATTAGGATTTTGGGCTAGATATAGTAGCTCAGGGTTTTGATTTGATTTTGATTGGGGTAGTCACTAGATGAGTGAATTAGGTTAAAGAGTGAACTAGGTCAGGACAAAAGAGAATCAGAATTGCAGACATCTGATCGGGTAAGGTAGACAAGTTACTTTAACACTTTGTAGTATATTGATGAAATGGTTAAGACTGGTGAGATGCTAAAAAGAGGATGAAAACCATGAATTCTTTTTAAACTGAAGAAATTAAACAATTTATGATGATTTTCCCAAAACAGAGCATAGAAGATGTATTCTGCTTATCACACCCTGAAAATCAAACATATTTAGAAGTGAATTGGATCATGAAAGGTACAAAATATTCACACACATGTAACTGAAGAAGAAACAATATCAAAATACCATGCCACAGGAATCCCACCAAAATAGCTGCAACTCATCCAATATATTCCATGCCAAAGTCTGAAACACTAGCACAACATCCAATGGAGTCCAACCAGTAGAATGACTAAAAAATTACATGATATAGGCCTCAAACCAACTCATCCTAGCCTCAGAGTTTGAATCCATGAGAGGAAGAGTAGTTACAACAAAAACTGAATTGATAGCTAGAGTGTAGGGTGGTCAAAGCGACTCATCCCTAACTTAAGTGAACTGATTCATTACATCTCATGGAGGCCATTTACCTAATGTACTTACCCTAGGTAACAGTAAAAATATGATAATTACATCAATCATATCAATTACATCAGTAAAATATTGATTTCCCATAGGTAAAAATCAAATTTGGAGAAGAACAGTGAAAAACTAGGCCATGTGTCAAACGCGCAGCGCTAGTGTCAAACCCGCAACCCCATCTTCAAGCCCACTTTTGCCTGCCTTCCTGATGTCCAAATGGAGCCCAAGATAGCTCATTGGAAAGCTTATCCTATCTAGTTTCCAAAACTACCTTTGGTTTTCAAAATGGGCTTGATTTGACCATCCCAAACTCCATTCTCCCAAGACTGGTCAAAAAGTGTAGAATGAAGGTGCAAAAATGAAGTGTGATCTTGCAGAAACTCTTGGAGGTCTGCTCAACTACAAATTGAGCTCATGATAGCTCATTGAAAAGCTCTTTCTGTCTAATGATCATTGGACTCATCAAGCAAGTCATTTGGACGCTGCAGCTAGGAGAAAAGTTTATTTTCCCAAGGTCACTCCAGAAGCGCAGCAACTCTCTTGTAGCAACTGTATTTTTGACATTTCTCCAAAACCATAACACCTGGGTAAAAACTGAAAGAGGTTTTTCATCCTTGGAATATTATCATTAAAAACCTCTCTCACTTTTGTAAAATTCATCTCTTTTTGGTTAAAAACATACTTTGAAGCAAAATTGGCCCTATGTGTGGCAAATGATTTGTCCCTTGGAATGACTTCTTGAAAAATGATGGAAACATGATGTTTATGAGTTGGAATGGCCTCATACTTGCTAAAATGACCTCCCTTAGGCCTCCTCTATTCAGCTCTACTCAGATGTCTTTGATTCCATAGCCAACCCTAGCTCAGTGGGTGAGGAAATTAGGGTTTAATGTAGGAGAAACAGTGGATTTGGGAAATTTATAGGAATGAAGGGAAGTAAAGAGGATAGGGGGCTTCTAAATTCTTAGGAAAATTTTGGGAGGTAGGGAGGGATGTTAGAAAGTAAGGGAAACTGGAATTTTAAGGATTGAGTGAGGGGAAGGGGTCCAAAAGGGCGAAACACAAGCCTAGTCTAGAAAAGCGTAAAAACCGTAACAATAAGCTAGGGTTTGTAGAAAAATGATGATTTTGAGGGATAGGAGTGATGGGAAGTGTTTAGGAAGGTATATTAAGGATAGGGGAAGGCGTAAAAGCATCATGATACAAGTTTTGTTGATGATTTAACCATGGAGGTCATGAAACCAAGAAAAATGTCCTCAAAACCCTAGGAGAGGGAAATGAAAGGAATAGGCATGGGAAAAGGTCAAGGGAGGTAGATGGAGTGTAGGTGAGTGAGGTTTTTTGACTAGGGCTACCATTAGTGAGTAAATTTTTGAATGAGGATCTAGGTGGAATGACAAAAATTTCTGAGCGAATATGAAAAGAGGAGTTTTGATCACTGATGGCAATATGCAAATACTGACACTAACATTGGCCTTATTGGGGATGACAGCTCCTTGGAGGTGTCAAGAACATCATAGACCAAGTGCAAGATAGCAATAACCTTTTAAGAGAAGATTAGTAATAACCTCTTTCTTGTCGAAACTTGCAAGATAGCAATGAATTTATCCACTTCATGCATTAACAATTGAGTTCCGATATGTCATCTACCCACCTAAATTTATCATTTGAGTAGGTAAGGGTAAGGAAACAACACAGAAGAAATAATAACTTGCAGTCTAGAAGTTTAGACAAGAAACAAAGGGAACACAGTCAGAGAATACTTCCTAATTACTGACAGTGTATAGTATACAACATATGTATCAGAAAAGAGAATCAATTCTTAAATATGATCAGCAATAACCTATGTGTTTCAAAACTTTTCAAGATAAAAATTAATATATCCATTCCAGGCATTAACCAGTGAGTAAATATATGTCATCTACTGACATTTATTAAGTGAATCATAAAAATTACATTACTCAAAGATTAAACATGCACTTCAGACTAAGTTTAAACAAAAGAATTGGGAGGATGAATCAGAGCACACTTGTGAATTATATTATTGTATAGTTTAAAACATAAGGTATCTGTCCAGGGATAAAACCATACAAAATATCAATGGAAACTCTTACAAAAACTGAATTTAATTTGAAACACAACTGTGTCTAACAATTTGAGCAAAATGGATGAAAGACACTCAGGCTCATATATAATCTACCAAAAAATACATCATCTGTATCCCCTATATATACAGTGCTGTTTATCCTTACCTGCAATAAGGAGATCAAATCGGGAGCATGTCAAGGCTCCACCTGTGTCAAAATCTGCATTAATTGAAGATGTTTCAACTCTTATTTCCTGTTTCTCTGGAACTAGGTTGTTCCTGCCCTTAGATAAAAGTGAGAGAATGCCACCCACCAAGGGACCACGTGCAACAACCTAAGGTTAAAAAACCATCAGAATTTGAAATATGAAGAATGAAATGAAAATATTGAAGAAGATCCTCTAATGCCCTTCTTATCATAAATAAAAATGATCATAATGAAATTATAATCATTATGAACTCATCAATTACAGTACTTGGCATCTTCTGACTCTCAGATAAAACTTCTTCAACCTATGTTTGAAAGAAGATTAAGATCAATATGTGCAGTAAATGACCACATACTACTTTCATTGGTTCAATACAAAGTGCAAAATGCTCTGTTGGTAAGATCATGTTCCTAGGGGAAACATATACAACCATATCTGGCATATCCTCATCCACTACTGCAGGACCAAGTATTTCACCGAGCAAAGGATTAATCCGCCTCAGGTAGATGCGACCAACATTTGGTGTTAAATCCATCTGCAATAGCCCATCCAGTAACATGTCCAATCACCAAATAATGATATTAGAAAATGAAATTGAAGAAATGATTGCTATATTTCTTGTTTCAGGTTGGATATATGCTTAAGAGTTGGAAACTAATAATTCCTTACTCCCAGTTTGATCGGATTGACCAGTTGTATCTGCATCTTCTTTGGATCAAGAAAACCTTCAGCTTTAGCTTCTGTGCATTCTGACCATAAACCCATACGCAACGGCAGAAATCCAGAAATACCATCAGTTGATTCAAATACTTGACCATTTTCAGTCGCAAAATGTCCCAAAAGCACTTCAGCAACTAGTCTCTTTCCTATTATTGCGGCCACATCTTCAGGGAGAAGAAGTTTCCCATTTATGACTTGAAGATCCCCACCTGGTGCCTTAATATTCAACGACAAATTAACATGAACAGAAGGTATAGTCATTTTTCTCTTTGAGACTCTCTTCTTTTTTTGATCTTTCAATTTCTCTCTACATATAACTGCAAGTACCAAGCGTGAAAGGCCAGAGCCTTTTTCTTCTTGTAGATCAATCATAGGAGAAGTGATCGTGCAGTCTCCTGTAGAAAAATATGCCACTTATTCTGAAACAATGAAATGATTACTACTATGCAAAAAATATAAAAATGCTATCTGCAAATAAACAATATATGAAAGTAAGCAAGTCTTCTTTGTCTATCAAAGGACTGAATTTGGTTTATGGCATTAATAATGCCAGAGGATTATAAGTAGTGGCATTAAATGAAGAATTACCATACGATGCAGCAGTAAGTTGCCATGTGTTACCCCTCATGTAGCATGAGGATTCTCCCAAGTTCCCAACTTCCAAGTAGGAGACCCTACCCAAGCAGGCTGAGTTTAATGGATTTTTGGCTTTGAAGACAAGGTCTTGGTGCCTTGATGCATAGTTGCTCATGGATTATCACTTTTTGTTAGAAGCTTGCATTTTGCACATGTGGAGTGTTTGGTGCCTTCATGGGGTTTTGTTAGCATAATGCACTCTTGGTTAACCCCTATCACAATCATAGAGGAATACCCATCAACTAAGGATCTTCCTACGTATATGATTACATCATTTCCCTAGGTGACATGGCATATTATTTCTCATTGCTACATTTGATACTCCTTGAGAAAGTGCACCCTCACTCTAATGCACATATCCCCAGAACACATGCCTAGGAAAATGGTTTTGCATTAGATGGTCGAGATATATTCTTGAGGGCCACTCCACAGTACTTGCCTTGGATCCTAGATGGTTGGTTGGGGATGATTTAGCACTTTTGTGAAAAGAACTCAAATTGTGTGTATTTTTCTAAAGTGCCCCCTTTCTTTTGCAGTTGGTTTTGGAGGTTTTTATGGCATTGGAATTAGGCACAAGGTTTTACGGGATGGCACATGGTTTTAGTTCTTTTATGTTTACTTTTGGAGAGTGTGCCACCCTTCATGCACATTCTCCTAGGTCATCCACTCTTGCGGGCCCTTGGATTATGGAGGTTTGGTTGTTTGCACATGCCCCTATGTGTTGGCACACTTGATGACGAGTTTGATTTGGTCATATTGCATAGATTGAAGTTTCATTCACAATCTTTGAATAAATCCTTGTTTCAAGGAGTTGCTTTTACAAACATTGCCAACTTTATATATATATATATATATATATATATATGTAGACCCACCTTATCTGGGATTGCTTAGCATGATTTAATTAGTGTCCATATCTTATTGGCACACATGTTGAGGCAACTCTATGTTTGAGTAGTTGTTATAACAACTAATGGACAGCTACTTGCACACTTATCTATGAGACCCACTTTTGGAGGAGTTGGATAGCTTTACTGGAGGGGCATCCTAGCTCAGGTGGAGATGTTGTTAATTACCCAACACCCTTTGTGCACCTTGAAGATATGGGGTACTCCTTGAAACCACCAAATTCACACCAACTTCTTCTCTTTGATAACAAAATCAATGCCCGGCTAATGCATGAGCAATCAAAAAGAAAGGAACTTTAAATAACCCTGTTGACCACACTTTGTCAACGTCCAAGAAGCATAGTACAAAGCACCCGACAATATTTTTCAAGGATCAATGTCATCATTCAGCTTTCAGTTTTATCATTGTAAACCCAATCTTTGAAAAAATTATTGTCAATGATGCTAGTATGACCATTAAGCCATGTAATAACACCTAGGTAAGCCTGTGATTTTTGTCAAAGGGTTTCATCCTAAGGAGTTTTCTAACCTCCCCGAATTATGTGTTTATAAACATGGATAATCGGCAAAATTTTTCTCCCAGTAATAACCCTAAAGCTAGGGTGGAATTCTTTGACGAGATCTTAGGTAAGTCCTAGTGTTTTTCGAGTCTATGTAAAAGTGTGTTTAGGAATAATTTAGTGCATGATTATTCATTTTTAGACAACATGGCTAAATTATTTTATTATAAACACACTTGGTTTCATACTAGATCATATTGTGTCGCAGAATTGGGCATTGTCTTGAGGGTCTGTGTCTAAATGTGTATTTCCCCTTCTAGGGGTTGAATTAATTTGTAATATTTTAGTGCATGGTTACTCATAGTTAGACACCATGACTAAAATATTTGAGGGTGAAAAAAATAATTAATCCCCTCTAGTAATTTAATTAATTTTTCCAAAAAATTAAATAAAAATCCTAAGCCAGAAAATTAATCAATTTTGAGTCAAAAAATTGTTTGAGAGGAATTAAATTCTCTCCAAGTGGAAAAAATAAAAAAAATTGTAGGCCAAAAAAGAATTAATTTTTGGAGGTCCTCCATCAAGGGAAAAATGGATTTTTTGAGAAAATTTGACCCCTTGGACCTTGGTGGTTAAGTCAAGGTGAACTTTTTGAGGATATTGGTCCAAAATATTATTTTTTGGATTAATAAAATAGGGGTTTAAAGAGAAATTCAATTTTTTCCTCAAAAAAAAAAAAATCAACAGTGGAGTTCAAGTTTAAAGGAATCAACGGATGAAATTATTTTGACGAGGAACAAGCTAACTAGTTGTTATTACTTATTTCCACTTGGAGGGGTTTTCTTCTCTCATTTTTGGTATAAGGAAGCTATAAAGCTCTTCATTTCATTAGGGATGATGTAATATGAATGTATGTATTGAGCCTTGCTCTATTCGAATTGTATTTCTCATAATAGAAAAACTTTGGGGTTTCAATTCATGGTGTTCTTCTATTTGTTGAACTGTGGTATGCGCTAGTAATTTTTCATGCTCTATGTTATATGCACTTCATAAATTATTATTTTATTTGCTGCAAGACGAAACATCCATTGGTACAGGTATCTTGCCTTAAGTGTTGGGTTTAGATCTACACCCATAGATCCAAATCTCTCATGATCGAACAATTTATCTTTTAAGTTTGAATAGAGATCGACAAGTACGCTAGCCCTTGGTCCCCAAATTCACAGACCGTGGAGAAGAATCGACCGTGTTTGGATTTTGAGCTTTCATTCTACAGGGTACTTTGCAGAAGCGTTTTGATTGGTGATTCATTTACATACATCATTCATTTTAAAATCTCTCAAAAAATTTAATCTCTTTCTCTTGTGCTATAACAAAATTTACATGCTAATAAGGGTAAATTTTATTTTGTAAATAGTGTAAATATTTGTAAATAATTTTTCTAACCCTTGTATTTTAAATCTAACCCATTTTTAATTTTGTATAGCATTTGGGGTTTGGGATTTTAAATTTGAATTTTTTGTATATATTGGGTATTTGGGTTCTCCATTTTTTCATTTTGCAGGTGAAAAATCAGGCTCTTGAAGATCCGAAGGCTGATATAGGCCCTAAAGGGTAAGATCTAGCCCTTCCAACTCCTAGCAACTCAACGTCCAACTGAAAAAAGGAGGCCGCAGCCCTTGGAGGAGGGTTTCATCACCTTTTTGAGGGTTTGTCTCTGGTTTGTAGGGGTCCAAGTCCCTTTTGGGGTAGCCGCAAGCCCTAGGAGGGCTATTCTCCCTTAACCGCAGGCTCTAAGAGCCTTGTTGGCCTAGCGGCAGCCTATCTAGGCCTAGCCACGTCCCTTTGTGGGCCTTTCTTGCTCATCTGTGGCCCTTTGTGGGTTTTTTCCCCAAGTGGCAACCCTCTAGGGCTTAGCCACAGGCCCTAAGGGCCTTCCCTTGACTTGCCGCAGGCCTAGACGACCTCATTTAGGGCAGCAACAACCCTTAGAGGACTATCCCTCCTATTTGTAGCTCTTAGAGGGGGTCTTCCCTTAGTCGTTGCCCTTATTGGGCATTTTCTTTCCATCGTTGGTCATTTTTCAACATATTTGTGGGGTTTTAAAATTTTGTAATATTCCTACTTAGGAAATACAGTGATAAACAAAGCATAAATTCACATTTTTAATGTGTATTGAGTATTTGTTGATCATTTTATTTTTTTGTGTATAAATTGTATTTTTTTTGCATATCATTGTTTGTTTAAGTTTGGAACATTACATAATTTGACACCTAATGCACTAGTCTCATACTTAAGAAATTCTTAAATATAATCAAATTGTGCTAAATAATCTTAACTTGTCAATTATCTTCAACCAAGTTGCTAGGTCATTCAGTTGTGTCTCTCGAACTCATCGTTTCATCCATAGGGACTACCCCCCCTTAGCCGGTTGTAGGGAGACAGCTTAAACGGAGAGGGTCGGGATCAGAGTAATAGCCCCTACCCTGAGCGTTGTCGCATCCACGAGCGACAACAATCCCAACCCAAATGAGCAATAAATCACTTCATCTTTAAAGGGTAATTGATGCATAAATAAAATCTCATAGCTTAAGCTATGCAAGAAAAAGAAAAGCAATGAAGAAAAAGGTGCACAAGAGGGGTGGTAAAAATAGACAAAGGAAAAGGGTAACTTAGGTCCCACAATTACTCCCTCTTCACATTATAATTCTCAGTAATGATGGAATTTCATAAACGGTATAAAGATTGTGGCATCCTCCGTGAATTAAACCCCCACCATGCCACTGACCACTTGCACCTAATGATTGATGGGTCGGCCTAGGAAATTGTTCCTCCCCATAGGGTTGGAAGCACCTAATAGGGCCTTTGGATAACCCTATGATATCTAAGCACGATAACTTGTTTACAAAACCTAAGCTAAGAAGACATTTGTATGAAGTACTTTAATGCCTTCTGCGTTAGATATGGCTCACTGTGAAACACTTATAATTACTTTACCGATGATGATGATATCACTTGATTTTGAGAGTAAGTTTCATATGCTTGCTATTAATTTGGCATCTCGGGGAGAAATTCCCTCCTTTGGACAGTCTTCCTCATCAAGAAAGACCCCTCCTAGCCCTTGGAAGAATTTAATTTGATCAAGGAAAAATATATTTTATTATGGAAACCCACATGTGCACAAAAGTACAAGTTCACTTTAAAGAAAAATTGGACACACTTGGAAGCATATAAATACAAGTCAAGTGACCCTCATTTGGATATCATTATCAAGCATCTTCTTCTCTCTTTTTTGTTTTGGCTTGCACAGGTTTGAGGTTGGTTCGCAAATTTGGTTCGTACAGGTTCAAAATTGCAAGGTCTAAGCTCGCACTTGTGAAGAAGGGTTTTGGTCTGTGGCCGCAGGGTTGGAACATGGAAATCTCGGTTGTAGCCGCATGCATACAAGGTTCTCCCTGTGTAATGTCCCTTCCTAAATTAATTTGGAACAAGATTAATCTCTATATTTTGGGGCCAATTTTGGAGGAGAAGGGCCCATTCGATTTTATTAGGACCCATTCAAATTTATTAGGAGATTTAGACTTTAGTAGCAAGTTAATTTGGTTTGGTTAAGTTATACGTGGGGGCCACCCACACTAGGAAAAGACGCACTCCCTAGTTCGAATTGCATGAGAGGGGAAGACGATGGTTAAGTGAGGGACCCACGATGGAGGGAGAATGGAGGGTAAAGAGATCCACGAAATCTATAAAAGGAAGGCAACACTCCTCATTTGATCATCTTTGGCATATCAAATTTCTCTTTGGTTGCTCGAGCTGCTTAGCCGAGTCACTTGCTATTTAGCAAGAGTTCTTCAAGCAGAGAGCTCACCCTTTCTTTGGGTGACTTCAAGTGCCACCCTATAGAGGTTCATCTGCATTCTTTCGGAGGAAGTTTTCATTATGATTTCCAACAGTTGTATCATGTGTCTCCAGGTGGTGCGTATTCCTAGAGGACACAGTGATGAGAGGCCGAGTTGTGATTTTGATATCTTTTAGAGGAGCTTTGGCTGAGAGAAATTCTGAAAGGGAGGCTTGGGTGTTTTGCTGCATTTTGGGCGAGTTTTGGAGCTGAGAGAGCTTCTAGTCAATAGGGTTTTCGCACTTCCTGGGCTAGTGCAGAGGGAGAATATTGTGCACACGTGGGAGGTGGAATTTCAGCAAGTGGAGGTGATTGTTGCTCTTCCAGAGCATTGGAGGAGGATTTTGTTGGTATATTTGTAGGCCATGAGCTTCAGCAGTCTTAGAGGGCGTAGGGCCTCTTGGGGGTCGATTTTGGGATGTTGGAACCAAACCAAACCATTTCTGGGTTTTGGTGGGTTTTGGTCAAGGAGCTTGGGGTTAATTTTGCAACATTTTCTGAGCACCAGGGGTGGGGTTTTTAGCAGTCTCTTTTCAACCAACAGTGCAGTATTCTGGGCAACGCAGAGCATCATTGGAGCAGTTATTAGCAGCATTTGAGATTATTGTTTCATCACCTGGGTCCTGTCACGCTTTCCATTGAGGCAAGCCCAAGTGCACTTTCTCCATTGGATTAATAAAATGCCTTTGTTGGTTCTTGCTTCTGGAGTTTTTATGTGTATTCGCTGAATGTTTAAAATTTCTGGTGTTGTATTTGTTTTTGCTTTACATATCACTATTTATCCAAGTTTGGAACATTACAGTGGTATCAAAGCTCAGATCTTGGATCAGCTATGGGGGATTTTCCTATGAGTGAGAAGGACCGACAGAATATTACTTATAGGAGGCAAAGGTACTGGAGCAAGCAGAGGGAGTTCAAGATCACTCCAAACACAGAGGATCGTGGGAGGTAGTGGTAACAGAAGACATGGGGGAGACCAAGTAGAGAAGAGATTACCTTTGACAGTCTCTTGAAGGCTCTTAGTGATTTGGCAAAGGGGCAGATGGAGATGTTGGATGAGATCAAAATGCAAAAACGAGAGTGGAGCACTCATTGAGAGTTTCTATTTGGATAGACTTCGAGGTGTGAAAATTTGTGAATCCCACCCGAATCTACTACTGCAGCAACTAATTAAACTTCTCCTATTTGTTAATTTCTTAAACAAATTATCGACTGCTTCCTACAACAAATATCGAAACTAATACAATTGCAGCCTTCACTTAATTAATTAATTTGCCCAAAACAAGTACAGAACAATAGAGAAAAATATACAAGTGACAGTACTTTTTGGACAAATGTCCCCGGAAAAACCCAATGCGGGAAAACTGGTGCAGCAGCTCTAAGGGTTTTTATTATTATGCAGTAATTCTTTGAATACAACTCTGGATGCCCTTCCGGTAATCCAGTTACAGATAAATAAACTGGCAGAAGAAACTTGTGAGATTACCTCACTCTACCCGACAAGTCCCGGCTGATCCGACAACTTAACCAACATATCCTCGACTATCTCTACGTTGCCCTTGCGTGGGCCCTGCATCAGCCTCTAGGCTCTACGTCAGCTCTGTGCGGGATCAATTTGCTCTCTCGAAGCTCTGACGTCAACCCTCTCGGCTCAGACGTCAAACCCTCCTACAAATTTCGGACTTCTGCTGGAAGGACTGCACTGCCTTTGCGTGAGCCCTTTTGGCTCAACATCAACCCTTTTTGGGTCCTGTGTTGCCTCCTCCTGGTGTTTCTCTACTGCGTATTCTGGCTCAAGAGAAGATTCTCCAACCAAATTATCCCTGCCCCTCACTACACAAGCTCATTACCGAAATTCTCCCGGCAACTCCTCTACTCTACTTCAAAAAATCAAATTTCTGAACTCTCTGTGTGGCTTTCCAAATGACCCTCAAGCCTCCTTAAATAATCTCCTCGTTGACATTCAATGACCCAGATTAGAAGCTAATCAATGGCTCTGATCATTTTTGCTTGATCCTCGTCTTCTTCTAGAAGTTACACCCACGGTTTATATTAATACCCTTTAATTATTTTATTTTGCTAAGTTTAGACTTAGAGTCCCTTTAAAAATAATTAATTATTTTAATAAAACTGTCTCCAGGTGGAATTTCCCAAAACGATTTCTGGGTATTGGAGAATGTATGTGTCTAAGCCTCCCTACAAAATTTGAGACTTAGAGCACATCCGATGCTACCAGAAATCAACACGTGGGCCTCTCAACAACTTGATCATCTGTCACCCACTGCGCAACCTCCATCATCGAGTGGGCCAACTCGAGCCACTCTACCTTCTTCTTACCTTTGGCACAAGGTGAACTAGGAGGGGTTGAGGATCAATCACCTAAGGGGGAGCATTTCAGGAGTGCCATTCCATGGGAGAAGACTTCAGAGGCACTATCTTTCAGAGACTTTTGCCAACTCAAACAGAATGAGAAGGGGAAGGGCTATGGAGCCCATGGTATGCAAAGTTATAAGCTGCAGCGCACCATTAGGAAGATGTACTTTCCCACCTACGATGGCACTACCAAGTGCACAGCATGTGATTGGCTGGAGAAGCTAGACACATATTTCCAACTCAACAAGATAACAGAGGTAGAGGCCATTAAAATGGCCACATTGCATTTGGAGGGGGAGTGTTAAAATTGGAAACTAGCGCCAAACTCCATGAGGATCACCTTATTCATGGTTGACAATATTTTATCTAGATTCCTCTTGTCGAGAGGTGTAGGATTGATCTAAAGATCATCCGATTCCATCAAGTATTCATGGAGTTATGAATTTATTTGTGTTATAAGACAAATTGTCAAGTCGGCTAGCAACTTGTGTAGGCACAGAAGCCCAATAGTCATGTCTATTCATCATCTACGTTTTAGTATAAATAGGAGAGGACTTGAAGTCATTTTGGACACACACTCTTCATGTGATCTCCTCCTCTCCACGTCTTTGGGTTTTTGGTGAAGGAGAGAGACACTAAGAGTACGTTGGGATAAGTAGATGATGCTCTAGTCGCAGTTGTTGATGCCGCTGATGCCGATGATGCTAATGCCGCTGATGTTGATGCTGATGATGCTAATGCCGCTGATGCCGATGATGCTGATGCCAATGATGCTGATGCCGCTAATGTCGATGATGCTGATGCCGCTGATGTCGATGATATTGATGCCGCTAATGCCGATGCCACTGATGCCGATGATGGTGATGCCGCTGATGCCGATGATACTGATGCCGATCATGCTGATGCCGATCATGCTGATGCCGCTGATGCTGATGTCACTGATGCCGATGATGCTGATGCCGCTAATGCTGATGTCATTGATCTAGGGTTTGCTGCTGCTGATATAAATCATATTTTTGTACTATTTCTCTCTACTGAATTATTGAAGATAAAAGAAGATTTGATCAAAGGGTTTCCCCATATTGGGGTTTGTCCCTGGCTAGCTGCCACATCTTGTGTCTCTTGTCTTGGCTTGTTTTTTGTTGATCGTTTAATGTTCTATCTGCACTTTATTTATGTACATCTGATTGCTAATTTGTGGATAATAATAAGAAAGATAAGTAAACTGCTCTAAGTATAGAACATACCATAATTTATCATGGTATCAGAGCTGAGGTGACGACAAAGCCCAAGCAACAGCAAGAGCAATCACTGAAGAGAAGGTTGGCAAGGCTATCTAAAAAGAACTATGGGGTCCTCAACACTCTTCCTTGTCGAAGACAAGCTCCGTGAAAAGTCTGACTATCACGGATGGAAGATGTCTCTCGATCTGACTTTAGAAGATCAAGAAGTGTTGGACCATGTGAGAGGCAATATTGTTGAGCCTCCATCAAATGCATCCGTTGCTGCTAGGAACAAATGGAAATCCAGAGAAGTCAAAGCAAAGAAGATCATCCGAGACTCTATCGACAAGCGCTTGGTGGCCTATGTTTCTAAACTGAACACCTCCAAGGAAATCTACAATAGACTGGATGTATTATATGTACCTGATCTCAAAAAGAACCTGGTGTCCATTTCCGCAATGGAAGACAAAGGCTACAAGGTTGCTTTCAGCGATGGCAAGGTCCGTGTATGGAAAAATAATATTAAAGATGCCTTCACTCTTGGATTTGATTCATTGTATCAGGTCAGAGGAAGTCCGCTAGGTGTCATGTCTTGTGACACATCTCTTCAGTCCGAACTATGGCATCAGAGGTTTGCTCACCTTCATTATAAAGCTCTACCTGATGTAAGAAAAATGGTGACCGGGATGCCCGAGTTCAGAATAGAGCAAGAAGGTGTATGTCCCGGATGTGCCAATGGAAAGCTAAAAAGGGGACCATTCCCCTCAAGCCAAACCAAGACCTCCGATATATTGCAGTTAGTTCACTTAGACATATCTGGTATGATTCCTATGAACTCCTTGGGAGGATATTCATATTACCTCACTCTTATAGATGACTATTCTTGCAAGACTTGGATATACTTCTTGAAAAAGAAGGATGAAGTGTTCTCCTGGTTTCGACACTTCAAAGCCTTGATCGAGAATCAAACCGAAAAGAAGATCAAGATTTTAAGGACTGATAATGGGATTGAATATGAATCTAATGAGTTTCATGACTTTTGTAAAGAGGCTGGCATTAAGAGGGAGACTACTACACCATACACTCCTGAACAGAATGGTGTGGCGGAAAGGAAGAACTGTACGATTATGGAAGTTGTCCATGCTATGCTTCATGATCAAAGACTTTCGAAGTTTCCATGGGCCGAAGCTACAAACACCGCCATATATATACAAAACCGATGTCCCCATCAAGCATTGGGTTCCAAAACTCCTGAAGAAATGTTCACCGGTAAGAAACCTAATGTATCTCATTTTAGAATTTTTGGAAGCCTTGTATATTTTCATGTGCCCAAAGAGAAAGGGAATAAATTGGGTGCATCTGGGAGGAAAGGAATCTTCGTGGGCTATAATGAAAATACTAAGGGATATAGAATCTATGTAGCCGGTCAAAGGGAAGTTGTGATTAATCATGATGCCACCTTTGACGAAGATATGGCTCTCAGCAAGGTGAACAATCTTCCTATTGTGAGGAGCTCTCAAGAAGCTAACACCAGGGAACTGAAAGAAAAAGATGATGAAACAATGCCCGATGTCGAAGAACCCATAGATCCTATTGATCCTCCTCCACCTGAGCCTTCCTCCTCTAGGAAGAGGCCTTCATGGCTTAGGGGGACACTTGATGATGGAAGTACGGAAAAGTATAAGGCTCGTTTTGTCGCTCGTGGCTTCTCCCAGAAGGAAGGTATAGACTATGACGAGATATTTGCACCTGTTGCCAGATATACCACCATCCGCTCAATCATAGCCCTTGCGGCTTCACAAGGATGGAAACTACATCAGATGGATGTCAAGACCACGTTCTTGCATGGTTCGATCAAAGAAGAGGTCTACGTTGAGCAACACGAAGGATTTGAGATTTATGATCGAAAATCTCATGTGTGCAGGTTGAAGGCAGCCCTCTATGGGCTGAAGCAAACACCCCAAGCATGGTATGAGAGGATCGTTAGCTACTTGATGAAGCTGGGATTCACTAGGAGTGAATCCAATCCCAACCTTTACTTTAAGGTTGAAGATGACAAACCTTTCATACTGGTGTTGTATGTTGACGACCTCTTTCTAACGAGCGCAGACCCTCTCATTCACAAATGTAAGAGGGAGTTGGCTTCTGAATTTGAAATGAAGGACCTAGGACTGATGCACTATTTCCTAGGACTTGAAGTTTGGCAGAAGCCAAGGGAAATTTTCCTATCTCAAGGAAAATATGTGGTGAAGATATTGGAAAGATTTGGTATGGTGGACTGCAAGCCTGTAACTACCCCGATGGAGCTTGACTTCAAAAAGTTAAGTGGTAGTGCTGCTGGACCTATTTTACGAAATGCCACTGAGTATTGTCAACTCATCAAAGCATTAATGTTCTTAGTGAACTCCCGTCCAGATATATGCTTTGCAGTCAACATATGGTTGAACCTCACCGCATACATTGGATTGGTGCCAAGAATCTGTTGAGATATCTTCGTGGCACAATTACTTATGGGTTAAGATACACTATCAGAGATGTGAGACTACTTGGGTATACTGATGCTGATTGGGCAGGCAGTGTGGTGGACCGAAAGAGCACTTATGGGTGTTGTTTCTCTTTGGGATTTGCTTTGATATCCTAGATGAGCAGGAAGCAGAAGTCGGTGGCTTTGAGCACCGCCGAGGCAGAGTATATTGCTGCTAGCATGGCCTCCTGTGAGGCAGTCTGGTTGTGAAAGCTATTCAGTGAGCTATTTGGATTTACATTGGATACCATCGTGATTCTATGTGATAACCAGAGCAAGATCCGTTTATCAGAAAATCACGTATTTCATGATCGCTCCAAGCATATCGATATCAGATACCACTATATTCGAGATGTGGTGCAGCGAGGAGCAATAAGGCTCCAACATATCGGTACAGATGAACAGGTCTCCGACATTCTGACAAAACCCTAGGAAAGGTCAAATTCCTGACTTCCCGAAAACGACTTGATGACGTTCAGAGACCCTCTGATGAGGGTCATGTATGATGTATTGAGCTCTGGGAGCTCCAGGGGGGTGCAGGGTACTTCTTGGAGCGACATATGACCACAAGGTGACTCACCATCCCCTGTTGGTGCATTTTGTACAGGGTAAAAGGTTCAACCTTCCCCTGTGACAACTCGTGGCGACTATGGAACAGGATGATTAGTTCCCCTATGGGCTAGGATGATTCGTTATCCGTGGCGACTATGGAACATGACGATTAGTTCTCCTGTGGACCAGGATGATTCGTTCTCCATGGCAACTATGGAACAAGATGATTCATTCTCCTGTGGGCTGGATGATTCGTTCTCAGTGGCAACTATGTAACAGGATGATTAGTTCTCCTGTGGGCCAGGATGATTCATTCTCTGTGGCGACTATGGAACAAGATGATTCGTTCTCCTGTGGGCCTGGATGATGTGTTATCCATGGCGATTATGGAACAGGATGATTAGTTCTCCTGTGGGCCAGGATGATTCGTTCTCTGTGGCGACTATGGAATAAGATGATTAGCTCTCCTGTGGACCTGGATGATGTGTTCTCCATGGCGATTGTGAAATAGGATGATTCATTCTCCTGTAGGCCAAGATGATTAGTTCTCCGTGGCATCCACTGGACAGGATGATTCGCTCTCCTGTGGACAGGATGATTCACTCTCCTGTGGACAAGATGATTCGCTCTCTTGTGGGACAGGATGATTCGCTCTCCTGTGGACAGGATGATTCGCTCTCCTCTGGATAGGATGATTCGCTCTCCTCTGGACAAGATGATTCGCTTTCTTGTGGGACAGGATGATTCGCTCTCTTGTGGACAGGATGATTCGCTCTCCTGTGGACAAGATGATTAGCTCTCTTGTGGGACAGGATGATTCGCTCTCCTGTGGACAGGATGATTAGTTCTGTCGAGGCATCCTACCCATGCAGTTTGGGACTCATGGGAAGTACCTCTCATCTGATCAATGAGCAAGGAAATGAGGATAGGGACCATAGTAGTTGTTGTCGCGCGGATTGGCACGACAACGCTCAGACCGGGGGCTGTCACTCTGATCCCCGATCCCTCCGTTTAAGCCTGTCTCCCGCGGCTAAGGGGGGTAGTCCCTGTGAGATGATGAGACCAACTGTCGACCAGTTGGTTGGGAGACACGAGATACGATATAAAAAGCACTCGATGGATTTGATTAATTTAGCAGACCAGTGCCTTAAGAGATTGTGGTTAAAACGATTACTTGTTAAATGATATAAAAATATGGACCATGAACAGCAATCATCTATCATCAGCTAAATCACAATGCTCTTAGAATGACCAAAACGATATCCAGCAATTGAGAATTTTCAAAAAAATGAATGCTTTAAACCACCATGAATCATAACCATTAACCAGATATCAATTTCGCATCTCGACTTGAAAATTTAGATCTCAGCATGAAAGATACGACAATTCCCGAAAATGACTGGATCTGACGAAGAGAATTTTCTATATTTTTTTATTTTATTTTTTTAAAAAATCTAAAAAATGAAAACTAGAAATTATTCAAAAAAAACTAAACTATATTAAAAATAAAACTAAACCTAAATTAATTTAAATAAATGCTTCTTTTTTTTTATATTTTTAAAACAAAAATTAAATTTCAAATTTAGACTAAAACCTACCTCTATAACTAAAACCTAACAAAAAAAACTTTTATGAATTTTTTATTTAAAAAATAAAAAAAACAAAAATTTATTTTTTTTAATTTTTATATTTTTTATTAAAACAAAACTTTATAATAAAACCTAAACGTAAAACTAAAAAATTAAATCTAAAATCAACCAAACATAAAAATGAAAGTCGATATATATACTTTGACCCCATTTTTTTGTTTTGTTAAATTTTTATGAATATATATCCAAATGGACTCAACTAAAATGACTTACGTTAATGAAATTTAAAAAAAAAGAAAAACGAAATTTCCTTACCTGATGCCCACGCGTGAAAATGTTTAAAGCATATTCAGAAATTACCTTACTCATGAGACACTTTGCCCGCGTGGATGGTTTGAAATTTGCAGACGGAAGCTGGGAGGTATCTCTCTGCGTGTTTGTAGACGCGCGATGCCACTGATCTGAACACTGCGGATGCCGATTTGAGGTGCGGAACAGGTTTAAGGTCTGATCGGATACGAAATGAAGTCGATTTACCTTGTGCTTATCATGCCCTTGCCTCAGTCGATGCAGGCCAAACGGAAATGCGTGGCCAGTCAGTTCTTTGCTAAGTCGAATCCATATTAAAGCACAATGCTGATGCCAGAAAACGCAGGAGAGTCAGCCGATCACCGGAGTTTGAAGGCTGGCGTAATGAAAACTCGTTTTCCTTGCTCACGGATGCACTTTGACGGACAAGCATACAGATTTATAGCTTCCAAAATTACTCAATACAGCACACAGTATGTCAGCTGGCGTTTGCTGAGTAATTGAACTGTTTCACGTGAGACTTTGCCGAATGCATACGCGTGATGGCCTGCAATGATGGGTTCAAAGACGTAAACCCTCCGTGACCTTACCATGGAAAATCTCAAGCACGATTCCTCTGGTCCGACTGTGTTATCAAAAGTTCATATACAACAGACAAATCTCCCAAAAGAAAAGGACCCAGTTGATGGCAGAGACGTAGATTATTTCCGAGATTTAATGCGTAAATGCCACCATCTATTCACTTGAATGCTGGGAGCAGATGCAAATGTTTCGTTGCTTGGATCTGGCTTGGTCCTCAGATCGATATTTGATATTTGCTTCTGCTCACCTGAAATCACCCAAAAATAATATGTACAAAAAAAAAAAACAAAATCAAAACCCTAAATAAACCTGACCTAAGCAAAACTAAAATTGAAACCCTAAGACAGCTGATTAATTTACAAATTTGGCCCCTTAACAGCCAGATTTAGCAGTAAGCACAGAAAATATTTTAAGAATAAAAATTTGAGGTTTTCACTGTGAAGAACTTCAGAAAAATATCTCATGCAAATCAGATAAATAAACCGAATGATAGACCCAGGATCAAATCCAACTGGGCTCAGCAAAAAATGCTTGCGGGAGTTGGCTGGTTCAGCCGAGAACTTCCCCGAACGCCCACAAAATTTCCTTCAATGATGTTTTCTGCACAGCTCAAAACAACCGTCAATAAAGAGGGCAAAAATGCTGCTAGATCTCAGGAAGTAATGGAGATACCTGCCATCACTTCAGAAACCCTAACAGCACCCAAACCCTAGCAAGTGAGCAAGATACCTGTACCCACAATACTCTACAAAAGCTATTATTAATGGCTGAAAAGAAAATATGCAGAAAATTAAACGATCTCACAGCATTTCAAGAGAGTAACACCAGCAAGATATGGACCCCAAAGTCTTCTTTTATTAACCAGAAACAGATTTACAAGAGAGCTTCTTCAATCTTAGACTCACAGATCCAATGATCTGAAATGACCCCTAGCACCCTATTTAAAGGAAATGATCCCAACGGCTAGTTCGAGTGATCCATGTAGAAATGATCTCGACCGTTGATGAGGATCAAGACATCTCTTGATCTCATCCGTCGATTTATTCACTTAAAATATTATTATTTTATTAGTTAGGGTTTTTGCTTTATTTTTATTTTTTTTTATTTTTTATTATTTTTTATTTTTATTTTTTTTTTTATTTTTATTCATTTTTTTAATTTTTTAATTCATTTTAAAATGTATCATCGAACTAAGCCTTCGGAAACATCACCTAGGACCTAGGACTTAGGACTCATGAGGGGATTTAAAACATTTTTCGACCCTCAGGACACATTTCATGATGATTTTTTACAATTTACATCTCAAGGGGACAAACCCACTTAATACAGACCCTCACAAATCCCCCAGCTCTGCGACACAACTATAATCTAGCAGATCAACACACTAGGATTCTCCTAAAATTCTAATGACAAAATCCATCCCGGCTTTGGGGTCAGGTTTGAAGGAAAACTCTGCCGATCCATGGATCGGTGAGACGAAAAACCTTCCGGGACGTAGATTACCACTAGAAAGTTAGGTCCACCTAGGCAATTCACATACACGACTCATATCTGCTAAGATTATTTACAATTAATACATGCAGACTGGATTTACAATTGGATTCATCAAGCTGCTGATGACTGCTGGATGGCACGGACACGCTGATCAGGTGCTGCCCCTTTCTGCCAAGAAAAAGGGGTGTACTGCATGGGTAGTTGACCAGTAGAGGTCAACATCTGGCTCTACTTGGGGACACGTTGTTGCTTGCAGGAATGTGAGAATCCAGAATCTGCATCCATACAACACAAGAATAAGTAGCGTCCATCCAAAAATCAGCATATACATTAAGCACAGGAAAGATAAAAGCTCTTCATTTATTAACTATCTAAAGCAGAAATGAAAATGCGGAAAAACAAGGAGTAGGGTTAGAAATACGATACAAAAGATGCCCCATGGCATCAGATGTGTTCAATAAAGTGCATACTGAGCATTTGCTTGCTTTCAGGCAAATCTGTCGGCTGCTTGTCGGATGTACCATGTCCAATTCTGCATAAGGTAGGACTTTTTCCTATCCGAAAATCAAGCTGCTCACGGCCGTCTAATGCGTCAAATCTTCTTCTCTTTTTCTTTCTCTTACGCTTTTTCTTTCTGGCAGGTTCAATTACTGATGACCTGGAACTTTCTGTTTCAAAACTATCAGATGAAGTATGCGTGATATGTCTTTCTTTATCCTGCATCTGATCTTTATCATTCTTAAGTCTGTCCGGATCACCTTCAATTAACCATCTTTCAATCGAATCAATAATCTCCTCATAATAAGATGGAGCTTGTTGCAACAAATGAGAAGGCTCTTGATCTGTTGATGTTCCCTGGTTTCTCTCATTTTCCAATTGCTGAAACCTTTGAACCTGTATTTTAAATGCATCTATCTGACTAGAGTGTTCAACCTTTATAGCGCTGATTTGTCTGGCATGGTGTTCTTGCATATCTTTTATTACTTTAACATTTCCTTCCTTTATGTTCATCAAGCAATGCTGTATGGAATTTATTTCTTCTCTGTGATTCGTTTGCATGTCAGCCAACTGATTATTATGATTGAATGTCATGATAGTCATTTCCTCATCCATAGTGAATAACTTATTTTGCATAGAGTCAATTTCCCTATCATGATCAGCTTTCATGGTCACCATATTTTCCTCTAAGACTGACATCTTGCTTTGCATGATTCTAATTTCTGTTTCACATTTAGTTTTTATGGCCTCAATTTCCTTAGCATGCTGATTTTGCGTGACCTCAATCTCCCTATTACGTTTTTCCAGGTGGGTGCATAAAGTTTTCACATCATTGACATAATTAGTTTGATTGATTTCCATATTTCTTACCAACATCATTAGATCTCGTAAAATTTGTTTTTGCTCTTCCCTCTCATTGTCATTTGTCCCTGATTTTCCACTATGATGATCTGCAATATTTCCGGTTGATGACACATTCTGATCTTGAAAACTTTCTTCAACAGCTTGACCTTTAATATGATTGCTTTCTTCCTTTTGCACAAATTTAGAGGTAGAAGGCAAGCTGTTTGGACTATCATATCTATCTTTAAAAGCATTGAGAATGTCTTGTAAAGAAGTGAAAAAATCATTAGGAAAATTATTAAACCAATTCAAGGCATCACCCTCTAAAGAATGGACAAATAGACGCATCTTGAAATCTTAATGATTATATTGAGGAAATCTACAATATAAGATCATTACACAAGTAAACATGTTTAAATGCTTTCTAACAGCGACCGAATCACCACCCGAGAACTTAAATAATTTACCAACGGCCTCTTTCGGAAGATCATGGAGATTATCAGTAAAATGACATGGTTTAAATGAATAATCCATGATGAACAATAAGGGATCAAATGGATGATAGAAGGAGATTTCTGCTCAAGAAAATTAAGAGATGAAAGAAGTGGAGTCGCCACCTGAACAATGAATCTGATTCTAGGATCCAAAAAGTAACCACAAGCAGATATGAGGAAAGATTTTTGTCTGGGAAAAATGAGAAAGTGGAGTCGCCACCCAAACAAGAAACAAACCGAAGAGATGCTACTGATATGGCGAAAAATAAGGCAATGAAAGATCCAAATGATAACCCCCAAAGGTCGAATCTGCCAGCTCAAAATGAGAGATGAGAAAGATGAGAAGGTGAATGTCGATGAAAACCTCCAGGAACAGAAAAACTCTATCCCCGGCAACGACGCCAAAAAATGTTGGCGTTGCCGGGCCAGATGAAAAGATAAGAAATGAGAAAAATGATTGTCGTTTTGAAAACACTGAGAAAAAGTGTCCCCGGCAACGGCGCCAAAAAATGTTGGCGTTGCCGGCTCAAACGAATGATAGACAGATGAACGATGAATGATGAAAAGATTTTGAAACACCAAGGACAGAAAAACTCTATCCCCGGCAGCGGCGCCAAAAAATGTTGTCGCGCAGATTGGCACGACAACGCTCAGACCGGGGGTTGTCACTCTGATCCCCGATCCCTTCGTTTAAGCCTGTCTCCCGCGGCTAAGGGGGGTAGTCCCTGTGAGATGATGAGACCAACTGTCGACCAATTGGTTGGGAGACACGAGATACGATATAAAAAGCACTCGATGGATTTGATTAATTTAGCAGACCAGTGCCTTAAGAGATTGTGGTTAAAACGATTACTTGTTAAATGATATAAAAATATGGACCATGAACAGCAATCATCTATCATCAGCTAAATCACAATGCTCTTAGAATGACCAAAACGATATCCAGCAATTGAGAATTTTCAAAAAAATGAATGCTTTAAACCACCATGAATCATAACCATTAACCAGATATCAATTTCGCATCTCGACTTGAAAATTTAGATCTCAGCATGAAAGATACGACAATTCCCGAAAATGACTGGATCTGACGAAGAGAATTTTCTAAATTTTTTTTTTTTTTTTTTTTTTTTAAAAATCTAAAAAATGAAAACTAGAAATTATTCAAAAAAAACTAAACTATATTAAAAATAAAACTAAACCTAAATTAATTTAAATAAATGCTTTTTTTTTTTTTTTTAAAACAAAAATTAAATTTCAAATTTAGACTAAAACCTACCTCTATAACTAAAACCTAACAAAAAAAACTTTTATGAATTTTTTATTTAAAAAAAAAAAATAAAAAAAAAAAATAAAAAAACAAAAATTTATTTTTTTTAATTTTTATATTTTTTATTAAAACAAAACTTTATAATAAAACCTAAACGTAAAACTAAAAAATTAAATCTAAAATCAACCAAACATAAAAATGAAAGTCGATATATATACTTTGACCCCCTTTTTTGTTTTGTTAAATTTTTATGAATATATATCCAAATGGACTCAACTAAAATGACTTACGTTAATGAAATTTAAAAAAAAAAGAAAAACGAAATTTCCTTACCTGATGCCCACGCGTGAAAATGTTTAAAGCATATTCAGAAATTACCTTACTCATGAGACACTTTGCCCGCGTGGATGGTTTGAAATTTGCAGATGGAAGCTGGGAGGTATCTCTTTGCGTGTTTGTAGACGTGCGAGGCCACTGATCTGAACGCTGCGGATGCTGATTTGAGGTGCGGAACAGGTTTAAGGTCTGATCGGATACGAAATGAAGTCGATTTACCTTGTGCTTATCATGCCCTTGCCTCAGTCGATGCAGGCCAAACGGAAATGCGTGGCCAGTCAGTTCTTTGCTAAGTCGAATCCATATTAAAGCACAATGCTGATGCCAGAAAACGCAGGAGAGTCAACCGATCACCGGAGTTTGAAGGCTGGCGTAATGAAAACTCGTTTTCCTTGCTCACGGATGCACTTTGACGGACAAGCATACAGATTTATAGCTTCCAAAATTACTCAATACAGCACACAGTATGTCAGCTGGCGTTTGCTGAGTAATTGAACTGTTTCACGTGAGACTTTGCCGGATGCATACGCGTGATGGCCTGCAATGATGGGTTCAAAGACGTAAACCCTCCGTGACCTTACCATGGAAAATCTCAAGCACGATTCCTCTGGTCCGACTGTGTTATCAAAAGTTCATATACAACAGACAAATCTCCCAAAAGAAAAGGACCCAGTTGATGGCAGAGACGTAGATTATTTCCGAGATTTAATGCGTAAATGCCACCATCTATTCACTTGAATGCTGGGAGCAGATGCAAATGTTTTGCTGCTTGGATCTGGCTTGGTCCTCAGATCGATATTTGATATTTGCTTCTGCTCACCTGAAATCACCCAAAAATAATATGTACATAAAAAAAAAACAAAATCAAAACCCTAAATAAACCTGACCTAAGCAAAACTAAAATTGAAACCCTAAGACAGCGGATTAATTTACAAATTTGGCCCCTTAACAGCCAGATTTAGCAGTAAGCACAGAAAATATTTTAAGAATAAAAATTTGAGGTTTTCACTGTGAAGAACTTCAGAAAAATATCTCATGCAAATCAGATAAATAAACCGAATGATAGACCCAGGATCAAATCCAACTGGGCTCAGCAAAAAATGCTTGCGGGAGTTGGCTAGTTCAGCCGAGAACTTCCCCGAACGCCCACAAAATTTCCTTCAATGATGTTTTCTGCACAGCTCAAAACAACCGTCAATAAAGAGGGCAAAAATGCTGCTAAATCTCAGGAAGTAATGGAGATACTTGCCATCACTTCAGAAACCCTAACAGCACCCAAACCCTAGCAAGTGAGCAAGATACCTGTACCCACAATACTCTACAAAAGCTATTATTAATGGCTGAAAAGAAAATATGCAGAAAATTAAACGATCTCACAGCATTTCAAGAGAGTAACACCAGCAAGATATGGACCCCAAAGTCTTCTTTTATTAACCAGAAACAGATTTACAAGAGAGCTTCTTCAATCTTAGACTCACAGATCCAATGATCTGAAATGACCCCTAGCACCCTATTTAAAGGAAATGATCCCAACGGCTAGTTCGAGTGATCCATGTAGAAATGATCTCGACCGTTGATGAGGATCAAGACATCTCTTGATCTCATCCGTCGATTTATTCACTTAAAATATTATTATTTTATTAGTTAGGGTTTTTGCTTTATTTTTATTTTTTTTAATTTTTTATTATTTTTTATTTTTATTTATTTTTTTATTTTTATTCATTTTTTTAATTTTTTAATTCATTTTAAAATGGATCATCGAACTAAGCCTTCGGAAACATCACCTAGGACCTAGGACTTAGGACTCATGAGGGGATTTAAAACATTTTTCGACCCTCAGGACACATTTCATGATGATTTTTTACAATTTACATCTCAAGGGGACAAACCCACTTAATACAGACCCTCACAAATCCCCCAGCTCTGCGACACAACTATAATCTAGCAGATCAACACACTAGGATTCTCCTAAAATTCTAATGACAAAATCCATCCCGGCTTTGGGGTCAGGTTTGAAGGAAAACTCTGCCGATCCATGGATCGGTGAGACGAAAAACCTTCCGGGACGTAGATTACCACTAGAAAGTTAGGTCCACCTAGGCAATTCACATACACGACTCATATCTGCTAAGATTATTTACAATTAATACATGCAGACTGGGTTTACAATTGGATTGATCAAGTTGCTGATGACTGCTGGATGGCACGGACACGCTGATCAGGTGCTACCCCTTTCTGCCAAGAAAAGGGGGTGTACTGCATGGGTAGTTGACCAATAGAGGTCAACATCTGGCTCTACTTGGGGACACGTTGCTGCTTGCAGGAATGTGAGAATCCAGAGTCTGCATCCATACAACACAAGAATAAGTAGCGTCCATCCAAAAATCAGCATATACATTAAGCACAGGAAAGATAAAAGCTCTTCATTTATTAACTATCTAAAGCAGAAATGAAAATGCGGAAAAACAAGGAGTAGGGTTAGAAATACGATACAAAAGATGCCCCATGGCATCAGATGTGTTCAATAAAGTGCATACTGAGCATTTGCCTGCTTTCAGGCAAATCTGTCGGCTGCTTGTCGGATGTACCATGTCCAATTCTGCATAAGGTAGGACTTTTTCCTATCCGAAAATCAAGCTGCTCACGGCCGTCTGATGCGTCAAATCTTCTTCTCTTTTTCTTTCTCTTACGCTTTTTCTTTCTGGCAGGTTCAATTACTGATGACCTGGAACTTTCTGTTTCAAAACTATCAGATGAAGTATGCGTGATATGTCTTTCTTTATCCTGCATCTGATCTTTATCATTCTTAAGTCTGTCCGGATCACCTTCAATTAACCATCTTTCAATCGAATCAATAACCTCCTCATAATAAGATGGAGCTTGTTGCAACAAATGAGAAGGCTCCTGATCTGTTGATGTTCCCTGGTTTCTCTCATTTTCCAATTGCTGAAACCTTTGAACCTGTATTTTAAATGCATCTATCTGACTAGAGTGTTCAACCTTTATAGCGCTGATTTGTCTGGCATGGTGTTCTTGCATATCTTTTATTACTTTAACATTTCCTTCCTTTATGTTCATCAAGCAATGCTGTATGGAATTTATTTCTTCTCTGTGATTCGCTTGCATGTCAGCCAACTGATTATTATGATTGAATGTCATGATAGTCATTTCCTCATCCATAGTGAATAACTTATTTTGCATAGAGTCAATTTCCCTATCATGATCAGCTTTCATGGTCACCATATTTTCCTCTAAGACTGACATCTTGCTTTGCATGATTCTAATTTCTGTTTCACATTTAGTTTTTATGGCCTCAATTTCCTTAGCATGCTGATTTTGCGTGACCTCAATCTCCCTATTACGTTTTTCCAGGTGGGTGCATAAAGTTTTCACATCATTGACATAATTAGTTTGATTGATTTCCATATTTCTTACCAACATCATTAGATCTCGTAAAATTTGTTTTTGCTCTTCCCTTTCATTGTCATTTGTCCCTGATTTTCCACTATGATGATCTGCAATATTTCCGGTTGATGACACATTCTGATCTTGAAAACTTTCTTCAACAGCTTGACCTTTAATATGATTACTTTCTTCCTTTTGCACAAATTTAGAGGTAGAAGGCAAGCTGTTTGGACTATCATATCTATCTTTAAAAGCATTGAGAATGTCTTGTAAAGAAGTGAAAAAATCATTAGGAAAATTATTAAACCAATTCAAGGCATCACCCTCTAAAGAATGGACAAATAGACGCATCTTGAAATCTTCATGATTATATTGAGGAAATCTACAATATAAGATCATTACACAAGTAAACATGTTTAAATGCTTTCTAACAGCGACCGAATCACCACCCGAGAACTTAAATAATTTACCAACGGCCTCTTTCGGAAGATCATGGAGATTATCAGTAAAATGACATGGTTTAAATGAATAATCCATGATGAACAATAAGGGATCAAATGGATGATAGAAGGAGATTTCTGCTCAAGAAAATTAAGAGATGAAAGAAGTGGAGTCGCCACCTGAACAATGAATCTGATTCTAGGATCCAAAAAGTAACCACAAGCAGATATGAGGAAAGCTTTTTGTCTGGGAAAAATGAGAAAGTGGAGTCGCCACCCAAACAAGAAACAAACCGAAGAGATGCTACTGATATGGCGAAAAATAAGGCAATGAAAGATCCAAATGATAACCCCCAAAGGTCGAATCTGCCAGCTCAAAATGAGAGATGAGAAAGATGAGAAGGTGAATGTCGATGAAAACCTCCAGGAACAGAAAAACTCTATCCCCGGCAACGACGCCAAAAAATGTTGGCGTTGCCGGGCCAGATGAAAAGATAAGAAATGAGAAAAATGATTGTCGTTTTGAAAACACCGAGAAAAAGTGTCCCCGGCAACGGCGCCAAAAAATGTTGGCGTTGCCGGCTCAAACGAATGATAGACAGATGAACGATGAATGATGAAAAGATTTTGAAACACCAAGGACAGAAAAACTCTATCCCCGGCAGCGGCGCCAAAAAATGTTGTCGCGCGGATTGGCACGACAACGCTCAAACCGGGGGCTGTCACTCTGATCCCCGATCCCTCCGTTTAAGCCTGTCTCCCGCGGCTAAGGGGGGTAGTCCCTGTGAGATGATGAGACCAACTGTCGACCAGTTGGTTGGGAGACACGAGATACGATATAAAAAGCACTCGATGGATTTGATTAATTTAGCAGACCAGTGCCTTAAGAGATTGTGGTTAAAACGATTACTTGTTAAATGATATAAAAATATGGACCATGAACAGCAATCATCTATCATCAGCTAAATCACAATGCTCTTAGAATGACCAAAACGATATCCAGCAATTGAGAATTTTCAAAAAAATGAATGCTTTAAACCACCATGAATCATAACCATTAACCAGATATCAATTTCGCATCTCGACTTGAAAATTTAGATCTCAACATGAAAGATACGACAATTCCCGAAAATGATTGGATCTGACGAAGAGAATTTTCTAAATTTTTTTTTTTTTTTTTTTTTCTTTTTTAAAAAAAATCTAAAAAATGAAAACTAGAAATTATTCAAAAAAAACTAAACTATATTAAAAATAAAACTAAACCTAAATTAATTTAAATAAATGCCTTTTTTTTTTTTTAAAAACAAAAATTAAATTTCAAATTTAGACTAAAACCTAACAAAAAAAACTTTTATGAATTTTTTATTTAAAAAATAAAAATAAAAATAAAAAAAACAAAAATTTATTTTTTTTAATTTTTATATTTTTTATTAAAACAAAACTTTATAATAAAACCTAAACGTAAAACTAAAAAATTAAATCTAAAATCAACCAAACATAAAAATGAAAGTCGATATATATACTTTGACCCCCTTTTTTGTTTTGTTAAATTTTTATGAATATATATCCAAATGGACTCAACTAAAATGACTTACGTTAATGAAATTTAAAAAAAAAAGAAAAACGAAATTTCCTTACCTGATGCCCACGCGTGAAAATGTTTAAAGCATATTCAGAAATTACCTTACTCATGAGACACTTTGCCCGCGTGGATGGTTTGAAATTTGCAGACGGAAGCTGGGAGGTATCTCTCTGCGTGTTTGTAGACGCGCGATGCCACTGATCTGAACGCTGCGGATGCCGATTTGAGGTGCGGAACAGGTTTAAGGTCTGATCGGATACGAAATGAAGTCGATTTACCTTGTGCTTATCATGCCCTTGCCTCAGTCGATGCAGGCCAAACGGAAATGCGTGGCCAGTCAGTTCTCTGCTAAGTTGAATCCATATTAAAGCACAATGCTGATGCCAGAAAACGCAGGAGAGTCAACCGATCACCGGAGTTTGAAGGCTGGCGTAATGAAAACTCGTTTTCCTTGCTCACGGATGCACTTCGACGGACAAGCATACAGATTTATAGCTTCCAAAATTACTCAATACAGCACACAGTATGTCAGCTGGCGTTTGCTGAGTAATTGAACTGTTTCACGTGAGACTTTGCCGGATGCATACGCGTGATGGCCTGCAATGATGGGTTCAAAGACGTAAACCCTCCGTGACCTTACCATGGAAAATCTCAAGCACGATTCCTCTGGTCCGACTGTGTTATCAAAAGTTCATATACAACAGACAAATCTCCCAAAAGAAAAGGACCCAGTTGATGGCAGAGACGTAGATTATTTCCGAGATTTAATGCGTAAATGCCACCATCTATTCACTTGAATGCTGGGAGCAGATGCAAATGTTTCGCTGCTTGGATCTGGCTTGGTCCTCAGATCGATATTTGATATTTGCTTCTGCTCACCTGAAATCACCCAAAAATAATATGTACATAAAAAAAAAACAAAATCAAAACCCTAAATAAACCTGACCTAAGCAAAACTAAAATTGAAACCCTAAGACAGCTGATTAATTTACAAATTTGGCCCCTTAACAGCCAGATTTAGCAGTAAGCACAGAAAATATTTTAAGAATAAAAATTTGAGGTTTTCACTGTGAAGAACTTCAGAAAAATATCTCATGCAAATCAGATAAATAAACCGAATGATAGACCCAGGATCAAATCCAACTGGGCTCAGCAAAAAATGCTTGCGGGAGTTGGCTGGTTCAGCCGAGAACTTCCCCGAACGCCCACAAAATTTCCTTCAATGATGTTTTCTGCACAGCTCAAAACAACCGTCAATAAAGAGGGCAAAAATGCTGCTAGATCTCAGGAAGTAATGGAGATACCTGCCATCACTTCAGAAACCCTAACAGCACCCAAACCCTAGCAAGTGAGCAAGATACCTGTACCCACAATACTCTACAAAAGCTATTATTAATGGCTGAAAAGAAAATATGCAGAAAATTAAACGATCTCACAGCATTTCAAGAGAGTAACACCAGCAAGATATGGACCCCAAAGTCTTCTTTTATTAACCAGAAACAGATTTACAAGAGAGCTTCTTCAATCTTAGACTCACAGATCCAATGATCTGAAATGACCCCTAGCACCCTATTTAAAGGAAATGATCCCAACGGCTAGTTCGAGTGATCCATGTAGAAATGATCTCGACCGTTGATGAGGATCAAGACATCTCTTGATCTCATCCGTCGATTTATTCACTTAAAATATTATTATTTTATTAGTTAGGGTTTTTGCTTTATTTTTATTTTTTTTTTTTTTTATATTTTTTATTTATTTATTTTTTTTATTTTTATTTATTTTTTTATTTTTATTCATTTTTTTAATTTTTTAATTCATTTTAAAATGGATCATCGAACTAAGCCTTCGGAAACATCACCTAGGACCTAGGACTTAGGACTCGTGAGGGGATTTAAAACATTTTTCGACCCTCAGGACACATTTCATGATGATTTTTTACAATTTACATCTCAAGGGGACAAACCCACTTAATACAGACCCTCACAAATCCCCCAACTCTGCGACACAACTATAATCTAGCAGATCAACACACTAGGATTCTCCTAAAATTCTAATGACAAAATCCATCCCGGCTTTGGGGTCAGGTTTAAAGGAAAACTCTGCCGATCCATGGATCGGTGAGACGAAAAACCTTCCGGGACGTAGATTACCACTAGAAAGTTAGGTCCACCTAGGCAATTCACATACACAACTCATATCTACTAAGATTATTTACAATTAATACATGCAGACTGGGTTTACAATTGGATTGATCAAGCTGCTGATGACTGTTGGATGGCACGGACACGCTGATCAGGTGCTGCCCCTTTCTGCCAAGAAAAGGGGGTGTACTGCATGGGTAGTTGACCAGTAGAGGTCAACAGTAGTAACTATGGACGCATCATTGGATCTACCATACTCCCTATGCTAGGATGGCCTTCATTGATCTGGGATCAATGACACTGGTCTGGGACCAGTGAGAGTGGTACCCACTATGACACTGACTTCGGGTCAGTAGAGGACTGGTCTGGGACCAGTGGTACACACCCTGAGACTAACTTTGGGTCAGTGGAGGATGGTATGATACATCCTCGATCACTTCTTCTTCTTCATAGTTCGCGCAGAGCAAAACAAAGCAGAGCATAGCAAGGCAGAGCAGAGCATAGCAGGGCAGAGTAGAGCAGTGGTCAAGATATTCAGGGCAGTGCATTTGATGGATGAATAGTAGCGACGGTCAGACGAATTGCAGATGGAGTTCTCCCTAGTTGAGAGGGAGTGTTAAAATTGGCAACTAGGGCCAAACTCCATGAGGATCACCTTATTCATGGCTGATAATATTTTATCTAGATTCCTCTCGTTGAGAGGTGTAGGATTGATCTAAAGATCATCCGATTCTGTCAAGTATTCATGGAGTTATGAATTTATTTGTGTTATAAGACAAATTGTCAAGTCGGCCAGCAACTTGTGTAGGCTCAGAAGCCCAATAGTCATGTCTATTCAGCATCTACGTTTTAGTATAAATAGGAGAGGACTTGAAGTCATTATGGACACACACTATTCATGTGATCTCCTCCTCTCCACGTCTTTGGGTTTTTGGTGAAGGAGAGAGACACTAAGAGTACACTGGGATAAGTAGATGATGCCCTAGCCACAGTTGCTGATGCTAATGCCACTGATGCCTATGATGTTGATGCCGATGATGCTGATGCCACTAATGCTGATGCCACTAATACTGATGCCGCTGATGTCGATGATGCTGATGTTGCTGATGCCGATGATGTTGATGCCACTGATGACGATGTTGTTGATGCCACTGATGTCGATGATGTTGATGACGTTGATGCCGATGATGTTGATGCTGTTGATGCCAATGATCCTAATGCCGCTGATGCCGATGATGCTGATGTTGATGATGTTGATGTCGTTGATGCCGATGATGCTGATGTCGCTGATGCCGATGTCGCTGATGCCGATGATGCTGATGTCGCTGATGCCGATGATGCTGATGCCAATGATGCTAATGTCGCTGATGCCGATGATGCTGATGTCGTTGATGCCGATGATGCTGATGCCACTGATGCCGATGATGCTGATGCCGCTGATGCTGATGCCGCTAATCTAGGGTTTGCTGCTGCTGATATAAATTAGATTTTTGTACTATTTCTCTCTGTTGAATTATTGAAGATAAAAGAAGATTTGATCAAAGGGTTTCCCCACATTGGGGTTTGTCCCTAGCTAGCCACCACATCTTGTGTCTCTTGTCTTGGCTTGTTTTCTGTTGATCGTTTAATGTTCTATCTGCACTTTACTTATGTACATGTGATTGCTAATCTGTGGATAATAATAAGAAAGATAAGTAAACTGCTCTAAGCATAGAACATACCATAATTTAACAGGGAGGCACACGACTGGCAGTTTCATCGCTTGGGCATACCAACATGACCTCCTATGAGGACTTCACACAGAGAGTAGTGGAGCGTTTTGATCGGAGGGAACCAGAGGTTCACTTAACAAAGTTGACCCAGCTCAAGCAGACAGGACATCCCGCGCATTATATTTCAAAGTTCCTGAGGGTCTTAGTCATGGTGCTAGATTTGTCAGATGCTAGGAGAGTATACACATTTGTGGAGGGGTTGACAGAGCCACTACGGGGACTAGTGAAGTCACGCAGACCATCTACTCTATTTGAGGCATTGACTTGTACGAGATATTTGCAGGGGGCCATCCCCAAGACCCAGGCACCATTTGCTCCACGCACTCCCTACCCTCAGAAGGGAAGTGACACTAGAGCGTCACCAGCACAAAGAGCATCCCAAGGGTAGGGATAGTTGGATGATGAGACCAGGAGAGACCTCAGGAGGAGGAAGTTGTGTTTTACATGTCGAGAGCCATGGGCACCAGGCCATCGATGTATAGCATGTCAGCAGGCAAGGCCCATTACATCAAGGTCTTCTCGGATAGTGATCAGGAGGATGAGGTGGAGTTGGAGCTTGGTGGGGGAGACAGCGAGGATCCAGCAGAGAGGGGACCACCACCACCACATGTGGGAGCACCTTTTGCACCAGCTGGGGGAGTCTTAGCTTCTTTGTGCGGGGTTCCCAAATCTTTTACCATGAGGATCAGAGGCACAGTGCAAGGGCAGCTTATCTCAGTTTTATTAGACAGTGGGGCCACTCACAATTTCATTGATGCTCAGATGGTCCAGGGGAGGGGCATCACCAGTGAAGAGTTTGAGGGGTTTTTAGTTCTAGTACTAGGAGACAGAACAATACAGTGCACTCTATATGTTCCCGCTCTAACAGTGACCATGGGGAACTATTCGATGACAAACCATTTATTCGTGGTGGACATACCGGACACTAATGTGATGATGGGTGTCCAATCGTTGTATTCCCTTGGCCGAGTGTCATGTCCCCATTTTTATTCTTCTTCATAGTATAGCCAAGGTGGATTTTTAGGACAAGCATGACCAGGTCAGTGGAGCAGGTTATGTCATCAGGGGTCCTGATGTAGTTTTGAGGAGTTTCTATGAGGTCCGATGGCATTCGCTTGGTATATTCCATCATCCGCACAATTTTCCTTTCATTCCGGTGCATTCCGACAACTTTCAGAAAACTAAGTTATTAGTGGGCTTGACTCAATTAATTGTGCTTAAGGTGGCATACCAGGAGGAATACGTGGTAGAATACCTTAGTGTAATAGCTCATTGGAATCAAAACGAGAAGATCTACATGATGGGATGGTTAGATGAGAGTTTCAGTGACTTGGTGAGACATAATGGCCAATTTACCATTTTCCCGCATTAAAAAGAATATTTTAATTAAAATAAAAGAGGGAAAAGTGTTCCATGATTAAAATAATAATAAAATAGGAGGTTCTAGAGGGATCCATCAAATCTATAAAAAAGGAGGAAGCGACTGGAGGATAGCTTGGAGTTGATATTGTTTCTTGTATGAGAGGTTGAGAACCTGGTTCTCTACTCCATTGGTAGCCCTAGGATGAAAACCCTCAGGCGATTTAGAGAGATTGGGCGAGCACCCATCTCCCCTTGGTGGATTCATTCAGAATTCACAGGAGCTCTTATTGGTTGCATGTTCATTTTGAGAGGCCAGAACCAGTGCCATAGCAGACCCATTTTGAGGTCGGATCTAGTCTGCAGTGGCTGTTTCAACATCTCATCTATGTCCAGCTATTTCCAGCTATTTCTTATTGTTATGTACTCCTGTTTTTGGTTGATATAATAAAGCTGAGATTTTCTTCCTCTCCTCATCGTTATTTGCATGTTCTATGTTGTAAAATTTTACATGGCAATCTTTTGTTTCTGAATGAAATTTTATTTGAAGTGAATGATCATTATAAGGGATGGGCTTGTTCCAAATTTTCTTCATTTGGGACATTACAGTGGTATCGGAGCTTTGGTCTAGGCACAGCCTGAGGTTTTGTTGCAGATCAACTTCGTGGAAATATCATAGTCGAGGGTTTAGGCCAAATTGTTGGAGATATCTTCCTACAAGCCATGTAAAATCATCTCCTATTTACTAAGTGTTGACCACTAGGTGTCAACGACCCATAGCGATACACCCCTTTTTTCACAAAAGGGATAGCGCCTGATCAATGTGTCCGTGTCGTCCAGCTATCATCATTAGCCTGATAATCATGTTATAATGTAAATCCATTCTACATGTATATGATGTAAATAATCTCAGCGGATCCATGTCATGTATGTAATTGCCTAGGTAAACCTATTTTTCTGGTGACGATCAACATTTTGGGAGGTTTTTTGTCTCCACCGATTCATTCTTGGATGGTCGGTAGAGTTTTCCTTCAGTCTCACCCCAAAGCCGAAATGTATTTTGTCACTGGGATCTTAAGCGAGTCATAGTGTTATAGATCGAGTCTATGTAAAAGTGATTTGGGAATAATCCTAACTATTTGGTTAGGTTATTTTATTACAAATTGCTTGGTCTCTTGAATTATATTTGTGTCGCAGAAATGGGTAGTCTGTGAAGGTCTATTACAGATGGGTTTCCCCCCTTATGATGTAAAATATATGAAAATTATGATGTAAAGTGTCTTGAGGGTTGGAAAAATAATTTATCCCCTCATAAGTTAATTAATTAAATTTTCTAACCAAAAATTAATTAAAATCCTAAGCCATAAATTTAATTAGTTCTAGGTCCTAGGTAAATTTAAATTTTCCAAAGGCAAAATTCATCGGTCCTTAAAATTCAAATTTTATAAAGTCCCGAGACTAAGGTAAATTAATTATTTTGCTAAATTTTAAGCCTTTGGTCCCTGGGGTTTAAGTCAAAGTCAAATTTTTGAGGAAATTAACTCAAAATTTTTATTTTTGAGTTAATTAAAATGCATTTAATTGAAAATTTCGAATTTCCTCAAGAATTTAATATTTCGACGGATGAGATTAAAAGAAATTTTAATCTTCATCAACGGTCGAGATTGCTTAAATCTGGAAATAATTTTACGAGGGTTTCATTGATAAATCTGAAGCACAAGTGTGAAATTCGTTTTTCTGAGTGTGTCTTGAGTTTTGGCTATAGTTTCTCTGTCTTCCTGAGGTTTTTTTTCGAAATCATTTTTGTTGCCTTGGGTTTATTCCCCTCTTGCTGTGTTTTTCTTATTCTCGCAGATTTTGGATTTTTTTTTATCATTATTTTTCTGTTAAAATTGGCAACTAAGGCCAAACGGGTCATCTTATTTATGGCAGCTGATATTTTTCCTTGATTCCTCTTGTCGAGAGGTGTAGGATTGATCTAATGATCATCCGATTCCGACAAGTATTTATGGAAATATGAATTTATTTGTATTTATTTGACAAATTGTCAAGGTCGGCCAGCAGCTAAATGTGTGGCACACATGCCCAGCATATCATATAAGTACAAGTGAGGTTGAGTCATTATTCACTCATCTCATCTCAACTCATCTTCTCTCTCCTCATCTCATTGGGCCAGCGAAGGAGCAACTTCTCTCACACGTGCAAGAAGAAGGATGCATTTTTTATTTAGGGCAGCGTTGACTTTTCTAGGGTTGCATTGACCAAGTGTTGGGCCGCTAAATAAAGCATTGACCAAGCGCTGACTTGCGCATGTTGTTTGGGGGTTGCATTGACCAAAGTGTTGACTGGTTAGGGTTGACCACAGGATGTTGATCTTTCACTGTTGTTTTGACCGTTGACCAGGGGTTGTTTTGGGTTGCCGAAGTTTACTGTTGAAGACCGAGTTCTTCAAGGTTGACTAGAGGTCAATCCAGGGCTGTTTGACAAAATTTGACTTTGTTGATTTTTCGTTTGCTGTTGCTGTCATAAAATTACAAATTTCTGAATTTGTACTATTTCTCTCTGCTGAACTATTGAAAATTAAAGAAGAATTGATCAAAGGATTTCCCCGCATTGGGGTTTATCCCTGGATAGCTGCAACATTTTGTGTCTCTTGTCTTGGCTTGTTTTCTGTCGATCTATTAATGTTCTATAAGCATTTTACTTTATGTTTATGTGATTGCTAAACAGTGGCTAATAAAAAGAAATCGAAGTAAACTGCGCTAAGCATAGAACATACCATAAATTAACATGGTAACAGAGCTGAGGTGAAGACAAAGCCCAAGCAAGAGCAAGAGCAAGAGCAATCACTGAAGGCTGTTGAAGCAATCTCAAAGACTTCATGGGGTCCTCATCACACTTCCCCGTTGAAGACAAGCTCCGTGAGAAGTTTGACTATCACGGATGGAAGATGTCTCTCGATTTGACATTAGAAGAGCAAGAAGTGTTGGACCATGTGTGAGGCAAAATCGTTGAGCCTCCATCAAATGCATCCACTGTTGCTAGGAACAAGTGGACCAGGGAAGAAGTCAAAGCAAAGAAGATCATCCGGGACTCTATCGACAAATGCCTGGTGGCCTATGTTTCCGAGTTGACCACCTCCAAGGAAATCTACAATAGACTGGTAAGCTTATTTAAAGTTAATGATGCAAATCAAGTTTTTTCCTTAGAGATAAGCTGAAGGAAATTAAGAAGGGCAAAGATGAGAGTATGCAAGCATACTTCTTAAGGATCACCGAGATCAAGAATGATCTCCTATCAATTGGGGAAGTCGTAGCCGACAGGGAACTAACCATCTCAACTTTCGGAGGACTCCCATCTGAATGATATATATTCAGAACCACTCTTCTCAACAATAATCTAATCCCAGGATTTAAGGAACTGATGGCGAGATGCATTCAAGAAGAAACTAGGATGGAAGAGCAGGGAATTCCTGCACTTAGAGGCAATCTCACTGCATTCTCCTCTCATGCTAAAAGGAGAAATAATTCCAGGGCCAGATCTAAGGGAAAGGTCGGACCTAAAGGTGGAAGGAAAGGTAGATGTTACATCTGCAACAAAATTGGCCACTATGCGAGGGAGTACCCTGATAGAAAGGACACATCTCATGACGATGATCAAAATCACTCCCGAGGCAATTCCAACAACAATCAAAGGAAGGGAAGGCTCAATGCCAAAGGAAAAAGGAATGACGGAAATCAGGGATATGGTCAACCCTCCAAGAAGGCAAGAAACTCCAGGTATGAATCTAACATTGTTAACAATAAGCAAGATGAATATTATCTACCAGTGGCCCCCTCTACTACTGCTCCCCCAAACTCGCTGGGAAATTGGCTTATTGATAGTGGTGCCTCAAAGCACTTCACTAGTTACAAAGAAGCTCTCTCTAATTTGATAGAGAAGGAGACAACCTGGAAATTGTTCTTGGAGACAACTCTAAATATCCCGTAAAAGGCATAGGGAATGTCTCTCTACAATTGAATTAGTATAATATAATTCACTTGCAAGAAGTCCTATATGTACCTGATCTCAAAAAGAACCTGGTGTCCCTTTCAACAATGGACGACAAAGGCTACAAGGTGGCCTTCATCAATGGCAAGGTACGTCTATGGAAAAAGAATTTCAAATATGCTTTCACTCTTGGATTTAGAGTTGACTCTTTATGTCATGTCAGAGGAAGTCCGTTGGGTGTCATGACTTGTGACACATTTCTTCAGTCTGAACTATGGCATCGGAGGTTTGCTCACCTTCATTATAAAGCTCTACCAGATGTGAAACAAATGGTGACCAGGATGCCCAAGTTCAAATTAGAGCAAGAAGGTGTATGTCCTGGATGTGCCAAAGGAAATCTCAAAAGGGGACCATTCCCCTCAAGCCATAGCAAGACCTCCAATATATTGCAGTTGGTTCACTCTGACATATCTAGTATGATGCCTATGAATTCCTTGGGAGGATATTTATATTACCTCACTTTTACTGATGATTATTCTCGCAAGACTTGGATATACTTCTTGAAAAAGAAGGATGAAGTGTTCTCTTGGTTTCATCACTTCAAAGCCTTGATTGAGAATCAAACTGAAAAGAAGATCAAAATCTTAAGGAATGATAATGGGACTGAGTGTGAATCCAATGAGTTCCATGACTTTTGCAAAGAGGCTTGCATTAAGAGGGAGACTACAACACCATATACTCCTGAGCAAAATGGTGTGGCGGAAAGAAAGAATCGTATGATTGTGGAAGTTGTCCGTGCTATGTTTCATGATCAAAGACTTTCGAAGTTTCTATGGTCTAAAGCTGCAAATCCTGCCGTATATGTGCAAAACCGATGCCCTCATCAAGCAGTGGGTTCCAAGACTCCAGAAGAAATGTTCACTGGTAAGAAACCTAACATATCTCATTTTAGAATTTTTGGAAGTCTTGTATATTTTCATGTGCCAAAAGAGAAAAGGAATAAATTGGGTGCATCTGTAAAGAAAAGAATCTTTGTGGGCTATAGCGAAAACACTAAGGACTATAGAATCTATGTTGTTGGTCAAAAGGATGTCGAGATTAGCCATGATGTCACCTTTGATGAAGATATGGCTCTTAGCAAAGTTGACAATCTTCCTATATTGAGGAAATCTGGAGAAGCTGTCACCAGTAAACCAGAGGAAAAGGAAGATGAGACGATGCCCGATGTAGAAGAACCTATGGATCCTATTGACCCCCCTCCGCAAGAACCTTCCTCTTCTAGGAAGAGGCCTTCATGGCTCAGGGGGACACTTGATGATGCCGAAGGACACATTGCACCCAGAGGGACTTTCTGTGAAAGTAAGAATTCGGCCAGGTATCAAGGATACTTGACCATCATGAGCATGGTCATTCAAAATGAGCATTCATCGTTCGCAGAAGTTATCAAGCATCAAATATGGAAGGATGCTATGACTAAGGAATATGAGTCCATCATGAAGAACGATGTCTGGGATGTGGTCCCCAAACCCCAGGACAAAGCAGTTGTCACTTCGAAATGGCTTTACAAGATAAAGCATGGAGTTGATGTAAGTGCTAAAAAGTATAAGGCTCGTTTTGTCGCTCGTGGCTTCTCTCAGAAGGAAGGTATAGACTATGACAAGATATTTGTACCTGTTACCCAATATACCACCATCCGCTCTATCATAGCCCTTGTTGCTTCGCAAGGATGGAACCTACATCAGATGGATGTCAAGACCGTGTTCTTGCATGTTTCGATCAAAGAGGAAGTCTATGTGGAACAACCCGAAGGATTTGAGATTCATGATCGGGAATCTCACGTGTGCATGTTGAAGAAAGGCCTCTATGGGCTAAAGCAAGCACCCCGAGCGTGGTATGAAAGGATCGGTAGCTACTTGATGAAGTCGAGATTCACTAGGGCTAAAGTCGACCCTAACCTTTACTTTAAGGTTGAAGAAGACAAACCTCTCATACCGGTGTTGCACGTTGACGACCTCTTTCTGACAGGTGCAGACCCTCTCATTCACAAACCTAAGAGGGAGTTGGCTTCTAAGTTTGAGATGAAGGACCTGGGCTTGATGCATTATTTCCTGGGACTAGAAGTCTGGCAGAAGCCAGGGGAGATTTTCCTTTCTCAAGGAAAATATGTGGTGAAGATATTGGAGAGATTCAGTATGGTGGACTGCAACCCTGTGACTACCCTGATGGAGCTTGACTTCAAGAAGTTAAGCGGTAGTGTTGCCAAACCTGTTCTACAAAATGCTACGGAGTATCGTCAACTCATCGGAGCATTGATGTTCTTGGTTAACTCCCGTCTGGATATATGTTTCGCAGTCAACTCATTGAGTCAACATATGGTTGAGCCTCACCACACACATTGGATTGGTGCCAAGAATCTGTTGAGATACCTTCGTGGCACAATCACTCATGGGTTGAGATACACTGCCAAAGACGTGAGACTACATGGATATACCGATGTTGATTGGGCAAGCAGTGTGGTGGACCGAAAGAGCACTTCTGGGTGTTGTTTCTCTTTGGGATTTTCCTCGATATCCTGCATGAGCAGGAAGCAAACGTCAATGGCTTTGAGCACCGCTGAGCTAGAGTACATTGCTACGAGTATGGCCTCTTGTGAGGCAGTCTGGTTGCGGAAGCTCTTCAGTGAGCTGTTTGGATTTACATTGGATACTACCGTGATCCTGTGTGACAACCAGAGTGGGATTCATTTATCAGAGAATCCCGTATTTCATGATCGCTCCAAGCATATCGATATCAGGTATTGCTATATCCGGGATATGGTGCAGAGGGGAGCAATAAGGCTCCATCATATTGGTACAAATGAGCAGGTCGCCGACATTTTGACGAAGCCCCTAGAAAAGGTCAAATTCTTGACTTTTTGAGAACGACTTGGTGTCATTGAGAGACCCTCTTATGAGGGTCATGTATGATGCATAAATTGAGCTCTGGGAGCTCCGAGGGGCTTGGGATACTTCTTGGAGCGACATGCGACCACAGGGCGACTCACCCTCCCTTAATGGTGCACTATGTATAGGGTGAAAGGTTTAACCTTCCACTGTGATATCCAATGGTGACTTAGGGACAGGATGATTGGTTCTCATGTCGAGGCATCTTGCCCATGCAGTCTGGGACTCATGGGAAGTACCTCTCATCTGATCAATGAGCAGGAAAATGGGGTTAGGGACCATATTAGTACTATCGATGGATGCATTGTTGTA
This sequence comes from Pinus tabuliformis, assembly GCA_031772625.1. NCBI lineage: Eukaryota > Viridiplantae > Streptophyta > Pinopsida > Pinales > Pinaceae > Pinus > Pinus tabuliformis. The sequence continues at coordinate 242,674,083 of CM062817.1, forward strand.
TCTACCGTACTCCCTATGCTAGGATGACCTCCATTGGTCTGGGATCAGTGAGAGTCGCATGACATGCTCTCTGGGATTGACTTCAAGTCAGTGGAGGATGGTATGATACATCCTCGATCATTTCTTCTTCTTCATAGTTCAAAAAAGCAGAGTAGAGCATAGCAGTGTAGGGAAGTGCATTTGATGGCAGAGATAGTACCGACGGTCAGACGGAGCAGCAGATGGAGTTCTCCCTAGTTGAGAGGGAGTGTTAAAATTGGCAACTACGGCCAAACTCCATGTGGGTCATCTTATTTATGGCAGCTGATATTTTTCCTTGATTCCTCTCGTTTAGAGGTGTAAGATTGATCTAACAATCATCCGATTCCAACAAGTATTTATGGAGATATGAATTTATTTGTATTTACTTGACAAATTATCAAGGTCGGCCAGCAGCTAAATGTGTGGCACACATGCCCAGCATATCATATAAGTACAAGTGAGGTTGAGTCATTACTCACTCATCTCATCTCAACTCATCTCTCTCCTCATCTCATTGGGCCAGCGAAGGAGCAACTTCTCTCACACGTGCTAGAAGAAGGATGCATTTTCTGTTTAGGGCAGCGGTGATTGATTTTAGGGCAGCGTTGACTTTTCTAGGACTACATTGACCAAGAGTTGGGCTGCTAAATAAAGCATTGACCAAGGGCTGACCTGCGCATGTTGTTTGGGGGCTGCGTTGACCAACGTTGACTTGTTAGGCCTGATCGCAGACTACTAATCTTTGACAATTGTTTTGACCATTGACCAAGGGTTGTTTTGGGATGCCAATGTTTGTTGTTGAAGACTGAGTTCTTCAAGGTTGACTAGAGGTCAATCTAGGGCTGTTTGACTAAATTTGACTTTGTTGATTTAGGGTTTTCTGCTGCTATCATAAAATTACAGATTTCTGAATTTGTACTATTTCTCTCTGCTGAACTATTGAAGATTAAAGAAGAATTGATCAAAGGGTTTCCCCACATTGGGGTTTGTCCCTGGCTAGCCGCCACATCTTGTGTCTCCTGTCTTGGCTTATTTTCTGTCAATCTATTAATGTTCTATCAACATTTTACTTTATGTTTATGTGATTGCTAAACAGTGCCTAATAAGAAGAAATCGTAGTAAACTGCGCTAAGCATAGAACATACCATAAATTAACATTTTCGTTGTTGTAGCCTCCCTCAAACGTTGTTGCCTTCCTGCGTTTCTCGTCCTCCACCTGCAAAAAACAATCTACAAAGCGGCTCTTTTCTCCTATGCGTCCTAGCTGCCTCTTCTCCATCGAACCTCTGCCTTCTCCTTTCGTTGGCCCTTTGTTCCTCGCTCATTTGACCTACAAAACAAGCTCCCTGCTCTCCCTCTCGCAGTCTCTCATATCATTGATCTCCATCCTTCACTGTCGTCGAACCTTCATTACCTGTTAAACCCTCCGCCGAGCTTCCTTCACTCCTCACCCTGCACGCTGCCATACCTGCAAGCCTTCACACAGCTCCTTCCCATCGTTCCACCATCGAGCTGCCATCCCTATCCGTTGCTCCTCATCGCTCCCCCGTCTGCCCTCATCCATTACGCGTCCATTACTCCGTTCTGCTCCATCACGCTGCCCTTCCATCCCTTTCCGCCGCAAACCTGCACAAACGCACACACAACCCAGCACGTCGATCTCTTTGTTTTCATTTTCATTGTATTTCTTTTAGGGTTAGTTCAAAGCTTTGTTTCTTTTAAAATCGGGTCTCATTCTTTGTTACATTAGATTTGTTTTCGATTTTCATTTTTTTTTGTTTTGTTTAAGTTTCTTATGAATTTTTTATTTCTCGATTTCTTTTTTTTATTTTTTTAGTTTGATTTTCATTTAAATAAAAAACACAAACTAAAAAATCATAAAAATCAAAAACCCTAAAAATAAAAAAAGAAGGGGCTTCATTTTTATTTTTTATGCGACTTTGAGAAATCCTAAAAAAATTTAAAGCAAAAGCCATTTTTCGCATTTAAAGATTTTAAATTTTTTATGTGGCCTTTGGCCCATAAAAAATTTAAAAAAATTATTAAATCATATTGATTTATTTTGGTCACATTAAAAAGTCTTAATTAATCATTTACCGCATTAAGTAGTGCTTCATAAAACTTAGCACATCGAAAAGGTTTTCCTAAGGACTAATTAAATTTGTCAATCTTTAGTTCCTTCTTGGTGTTCTTTTTGTGTGTTAAGGGTAAAATCTAAAAGAGAACTTTTGTGGTATTGACATTTTTTCATTTCTCTATAGTTAAATGCACTTAAATTTTTGGTATTTAAAGATTAACTATAGGAAAGTGGTAAATTTTCCTATATTTAGGTCACTAAGCATAAATCATTTTAATTTTAGGATTGGAATTAATTAGCATTTAAATTTCATGGTTGTTTAAAGTATTTGGATGTCTAGAAATTTAACTGTTAGAATATCTTGCATCTACCGAAATTGATCGTCATTGCTTGAAATATTTGATGTGTGTTACATATTAGATATATTGCGAATATTTTCAAGTAATTGTTAACGTGCTTTGTCGTGGAATTACAATAGATCACATATCTTTGTTTCCTAAGCTGAGTATTTGTGAACATCTGTTGACATTGATATTAAATTGCAAAGAAGTTTTTGTTCTCTTTGAGCTATAATTGTATTAGAAAGATTTGAAATAAGCTTGCGGTTTAATTGTAATATTTTCAGGAGTTTACTTTTAAGTCTTCATCCATAAAGCGAACATTTAATTTTGGTGATTGAGGGCTTCTGCGACACAAGTGTTTTCTAATCCTCGAGTCTAACTTCATCTCATCTTCTAGTGCATTTGCATATAAGTTAGCTTTGCATAATAAAATTTACTTCCAAGCATAAGCTTGGTCGATAGAGACATAGATATCCATCCATCTTTGCTTGAGAAGCCTGCTTTTAATAGTACTTAAAATGGTGACCTTGCAGTCATCAGAGCCACAACTCTCTACAGCGCCAGAGGCACCGGGTATGTTAGATTTTCAAGAGAGGTATCGTTAATCACACCTTAGTGTGCTTCGCCTTATCTTCTCTCTGCCAATTACTACGAAATCAGGCTCAACACAGAAAGGATCGAAGGATTCACATTTAAGTAGGCATTTAACTAAAATTAACCAAGATTCTTGCATCTCACATTAGTTTTAGGATTTGCATTTCATATAAGATAGTCATTCATCTAAGCAGTAGTTGTTAATCGATTACTTGGTCTTAATTTCCCTAGCAAGATTGTTGACTACATAAAGCACTGGTATCAATCATTTAAAATCTAATCAAATCCTAGAAGTCCTGCTAAATCTTAATCAAGTACTTGGTCGCTTCACTGTGTCTCCCAAACTGGTTGGTTCCCAACTAGTTCTTCTTCATTCCATTTTTCCATAGGGTCTACCCCCCCTAGCCTGTTGTAGGGAGACAGCCTAAACGGAGAGATTGTGGATCAGGGTGACCGCCCCCGATTTGAGCCATTGTCATGGTGCCTAGACATTTTGTGCGACAACATTTTTTGGCATTGTTGCCGGGGATAGACTTTTTATGTCCTTTATTTCTTTGACATTCATCTCATTTCATTCTTCTCATCCTTTCATCTCTTGCCAGGATAAGTTCCTTGTCCTTGGTTACTTGCTTTCGGATTATTTTGAGTTAGATTTTTGTTCGAGTGGCGACAACACTTCCTCTATCTTCTACAATAGTGTATACTAGAAGACATCCAAGCAGTTTGGCTAATCCTACTCCTGATCCTGAAAGGGCTCTCAGAGTACGATTACACAAACTCTCTTCTCGTACCCTTCTTGTTAATCTCGGACAAGAAGCTCTCTCTAATATCCATTTGCTTTTTCCTAACCCGTTTGAGCACGACATCATGAACATATTCACTCCTTGTAACTTTGCTAACATTCAAGGTTATCCCAATGATCTTCCAAAACATGGGATGGATAAATTACCTGCCTTTCAGGGCAATAATGCAGTGAGTGTTAATGCTCATCTGAAAGCTTTTGGTTCTTGGCTAGGTAAGTATGTGAGGGTTGCTGATTATAATCATGAAGATGTAAAAATGACCCTTTTTGTTCTTACCTTGGAGGGTGATGCTTTAGATTGGTTTACAGAGAAGCCTCATGATTCATTTGATACTTTGCAATCGATTATTAAAACCTTTAAGGAAAAGTATGGAGATAAGAGAGAAGAAAGGCATCTTGTAAAAGCTATCAGTATCATTAAAAAGAGAGAAAATGAGACCACAGAAGAATTTAATAAGAGGTTCAATGATATTATTAAGGAATTACCTCAAGATTATAAACCTCCTGATAAATCTCTTCGGGACTTCTATATTTATTCTTTTAGCCTTGATCCCTCTTATGAATTAAGACGTGCTAAACTTCCTGATTATAGGGATTGTCAAGCTTTAGCGGTAGAGCTTGAAAAAGATAAGAAGGCATCTGGGAAGTCTGAAATCCCAGGTTTTGATAGGGCTTCAACAAAATTGAAAGAACCTAAAGGAAAAGAGGTTAAAGAATCTGATGACGACCCTATTAAAAAATTACTGCAAAAAATTGAAAGCATGGAGCTTAACCAAGCGAAATTAATCTCTAACCATGCTAAGGAGATAACTACTTTGCAGAATAGGTTGGTTCAAATGGAAAGAGCTCAAACGCAGAATTTCCAACCTAGAAATAATAATAATAATCGAAAAATAATTAGCAAAAGAAATGTCAATCTAGTGAGCAGCGACCACCTAATCTGCTTGAATCCACTAATTTGGTCGATGAAGCTCCGCCTTATTGTCAAGCTTGTGATGCTCTTCATGAGGAGGCTACTTGCCACACGGTTAGAAGGATTTTGGATAATGGAATGTTTGGTGTAGTTAATCAAATAAATGTAGTGGGTAGAGAGTTTTCTTTGTCTATGGAAGACTGGATGGAAGTTAAGGAAAACAGTCGAGATGTTAGGCTCTCCACATCAGCTTTTAGTATAAATAATTTTGAGCATGAAAATGATATGATGGTTGAATTATTTGGTGAAAAGCCTTCTCCAGAGCGAGTCGTGGAAATTGCTAAAGATAAGGGTTTAACTAATCAAAGAAGGGATAAAGATCAAAGTGGGAATCAAATTCCCCCTCGAATTTTTAACCCGAGTTCAAACTCTGAATTAGATATCGATTTGGGAAGTTGGTTTAATAATGCAAAAATTTGGGTTCCTGTCGCCGAGATTGCGAAGATTCCTTCCCAAATGGCTAAATTACTAAAAGCTATTGAAGCTTCTCAAGTAAATGTTTCTCAATAGAAGGCACCTGAAGCTGATTATCAGGACGCTCCTATATATTTGCAAAGTTTGGATTCAGATAACAAGGATCATCAACCATTCTTTATTAGTTTGATGGTTAATGGATATAAATTGAATAATTGTACGCTGGACTCTGGTGCATCAGCTTGTGTCATGACCAAGAGGGTCATGGAACAGCTTAATTTAAGAGTTTCTAGGCCTTACTACAATATATCTGCCATGGATTCTAAGAAGATTAAAGTTCATGGTTTAATCAAGGATTTACAATTTCATTTGTCGGTTTACCCTGACATTATGATTGTTATAGACATTGTTGTTGTTGATGTGCCTGATGCTTGGGGTATGCTTTTATTGAGAAAATGGGCCTCTGATCTAGGAGGGAGTATTCAAATGAATTGGTCATATGCTATGATTTCTTCTCCTAGAGGTGATGGGTTTGTAAGACTTAATAGAGAGCCCGAGAGAAGATTCCATGTTGAAGATCCTAAGAGACCTCATAATGAGATAATTAAAGAACAATCTGACATTGGGAATTATGCTATTCTATCTAATTCCATAGTTCTTCCCGGTGATAAGGTTGATAAAAAGATTAGGGATCTCAAAGATAAAGTTTGGTACATGTATTTGATGGTGCATCGTCTAGGCATGGTAAAGGTGTTGGAGTTGTATTAAAATCTCCCCTTGGTCATATTTTCAAGTTTGCCTATCGATTGGAATTTGAAGCAACCAACAACGTTGTTGAATATGAAGCTTTGTTGTTGGATCTTGAGTTGGCAAAGGCTTTAAGAGTTAAGTTGCTTAGCATCAAGGGGGATTCTGACTTGGTTATCATGCCAATTAAAAATAAATTTACATTTAAAAATCAAAGGTTAAGGAATTATCGAAATGTTGTATGGGATACTATGCAATACTTTGATGCCCTTGACCTTGAGGCTATCCTAAGAGAACATAATAGTTTGGCGGATGAGCTTGTTGTAGCTGCTTCTACTTTGCAATTATCTGATGGGTTGATTAAGGATAAGATAAAAATGGAATTCATATTCAGGCCTTCTGTTCCAGATAACTCAGAGCATTGGCAAGTTTTTCATGACGAGAAACAAGTGATTTGTTTTCTTGATAATTTGGATGAGTTTGAAAATTTTCGGATAGATTCTAAGGAGGATGGATCTAATGATCATGAAGATATTATAAATCCTACTCCTAGGAATGTGGTTTCTTTAGAACGGCACTTTGATCGGCATGATGCCACAAAGATAAAAGAAGAAAATAAAATGGATCCAAGCGAATTCATCGAGGTAAACATTGGTACCTCTAGTGATCCAAAGATTATCAAAATTGGTATGGGTACTATGATGAAGAAATGAAAAAGTTAACCAATTTACTTTGTGAATATCGGGATGTTTTAGCATTTTCTTATGATGAATTAAAAGCTTATAGGGAAGATGTCATGGAGGACAGTATCCCCTTGAAAGATGAAAATGCTAAACCCTTTCGTCAAAAGCTTGGGCAAATAAATCTTAAGTTAGCCCCTTTGGTTCAAAAGGAGCTTTCAAAGATGCTTGCAGCATGAATTATTACTCAAACGAGGCATTCAACATGGTGTTCCAACCTGGTGATTGTTAGAAAAAAGAATGGTACAATTAGACTTTGTGTCGATTTTCGAAACCTTAATCTAGCATGTAAGAAAGATAATTACCCTTTGCCAAACATGGAGACTATGTTGCAAAGAGTAGCTGGTTCTCAAATGATGTCATTGCTAGACAGTTTTTCTGGATATAATCAGGTATGGGTTAAGAAAGAGGATCGTCACAAAACTACATTCACCACACCATGGGGTACTTTCGAATATATTAGAATGTCGTTTGGATTAACCAATGTTGGGGCTACGTTTCAAAGGGCTATGGATTATGCCTTCAAGGGTTTAATTGGGAAGATTATCAAAATTTATCAAGATGATCTTACTATTTTTTCTAAGGATGGTATTAGTCATATAGGTCATCTTAGGCAAGTTTTTGATAAATGTAGAGAGTATGGGATTTCCTTAAATCCGGCTAAGTCTGTTTTTGGAGTAACTGAAGGGAAATTACTTGGTCACATCATTTCTAAAGATGGAATCAAGATTGATCCTGAAAGAGTTGAGGCAATCCAAAAGATTCCTCTCCCCCATAATCTTAAATCCCTTTAATCTTTTCTTGGAAAAACAAATTTTCTTAGAAGATTTATTCCAAATTACGCAGAAGTAGCTAAGCCTATTCAAATTCTTCTGAAAAAAGACGTAAATTTTTCATGGAAAGAAGATAGCAAAAAGACTTTTCAGGAAATCAAAGGTGCCATTGCAAAAGCTCCTGTTTTAGTTAGTCCTCAATAATCGAAGGATTTCATGATTTTCTCTTTCGCTGTTGAAGATACCATTGCTAGTGTCTTATTGCAGAAAAATAAGGATGGTCACGAGCAACCTATTGCTTTCATGCGTAGAGTGCTTCAAAATTCTGAATTAAATTACAATACCATGGAAAAGCAAGCCTATGCCTTAGTCAAATCTCTTAAGCATTTCAGAACATATGTGGGCTATTCCAAAATCATTGCTTTTGTCCCACATTTTGTGGTTAAAGATATATTAACTCAAACTAATTGCTTAGGGACTCGTGCTAGTTGGGTTACTAAAATACAAGAATATGATTTAGAGATTAGACCCACCAAGTTAGTCAAAGGTCAAGGCTTGGCTCAAATGATGACCGAAGGTAATGAGAAAGCTCTTGGTTTGATTTGTCTTAACAATTCATCTTCGCTTAAGCTGCAAAGATTAGGAGAGCATGAGTGGTACAAGGACATTATTTATTACTTGTTAAATCTTACATGTCCCAACCATTTAGTCGCTCATAAGAGAAGGGCTCTTAGATTAAAAGCCACTAAGTATTGCCTCATAAGGATGGCCTTGGATGGAGAAATCCTAAGGGCATAGTACTTAGGTGTGTTGACGAAATTGAGTCCAAGAAGTTAATTTCTGAGTTTCATTCGGGATTTCATGGTGGTCATTATGTTGCTAGAACTACTACCCACAAAATTCTGAGAGCTAGTTATTATTGGCCTTCGATTTTTTCTAATGTGCATAAGTTTGTTAGAAATTGTCAAGCCTGCCAACTGTTCACCAGGAAACAGAAGCTTGTTGCCCTACCCTTACAACCTATGGTTGTGGAAACACCATTTCAGCATTGGTGTCTGGACTTCAATGGGAAGTTACATGAAAATTCTAGTAATGGCTACTCATGGATTTTGACTGCTACTGATTATTTCACTAAATGGGTCGAAGCCATCCCTGCTAAGAATGCCACTAAAAAGGTCATTATGGATTTCATTGAAAATAATATCATTACCAGATTTGGTGTCCCTGCTAAAATCACTACTGATAATGCCAAGGCTTTTAGTTCTTCAGAATTTTCATCTTTTTGTTTCAAGTATGGCATTGTCTTATCTCATTCATTTAATTACTATCCTCAAGGTAATGGACTTGATGAATCAAGTAATAAAAATCTCATAACCATTATCAAGAAGATAGTAGGAGATAATAAGTGATCTTGGGATAGCAAAATCAAGTATGCTTTATAGGCAGATAGGATTACTAAAAAGAAAGCTACTGGTAGAAGTCCCTTTGAATTGGTTTATGGCTTGGATGTAACTTTACATGTGCACCTTAAATTGCCAGCTTATCAACTCCTTCAACATTTTTCTACTAATAAAGATGTTGTTCAAAATAGAATTGATCGAATTGTGGAGTTGGGTGAAGCTCGTAGGACTTTTTTTGATAATATGTGTAAGAGTCAACCTAACATTAAGAAAAGCTTTGATAAATCATATCGATCTAGATCTTTGCAGGTTGGCGATATGGTACTCCTTTGGGATCACAAGAATGAAAAACTAGGAAAACATAAGAAATTTGACTGTTTGTGGTTGGGACCATACATTATCTGAGACATTGCTGGGCCAAACTCATTCCACTTAAGCAGATTGGATGGCGAACCACTTGACTTACCTACGAATGGCCAAATGCTCAAGCTATTCTGCAAAGATGATATCTGATGCCATGGGGCATCCTCTGTATTGTATTTCTAACCCTACACCTTGTCATTTCAGCATTTCATTTCTGTTTTAGGATTAGATTTACTTTTCATGTTACTAGATAGTTAATAAATGAAGAGCTTATATTTTCCTGTGCTTAATGTTATATGATGATTTTGGAATGGATGCTACTTATGTTATATTTTGTGTTGCATGGATGCAGATTTTGGATTTTCACATTCCTACAGTGCAACAACGTGTCCCCAAGTAGAGCCGTATGTTGACCACTACGTGTCAACGACCCATAGCAATACACCCCCTTTTTCGCAAAAGGGATAGCGCCTGATCGATGTGTCCGTGTCGTCCAGCTATCATCATCAGCCTGATAATCATGTTATAATGTAAACCCTTTTTGCATGTATATCATATAAATAATCTCAGCAAATCCCTGTCATGTATGTAATTGCCTAGGTAAACCTAGTTTTTTGGTGACGATCTACATTCTGGGAGGTTTTTTGTCTCACCGATTCATTCTCGGATGGTCAGCAGAGTTTTCCTTCAGTCTCACCCCAAAGCCAGAATGTATTTGTCACTGAGATCTTAGACGAGTCCTAGTGTTATAGATCAAGTCTATGTAAAAGTGATTTGGGAATAATCCTAACGATTTGGTTAGGTTATTTTATTACAAATTGCTTAAGTCTGTTGGATTATATTTGTGTCACAGAAATGGGTAGTCTGTGAAGGTCTATTGCAGATGGGTTTTCCCCCTTATGATATAAAAGATATGAAAATTATGATGTAAAATGTCTTGAGGGTTGGAAAAATAATTTATCCCCTCATAGGTTAATTAATTAAATTTTCTGACCAAAATTTAATTAAAATCCTAAGCCAGAAATTTAATTAATTCTAGGTCCTAAGCAATGTTTTTAAAACCGGAACCGGTGACCGGACCGGTCCACCTAATGAACCGGTTTACCGACCGGAACCGGTCTAACCGGGACTGGTTTGGTCTAAACGAACCGGTTTTTAAAAAATACATTAAATAATTAATTTTTAATGAAACAAAACTATTTTTAAGATGTAAAACCATGATTCCAAGCCAATAGAGACAAAATATGCAAAGTTTGCTCATTTATATACCATGCAAAGGTGAATATATCAAAATGGCACCGAGTGCAATACATATCATCGACAAAATAGCAAAATACATAAGAAATGAGGCTCTAAATGGCCTATAAAGTCCAAAAACAATGCTGCAAGCTATGAGGCCATTGGCCTACTACAAGTCTACAGTGTACACATGATCAATCATCAAGTCCATCACCACTACTAGACACAGGATCATCATCAGGAGCTACATAGACATCATCTGGTTCAGAGTCTGAGGATGCCTCAGCCTGATCTGCAACATCAGTATCAATGCCACCAATGACAATAGAAGTGGACCTAATGGAAGCACGAGTTTGTCGACCTGCACGACTAGTGCCTTCCATTGGTTCCTTGCCTTTCCTTGATGCCGCTACTGATCCTGGTTCTGATGCCGCCACATAATCTGCCTCATCCCCCGCTAAAGCCATGTCGATATCAAAATCAGCCTCAAACACAGGATCTTCAGTCTCCTCCACCCATTCTGATGTTGGATCAATATCGTCCAACACAATGGGATCTAGATCAGGCGATTTGCTCATCATTTGGTTCCTCCTCAGTCGAAGGTTGTATTGCACAAAAACAAGATCATTTAACCGTTTTTGTTCCAAACGGTTTCTCTTCTTCGTGTGTATGCGCTCAAAAACAGACCAATTGCGCTCACAACCTGAAGCACTGCAAGTTTGACTGAGGACTCTAATTGCAAACCTTTGCAATTGAGGACACTGGCCACCAAATGACTCCCACCAATGTGCTGCAAAGAAAAAGACAATAATTAGTAACTTAGTTTATAATTTGAATTGTAAAGAACGTAAACAATTTTAACTTGAAATGAAAAACAAAATGGAAATTGGAATTGCTTACCTGGTTGGTCCACATCTCTTGCCATCTTTGCCAAGTTTTTGCCAAAAGTACCACTTGCCATATTGAAAATAGTAAGCTGTCTATGTATTTCCAACTGGTCTACATGGTTAGGGACCATGCGCTCCAAGCAATCAATCAATCCAGCTCTGACCTCCCCATCATGCTGATCTCCTAGCCGATTTTTATAGTGATACCTTGGGTTCAAAAAATACCCGGCTGCATGTATAGGACGATGGAGTTGATTGTTCCATCTGTTATCAATGATCTCCCATATACGGCCATATTTAGCTAACCTGTCCTTGTAAGCTGCCCGTATCTACTCCTTTGCCTGATCCATAGCTTCATAAATGTAGCCCATGGCCAATCTTTCCCCATCCACCAAACTTAGCACCTTAACAAGGGGCTCGGTAATTTTCACAAGCTCTACAGACCTTTTCCAAAAATAAGTGTCAAACACTTTCTTTTTGGTGTCTTTTCCATCTGGTCTACGAGCCCACCGAGATTCAGACCATTCTTCAGAGGAAAACATTTTCTGCAAGTTTTTATGTTGACCATTGAGACATTGCAACGTGAGGAAGTGAGTTGCAAATCTCGTAATTGCAGGCCTAACAAGCTCTTTGCCTCCAGTGTGTTTCCTCATTAGGTTCAATACCCATGAGTGGTTGTAAATGTATTTTGTAATGCACTTGGCATGCTCTACAGTGTTTTTTACCCACTCCACTTTGCCTATATCCTCAAGCATGAGGTCTATGCAATGTGCAGCACATGGAGTCCAAAATATGGTCTTATATTTGGCCTCAAGCATCTTTCCAGCAAGAACATAGTTTGAGGCATTATCAGTGATGACCTACACAACATGCTGCTCCCCAACTTCCTGAATAACGTTATCCAAAAGCTCAAATAGAAGGATTGCATCCTTTATCTTATCAGATGCATCAACTGATTTCAAAAACATGGTTCCTTGAGGGCAAGAAACAAGGAAATTAATGATAGTGCGGTTCTTTCCATCGGTCCATCCATCTGACATAATGGAACAACCTGTTTTGAGCCATGACTCTTTAAACTCAACCAAATACTCATCAATGGAAGATATCTCTTTTTGCAAAAGAGCTCCCCTCAAGTCATGCATACTAGGGCCTTTGAAGCCCTTTCCTGCAGCTATAACAGAGTCCCACATAGCTTGGTAATAAGGTGAGCGAGCAGCATTAAATGGGATATCTGAATCATACCCCCATCTAGCAATGTATTGGTGAGAAGTTTCTTTGCATTGTTTTTTCCAATGTTGATCCAAAGTGGGTTGAGAACTTGGCTGGGAGGAAGTGGGATTAGATTTAGAAGAGGCAATGTTGGCAGAAGATGAGAAATAACTTTGGATGTTTGCTCTCTTTGTTCCTTTTGATGATTGGCCAACTCCAACAGAAGGATGAACATAGTGAAAGGGGTCATTGGTGGAAGGGATAGAAGTGGAGTCTTGAATCTCATAATCATCATACCCACTCTCTTTCATGGCTTCTATTAATTCCCTCTTCCTTGCAATTTCATCTTGGATGGCCTTCTCCCTAGCCTTATCCTCATAAAATTTTTCAAGCTTGGCAATGTATTCTGCCCTAATAGGACCTAACAGTTCTTTTGGTGCATCACATGGCTTTACTTGGCCTCTTACCCTAGCCAAGTGTTGTTTCAACCTAAGAATACCCCCACCTCCAATAGATTTATGGCATAATTTGCATATCATTTTTCCCTCAATTACATCACAATGAACCCATGCACTGTCCTTTCCTTTTGGAGCCATGTTTGCTTGAAATAATAACAATTTGCAAAGAAATCTGCCATTTAAAAAAAAATTGCAGCTAAGCAAAATGGAAAACCAAAGATAAATGTAGGAAAACAAATGCACATGCAAGGCTCAAGCTACAAAATTTGATAGCATATAGCTAGAGAGTTTATAGCATACATGATAGATCATAGAAGTGAGAAGTTTATAAGTATAACACATTAAAAAAAAATTCATGGACAGCAGACTCAAATGAGGAATTATCAAGTGCAAATCCTTACCTGGAAATGCAAACTAGCTCCCTTAGCCTCCTCTTGAAGATGGCAACTCCACTGACAGCTACACACTATCTCCAAAATAGCTCCAACTCCAACTCCAAGATGACTACTTCAGCAAAAACTCCACACTCTCCAAGCTCACAAACAAACTCACAAACACTCCAAATCAGTTGTGTGAGACAAATGAGAGTGAGAGGGGTCTCTTATAGCAAGTGTGAGGGTGTTTTTGGAGGGAAAATACCTTTCCCTCCCCCCCAAAACCCCTAAACCACAAAACCGCTGCGCTTTTTGTCATTAATCGGTGGGCTGTCCATAAACCGGCCGGTTTAGGACGGAACTGGCCGGTTTGATTAAACCACAAAACCGTTGCGCTTTTTGTCATTAATCGGTGGGTTGTCCATAAACCGGCCGGTTTAGGACGGAACCGGCCGGTTTGATACAAACCGGCCGGTTTTGACCGGTTAGGGCCAGATTTCGGGCACAGGAGGGAGCTGACCGGGTTTTTTAGGCCGGTTCGGACCGGCCAGGCCTCTAACCGGCCGGTTAGACCGGTAACCGGTTTTTGTGGCCGGTTTTTAAAACTATGGTCCTAAGTAAATTTAAATTTTCCAAAGGCAAAATTCGTCGGTCCTTAAAATTCAAATTTTAAAAGGTCCCGAGACTAAGGTAAATTAATTATTTTGCTAAATTTTAAGCCTTTGGTTCTTGGGGTTTACGTCAAAGTCAATTTTTTTAGGAAATTAACTCAAAATTTTTATTTTTGAGGAAATTACCTCAAAAAAATTATTTTTGAGATAATTAAAATGCATTTAATTGAAAAATTCGAATTTCCTCAAGAATTAATATTTCGACGGATGAGATTAAAAGAAATTTTAATCCTCATCAACAGTCGAGATTGCTTTGACGAGGATCAATCAAACTAACCGTTGGAAGATTTATCTTTAAATAGGAAGTCATTTGTTAGTTGATCCATCCGCTCTCTGGGTCGTGTGCTAAGCTAAAAGCTCTCGTGTAATCTTTTTTGATAATAAAGAAAGACTTTGGAGTTAATTTTTCGCCGATGTTATTCTTCATGGAAATACTGTAAGATGTGTCATTTTTATGCATAAATTTCTTTTTAGCCATTAATGATAGCTTCTGAAGAGTGATTTGAGTACAGATATCTTGTTCAGTCGCTAGGGTTTAAGTGAATTTAAATTTGAATGTAATAGCGGGTATCTCTATTCATATGAATTTTATTATCATTTTCTCACTCTATTTTGATGGCTAGAATGAGTTTTGTAGGAAAATCTTGATTTTTAAATCATCGGGCATTCAGGGAAGTTTTCAGTTGGACCAGCCAACTCTCGATTCATATTCCTTGAATAGCCCAGCTTGATTTGATGCCAGACTTATCATAAGATTTTTATTGGTGATGCATGAAGGGTTTTGGGCTAAGCACCTCCTTTTAAATTTAAAAATTTATTTTTTTCTGTGTTAAATTGATAAATCTGGTTGTTAAGAGCCTTAGATTATCAGATCAGGGAGCGGAGTTGGACTCACACTCGTCAAATCTGGTAGATCTACTATTCCTGTGCATAAATCTGTAAATTTTTTTGGTTTTTCTTACTTGGGTTTCTGGGGTTTTATTTATTTTTGGTATATTCGGGATCTTGGTGTTTTTGTTTTCAAGTACAGAATGCAGATCTGAAAGTGAAGTTCTAGGCCTTCGAAGGTAAGATCTGGCGTCAAAATTATTTTTGCAAGGAGACTATCCAGATTTTTTGCAGTCCAAGGGTTTTAAAACATTTTAAATCTGGAAATAATTTTATGAGGGTTTCATTGATAAATCTGAAGCACAAGTGTGAAATTCGTTTTTCTGAGTGTGTCTTGAGTTTGGGCTATAGTTTCTCTGTCTTCCTGAGGCTTTTTTTGAAATCGTTTTTGTTTCTTTGGGTTTATTCCCCCCTTGTTGCCTTTTTCTTATTCTGGCAGATTACGTATTTTTTTTTATTATTTTCGTTGTTGTAGCCTCCCTCAAACGATGTTGTCTTCCTGCATTTTTCGTCCTCCACCTTCAAGGTGAAGTTCTTGACATGATTTCTGTCAAGTACGGATAAGATTTTGGCCTTTTAGACTGCAAAGTTCGACGCTCCGTCCAGTCTATCCTGGTCTCTTACTCCGTGTAGTGCCATGATGCTCTTCTACTTCCCTCCTAGAAGTTCTCTGTTCGACTCCTCCAAGTCTCCACTTCCCGTCTATAAGTTCTCTTCTGGACTCCCTCTAAGTCCTGATTTCCCTCTTGGAAATCCTTCTGTCGCTGTCAATATGCCCCCTACTCTGATTGTCTTGTGCAACCACACCACTGATCAACGTTCCTCGGCTAGAAACCCTCGGCAGCAACTCCCTCCTCTTGGCCTTGCTCTGTCAGGTATTGTTCTGACTACAGTACCTCACCAGCTCCACTCTACAATATGCCCACAGCCTTCTAAACCCCAGCAACCTGAAGGTGAGAGCTCCTAGGCTTTGCGCAATCCAAGCACCAGCAACTCGGCCTCCTCAGCCAACTGCGTCAGCCCTCCCAGCTTTTGCATGGCTCTACGTGAGGCTCCCTTTGCCTTCCTTAACCTTTACGCTGCCTCTTTCCGGCTTACCCTTGATGACACAGGCACTGCGTCACCCTTCCTTGTTGCCACTCTGCTAGAAACAACTTTTGTCACCTTGGGACAGCTGTTTTCTTCTGCTATTGCTCCACTGGGGTGATGTCCTTAGTCCTCCTGTGATCTGTAATCACGCTCTGATATCAGGTTGAAGTTTCTAAGTTTACTTGGTTAGAAACCCTCTATGCACTTTATCTGATTTATTCCTACCTACTTGTTATTTTACTTAACAATTAATTTACAATGTAAATACTAAAAATAAACACTAGTGCTTGCTCAACATATTACAGATCAGCAACTAAAGGAAACAGAAACAATCACACCATATGACACCATTATTTTTGGACCAATGTCCCCGGGAAAACCCAATGTGGGAAAACCGGTGTAGCTATCTGAGGGTTTTCTAATTAAGAAATATCAGAGTACAATCTGGGTGCCGAAACTGGCCTACCCAACAGAGAATTCCCTTGGCAGTAATACCTCTCAGTTTCTGACAAATCTCCTGGCTGAAACCCCGGATAATCCTTCCGGCAGCTCCTCAACACCAATCTGCCCCAGAAACCCCAGCGTCAGCGTCTCTCTAGACTGTGTCAACCCCTCTCTGCTTAGCACTGGCCTTGCATCACCCCGGATGGATCTGCGTCAGCCTTAGGAGGCCTTGCGTCAACCCTCTGGCCCTTTGCGTCAGCAACGCTGGCCTCTCTGAGGCTCTGCGCAGCTCCTGGCTGCCTCTGCGTGGCCCTGCGTGAGCCCTGGCTGGCTCTGCATCACTCTCCCCAGCTACTGCGCTGCTCTCCCGGCACTATCTCTGCCTCTCTGTCTCTTTGTACTCAATGCCCCTTAGTTGCAACTCCCGATCACTAATTTTATCTCTTTTAGCAAACCCCGCTCTAGAGAATAGAATGATTGATCACTTTAGTGTATTCTCCAAGTGACCCTCAAGCCTCCTCTTATACTTTTCCTATTGACATATCAACGGCCGAGATTAAGTCCTTAATCAACGGCTAAGATTACATTTGGCTTGATCCATGTCTTTTGGATCACTCTAACACAGTGTCATATTAATCCACATTAATATTTTATTTTCTCTAAGTTTAGACTTTGGGACTCCATTAAAATATTATTTATTTTAATATCTTCTGAACTGTTTAGAATCTGCCCAAATCCTTTCTGGGTATTGGAGATCTCATGTGCCAGCCTCTCCACCAAATTTCGTGGCTATAGCACATCCGATGCTACCCCAAATCAACAACCATGCTGTCCCAAACAATAGAAAGCCTTCTGGCCAAATCACCTTCTGCACATAAAAAAATTCAAGGGCAGTGACAAAGAAAAATGATTTTTGACACCTTGGAGGCATCTTTCCACAATGAGTCATATACCATCTTAAAGAGGATTTTTTCCTCTTTCTAATGAGCTATTACTTGCCCCCAAACTCCTGGTGGTTGATGAGATATTGAATTTTTAAGGTACAAAATATATATTTGTAGGCTAGCCGACCTACACTTTGTCACTCATGTCGGCCTCCCTCTAGAAAGACGTGTCCCTTCATTTCAAACGCAAATCAGTATAAATACAAGCGGAATTCATCATTCTAGCACAGAATTTTCGGTGAAGAGCATCTAAAAAACACAGAACAGCGAGGAAAGGAGGACTTAAGAGCTGTTTGTTTCAGTTATTCCTTCTCAAAGTGGGACAGCAAATTATTTTGGCAGCCATATGTGGTAATAAAGACTTTGGACCTACAGTAATCTCTTCAAATCTGTGTGGCTCGGAATTGCAAAACCGTGGAGTGTTTAAGGGCCAAGAGGCCAAGTATAAGGCCCTCTCTTCTAGCCACAGAAGCAACATTACGTGAAGCCATTTGAACTGTATAGAAGTTCAGATTACAGTCATCTTGAAGGCTACCCTAAGACCTGTGGCAGCTCTTGTGTGAAGTTTCAGAGGCTTGGACCATGCACCTACCTTGACAGACTTTAGATAGAGAGCAGACCTTTGTTAAAAGCTTTGAACCTAACTTTTAATTGCAGAAGGAAATCTGGTCCTACAGTTGGATGTTTTTATTAGAATTTCTCTGTGAAAATTTGTGAATTGCAGATCTCTATTGCAGCTTCTCTGTGGTGACATATTGGAGACCTATAGTGGATTCTATGTGAACCTGTGATGACCTGTCTACAAACTCTTCGACCTGTGGACATAGACATCAATTTGAAATTTTGAATCTGTGGTAAAGCTCACTTAGGAAAGCATCTATTGCAGACCTGAAGTGGATCATTGGAAACATTTTTGTAGACCTGTGGTGATTCATTGGAAATCTGTGAAAGCTTTTTAAGGAGATACTGTCTTGGAGGAGAAACTTATTTGTAGATCTTAATTGAAGGCACAGTTGCATCTTGGTTGGAAATACTATTTTTTGTAGATAGTATTGAGTTTGTTTGGAAACTCTTTGAGGTCATTTCTTTGGACCTGGAATAATTGAAGAAGCATCCTTGGAACTTTGGAGCAGATTCTTTTGAAACATTGTTGTAACATCCCTGAAGTCTTGCATACCTTGAGGCAGTGTTGAAGAATTGTAGAAGCTGATCTTGGAGTCAATCTTGGAGACATGATGCCTTGTTGAAGCTCTCATGAGGTGACCTTGGAAAAAGTGTTTGGGTGACATGAAGAACAGTGGTGACACCTTCTGAGAAGACAAGGCTGTCATTGATGAAGTGATATGGAGAAGGCATTGCTAAAGAGATTGACAGGGCTCGTTGAAGAAGATATTGAGAGCCGTTAAGTACAACCAAACATACCTTGACAAAGTGAAGCAATAGGGTTGGAGCCCTTGGGGTTGGTGCCTTGGAAAGTCCAAGTTGATGCTTGGCAAATATAGGATTGGTGTCCTTGGAGTTGGTGCTCCTAAACTCAAGGTTGGTGCTTTGGATAAGATAGGGTTGGAGCCCTAGACGATCGGAGTCCTCAAGAAACCAGATCGGAGTCTGTACCAGAAAAGGGTTGGTGCCCTAGGGGTTGGAGCCTCTAAACGCAAGGTCGGTGCCTTGAGAAGATAGGGTTGGTGCCCTAGAGGTTGGAGCCTCACAAAAAGTCCAAGTTGGTGCTTGGCAACAGGTTGGAGCTTGGGAGTTTGAAGAGCAGTGTTTTCATCTAGGGTTGGAGCCCTATATACATTGTACTTGATTCATTGTAAAGATTATATTAATAAAAATATATATTCCTATTGTTCATTTTGTGTTCTAAATATAAGTGATCTAACTGGTAAAAGTAACAATTGAAGAGGAATATTGATTCACCCCCCCTCTCAGTATTTCCAACAGTACAGTCTCAACACATACAAATCATCAACTGAAGGAAAAACAAGCACACAAGTGACATCGTTATTTTTGGACTAATGTCCCCGGAAAAACCTAATGCGAGAAAACTGGTGCAGCTATCTTAGGGTTTTATTATTAAGCAGTTTCAGAATACAATCTGGGTGCCAGAAATGGCTCACCCAACAGAGAATGCCCTCGGTAGTAGTACCTCTCAGTCGGAGACAGATATCAGCCCCAATCTGCCCCACGAAATCTCCCAGCATCAACCTCTGGGGTTTGCGTCAACCTCTCTGGCCCAGCGTCAGCCTCTCAGGGCAATGTGTCAACCTCTGGAGGCTCTGCATCACCCACGCTGGCCCTCCTCAAGCTCTACGCAACTCCTGGATGCCTTTGCGTGGCCTCTGGCTGCTTCTGCGTGGCCTCTAGCTGGCTCTACGTCAACCCTCTCCTAGCTTCTGCGCTGATTCTCCCGGTACTATCTCTGCGTCTCTGCTACTGCATTCACTGCCCCTCAGCTGCAACTCTGATCACTCCTTTGATTTCCTCAGCAAGCCCTGCCCCAGAAAATCGAATTCTTGATCAACTCGATGTGTTCTCCAAGTGACCCTCAAGTCTCCTCTTATACTTTTCACGTCGACAATTCAACGGCCGAGATTAAGTCATTAATCAACGTCTAAGATTAGATCTGGCTTGATCCATGACTTTTGGACCATTCTAACTCAGTTTTATATTAATTCACATTAATATTTTATTTTCCCTAAGTTTAGACTTAGGGACTCCATTAAAAATATTAATTATTTTAATATCTTCCAAACTGGTTAGATTCTGCCCAAACCATTTCTGAGTATTGGAGATCTCATGTGCTTTAGCCTCTCCACCAATTTTCGTGGCTAGAGCACATCCGATGCTACCCCAAATCAACACTCCCTCTTAGCGAGGACTGTGCTCTAGTAATACTCCTCACTGAGCATCACCCTGATCATCCGGCATCGGTCCCTGTGCTGATGCTAGGCCTGCTGCCCAACATCCTCTGCACTGTTGCATCATGTACTGCTACCCATGGCCCTGCCACTACCACTGTTGCATTTGTACGGCAGCTCCCTCTGCATCTGTGTTGCTGCCCATGGCCCTACCACTGCCACTGCTACATCTGCACTGCAACCCCTCTCATCATGCTGCATCGTGTTGCCCATAGCACTGCCACTGCTAACTGTTGCACTGCAACTCAGTTACTGAGAAGTAAGTAACTAATCTCCCAACTCTGACATCTCTGTCAGGCTAGAAACACTCCCTATGTTGAAGCTCCCTCTGTCACTGACAAGTGCTCCCTCTACGACCTTTGCATTGCTGCAACAACACTATGCATCTCACACTGCTACCTCACGTTGTCCTGGGACTCCTGCATTGTAGCTCCCCCTGTTGCTCCATCCGCATCCGTCTCTCCCGACATCCGCCAGTGCTGCTACTCCTCTTCGAGGCTCTCGTAGCAAGGTATAATCCAAGAGGTTGGGTACCTCGAGGATCCTAACCCTCATCGTCTGTAGTCCATCTGACTACAACTCGATGTCTCCCCACTGCCTCTCAAGTGGTGCATGAGCACTCGTGGCACAATCATCATCTGTCTCCACTTCTTTCTCTGCCCTTGCTGGCGCAACCTTGGTCTCAAAAGCCTCTCCATTGCTCTTCTTCCTCAGACATTGGCTCACATAGTGACCCAATTCCCCAAAGTGGAAGCATTTGACCTTGGAGAGGTCCTTCTTTCGTTTCTCCTGCTTTCACTCAAATACTAGGGCAGCATCCTCCTCTTCCTCCTTGATTCTGACCCCCTTATCGCTGCTTCCCACCTTGGTTAGCCTTCTGATCTCTTCTTGACGAAGATTCGCCCACAGTCCCTCCCAATCTGGAAGGGTCAACCAGCCTAGTATGCTTTGGACAAATACATCCCAATCTTCTGAGACTGCATTCAGTGCGGTCCTCACCATCATCTCCTCATACGGCATGGCCCCTATGGAAGTCAGTTGATCCCAGATCTCCTTCAATCGACTGAGGAAGGTGCCTATCTATTCTCCCTTCTACATCCGGTATGACCGTAGCTGATTTTCCAGTAGCATCTTCCTCTGCACGAAAGTATGCTAATACAATTTCGTTAGGGCCTCCCACATCGCATTTGTCGTGTCCTTTTCAGCAATATGTGGTACTACATGGTCCTTGACCCCGTCAAGGATGATGCTCTTGGCCCTCTCCATTGCCTCCTGGTACTTTTCGTTCTCATCTGGGTCAACTAGGACCGCTATCGTGTTCAAGGCGAAGTGCTTGAGACGATTCCTGTCTAGAACGGACAAGATCCTGGCTTTCTAGACTACGAAGTTTGAGGCCTCGTCTAGTCTACCCTGATCTCTTCCCCCATTCACTGCCATTTCGCTGCTCCTCTTTTGACTCTTCCGAGTCTCTCTACTTCCCTCCTGGAATTTTTCGGTGTGACTCCCTCTGGGCCTCGATTTCCCTCCTGGAAACCCCTCTGCCAACATCGAGATGACCCCACTCCGATCGTTAGTGCAACTGCACCACTACTCCGGATTTCTTGGCTAGAAATCATCGGCAGCAAATCCCTCCTCCTTGGTCTTGCCCTATTAGGTAATTTCTGACCACAGTACCCCACCAGCTTCATTCCGCAACTTACGCACAACCTTTTATGCCCCAGCAAACTGAAGGTTAGAGCCTCTACGCTCTGCGCAATCCCGACACCAGCAAAATCCACACCTCCAGGCCATGGGTGTCAATCCTTCCTCACTGAGAAAGATGACCGGCCACTGCGTAGGTCAGGTCTGCTCCTCTCTGCCACAAAGTTGATCCTCTTCCTGGCTCGAACTGATGACGCAGGCACTGCGTCACCCTTCCTGCTTTTCCGCTAGGAACAACCTCTGTCACTCGGAACAGCTGTTTCTACTGCTACTGCTCTGCTCGGCTAATGCCCTTAGCTATCTAGTGATCTACAACCACGCTCTGATACCATGTTGGAATTTCTAAGTCTAACTATTAGAAATCCTTCCTGTACTTACTGATTTATTTCTTCCTACTTGTTATGTTAATTAACAAGTTATTTACAATGTAAATACTGAAAGTAAATACAAGTATAGTCTCAACACATACAGATCATCAACTTAAGGAAAAACAAGCACACAAGTGACACCGTTATTTTTAGACTAATGTTCCCAAAAAAACCCAATGCGAGAAAACTAGTGCAGCTATCTGAGGGTTTTATTATTAAGCAGTTTCAGAATACAATCTGGGTGCCAAAAATGGCTCACCCAACAGAGAATTCCCTCGACAGTAGTACCTCTCAGTCGGAGACAGATATCAGCTCCAATTTGCCCCACAAAATCTCCCAGCGTCAGCCTCTCTGGCCCAACATCAGCCTCTCAGGGCACTGCGTCAGCCTCTAGAGGCTCTGCGTCACCCACGCTGGCCCTCCTTAGGCTCTACACAGCTCCTAGATGCCTCTGCGTCGCCTCTGGCTGCTTTTGCGTGGTCTCTAGCTAGCTCTGCGTCAACCCTCTCTCGGCTTTTGCGTTGATGATCCCAGTACTATCTCTGCCTCTTTGCTACTGCATTCACTGCCCCTCAACTACAACTCTGGTCACTCCTTTGACTTCCTCAGCAAGCCCTACCCCAGAAAATCGAATTCTTGATCAACTCGGTGTGTTCTCCAAGTGAGCCTCAAGCCTCCTCTTATACTTTTCTCGTTGACAATTCAACGGTCGAGATTAAGTCCCTAATCAACGGCTAAGATTAGATCTGGCTTGATCCATGACTTTTGGACCATTCTAACTCAGTTTTATATTAATTCACATTAATATTTTATTTTCCCTAAGTTTAGACTTAGGGACTCCGTTAAAAATATTAATTATTTTAATATCTTCCAAACTGGTTAGATTCTGCCCAAACCATTTCCGAGTATTGGAGATCTATGTGCTTTAGCCTCTCCAATTTTCGTGGCTAGAGCACATCCGATGCTACCCCAAATCAACACCCACATGCGGCAAAGGGAGGCCCACGAAGTCATAAGGAGGAAGAGCTCCTCACTTGAGTATTCATTCACTCTTGCGTATCAAAAATCACTTGACTATTTGCTCTAGCTGCTTGGCCGAGTCAACTGGCTATTCAGCCACGAATCTCTCAAGCGGGAGATTCAACCTTACCTTCGGGGGACTACAAGTGCCACCCTAGGAAGGCAATTTCATAGCATCTTGAGGAACCTCAGGGATTATTTACAGCCAGTCCATTCAGCCATCATCCAGAAGTGCCTATTTTTGGGCCAGCAGATAGAGAACACGCAGTTGAGGGGAGAGCTTCATTGGGCCAACCATTAGCCGGAGAAACCAGGAGATTCGAAGGACATCATTGGGTCAGCACTCAAGAGGAGTTTTGGAGCAAGAGAGTGCAGCAAACAAGCAGTTCGAATTCCAGTCTTGGAGGATAGCGCAGAGGGCCAGTCTGGGCAACACGTGGGTCTTGAGGGAAAGAGCCACAACACTGGAATCACAGTTGGGAAGGAAGGAAATTCATAGGAGGGCTCATCCCAGTGATTTGGGGTATAGTTTTTGGGAGGTTTCCCAGCTTCACTCAGGTAGGCCGAGTTTACCAGTTGCAGCAGAGGTTGGGCTCCTTGGGGGTCAAATTTCAGAAGTCTGAACTAGGAAAACTCTTCCTGGGTTTTGGTGGGTTTTAGTTGAATATCCGGGAGCTGAAATCTTATAATTTTCTGAGCACGGGAAGCAGTGATTCCAGCCTTTTGATTCCAACAGACAACGCAATTTCTGTGCAGCACATATCAATTTTGGTGCAACAGTTGGGCAGCCTTCAGATGATAGATCAGCATTTGCTCACCTAGGTTTTATCACGCTTGTCCTTAGAGACAAGCCAAGGTGCACCATTCTATTTATCATTGTATTTTCCCTTGAAGATTTAATAAAATGGCTCACCAGTTCTCTATTTCCAGCATTTTCATGGGTACCTGATGTGTATTTCATTTTTTGATTGCTGGACTGTTTGCTTGCTTTGTTTATCACTTAATTTCTTGTTTAGGAACATTACAGTACCCGCTACAGGGGGTGCGAGTTGGTGAAGAGAATTGGCAGCAACAGTACAGGGACTGTGCATCTCTTTGAGGAGGCAGGCTTTGGAGGTTGTGGAGTGAAGGGAGTTAGGGGCTGAAACTTGATGTGAAGTCCAGGGAAGTGTTGTGGGGGCTTTTCCAGCATTTTGGCGGAGCAGAAAATGCAGCATTTGCTACAGGTTACATCTTCTGCTTGTGGAGGAGGGCCAAGCATTTGGGGGTCAATTTTGGAGCGTCAAAACTAGGACAAACCCTTTCTGGGTTTTTTTGGAGTTTTGACAAGGACCAAAGAGTTAATTTTGCAGAATTTTCTGGGTAGATCTGAGGGGTCAAACAAGGGTCCCAATTCAGCCAACAGCTAGAAGAGCTAGGGGAAATTTGAGCTGAAATTCTAAGGTCAACATTTCCAATTCCTTCGTGGGTTTTTGTGAGTTATTGGTAGAGAGCCCAAGGTTAATTTCCCGGAATTTTCTGAGCACCAAAGGAGGCCCTAGCAGCGATTCTTCACAGCCAATAGCATATTTCTAGGTAGTTCCAGCACAGAGCCAGGAGAGAGCAGCAACAGATTTGAGAGGGACTTCTTATTGTTCATTTGGGCTTAACTAGCCTTCCTTGAGCAAGCCCAAGTGCACTCTTTCCAACACTTCATTGTACCCTGTTCATATTATAATAAAATGGCTCAACAGCACAGATTTTGGTGAAATTTCATGGACTGATTCATGTGTTTGATTTTTGTGGTTTTATGTCTATGTTTACCTTGTTATTTACTGGAAAAAATTTCCTAGGAATATTACAGGAACTACCCCTCTTAGCTTGCTCTTAGGAGATAGCTTAAACGGAGTGCGCAGGGATCACAGTGACAGCCCCTGCCCTAAGCATTGTTGCATTAGGTATACAATTCAGGCGACAACAGTTCTCATGATGTAGTCCATTCTGGCTGCATGTGAAGGCACCTTCAACAAGGAGTCTTGTAATATTAGTGCAATTTATTTTTCCTTTATGAAAAGCATCATTAGTTATTTAAACGAGGCATTAGCTATGCATGCACTCACAATTAGGCTCCATCTTCATATTTATCTGAATTGTAATGTGGAGCTTTATATTTGACAAACTGCTAAATAACTAAGGTATTTGATACTTTTGAACTTATCTAATATAAAGAAGCACCAACAAACTTTGCAAATTAATAAAATGTGTTCATGGTGTCACTCACCAAGGCCAGCTTTGCCAGAAATAAGAGACCACAATGGAACTTTTGTCTCTATTTTAGGAATGTAGAGAACAGCATCACCATCTACACCTTGTAATAAGACATCCTCTATGATTAGAGGTTTTGTCCATCCAACTGACATCGACTTTATTGAAGCTTTACCTGCACATGCTTCTCATGAATTACTGATATTTACAAAGCTTCAATACTTTTTCCAATAATTTTCCTACTAAAAATGGTAGCAGAAGAAAGTGATAACTTACAGATAAGTATGCATTTAAAAATGACAGATAACTATCAACCCAACTGGCAATGCTCACAACAGAAAATTGGTACAAAACCTGGGATTACTTTGTTAGTCAAGAACTCTGCTGTATGGAGCCCAGTAGACCATGATAGAAAGGAAGGTGCTCCAATAATGACCAGAGATATAAGCAAACAAAATGTTGCAGTAGCTCTCAGAAGGTTGAATAGCAAGCTTTTCATCCATTCTATGAGTATGCTAGTCCGGTTGCTAGCCTTTGTTTTAATACACCTGGGAAGCTGATTGAAGTTATTTGTGTTGAATGAGTTTTGACCAAAATAACTTCTTGAATTCCCCTTGGACCAGTAATTTGAGCCATTGGAAAACTTGTAATTCTGCTCAACACAAAATGGGCCAAGGAATCTATTGCATTTCAAGAAGGCCTGTAAACCAAACATACTATTCACTTTAGTTTTCAACATTAACAAGCATTATCTACTAGATCAAGGAAAAATACCAAGTTATTTGCAAAGTTAAATTAGCAGAGATACACATGGGCTATCACGCACTAAAAAGGTGAAACTTTCCAGCATTACATAGGAGATAGAAATAAAAATATACATCAGGATCAAAATGAAGAGAAACAAGCATGCACTTGAGCAAAGCACAAACATTACATATTCATATAAGGGAGAAATCGGAAAACCTGGTATTTGGGGTGACAACTGATAGATTGATTATCTTTTATTGGTGTTGCTGATGCTAGAAATCTGAATAAAGCACGGTTGAAAAGAATCAGATGTTTTCAAAAGTTTATTTGCCAATGAATCAATTTCATTCAAACCAAACCACAAAGGTTCTTTGGACTTCTTCAAAAAATTAAGATACAAGTAACAAGGCTTAAACTGAAAGCATCCATCAAATTAGGAAAACTGCAAATGCACTGCCTTGAAATATGAACTTAGCAAGATCTACACAAGATTAAACTCAAATGTCACTTCCAAAGATGGAAATCATAGACTCATTTCTTGAAAATTATTTTCTTTCCCAAATTAAATGGATAACTACTAATAAATGCATAATCCCCAAGAAGGCTTACTAATAAAGAGTGTACATCCATATAGGTTGAGCACCTTAAGGAAGCCACTCACACAAATTGGAAAGTTTAAGTTGGATATAAGTTAAATTAGTAAAAATCCGCAAGTCAATTCACTAGAATTAGCCTAGCTTAGAATGTGATATCTTCAATAAGTGGGCTGTTGTAGGTCTCTTTAAATCTGGAATTTTCTAAATTTTATATCATAAGCACATTTAGAAGTAATCTTCAATTGTTTATAAGCACTTGTTTTGAGTTTTATTGCATTATCTTGTATTTGCTTGCTTTACTTAGACTTGTTGCACATCAGAAAATCTTTAAAGGATAATTTCAATTGTAGTTTAAGTGGTGAAATCAAAGACATTGTACACACTAAAATGGACATTAACAACATTAGTAAGCTCTTGCTCATGTTGAAGTTTCTAAGTTTCCTTAGTTTAGAAACCCTTCATGCACCTTTTCTGATTTATTCCTACCTACTTGTTATTTTTCTTTAACAAGTTACTTACAAAGTAAATATTGAAAAGAAACACCAGTGTTCTCAACATATTATAGATCAGCAACTAAAAGAAACAAGAACAAACACACCACATGACACCATTATTCTTGGATCAATGTCCCCGGAAAAACACAATGCAGGAAAACCGGTGCAACTATCCGAGGGTTTTCTTATTAAGCAATATCAAAGTACAATCTGGGTGCTGAAACGGGCCTACCCAACAGAGAATTTCCTTAGCAGCTATACCTCACAATTTGAGAGAAATCTCCTGGCTGAAACTTCGGAAAATCCTTCCTGCAGCTCCTTAGCACAAAACTGCTCTGCAACCCCAACGTCTGCCCAATATGGACTGCGTCAGCCCCTCTCTGTCTCACGTTGGCCCCGCGTCAGCCTTTCTTGGCCTGTGTCAGCCCCAGGAGACCCTGCGTCAGCGCCTCTCTGTCTCACGTTGGCCCTCCGTCAGCCTTTCTTGGCCTGTGTCAGCCCTAGGAGACCCTGCGTCAGCTTTCTGGGCCTCTGCGGCAAACACACTGGCCTCTGTGGTGCTCTGCGCAGCACTTGGCTGCCTCTGCATGGCCCTACGTGAGCCCTTGCTGGCTCTGCGTCACTCTCCTTAGCTATTGCGCTGCTCTCCCGGCACAATCTCTGCCTTCTTTGTTTCTTTGTACTCAATGCCCCTCAGCTACTCTCCCGATCACTGATTCTATCTCTCTTAGCAAACCCCGCTCTAGAGAATAGAATAACTGATCACTCTAGTGTCTCCTCCAAGTGACCCTCAAGCCTCCTCTTATACTTTTCCTGTTGACATCTCAACGACCGAGATTAAGTCCCTAATCAACGGTTAATATTAGATCTAGCTTGATCCATGTCTTTTGGTCCATTCTAACACATATTCATATTAATACACATTAATATTTTATTTTCCCTAAGTTTAGACTTGGGGACTCCATTAAAAATATTAATTATTTTAATATCTTATGATCTGTTTAGAATCTGCCCAAACCCTTTCTGGGTATTTTAGATCTCATGTGCCCCAACCTCTCCACCAAATTTCGTCGCTGGAGCACATCTGATGCTACCCCAAATCAACACTCCCTCTTAGCGAGGACTGTGCTCTAGCAATACTCCTCACTAAGTATCACTCTGATCATTCGACATCGGTACCTGTGCTGATGTTAGGCCTTTCTGCCCAACATCCTCTGCACTGCTACCTCCTGTACTGTTGCCCATGGTTCTGCCACTGCCACTGCTGCATTTGTACGACGGCTCCCTCTGCATCCGTGTTGTTGCTGGTCCTTTCAACCAGCACTGCATCCACACTACACCTTTCATCATGCTACATCGTGTTGCCCACTGCTGCACTGCAACTCAGTTATTGAGAAGTAAGTAACTGATCTCCCAACTGACCTCCCTGTTGGGCCAGAAACACCCTCTGATGCTGAAGCTCCCTCTGCCACTGACAAGTGCTCCTTCTCTGACCTCTGCTTTGTTGCAACAACTCCCTGCATCTCACACCATTGCACACCTCTCTGTGCCTTCCTGCACTGGTGCAACACTCCTGTGCCTCTCACACTGCTGTAGCGTTCTAGCTCTGTGCTGTCTCAGGACTCCTGCGTTGTAGCTCTCTCTGCCACTCCATTCGCATCCGTCTCTACCAACTCAGCCAGTCCTGCTACTCCTCGACGGGGCTCCCGTAGCAAGGTCTAATCCAAGAGGCTGGGTACCTCAAGGATCCTGCCCCTCATCGCCTGTAGTCCGCCTGACTACAGCTCGATGTCTCCCCACTTCCGCTCAAGTGGTGTGTGTGCACTCATGGCACAGTCATCATCTGTCAAAACTTCCTTCTCTGCCCGTGCTGACGCTGCCTTAGTCTCGGAAGACTCTCCCTTACTCTTCTTCCTTGGGTAGTGGGTCGCATAATGACCCATCTCCACACAGTGGAAGCACTTGATCTTGGAGAGATCTTTCTTCTTCTGCTTCTCCTGCTTTCCCTTAGATGCTAGGGTCACATCCTCCTCCTCCTGCTTGAACTTGATCCCTTTGCTGCTTTTTGGCTTGAGGGGGCCTAACCCAGATTCGGAGTTAATTAGCCAAACAAATCCCTGTACTACTGGCCCTTTCGGCAACAGCATGCGGAGCGCGGACTGAGGTCTCATCCGAAGCAATATGGGGGGGATGATGGAAGCAAGTTTCTGCACCCTTGAGATGTCTGAGGGTTCAGTTTAGTCCAACTGTGAACACATTCGCGCAGGTCGCTTCGCGCACTATCCTGACCTGTGAAGCCTTCGCGATCTGTTATAATCACCTTCGCGCAGCCCTAACCAGGGACTGAGGTGACTTTGCGCTACCCTAGCAGCGATCTGCACTACTTCCCCAGGTTACACCGTGTAGCTTACTTATCGTCTTATAACAACTAGTTATCTTCGCATAAATAGATACTTTATCTTATATTCACTTTATCAACACATTCAAATAAGTTCATGCATCATATAAACAATAGAAATGCAATTTCTATCCGATACATTCAATGCACAAAACAGCAAAACGATACACAGAAATGATGTAAAACTTCTCTTTATTGCTTCTCCAAAGGTTACAGACTCAACCTGCCCTGCGCACTCAGCTGCAGGGGTCCGTGCACTCAGCTATGAACTACTAGTCTTCTACGCACTCAGTTGCATAGCCTTCTCCTACTCTACGACCCAAAGACTCGACTCTACTCTTAGATAAGACTCAATTCTTCATCATTAGATCTTACTGACTTCCGTTAACTGATTTACAACTTAGAGCCTCACTCTATTTATACAATCCCATGGTCCGCAGACCATGGGTAGATTTCTAAAGCCGACATTACATTACAAAAATGAGGGCGGACAACCTTATGACTCATTTACAATCTTCGCGCCCACAAAACACGGAGTCTTTACATCGAATTTGGTCAAAATCTAGGCTTTAAGCCCCAAAACTTACCTTGGGGGATCCCGTGCCCAACAGGACCCCAACACAAATATCATGACTCGCCCTCGAGTCACTCTATTGGTTCCGGAGATCTTCGCGCGAAGACCTCCCAACTCTGTCCAAACTGCTACAAGATCGCAGCGCACTAAGCATCTACCTGTTGTATCTCCTGAACACGTTGTTTAGATGTTGTTGTACTGCTTCCTTTTATTTTCTCCTGCATTCCCTGCATCTGTTTATAGTACCACGCCTCCTTTCAGCTACCTGGAGCGCTAAGACTATCCTTCGGTGGGCTAGTCAGATAGTCGAGCCACCCGGGTATGGCTTCAACCAACTACCATTCACTCTTCTTGGGAAAGGTTCTCCATTTAACTTTTCTAACTACACCGCGCCTCCATCTGTGACTTCCTTAATAACATACGGTCCCAGCCAATGCATTCTGAATTTTCCTGGGAATTTATCAAACTTACTATCATACAGTAACACCAAATCGTTCACCTTGGAGGTACGCAACTTAATATGTCGATTGTGCCATGCCTTTTTGTGCTGCTTTTGTATTTGTTGGTGAAATCCAACCAAAAATCATTCTTCCTCGATTTCTTCCAATTGCGCGAGTCTTTCCTCCAGGACTCCGCAGTCCGTCATACCTGTGAATGTTGCTATGCGCAGACTGGCACGATGTATTCCATCAACATTATGGCTTCCACTCCATAGACTAGTCGAAAAGGTGTTTGGCCCGTTAGTTTCTTGCATCTCATCCTATAAGCCCATAATACTGCAGGTACACACAGGTCCCAATCAATTCGCTGCACATTATATACCTTGTTCAGTGCTCCGCACACCTCGTTAAATGCTTCCGCGTGGATAACCTTCTGCACGCCAGTTCTTTCCACACTCTATCGTTCCAACTTGAGGAGTCGTTTGCGCAATTGCCCCCCCAACACATGCTAATTGACCATATCTCCCAACGCGAAGTTCATGTGCATCCGCATAGGTTGTTTACCATATGTTTGTACCCACCTGGACAAATGCGCACGCGGACCATCCCGTCCATTGTATTTATCTTCCCATCGCAATATAGGTTTCCCAAACAATGTGTGCATCATTCTCCTGCATTTGCGCCAGTCCTCAAAGCTCCCTTTGTGCATACCCCACCACCTTGCACTGTGCAGGCATAGCGTGTAGTACCCAATTCAAGGCGTGGAAACGTTGCTTTTTTGGCACCTCCCTAACAAATCTGTCCAAGAAGCATCTACCTCACCTAAACCATCATATATGTAGCGCAACGATCTTGTCATCATATTACAGTTCAGCGTGGTTACCTCGTGTAACCGGTTCTACCATCGCTCTATCTCCTCATGAGAATCTGAAGTACAGGAGCTTTCGCATTCCCATGATATTCGTCCATCCGCAATGGGATTTACCCAGTCTTGCTCTCGCGCGGTTATCTTGTAGATGCAGTCCAAATCGTCGTCACTTTCATAGTCGAGCACCAGCTCTGTATAGCACGATCCTTCCACAGGGTCCAAGGGTATAACTACGCGCAAAGACTTCTTCCCAAAAATCATCTTGCGCTTCTTTAGATTAATCATCCCGTTCATGTCAATGGCCCAATCAATTCCTAAGAGCGTGGGGTAGGGATTGCGGTCATCAACAATATCTATCACTTCAAAGTCTGCTGCGTGCTCGCTCCCTCAATATCCGCAGTGATTCCCTGCAATCGCCCCATGGGTATTATCTTATGCTAGTTCGCCATTCATAGCTAAATAGGAGACGATTACGACATATGCCTCCCCATGCGCTCCCATGTCTGCTTCGGCAGAATGTTTACGTCCGATCCTAAATCCAGAATTACTTGGTCCATCCCATATTCTCCAATCTGTGCGGTTAGCCTCATTTCTCTTCCCATCCTCATCGCATGCTTTCCAATCTTCCTGACTACGCGCGGTTCTCCTAGCGCATTCCCAGTGCTTCTGTTAATGAGTTCCTGCAATCCTTTTACAACCTTACATCACGCAGTAGCTTCATGCATGTTTCCAGGAACGTCGTAAGCATAGATGGGTCCATTTCCAGCTCCAGTCTATCTTTGCTTCTTGAAGTGGAAGCATCAACAAAGCTCTTCTTAACTTCCATGAAAGTTTCCTTAGCGTGCTCCAAATCAAATTCTGCTTCTTTCATCGAAAAGTACTATCTTCGGGTTGTTTTCCTTTATCATCTCTCGTCGCGATTCCACTTCGGAGCACAATGTTCAAATTTGGATCTTCCTCACGCAGCTCATACCTCATCATCTGCAGGTTCTGAGTCAAGGGAGGCGGTAGCACTTCCTTGTCGCGTATCCTAGCTATCAATGTAGGACAATCTTCCGTCTCATGATCAAACAAGGTATAATACAGACATGATGGACAGGTTTTGTTCGTACAATCACGAGCATAATGTCCTAGCCCTCTGCAATTGTAGCATATCAGTTGTCTGCGACCTCTTGCAAGTCCTCCTCCACCTCGGCCTCTTCTGTGCCCCTAAAATCCGATTCACACCACTGCTGCGTTCTGGTCTAGGGGCCACGTTTCAGCCTGAACTCTATAGGTGGGAGTTCTATCCATCATCAGCTCATAGCTTCTACAAGTGCGCTCATCATGTCCAACTAATCTACAAAAGTTATAGAGCAACTGTTGCAAATTTTACGTGTACTTCTGTAATAAATAACAGTTGTCCGTAGCATGTTTTCCTCATATTTGACAAATCGCGCACCATAAAGCAGGTGTCGCGCTAGGCCCTACTTGTGCTTCCGGCCTTAATGGCATCGGTCCTCCTCCTGCGAGGTAATTCGTGAACACAGGGCAGTGGTCCTTATCATGACCCTGACCCTTGCATTTTACACACCACACCTCTTCGCGCACTTCTGGTCGGGCTGTCCTGTCCTGTTTCAGACTCTACATCTCAAGGCATAAGTTTTTCAACTGCGTGTGGATCTGTTGAACTCCCAAGTCAGGATCCTGCATCGGGGTTTCAAGCAACCTCATTGCGATCTCCAAGGCTTCTGCCTAAGTCGTTAACCTCTGTTGCGACAGCGTGTTCCTCAAATGCGGTGTTAGCGATGCTAAAAACCATTCGCGGTGCTATCCATCCATCAAAGTCATATTAGCTTCGCGAATCGTACACTTCAATCTCTGATCCAGCTCCCAAGGAGTCTCGCCTGGTAGCATTGTGATCTCTTTGAATCCAATGATCGACTGCGCTTCTAACTTCGGCCTACTAAATTCTCTATTTACGCAATTTGGATATCCGCGATTCCCGCATTCGGATTGTCATTAGAATGCATAATATACTAGGTCAGCACGCGATCCTACAGAGCACTAACTAGCGTCGCTTTCTTTATATTATCATCTTTAACTCCCTGCACTTCCCATATGGCTCTTATCATGAATCAAAGCTGGTCCGGATCTTCATTTCCTACTCCCTTGAACATAGGCAACTTTATCGCGCTTGCCATATTGACTCGCAGTGGTAGTGGAGGTGGTACGGGTGAAGATGGAGGTGAAGAGGGTGAAACTGGTGGTGGTGTGGGTGGGGGTAGTATGTGCGGAATCCTCTGCCTTATCAAATTGATCACACTTCGCAGCGAGACCTTCGCGAACTCTTCCTCGTCCCCTCGCGGAGGTGAAATCAAAGGGCTATTCTCTAGTCCCTTACTTCCTTCATTTCTATAGGTTTTTCCACTTCACATAGCTCCGGACATCAAGTTAATTGCATAACCCTTTTTTCACACAATAGCATTTTAATCCAAGTATTTGGAAACTTTACGTACTTACCCCGCAGTCCTTTGAAAAACCGTCGCTCTGCTTCGCTATAGTTGGCTGAAGTATCTACCGCGAACTCAGTAATGAATCCTCCTATAATTCGATCAAACCAGTGATCAACAATGCACGCGATCTTATCCTCCGATGCTTCCAATCTACGCACCAACTTTGGCGTCCACACAACAGGATTGTCGAGTTTCCACCTCCCTTGGCTATCTTCTAGTTTTGCGATCCACTCATACAGCTCAGTAGGAAAAGATGCGAAAAAAGATTTCGTGGATCTCTATGTATATGTAACAGTATAACCACTCTTCTTTTGTCAGTCGTGGATTCCTGTTCTCCTGCGCCGCGAACTCGTGAATTCTTCTGTCCAACCAACCTTCAATATCCTTCTTAGTTGGATTCCAATGATACGACATCAGACATCTTTATGCAGATTCTATTCCTGGCAACAAAACCATTTGTTGGCTTAAGGGGGCCTGACCCAGGTTTGGAATTAATTAGCCAAACAAATCCCTGTACTACTGGCCCTTTCGACAACAACCTGCGGAGCATGGACTGAGATCTCACCCGAAGCAGTATGGGGGGATGTTGGAACCAAGTTTCTGCACCCTTGAGATGTCTGAGGTGTCGGTTTAGTTCAACTGTGAACACCTCCGCACAGGTCGCTTCATGCACTATCCTGACTTGCGAAGCCTTCGCGATCTGTTATAATCGCCTTCACGTAGCCCTAACCAGGGACTGAGGTGACTTCATGCTACCCTAGCAGTGATCTGCGTTACTTCCCCAAGTTACAGTGCGTAGCTTACTTATCGTCTTATAACAGTTAGTTATCTTCGCGTAAACAAATACTTTATCTTATATTCACTTTATCAACACATTCATATAAGTTCGTGCATCATATAAACAATAGAAATGCAATTTATATCCGATACATTCAATGCACAAAATAGGAAAAAGATACACAAAAATGATGTAAAACTTCTCTTTATTGCTTCTCCAAAGGTTACATACTCAACTTTCCCTGCACACTCAGCTGCAGGAGTCCGCGCACTCAGCTACGGACTACTAGGCCTCTGTGCACTCAGCTACGAACTACTAGGGCCTCTGCGCACTCAGCTGCGGAGCCTTCTCCTACTCTATGACCCAAAGACTCAACTCTACTCTTAGATAAGACTCAATTTTTCTTCATTAGATCTTACTGACTTCTGTTAACTGATTTACTACTTAGAGCCTCGCTCTATTTATACAATCCCATGGTCCGCAGACTATGGGTAGATTTCTAAAGTTGACATTACATTACAAAAATGAGGGTGGACAACCCTATGACTCATTTACAATCTTTGCACTCCGCGCCCACGAAACGCGGAGTCTTTACAACAGATTTGGTCAAAATCTAGGCTTTAAGCCCCAATACTTGCCTTGGGGGATCTCGCGCCCAACACTGCTGCTACATGTCTTCGACTGTCGTCTGATCTCTTCCTGGCGAAGAGCTGCCCACATCTCGTCCCAAGTTGGGAGAGTCCCTCTGCCCAGGATACTCTGGACAAACACTTCCCAATCTTCAGAGACAGTATTCAGGGTTGTCCTCACCATAAGCTCCGATCTAGTGTCGCTCCTATAGCAGTCAACTGATCTCGGATCTCATTCAATCCTTCAAGGAAGGTGTCAATCAATTGACCCTTCTTCATCTGATACAACCTCATCTGATTCTCGAGCAGCATTCTTCTTTGCACAAAATTATGTTGGTACAGGTTCTTGAGAGCCTCCCACATCTCAATTGTCGTTTCCTTCTCGGTTATATGTGGTACCACATGATCCTCGACCCCGTCAAGGATAATGCACTTGGCCCTCGCCATCGCCTCTTCGTGCTTGTCATTATCATTAGGGTCGACTGGGATAGCTATAACCTTCAAGGTGAAGTTCTTGACACGATTCCTGTCAAGCACTGATAACATTCTGGCCTTCCAGACTGCGAAGTTCGATGCTCCGTCCAGTCTGTCCTAGTCTCTTACCCCATGTAGTGCCATGACGCTCCTCTACTTCCCTCCTG
The DNA here is from genome assembly GCA_031772625.1 of Pinus tabuliformis. NCBI lineage: Eukaryota > Viridiplantae > Streptophyta > Pinopsida > Pinales > Pinaceae > Pinus > Pinus tabuliformis. The sequence continues at coordinate 242,710,445 of CM062817.1, forward strand.
GAAGTTCTTTGTTTGACTCCTCTAACTCTCTACTTCCCGTCTGGAAGTTCTCTTCTGGACTCCCTTTGAGTCCTTATTTCCCTCTTGGAAATCCTTCTATCGCTTGTCAAGATGCCCACTACTCTGATCGTCTTGTGCAACTACATCGCTGATCCAGGTTCCTCGGCTAGAAACCTTCGGTAACAACTCCTCTGGCCCTGCTCTATCAGGTACTCTTCTGACTACAGTACCTCACTAGCTCCACTCTGCAATATTTCTGCAGCCTTCTAGACTCCAGCAGCTGCCTCTCTGTGAACTGTGTCAGCCCGTCTCTACCTCATGTTGGCTCTGCGTCACCCTAGATGGGTCTGCGTCAGCCCTAGGATGCCCTGCGTCAGCCCTCTGGCCCTTTACGTCACACTTCTTGGCTTCTGCGCTGCTAGAAACAGCGTCTGTCACTTCGAGACAGCTATTTTCTGTTGCTATTGCTCCGCTCAGCTGATGTCTTTTAGTCCTCCTGTGATCTGCAATCACGCTCTGATACCATGTTGAAGTTTCTAAGTTTACTTAGTTTAAAAACTCTTCATGCACTTTTTCTGATTTATTCCTACATACTTGTTATTTTTCATTAACAAGTTACTTACAAAGTAAATACTGAAAATAAACACCAGTGCATGCTCAACATATTACAGATCAGCAACTAAAAGAAACAAGACCAAACACACCACATGACACCATTATATTTGGACCAATGTCCCCGGAAAACCCCAATGCGGGAAAACCGGTGCAGCAATATGAGGGTTTTCTTATTAAGCAATACCAGAGTACAATCTGGGTGCCGAAACTGGCCTACCCAATAGAGAATTTTCTTAGCAGCGATACCTCACAGTTTGAGAGAAATCTCCTAGCTGAAACCCCAGAAAATCCTTCCGGCAGCTCCTCAGCACAAAACTGCTCTGCAACCCCAGCGTTTGCCCAATCTGGACTGCGTCAGCCCCTCTCTGTCTCACACTGGCCCTTCGTCAGCCTTTCTTAGCTTGCATCAACCCAAGGAGACCCTGTGTCAGCTTTCTGGGCCTCTGTGTCAGACACACTGGCCTCTCTAGTGCTTTGCGCAGCACTTGGCTGCCTCTGCGTGAGCCCTTGCTAGCTCTGCATCACTCTCCTTGGCTGTTGCACTGCTCTCCCAACACAGTCTCTGCCTTCTCTGTTTCTCTGTACTCAATGCCCCTCAATTGATCTTCCGACCACTGATTCTATCTCTCTTAGCAAACCCCGCTCTAGAGAATAGAATGATTGATCACTCTGGTGTCTCCTCCATGTAACCTCAAGCCTCCTCTTATACTTTTCCTATTGACATCTCAACAGCCAAGATTAAGTCCCTAATCAACGGCTAAGATTAGATCTCGCTTGATCCATGTCTTTTGGACCATTCTAACACAGATCCATATTAATACACATTAATATTTTATCTTCCCTAAGTTTAGACTTAGGGACTCCATTAAAAATATTAATTATTTTAATATCTCCTAATCTGTTTAAAATCGTATTGGAGATCTCATGTACCCCAACCTCTCCACCAAATTTCGTGGTTGGAGCACATCCGATGCTACCCCAAATCAACAGCTCGAACTATACACTATACTTTGAGCTGCCTTGACCTAGGGAGGACCCCCTTGACTAGGAACCTCATAGTCTAAAATGAGAAAGTTAAAGCCACTAAGGTGACAATGGTGGCCTACATATAGTTTCATATAGGGTCTCATTCCCATGACTAGGACTTTTGCACCTAATGAGAACCTTTGAGGTAAAAATTTGGCATTACTTCTGAGGAGAAAGTGCACACCCCAAGTTTAGAATACCTTAGATTCAATTGATGAACATTGAATTAACTTGTAATCATGTAATATCCCAAATGGAAATATTAAGTGTATAACAGAAACATGCACTAGACAACAATAGAGAAAATAAGTACAAACACAATATGCAAGTACACCACACAAAATTTAGAACAACTGCTGAGCCATTTTATTAAAATCTGAACAGGATGGAGTACATATAGCATGGAATAAGTGCACCTCGCTTGCATAAGCAAGCAAAAGCAAAACCCAGGTGGTAAGAAACGTCCTTGTTGTTGCACAAAGTGTCTAGGCACCGCGACAACACTAAGAGTAAGGGTTGTCACTCTAATCCTTACTCACTCCGTTTAGACTCTCTCCTAGACAAGTCAAGGGGGGTAGTCCCTAAGGTGAATGGATGAAGATAGTCTGTGGAACACAGACTCTAGGAGATTTTAAGGATGAACAACTTGATGAATTTAGAATAAGTCTCGGTCAATTGAGATAGATAGATTAAAATAAGACACAAGCACTAGATAAAAATGACTGCAGACCAATGCCTTTAATTTGAATTAACCAAAGACTAAATAATAACAAGTCACCAAGAGCAATTTATAACGTGGCAAAGCGACGACCATGAACAATTAATTGTAAAATGCCCAAAACTTTAGCATATAGGATACTCTAGCAATATAATCTTTCTCCATCAGGATTTTTAAACATTTAACGCACCTTGACAATAGAAAAATCACAAAAAATTAAGATTTTCCCCTTAACAACAAAAACACCAAGGAATTTTAAATTAGTATTTTAATTATTCCTTAGGCAATTAATTGAATGCGGTAAATGAAGAAGTAAAACAAATCAAAGGGTTAATAAATTAAATTTTTTAATGGGCCATAGGCCACATTAAAATATTTAAAGCGCAAATCCCTTTTTTAATTTATTTCATTTTCAATCCTAAAGTCACCAAATAAGAATTTAGATTTTTTGATCTTTTTGAATTTTTAAATTTTTAATGATTTTTAAATACTTTCTAAATGTTTTAGATTTTTTAAATGAAATCAAAAATTGATCAAAATGAAATGAAAAGTAAAAAACAAAAATCAAATTAAAACCAAAACGAAATGAAACCTAACCAAACCTAAAAAATAAAAATCAAACCTAAACTCATAACAATACAAATGAAATGAAAATGAAAAAGTCGAATGTGAGAAACAACTAACGCTAAAAGAGAATATAAATGAAAATAAAAACAAAAGCAATCGAAGTGTGGGTTTGCATTTGCAGGTTGGAATAACAGCTTGACGAAGGAGGCAGTACGCTGCAGGTCGATGGAGGCAGCGAGCAAGTCGCGGATGGATGATGGTGTATGCCGCAACGGGCAACAAATGAAGGTCAATGGAGGGGAGAGAAGAGCCACTTGACGGAGGAGGTCTGAGGACGGTGGACAAAGCTCAAGCGAGGAAGAAAGGAATGAAGCGAACGATGATGATGAAGGAAAAGAGTTGGACGGAGTTCGAGAGGGATGGAGGGTTAGGAAATGAGGGCCATGGACAGGCAAATGGCAGCAAAGGAGGAGCGATGGAGGGGAGATGAACTACATGGCTTTGTAGCTGCGTTTTGCAAGAATGGAATTGCGGAATGCAGGTCAAAGGAGGGAGCTGACAGAGCAATGAGGAGAAAGGATGGACGCGGGAGCTATAGATGCAGGCGAGGAAATCCAGGGAAAGGGAAACAAAGCAAGCAAAGAAGGCAGCAAAGAGAAGGGGCTGCAAAAGGATTCTCTCAAAAAAAAAATCGAAATTTTTTACAATAATAAGGAAAACCCAGACAGCAGCTCCAAGCAGCAAATGGTAGCTTTAAAAACCCGAAATAAACCCAAAAACAAATATTACATCAATACAATTTTTATGCTTCAGATTTCTTAGTGAAACCCTTAATGAAAAATTTTCCAGATTTAAAAATTTTCAAACCCTTGGACTGCAAAAATAATGCCCCCGCAAAAATTGGTTTTGAGGCCAAATCTTACCCTCCAAGGCCTAGATCTGGCTTCAAATCAAACTTCACCTTCAGATCTGCAACATGTATTTGAAAACAAAAAACACCCAGAACCTAGATATACAAAAAAAAAAAAAAACCCAAAAACCCAAGTCAGAAAACCAAAAAAATTACAAATCTATGCACAATAATGGTAGATCTATCAGATCTGGAAAGTATGAGTCCAACTCCGCTCCCAGATCTGATAATCTAAGGCTCTCAACAACCAAATCTATAAATTTCCCACACAAAAATTAATTTTTTAAATTTTAAAGGAGGTGCTTAACTCAAAACCCTTTGTATATCACATAAAATATTATGATAAACCCGGAGCTAATTTAGTTGGGCTCTTCAAAAAACACAGATTGGGAGTTGGTTGGTCCAACTGAAAACTTCCTCTAACGCCTGAGGATCTAAAAATCAGGATTTTCTTGCAAAACTCAATCCAACCATTAAAATAGAGCGAGCAAATGATAATTAAATTCAGATAAATAGAGATACGTGCTATTACATTCAAAATTTAAACTATCACTTAAACCCCAACAACTGAGCAAGATACCTATACTCAAATCACTCTTCAGAAGCTATTATCAATGGCTAAAAAAATTATGCATGAAAACAACACATCTTACAGTACTTCCATGAAGAGTAACACCAAGAAATTTAACTGTAAAGTCTTTCTTTATTATCTAGGAAAAAAATTACACAAGCTTTTTGCTTAGCACACGACTCAGAGATCGGATGGATCAACTGACAAATGACCTCCTATTTAAAGATAAATCTTCCAACGGCTAGTTCGAGTGATCCTCATCAAAGCAATCTTGACCATTTTAAAATATTTGGGTAAATTTGAATTTTTCAATTAAATGCATTTTAATTAACTCAAAAATTAAGTTTTTGAGTTAATTTCCCCAAAATTTTAACTTTGACTCAACCCCAGGGATCAAAAGTTTAAAATTTATCAAAATAATTAATTGACCTTAGTCCCTTGGCCTCTTAAAATTTATTTTTAAGGACCAACAAATTTTGCCTTTGAAGAATTTAAATTTACCTAGAACCTAGAATTAATTAAATTTCTGGCTTAAGAATTTAATTAATTTTTGGCCAAAAAATTTAATTAATTAACCTATGAGGGGATAAATTATTTTTCCAACCCTCAAGATACTTTACATCATGATTTTCATATTTTTTACATTAGAAGGGGAAAAACCCATTTACAATAGACTCTCACAGACTACCCATTTCTATGACACAAATATAATCCAATAGACCAAACAATTTGTAATAAAATAACCTAACCAAATAGTTAGGATTATTCCCAAATCAATTTTACATAGACTCGATCTAGAACACTAGGACTCGCCTACAATCCAGTGACAAAATCCATTCCTGCTTTGGGGTAAGACTGAAAGAAAACTTTGCCGACCATCCGAGAATGGATCGGTGAGACAAAAAACCTCCCAGAATGTAAATTGTCACCAAAAAGTAGGTTTACCTAGGTTGTTACATACATGACACAGATCTGCTGAGATTATTTACATCATATACATGCAGAATGGGTTTACATTATAACATGATTAGGCTGATGATGATAACTAAACGGCACAGACACATCGATCAGGCGCTATCCCTTTGAGAAAAAAGGGGGTGTATGCTATGGGTCGTTGACACATAGTGGTCAACAATCCCCAAGAGATGGAAACTTCTACTCAATATCCCTCTATGCAGGCCCGGAAAATTGGAGCTGCAACTACACTGAGAATGATGAAAATGTCCTCCTAGAGTGTCGGGAATCCCCTGGAATTGCAGTTGTAGCCTCCCCCAAAATTACTCCACCAAACCCAAAAAGGAAAGAACTCAACTCCCAAGCACTTGCTAACCCACAAAATGGTGTGAATTTCCAAGTGAGACAGGCAATACACACTACTTGAAATTGATTGTAGGTGCCCCAAAATTCCACCAAGAAACTTTCCCCAACTCCCGGGAAATTTATCTCCAAAATAGTCTCTCCAACTCCAGCCCTTCTCACAGCAAAGTCTCCTTTTCTCCAGCCCCAGCGAAATTGCCCAAAATGGTCCCTATGCAAGCCCTAAACCCACAAATTTTTCCTGTAGAATTCCCCCACAAATCTGTTGTACAACCACCCAAAATCTTTAGCAAACCACTAGGCCAAATTTCCCTTAAAATCCTAAAATTTCTCCTCCACAAATGTAGTTCCTCCAAATGTTGTGAAATTCTCTAACTGTGTCCCTTACTGGTTGAATTGGTTGTTCAAACTCCTGCAGTAGCTCTAGAAGCATCTTGTTGATGGTGAACGAAACTCCCCTAGGGATGGCACTCGAAGTCCACCAAAGGTAAAGTTGAGAATTCCTCTTGGAATCCCCTTGTGTTGAACAACACTCTATTGTCTTGGCTAAGCAACTCAAGAGAACTTGATTCAATTGTCAAACTATCAAAAAGCCCCAAAATGAGAGTCTCATCTCTTATTTATAGTTGGTTGCTCTTTGCTCCTTGTGGCCTCCACCCCATCGAACTCCCTCTCCTCAAGTCGAATTTCTCCAAGGGGTGTGTCTTTCCCTACAGTGGCCCCCACTTCCCACTACCCATCGAATCTCCTTTTTATTTACCCAACTTTCCTAAGTTTGGCACCAGTTGTCGCTTAGATTATACAGGCACGGTGCAATGACACAAGTCGAAGCCTGTCACTCTGGTCCCTGACCTCTCTGTTCTAGTTGTCTCCCAACAGCAGGTTATGGGGGGTAGTCCCTATGGAAGATGGAAATGCAAGACTTGTTGGCAACCAACAAGTCCAAGAGACACGATTGAATGGCCTAGCCACTTTGTTGATTATAGCAAGTTACGAGATTAGATTGAATTATTTATGAGACCCATGCCTTATGGAGTCAACTACTTGCTTTAAATCAATTAAATACCAAGTGACCAGATGAACAACCGCGGCTTAAATGCTTAACTATCTTATATACTATGCAAATCCTAAGACTTGGGTGAAATGCGATAACTTGATTGATTTTAGTTATATGCATATTCTAGGTGTATCCTTCCTCTTAACTATTTTGAAACTAGTCTCTAGAGTAGGTTGTGAGAGAGAAGCCAAGGGGAGACAAGCAAAGGCTTGCCTAACGATACCTCCCCTTAGGTTCTAGCCACTCGATGCCTCCGGCGCTGTAAAGACTGTGGCTCTGACCACTGCAAGGCCACCGTGTTAACCACTAAAGAGGTGCTAGGCTCCTCAAGCTAGATGAGAAAGGTGGTCCTATTCTCTACCAACCAGGCTTATGCTTGGAGGTAAGTTATTAATGCAAGACTAATTCTAGAATGCCATGCAAGATGGTTTGAGTGTTCTTGATTTAAGATTGTTAATTGATCTTAAGTACTTAGTTATGATTAATCTTATGACAAGAGTACTTAATCAATGAATGAAAAGACAATCTTATATGCAAGACAAAGTGCTAATTTAACTAGTGCTCAAAGATACAAGAGATAACCAAGATATAATTGCCCAAGTGTTAAACAACAAGATAGATGCTCTTAAAGAAAAGACCCACAATATGTATTAACCAATGATAATAATAGAGCCTAGAGCATTTATTACCACTTGAAGCAATTTAACCAAAAGCTCTTTTAGATACAATTGCCAACAAGAGATTGCTCCAATTTTAGATATTCTTTAAGCACAATCAGCAATGAGCCAATGATCACAATAGATTACCACAATGCCACTAAGGAAATTAGATCTCTAATGCTAATTATACAATAACAAGTGATTATGCTCAAGTCTAAGAAATGATTTCTTTAGTTAACACCAATTTAAGCAATATTCAACAAGAGATGAGATTAATGTGCTTATGTGATTATGTGAGACACTTAGTGCAAGATTTAGGTCTTTAGAGATTAAGGAATTTCACAAGAAAACACAATGTCAGATCCAAATCCAATAGTATCAATGCTAGAAATCTTGTTCACAATAGCACATTAAATAATGTAAGTGAATCCTTTCGACAATGAATAATTATCGTCAACAGAGCCCAAATAAGGAAATCTCTTATGTTCCAATGATAGCATTTAATGAGCAATAGGACAGCAGTAGATTAATTTATTTTAGAGCACTTTTAATTTGCAAAGATAAGATGCATATGCATGCAAAATGCAAGGATGAGGTATCTCACAATCAAACCACTTTCCCAAAATCAAATTTTCATTGAATTAGGTACCTTTGTATACCAATGCCATTGTATATATCAGACTTTGTGAAGCTTATGACAGTCAGCAATAAACCATGAAATGAGCCAAACAATGAATGCCCTCTAGATGCAATTAATTCCTTAGTGTGTTAAATAACTCATGAATGATTTTCAGGGCATTAAAATAAAATACAATTAAAAACCACTGTTAGGAAAAGATCAGAGAGATGTAGCACAACAGTGAGAGTTTGAAAGTTTTGAGGGCAAACCACTTAGGCTCTAGGCATAGAAGAAGACTAGTCCACTTGCCCAAAATTTCTTCAATAGTCAGGCCACCTGCAAACACAAGATTTGATCCCAAAATCTCGCAAACAACAAGATGTTAGCTCAAAAATCAAATGATAACCCACAAAGATGGAAAGAGGCTAGGAGAGGAAAAAAAAGGGCAATGCTAGGCCTTAGAATGCTAGCGTTAGGGGAATGAAGGGCTAGAAGGAGAGATAAGGGCCAATGGAGGCCACAGCAAGCCTCCTAGAGGCTGTGACTAAGGCAAACATGCATAATAGGCCTGCCATCTAAGGGATCAAGGCCCTAATGGGCCTATGGCTTAAGGAGAAGAGCTACAAAGGCTCATGGCAAGCCCTTCAAGGGTTTCCGTCTAGGAAAAAGGGAGGTCGAGGCCTCTTTTTGGTCTGCGGCAGGGATAGAGAGGGCTAGCTGAGGGTAAAGGAGGCAGCAACAAGGAAGAAAGAGGTAGCGGAGAAGAGAAGATGAGGGATAAGGGCTAGCAGATGAGGAGGGAGGCCTTTAAGGGCCTGCGGTAGGGCCTAAAGGCGAGGCCGAAGGTTGGAATAGGACCTTAAGGCCTGTGGCCTGGCCTAAAAGGCCAAAAAAGGCTGACATCTAGGGCTAATGATGAGGATGGCTAGGGTTAGGAGGCCAAAAATGGCCAGCAGTTAGGCTAGAGGATCAACGCTTGGCCTAGAGGCCCTAAAAATTTCTTGACACTCTATAGAATACTTCAAATTTGCTTCAGATCTTCAAATTCGTCAAAATTCACTGCAAAACCTTAATGTTGGCCTCGTAAATCAAATGGAAACTAGGTCTTACCCTCAAGGGCCTAGATCTAGCTCAAAACCCCAGCAAATCATCTTGAATCTTACTTGCACAAATGAAAATAGAATTTCCCAAAACCCCAATATATACAAAATTTAGAAATAAAACCCCAAACCCCAACTGCTGCAAAACAAGGGTTAGAAAATTTATTTACAAAATTATTTTACACAATATTTACAAGATATATACAAATATACAATGCTTGTGGAAATAAAATATTTTTTGAGAAAATAATTTTTTAAATGATGAACAATGACAATAGATCAAATGTGTTTCAAAACTTATGGTATTGCCCTGTAATATTCCTTATCAAGAATATTCCTCAAACACAAGTAAACTCCAACCAGAGATGGACTGGAAGGGCATTTACCAGATATGTCACCTCTGAAAAGAGGACGAGATCCAGAGGCTACCTGGCCCTTTCCAGACTCTGTCTAAAAGTATGGAGAAACACACAAGTGGTATAAACGCCAAGAATGCTCAAAGAGATACAAATAACAATGGTGCAACATATAACAATATAACCATAAGCAAATACTCAAGAAATGCAGAGAGAAATGCTAAGCCATTTTATTATACTGAGTAATAGAATGAGTACAGAAAGTGATCAGAAAGATGGCACCTCGACTTGCACAAAGCACGTGAAGAAATACACTCAAAATAGCAAAGGAATGGCCCCTCTGAACTGCGTCCAAGCTGCTGGAAAACTGTCGTGTTGCTACTGCTGCTAGAAATCAAATGAGAATTTGGGGCTGCTCCCCTCCTCAGAAAAGGCTAGAACTCTAGAATCGGACTCTACTCAAGAAACCCAGAAAAGCCCAGAAAGCTTTTCTGAAATGGCCGACCCCCGAAAATCACCCCCTTGGTATTCTGCATAGTCCCTCAATGCTCTGCGCTACCACTGAATGAAACCCTCTCGAAATCTGCCTGAAACCCCTGCCAAAACTCTCCAATATGCAAGGGTTGATCCCCTGCTCTATCTCTCAGCACAAATCCTACTGCAACCCCTCACCCAGAACTCTTGCCAGAAAGGACTGCGTCACCCCTCTCAGTGCTGCGCAGTCCTCCAAAACGCTCATGAAACTGCTGATGAACTACTGCTGAAATGCCAATGGAAATACCTTGCCCGAGCAGGCACTCGAAGTCCCCCGGGGCTAAGGGTGAGCTCTTCGAACGGAGACACTCAATGCACTAAACAATGTTGCAGACTAGCTAAACAGCCAGCGTGCTCTAACTCGAAATGACTATCACAAATACTCATAACAGAATGATCAAAATGAGGGGCCTCCTCTCTCCTTTATAGCCTTTGCCTCTCTCAATCCCAAGGCTCACCTCCTCCTGTGCGATTCCTCTCTTGCCACGTGTTTATTCCCTCCTGCGCAGTGCCTCCATGTGTCTGCGTGGGCTCCATTTCTGCGTCCCCCTTTGGCCCACTTGGCTCCCCTTTAAATCACAACGTTGTGCTACTAGGAAGTGACTTTTTATTCTAAAAGTGAGTTACGTCCCCCGTTCTCACTTTTTTATTTACAAATAACTATAGAAGGCAAAAATTGAACAAAATCGAATATTCCAATTAGCCATGGCTAATTAGGAATATTACATGCCCACAGCCTTAGCAAAGTAAGAAAATCAAACAAAAATTCTCGGATCCCAAACAAGGTCGGCTCTTTCCAAAGTCTGTGAACTCGGAGCCCAAGGGTCAATGTACCTGCAAACTCTATATATGTCTTCAAGTAAACTTGTTAGCCATATGGTGAATCAGATCACCTAGGATAGACCCAAAATCGACCAATAAAATGTTCTTATCATCGAAAAATGAATAAACAAGTTATAAAAATTTTAGGCACAATATAGCAAAGCACATAACCAACACATACCACAGATCATTGGACAAAGAACACCATGCACTGAACCCCAAAGTTTTTCTATTATGAAATTCAAATGATCCCAACAGATCAGTGAATCAATACCAGCATTACAAAATTACATAGACCAGAGTTAAAAATTTCATCATGACTTGAGAAGCAAAATGGCTTCTAATTTATAGATAAATCCTCCAAATCGAAAATAATGGCTAGTTGGCTTGATCCCCATCAAAATAATCTCGACCATTAATAAATATTTGATCATTTTTTAATCTCCACGGTTGAAAATATTTATTTTTGAGGAATTTTCGAATTTCTCTTAAAAACCATTTTTTATTAATACAAAAATAAATATTTTGGATTAATTTCCTCCAAAATGTGACTTTGACTTAACCACCAAGGTCCAAAGACTTAATTTTTCTTAAAACACCCATTTTTGCCTTGGTGGAAGACTCCAAAAATTGACTTCTTTTTTACCCATGAATGTTTTGGTCATTTTCCACTTGGAGAAATCAATTTCTCTAAAAATAGTTTTTTGACTCTAAATTAATTAATTTTCTGGCCTAGGATTTGATTTTATTTTTCTAGAAAAATTAATTAATTGACACCTAAAGGGATTAATTATTTTTTCCACTCTCAAATACTTTAGCCATGGTGGCTGATTGCGAGGGACCATGCACTAAAATATTTTTACATTACATATTACAAATTCAACCCTCAAAGGGGAAATACCCATTCATTACAGACTCTTAAAATAATTACCCAATTCTGCGGCACAATATGATCTAATAGACCAAGTGATCTGTAGTAAAATAATTTATCCAAATAGTTTAAATTATTCCCAAACCACTTTTGCAAACATTCGATATAACACTAGGACTCACCTAAGACCTTGTCAATGAATTCCACCCTAACTTTGGGGTTTAAGCTAGAGAGAAAAACTCTACCGATTATCCGTGTTTAGAAACACACATAATGCGGTGAGACGAAAAACCTCCTAAGATGAAATCCGTTGCCAAAACCAGAAGCTTACCTAGGTTGTTAAATAATTAAACAGTCATACTAGCATCATTTACATTACAATTTGCAGAAATTGGGTTTACAATGATACAAGAACTGGCTGGCTAATGATTCTAAACTTTGAAAAAAATTGTGCAACTGCTTCCCTGGACTTGTAACAAAATCAGTGCAACATCTGACTCCATATGGGGACACGTTGCTTCATCGAAGTGACGTGAGAATCTAGAATCCTGTATCCAAGAAAACAGAATTCCATCAAATAGATATCCGCTCACAATCAAAATCATCATGTATATATAGAATATATGCTGGAATATTGTTGGACACCTAATCCTCAATGGGTTAGCGTGGAAGCCGAATGGACAAAAAGAGTCCAAGAGACCTTGGGATGTGAAACCCAACGGTCACAACATGTACTATAAATGTAAATCATTTGTTAATAAAAATTGCACTTGCATGTTTTATCTTTCATATTTTATTGTTGCCCATGTGTGTTTAACATGGTATCAGAGCAGGCGATTGCTAGTCCTGCTCAAATTTGAGCCACTTGTTTTGTGGTCTCTATATACATGTCAGTTCTGTCTTTCCCCTAATCAGAGTTGACCAGAAGTGCCACCTTATTGAGCGTTTTATTCCTCATTCTGCGCCAATTCTTTCCTATGCTCTGTGCGCTCTCTGCCATAACCGTTGTCTGCCATTAGCTACCACCCCTGTCTATCAGGTCTGCTACTTACATGCACCAAGCGGTTTCAGCAAATTATCTCTCTGCCATTCTGAATCTGCTCAGTCTTAATAATCTGCTCTCTGTGTGATAATATGGGTAACGCTTGGTATTCCCATCGAATACCTGCTCCTACAGTGCTGTCAGCGTTCCATTGCCTGCGTTCCTACAGAGCTGCCAGTGTTTTGGTGCAGTGTGAGGTTTGACAACGGAAGTCTGTCTCAAGAACGACGTTATTCTGATCGAGGACAACCGGGACAGGAGGCCCCTCTGGATAAGGTTTGTTGAAACGGAGGAGCGACACCGCATAGAATTTACCCTCGTCTTTTAAGTAACTAGATGCGTCAGATTAAAGTTCTTCAAGCTGGGTTTCCAGAAATACATTTTTCGCACATTTGCGGGTCAAAGAATTCAGTGGAAGATAATCTTTCTAAACAGGGTCTACTTTGCAGTGTGGGTATAATGCATTTTCAAGTTTTGTTTCAGGATTCAGTGCAAAGCTCTAGCACTTTTTCATTTTTTAGAATTTGACGAGGACATTGGCAAAAATCCTGCTAAATTGGTGCCTTTGCCGGCCTGCGAGTCATCATATTCTTACAGCCCGAGCATGGCTTGCATGGGTTTTGGCGACTGCGCGAAAAATGCAAACGGATTGACGTCCCTGAGATTCATTGGCTGAATGTGCTGCTGGTGGGAATTGTGCTTCTGCGCCCCGCCCATCATCTGATCGCTATTTTCAGGCCACAGTGAGAGCCAAGGCCTGCTAGAAGGCCCGGCGTTTGTGTTGCTGACGAGAGATAATCCGCTCTCAGGAAGAGCCCCCATACGAGAATGTCTCATACTGAATGGAAATTATGCGGCGCCCAATGGAGGAATTCCACTGCCGCCCGGTCTGAAAGAAGAAGCCGATCTGACTCCACCTCCGACGACTCTGCTACAGTGAACTGCGTTGAACGTTGATATAGCAAGGGATAAGATTAATTGTTTAAGGGCACCAAAATCGTCGAGTGAACAGAACCGCTGATTTGCTGACATTAACGATTCATTTCCATAATTCATTCCATAGAAAGAGCCAGAGTCGGATATCATTTCATCGTGCCACCACCGGCTGAATTGGCTGAATTGTTATTGTTCGCGTTCATGCTACTGCTGGGTGAACTGTTATAGGTCGGAAAGGCGCGCAGGTTTAGCTGCTGAAGTATTCCCAACAATCTGAGTGCCTATAAAGAAATCGAGCCTTCAGTTTTTGGTTCTCAAATATTTCTTTTGATATTATCTACAAGGATCTGGTTTGAGCTGCCTTTAGGTTTTGAAACCTGAATCTATTGAGACTAGGACTCTCTCGTCCTCTATTTTTCACAACAAATGGCATAGATGGCATAGGCTCTGTAGCGAGGACATGGTAATTCGTGTTTTTGTTTGTTTCTAAAAAGGTATGGAAAGCATTCACGATTGTCCTCTGCATAATGTGATATTGCTATAAGCATAGGAAACCTTGTTGCTGGAGACAATCTAAAAACAGATGCAGTTCTATTCCTAGATCTATGATTGGTGCCTTCATTAAGTGTTTGGAGGGTGAACATCGTACATTGAAAAAAAAAAAAGAGTCTGCGTGGGAATTTTCCAACATTGCAGCTGGGACATTAGCTCACAAACAATTGATCTTCTCAAGTGGTGCAGTTTTCCCACTATTGCACTTATTGGCAACTACTACATTTGATATACGAGAAGAGGTGGCATTTGGTTTGGGCAATCTTTGCGATACTACAATAGGAAAAACAGGTGAAACAAGGTTTGTTTTGGAACACTTGACATTGTTTGTTGATAGAGGATGCCTTCCACGATTCATTAAGATCCTTTTGCTTTCAGAGGCGATATCCACCATGTATGCATGAAATCAATTCCATTTGGGATTAGTTTGATTACGAAACCAAAGTTTGCAGAGATATTTGTTCAAGTTGGTGTCTATCATTTTATCATTCTTTTTTGCTGACTTGAGTTGTTGAGAAGATGACCAGACTTGATACTATATTAGAATTATTGAACACTTTAATACATGTCAATGTTGGAGGGATGATAAACATTAGCAAGAACTCTCTTTGTGATATTAAAACTTGTCTGCAGTATGCACAAGAGAAGATAGAATTTTTGCAGCTCGAAACTCAGCTACAGCAAGAAGAATTAAAACAGAGGAGTCATCATTCTGAACATGTTTCTGTTCAGAACATTGAGACTGCAACCCATCAGAAGCAAGTCAATAATGTTACAGTTGGTTCAGATCCAGTGCCCAATAAAGCAGCAGTTATACATGCAAATGCAGAAACTCAATCTGCACTTTCCAAGCCCATCATCAGACCTTGGGAACAGCTTGTCCACAACAAGCACAAAAATGGTCTTGGATATGACAAGGAATTGTCCTTTCATATTCCAGACTATGCCAAGCCCATTCAGTTTTAGAGTGCTAGATTCATTCATGACAATTCACCTCTAGCTGTTCCAGACTCTGCCCCTCTTCCACAGCAACAACAACAGATTGTGAAATACCAACACTGTGACCGAGTTGGCCATTTGAAAGATCATTGTTTTGATCTTCATCCATGTAAGCATTCTCATAAAACCAACCATTCTTCACACAGATGCTTCAGAAACAAACGTCCTGCAAGAACAAAGATTCATCATGGATGGATCGCTTCTTGGCAATGGGCATCAATAGCGAAGAAGATATTCCAAACACATGTCAGAACTTGTTCCAAAGTATTGAACAATCTTGCAGTTGAGTTTTCTCCATCATCTCACCTTGTATCTGACAGGGGGGGAAATGATGGTCATCTGCAAGCTTCAAAGTCACATCAAGCGAGCCTGAGCCACAACCTGCCACACCAGTTTCAGCGTTGTAGCCACAAACAAAGATGCCCCTTAACATGCCTTCAGTTGGAAATCTGGGATACTTCCTCTAGCAGAAGACCTTAGCTTCTTGCCAGTTTCGGAAGAATTCCAAGAACAAAATTGAGAACACTTCCTCTAGCAGAAGACTCCAGCTTCTTGCCAGTTTTGGAAGAATTCCAAGAATTGCATTAAGCATTCCAGAGTTGTTGGTTATCCTTAAACCATCACAAGTTGAGACTTCCCTTTTCAAGTTGAAGTTCTCCCTTTTATGCAGGGTGAGACCTCCCTTTATTGGTTGAAGGTTTCCCTCTTCAAAACAATAGGAGCACTTCCCCTAGCAAAAGACTTCAACTTCTTGCCAGTTTTGGAAGAGTTCCAGGAACTGCACTAAGCGTTCCAGTGTTGGTGGTCATCCTTAAACCACTGCCCTTTTACCAACATTTCAGAAAGCACATCCAGCCTAGTGCTGCCATGCATTTTTGCACATTTTGTATTACAACTCTCTTCTTGGACTCATACATAACCCTTCGGATTAAGGGGGGGAATGTTGGACACCTAATCCTCAATGGGTTAGTGTGGAAGCCGAATGGACAAAAAGAGTCCAAGAGACCTTGGGATGTGAAACCCAACGGTCACAACATGTACTATAAATGTAAATCATTTGTTAATAAAATTGCACTTGCATGTTTTATCTTTCATATTTTATTGCTGCCCATGTGTGTTTAACAAATAGAAAAATCTAATCTAACAAACTAGAATATATAAATATATATAACATAACTGTATGAAAAGGAAACTAACTAATGACATAAATGAAAGGGAGTAGGGTTAGAAATACAATACAAGGAACGTCTTATGGCATCAGATGTCTTCAACATAGTGCATACTGAGCATCTGCCTACTTTCATGCATGTCTGAGGGTTGCTTCTCTGATGTGCCATGCTTGATCTTGCGTATCGTAGAACTTTGTCTTATCTGAATATCAAGTTGCTCCCAGCCATCAAATGCATCAAACCTCTTCCCTCTTCTTTTTTGACTTTTACCTTTACTTCCAACATACTGTGATGCTGATGATGCAGCCAATATAGATAGTTTGTCTTGATCTTGAAAGTGCTCGGATGAAAGATCTAAAGAATCTGAAGTATGCTCAATCTTATTCTGAATATATTTTGTCAAAGGTGATACATAGTCCTTCTCTTTCTCAATTTCTTTTTCAACCATGTCACTCCTAGTAAACTTGTCTTCAATTGGACAAGTGACCTCCTCGCAATGAGATGAGAATCGCTTTGGCAGACTGCGAGGCTTGTGATCTGTCAAAAGTTCTTTATTTCTATCATCATCTAATCTATGCTGAAATTATTGCACCTGCGACCTTTCCATCTTTTGTATCTTATTCTAAAGAGTGATCTGCGCAATTCCCATGGCATTCATTTGACTAGCATGTTCATCCTTCATAACATTGATTTCCCTGGTATGATTTTCCTCCATGGTATTCATCATGTTCTGGAAGGTCTGATTATGCTGAGTAACTTCCATTGCCTATAAACTACTTTTCATGACACTCATCTCCTTTTCATGATAGGTAACCAATTTTGCTTGATTAAGTTCCATGATTTTGAACATTGAAAAATTCCACCCTGGAACTTCAAGTGTCTCCCTAGTGGGGTAATTTGGGAGTCCAATTTGGGGCTACCCTTGATCTTATTGTAGGAGATTTACCTAGCTTTGCGTGCTTCTTGGGCGCAAAAGACAATTTTCATTACCCATTTGGAACAGATGCAGTGGTTCGAAGATTCTAAGCTTTTGGAGAGAATTTTCCCTTGGTTGTAGTTGGAGTTTGTTAACATTTTTCAGGGCAAAGATTGAGGGAATTTCCAAGGTCGAATCTCCCTCATTTAGACAATGCGCAAAGCTCACCAGCTAAAGCTTACGTAGGTACGAGGAGCAGCTAATTCCCGAGAGATTGGGGTTGGAGAGAAAGCAATTTCAAAGGAGAATTTGTGTGGAAATTGGATGGCTATTCAACAATTGTGTGGAGCAGATTTTAGCAAAGCATCTTCAGCAGTGCGCTAAGTCTACATGGTAGAGCCATTCACACTTTTTGGGGTCATCTAAATCAACAAGAATTGGGCCAAACCCTTTCTAGGGTTTGTTGGGATTGGCGTGTAGAGGTCAGAGTTAATTTTTTAGAATTTTCTAAGTAGTTTATAGGGCAGAATTTTCAATAGGTCGTATAGCCAGCTAGAGAGCCATTTGCACCATTTTGGAGGGCTTCTTCATCATCTAGATTCAGCCCAAACCATTTATGGGTTTTTCTAGGTTTTGGAAGAGGAGTTTAGAGCTGAAATTTCAGAGCATTCTAAGGAGTATTCAGCCCTAAAATCAACATTTCAACCAACAGTCAGCGATAGATTGTTATTGGGTAGTGCGCAGATCACTCCAGGGACACTTCCACATTTGGGATTAGGCTATGTTTTCTGGGTTTTGCTCAGCTTAAATAGCAAGCCCAGGTTCTATCATTTCAACTCATTTTATGTACTTGTTCCCAATTTATTAATAAAATGGCTCAAATTATTTGGCTGGCATTTCTTGCATGTTAAATTGCGACTGTGTTTCCATATTTATTGATGTTCTAAGTTCATTGTTTTAGTATCTATTGTTAATTTTTCCATTAGGAATATTACAATGGTATCAGAGCATGATCTTGGCCAGCTGTGGGGTAGCCAGCAAGATCATGGAAAATTTGGGCATGTATGCATAATGACAGGTGAAACCATAGACAAACCCATGTTGAAGGAAGATTCAATATGCAGGAATTTTGGGGTGGAATCAGTTGGAACGATGAGAGTTTTGTGAAAATTCCTTAACCCGGAATACTATTGCAACTACTGGAAATTATTCTCTTAATTGTTATTTTAATTTAACAATTTATTTATTGTTTCCTACAACAAACACTGAATAACTTACACTACAACCTACACAAATAAAACTGCGGAAGAATAAACGCTCGAAGAAATGCTAGTACACACATAAAATAACACAGTTATTTTTGGACAAAAGTCTCCGGAAAAACCCATCTTGGGAAAACCGGTGCAGCAGCTGAGGGTTTTAATATTAAGCAGCAGTGAAATAATCTGAGTACAATTGGATACCGAAACTAGCAATCCTGCAAAAAAAACTGGCAAGAAAAATCTAGTGAGGAAATTTCCTCACTCCATAGGCAAATCCAAGCTCTGACCTCAGCTGAAATTGAGTCATCCAAACTGGATCTGCACAACTACTATGTCACCCTAGCGTAGTCACTTCTGCACTCAATTCGAACCAGCTTCTCCTCAAGTCATTTGGTCTGCTGTTGTCTGTGAAAATGTCTCTTCTGGCCTCTGGAACCTCTACCCAAATTTTGGCACTGAAACTCATTTTGACCTAGCATAATCGAAGCTGCCTCTGGAGGCTAGTACATTGCCCCAGTATCAACCTCTCTGTCGCTCTTCTACCTCTCTACTGTTGAATGTTCTAAGTCTATCCGTTAGAAAATTAATCTATATTCTGTTGGTTTATTTCTTTTACTTCTTTAAATTCGAACAAGTTATTTAATACATTTAAATATCGAAATAAACACAATACAGTCAAAACATCTACAGATCATCAACTGAAAGAAAACAAGCACACAAGTGACATTGTTATTCTTGAAAAAATTTCCCCGGAAAAACCCAATGTGGGAAAACCGGTGAAGCTATTAAGAGGGTTATATTAGTATGCAGTCTATCTGAGTACAACTAGGTGCTTAACCGGCTCACCCGACAGAGAAAAATACATGGCAGCAATACCTCTATATTCAGAAATAAGTATTCAGAAAACCTGTCCCACGAAACCTCTCCAGCACAACTGAAGCTCAGCGCTGGCCCTTTTGGCCGTTGTGTCAGCCTCCTGCTGACCTACGTCAGCCCCAGGACCCTCTGTGTCAGCCCTCTAAGGCACTGCACAGCCTTTGGAACCCTCTGCATCACTCCAGCAACCTCTGCATGGATGACGCAGTCCCTCTAGCCTCTACGCTATCTCTACTGGGCTCTGCATAGCCTGGACTGGCAACTGCTATCGCTCTCTCTACTTCTACGTTGGTCTCCCAGTATTCTCTCTGCCTCTCTGCCTCGTACTCACTGCCCCTCGCTGTTGATCACTGATTCAGCTTTGCTTAGCAACCCTGCTCTAGCAAAATGAATGAATAATCACTCTGGTGTTTTCTCCAACTGACCCTCAAGCCTCTTCTTCTACTTTTCTCATTGGTCCATCAACGACCAAGATTAAATCTATAATCAATGGCTAAAATTAGATTTGGCTTGATCCATGACTTTTGGAACCTTTTGACCCAGTTTTATATTAATACCCAGAAATATTTTATTTTTCCTAAGTTTAGACTTAGGAACTTCATTAAAAATATTAATTATTTTAATATCTCCCAAACCGTGTACAATCTGTCCAAACCATTTTTGGGTCTTGGAGATCTCATGTGCTTTAGCCTCTCCACCAATTTTCATGGCTAGAGCACATCCAATTCTACCCCAAATCAACACTCCCTCTTAGAGAGGACTATGCTCTAGTAATACCCCACACAGAGCATCACCCTGATTATCCGGCATCGGTCCCTATGCCTCAAGGATCCTTCGCCTCATTGCCTGTAGTCCTCCTGACTATAGCTCGATGTCTCCCCACTTTTTCTCAAGCAGCACATGAGCACTCATGGCACACTCATCATCCTCCTCGACTTCTTTCTCCACCCTCGTTGACGCTGCCTTCGAGTCAAAAGCCTCTCCCTAACTCTTCTTCCTTGGCCATTGGTTCGCATAGTGACCCAGTTCCGCATAATGGAAGCACTTGACCTTGAAGAGGTCCTTCTTTCTCTTCTCCTGCTTTCTCGCAGATGCTAGAAACGCATCCTCTTCCACTTCCTTCTTGATCTTGACCCCTTTGTCGCTACTCCCCGCCTTGGTCATCTGTCTGATCTCTTCTTGACGAAGATCCGCCCACAGTTCTTCCCAATTCGGAAGACTCGTCCTGCCCATTATGCTCTGGACAAATATCTCCCAATCCTCAGAGACTGCGTTAAGTGCGGTCCTCACCATCAATTCTTCATCCGACGTGGCCCCTATGGAAATTAGCTGGTCACGGATCTCCTTCAACCGACCAAGGAAGACATCTATCTGCTCTACCTTTTGCATCTGGTATGACCTTAGCTAATTCTCCATGAGCATCTTCCTCTACACATAAGTATGTTGGTACAATGTCTTCAAAGTGTCCCACATCTCCTTTGTCATTTCCTTCTCAGTGATATGTGGTACCACATGATCCTTGACCCCATCAAGGATGATGCACTTTGCCTTAGCCATTGCCTCCTCGTACCTTTCATTAGCTACCGAGTCAACTAGGATAGCCATCACTCTCAAGGTGAAGCCCTTGATACGATGTCTATCTAAAATGGACAAGATCCTAGCCTTCCAGACCACAAAATTTGACACTCTGTCCAGCTTGTTGTGATCTCTCAGCCCATTCACGGCCATCTCGCTGCTCTTCTGTCGACTCCTCCGAGTCTCTCTACTTCCCACCTGGAAGTTCTCGGTTCGACTCCTGCTGAGTCTCTCTACTTCTTGTCTGGAAGTTCTCTTTTGGACTCCCTCTGAGTCCCGGTCTCCCTCCTAGAAATCCTTCTGCCAACTGTCAAGTTGCTCGTCTCTAATCGTCTGTGCAACTATAACACTGATCTGGATTCCTTGGCTAGAAATTCGCCTCGGCAACAACTCCCTCTACCTTCGTCTTTCCCTGTTAGGTACTGTTCTAACCACAGTACCCCATCAGCTTCACTCCGCAAACTACCCACAGCGTCCTATGCCCGAGCAACTGAAGGATTGAACCCCTTGGCTCCACGCAATCCCGGCACCGACAAAACAGCTCCCTCAACCAACTGCATCAGCCCACCTGGCCTCTTCGTGGCTCTGCGGGAGCCTGCTTCTGCCCTCCTTAGCCTCTGCACTACCTCTCTCTGGCCCAAACTGATGACACAGTCCCTTTGTGTCACTCCTTCCTCTGTCGCTTTCTGCAAGGATCAACTCTGTCACTCTGGACAACTAAATCTTCTACAAATTATCTGCTAAGCTAATCCCTTCAGTTTTCCTGTGATCTACAACCACGCTCTAATACCATGCTGAATTTTCTAAGTCTATCCGTTAGAAAATTAATCTGTATTTTGTTGGTTTATTTCTTCTAATTGTTTAAATTCGAACAAGTTATTTAATACATTTAAATATCGAAATAAACACAATACAGTCACAACATCTACAGATCATCAACTGAAAGAAAACAAGCACACAAGTGACACTGTTATTTTTGGAAAAATTTCCCCGGAAAAACCCAATGCGGGAAAACCAGTGAAGCTATTCAGAAGGTTATATTATTATGTAGTCTATATAAGTACAACTAGGTGCCTAACCGGCTCAACTGACAAAGAAAAATACATGGCAGCAATACCTTTATTTTCAGAAACAAGTATTCAGAAACCCTGTCCCACAAAACCCTCTCCGACACAACTGAAGCTCAGCGCTGGCCCTTTTGGCCTCTGCATCAGCCTCCTGCTAACCTGTGTCAACCCCAAGACCCTCTGCATTAGCCCTCTAAGGCATTGCGCAGCCTCTGGGAGCCTCTGTGTGGATGACACAGTCCCTCTGGCCTCTACGCTATCTCTACTAGGCTCTGTGTAGCCTGGACTGGCTACTGCTATCGCTCTCTCTGGTTCTGCGCTAGTCTCCCAGTATTGTCTCTACCTCTCTACCTCGTACTCACTGCCCCTCGGTGTTGATCACTGGTTCAACTTTGCTTAGCAACCCCACTCTAGCAAAATGAATGACTGATCACTTTGGTGTGTTCTTCAACTGACCCTCAAGCCTCTTCCTATACTTTTCTCGTTGGTCCATCAACGACCGAGATTAAATCTCTAATCAATGGCTAAGATTAGATTTGGCTTGATCCATGACTTTTGAAACCTTCTGACCCAATTTTATATTAACACCCAGTATTATTTTATTTTTCCTAAGATTAGACTTAGGAACTCCATTAAAAATATTAATTATTTTAATATCTCCCAAACCGGGTACAACCTGTACATACCATTTTTGGTTCTTGGAGATCTCATGTGCTTTAGCCTCTCCACCAATTTCCATGGCTAGAGCACATTCGATTCTACCCCAAATCAACATCTGCAAATGCACTCACCAGATCTGGAAATCTTCCTCTGACTTCACAGTCTTTGCCCCTCTGTCATTGCTTCAATCTCTAGCTCTCTCTCCAGCAACTGACTACTGCTACTCTGGAAATTGATCTAGTAATGAAATCGAACTTCTCAAGTATATTCTCCATCAACACATCGACCTCCTGTTATAATCCTCTATTGGAGCACCAACGGCCAAGATTAAAACTTAACCTGTAATGTTCCTAACTAGGAAATTCAGTGATACACAAAGTAAATAAAAAACCCAACATCCAAAAATGAGATACCATTAGTAAACACCCATGAAAGCACTGGAAATAGAGAACATCTGAGCCATTTTATTAAATATTTCTGGAGCAAATACTACAATGATGGACTGGTGAACCTGGCTTGTCTCCAAGGACAAGCATGACAAAAACCAGGTGAGCAAATGATGATCCTAGAGCTGCCCAACTGCTGCTCCAGAGGTAATCTACGTTGCCCAGAAAACTTCGCTACCTGCTGGAAAAAATGTGCTGGAAACCCTGCTTCCTATGCTCACAAAATTCTGCAACTTTAGCTCCCGACTCCTCAACAAAAGCCCACCAAAACCCAGGAAGGGTTTGGCCTAGTTCAGAGCCCTGAAAATCGACCTCCAAGGACCACGTCCTCCTCCTCAGGCTGGCAAACTCGACCTGTAGGAATTTACAGGGTAAGTTCCTCAGACAGAACACCAGAGGACACCGCTCACAAACAGATCGCAGATCAATACACCAGTACTTTTGACGTGGTTAAAACCCTCAAAGAGGGAAACAGTCCACGGCCTGAGCCAACACGGCCACTTCAGGCAATTTATTAATAAAAGAATGAAAATTTACATAAGCTTCTCTCATGAACATCTAACCTACAAATGACCCTCCATGCTCTTTAAATAGAGATCATGGACCAATCAGGTGTTAAGCCACGGATCAAGTGTCGGTAATACCGAGGAGAGAATGAACCGTCGGATCACTACATATCGTGACTGTCGGATTGTAAGTTACAAGATGTACATAGTAAAGAAACACACTTTACCTAACTCTATACTAGACCAAGTTGTACTTAACTATTTCCTATGTGTCGGAATATCCTAACATCCCCCCTTAAGAACAACTTGGGATAGGATTGAAGGATTTACAAATATGACACAATAGGAGAAGGAAGGAGGCACTAGAGCCTATCCCCCCTTAGTGACAACTTCCTGAACTCCAACCATAAATCGAAGTTTAGTGAACTTCGCCTCTGTGAGAGCCTTTGTAAAGATGTCTGCAACTTGATCATCTGTTGAACAATATTGCACTTCAAGAACATGGTCATGAATGAGCTTTCCGATGAAGTGCATGTGCAGTTCAATGTGTTTGTTGCACTGATGTTGGACTGGATCTTTGCATAGTTGAATGGCACTTTGATTATCACACCAAAGTGTAGTCAAATGTTGCTGCTGAAAGCCAAACTCTGACAGGATTTGACGAAGCCACAAGGCTTCCTTACTAGCTTCTACGGCACCACAATACTCTGCTTCTGCTGAAGAAAGAGAAATGGCACCTTGTTTCTTGCAAGCCCATGTAATAGGTCCTGAACCAAGAGTGAACACATAACCGGCAGTAGACTTCCAATCATCAGGGTCACCAGCCCAATCGGAATCAGTGAAACCAACCAATAGAGGAGATGCTTCGGCATTGTAATGAATCCTAAATTGAACTGTACCTCGAACATAACGAAGTATTCTTTTAGCTGCTTTCCAATGACTTTCACGTGGGTTTTGCATAAACCGAGCAACAAGGCCAACAGCAAAGGAAAGGTCAGGACGAGTATGGGTTAGATACAAAAGTTTTCCTACAAGTTGACGGTATAAGGTAGCATCAACTTCAGGAGAAGTACAAGTGACTGAAAGTTTGACTCCAGACTGAAAGGGAGAAGGGGCTGGCTTACAGTCTTCCATGTGAAAATGGCGTAGAATATCACAAGCATACTCGGATTGGGAAAGGGAAATACCTTCCTTGGATTGCAAGACTTGAAGACCAAGAAAATAATGTAAGTGTCCTAAGTCTGTCATTTCAAACTTCCTTTTAAGGCTAGACTTCACATGGTTTATAAGGTTGGGATCACTACCAGACAGGATAAGATCATCAACATAAAGAACAAGAATGATAAGAGACTTGCCCACTTTCTTGGTGTAGACAGTATTGTCAGAATGACACCTAGAAAAGCCATTTTCTAAAAGAAAGTTATCCATTTTGGCATACCAAGCTTGAGGAGCTTGCTTGAGACCATAAAGGGATTTCTTAAGCCGACATACAAGGCTGGAGTCTGTTTGTATAAAGCCAATAGGTTGTTCCATATAGATTTCTTCATGCAAGTCCCCATGCAAGAAGGCGGATTTAACATCCATCTGATGGACTTCCCATTTGAAAGAGGCAGCAAGGGAAAGAACAAGGCGGATAGAGTTCATTTTGGCAACAGGGGAGAAGGTTTCAGTATAGTCAATGCCTTCAACTTGTGAAAAACCCTTAGCAACAAGACGAGCTTTATGTTTATCAACTTTCCCATCTGGTCCATACTTGGTTCTGTAAACCCATTTGCATCTAACAAGTTTTCATCCCTTTGGTAGAGGAACAAAATCCCATGTATCATTTGCCAATAATGAATGATATTCTTCATTCATAGTTGCTTCCCAATCTGGATGGCCTGAAGCTTCTGCAAAGGTGTCAGGATCATAATTCATTGAAGCTTGAGCCAGTAAAGAAGAGGCTCTCTCGAACTGAGAACGTGTACGTTGCTGATACATAGGATCACCGGCAAGATCACCTGCTGGATCCCGAGTAGCACGAACCCATTTTGGAAGCTGAGGAGCTGAAGGAGGATCTTGAGAAGGTGGGGAAGGATTTTCATCCTCGCTTTCATCATCTGAAGAAGAAATATTTTCAAAAGTAGAAGAGATAGGGAGAGGTGGCACATCCGCCGAACTAGGCTCGCAAGCTGATATATTTTCAGCAAATTTTACATCTCTTCTAATGATAACATTTTTGGACTTAAGTGGAATAAGTCTATATCCTTTGACATCTTCAGAATATCCAACAAAAATACGTTTTTCACTCTTAGGTTCTAAAGCTTTATGTTTCTCATCTGGAATATGGGCCCATGCTTCACTTCCAAAAACACGAAAGTGACTTACATCTGGTTTGATTGAGCTCCATGCTTCTTCTGGAGTGATATTCTTTAAAACCTTAGTAGGAGTGCGATTTATTATGTAATTTGCACAGTTAATTGCTTCTGCCCAATAATTAAGACTAAGTCCTTTAGATTGAAGCATACAATTAGCCATTTCCTTTAAGGTGCGATTCTTCCTTTCAGCTACACCATTTTGTTGTGGAGTATATGGAACAGTATGTTGCATTTGAATTCCATTCTCAGTGCAAAAGTTGATGAATGTGTTTTTAACATATTCTCCGCCATTATCAGATCTTAGCTTAAGAATTTGATGTCCAGATTGTTTTTCAACAAAGGCCTTAAAGGCCAAGAACATGTTAAATACTTCACTCTTGAGTTTTAAGAAGTATACCCAAGTGCGTCTGGAGAAATCATCAATGAAAGTTAAGAAATACTTGTAGCTAGAGAATGAAGCAACTGGAAGTGGACCACATAAATCACTATGCACGAGCTGTAAAGGGGCTGAGGCGTGCCAAGAGGCACGTTTTTCAAAACTGTCCTAATGATGTTTTCCGAGTACACATCCGGAACAAACACCATCTTTGCAAGATACCATTGGAAGACCTGTCACCATATTTTCTTTACATAGATTCTGAAGAGAGCGATAGTTTAAGTGACCAAATCGCTCATGCCAAAGTTTGCTCACTTCATCATTATGAGCAACAAATACTGAGGGAAGATTTGATGATCCAAAGTTGTGAAACTTACACAACCTTGTAGAATCATCAGCAATGCCAGTAGCTAAAATCTGTCTAGGATCTCTTAGGTCCTTAATTACAACATCGTGAGGTGAAAATTCAACGATTTTACCTTCACCTGAATGGGTTACCTGATATACAGATAGAAGGTTGCAGGATAAGGTTGGAACACATAATACATCATTAAACTGACCATTGTCTAGATGAACAGTTCCAGTCCCTACAACACTAAGAGATCTATCATCACCAACATATATATTTTTGGTGTTACAATCATTTAAAGAAGAAAACATGGCTTTGTTTTTGACCATGTGATAAGAAGCTCCAGAGTCAATGAGCCACTCATGAGAATGAGAAGAAGAAGATACATTTAGTGCATAGCCAGACCGAGATGCTTGACAACCACATGCAGAAAGTGCCATTCCTGAAGATGAAGTTGAAGTTGAAGATTGCTCCAAATGGATGTTATGCTTCTTCATTGCTGCTTCCAAGGCTTCCATCTTCTTAAAGCATTTGGATTCTAAGTGGCCATCTCGATTACAAAAGTTGCAATGTCTATCAGTCTTCTTCCATTTGTTTTTATTTGTCTTATCATTTTGTTGAAATGATTTTTCATTTTGAGGCGGAAATTGCTTAGGACCCTTGTTTGGTTTAGGACCATTCCTTTTAGGACACGACTTCTTAGGATTCTTTGAATTTGGTTGCTGCTGGGCGGCTAACGCTTTCTTAGAAGAGTTTCCAAGATGAAGAAGACCAAGGTGTAAGAGTTTTTCTTGTTCTCTTATTAAAGAATCACAAAAGGAATCAAAGGAAGGGGACTTGTAGGCTTGTCCTTGAGAAATGAAGGCTTCTCTTGTAGAATGGAAGGTGGAAACAAACACAGAATAGGCTGGTCCCAATTTAGTAAGAATGGAGTAGATAAGGCTACTATCTTCTTTCTTAACCTTAACACCTTCCAAGAGAATTCTAAGGGTCTTGAACTTGGACAAAAAATCTTCAATGCAAGAAAAATTATTGGGGTCCAATGTAAGCAATTCATTTTCAAGCTGATGGGCTTTAAGTTCATTTTTAATTCCAAAGACTTTAGTAATCTATTTCATTGCTTCGTCAGGAGTATCAAGTTCTGCAATATGGAATCTATGATTTGGAGAAATAGACATCCCTATCAACCCACGTGCTTGGTCTTGCCTATTTTCCCATTTAGCTGCCTTGTCTTCATCTTTCGGTTTGGTCTCTTGGCCTGTGGCTATTAAGTAAAGACCTTTACTTCTAAGTAAATCCACAATGTAGGACCACCATTGGAAGTAGTTGGTGCTGTCAAGAATAACTTGGCATGGACTTTCCATTTTTAAAAAAACTGAAGCTATAGATGCTGAAACTAAGTGTTTCAATGGAAAGATCTCGAAAAATTAGGCTGTTTCAAAAAAAATGGTTCTGAAAATGGCTTCCGGATGAAGAAGTTATGGCTTTTTGAAGAAAATTTGATGAAGTCGTCGACGAAGTGCAGGAATGTGCGGAAATGAAAAATCCGCCCCCACTACTCTCATAAATTAGCTTTGCACCAAGTGAGCTATACAAAAAGTTTGAGAGAGAGAGAGAGCGGGGGGGTTGATGCTTTGGGTTGCGTGCTTACCTTGAGAAAGCTCTTTTTCCCTACAAAACAAAAAACACAAAACCCAACACGGACATACAAAAAAAACGAACCTTGCGGCTCGAAGTTAGCTTTAGCCGGAAACTAGATATTTTCAAAAACGAACCTTGCGGCTCGAAGTTAGCTTTAGCCGGAAACTAAATATTTTCCTCAATGTTTCTGATTTTCCGAGATCACACTAAGGCGCAGCGGAAAAGAGCATACGCATGAGAAAAATCCTTCCTTTCTGTTTCTGATTTGCCCAGATCGCACAGAGTCGCAGGGCAAAGAGCATACGCAGAAATGAAAGGTATAGATCCGATAATAAAAAAAAGCTAAATAAACCGAAAACCAAAATAAACAGAGAGAAAATAATTGTAAACTGCAAATAAACACTGTATACCTCCAGATCTTAAAAATGACGCAGCTAGGGCTACCGGAAACCTTTTCGCGTGAAACGAAAGGGGTTCCTCACTGGAACAGATGCTCCCAACACAACAGAGCAGTCCTCTCGGCCCGAAAGCAGTCAGAAACAGTAGATCTAGGAAACGGTAGTCGGATGCAGTTCTACCGGCTTCAGATTTGGATCACCAATGGACGCGGCCCTCAAATAGCTCTGATACCATGTAGGAATTTACAGGGTAAGTTCCTCAGACAGAACACCAAAGGACACTGCTCACAAACAGATCGCAAATCAATACACCAGTACTTTTGACGTGGTTAAAACCCTCAAAGAGGGAAACAGTCCACGGCCTGAGCCAACGTGGCCACTTCAGGCAATTTATTAATAAAAGAATGAAAATTTACATAAGCTTCTCTCATGAACGGTTAACCTACAAATGACCCTCCATGCTCTTTAAATAGAGATCATGGACCAATCGGGTGTTAAGCCACGGATCAAGTGTCGATAATACCGAGGAGAGAATGAATCGTCGGATCACTACATATCGTGACCGTCGAATTGTAAGTTACAAAATGTACATAGTAAAGAAACACACTTTACCTAACTCTATACCTAACTCTATACTAGACCAAGTTGTACTTAAATATTTCCTATGTGTCGGAATATCCTAACACGACCTGTATGGAATGGGCTGGGAAAGCCCTCCAAATCTGCCCCAAATACTGAAATGATGTCCCCTATGACTTTCCTCCCTTCTCCCAACTAATCCCAGCTCCGTAACTCTCTCCACCAACTCCCACGTGAGCCCCAGAAAGGCCCTCTGCGCAGTCCACCAAGGTTGTAAATTGAGCTGCCCAAATGCAACAACCTCCTGCTCCCAAACTCCTCCCAAAGGTTGATCCTCTGTTGTACTCCAACTCCCCAAACTTTCCCGGCAAGTGTTGCCTAGATGAACTCCCAATCACCTCTGCATGTTCCAAGAATACGCTCTGCTAGTTCGAACGCTGAGTCGTATGGCCACAAATCTCCTTCGGTTCTCCTTAAGGTAGTGTGAAATGCCTTCCTAGGGTGGCACTCGAAGTCCCCCGAAGGAAAGGTTGAGTCTCCCACCTGAGAAACTCGATGCTAAATAGCTAGTTAACTCGACTAAGCAGCGCGAGAAAACACAAGTAGTTTTGATGTGCAAGAATGAATGCCTCAATTGAGGAGCTATTCCTCATATCTTCGTGGGCCTTCCTTCCCTCATGAGGGCCCTTCTCCAAGTGTTAATTTTAGGTATGTTCTATGCTAGAGCACTTTATTTCAATTTTCCAGATTAGCAATCACATTAGCATTAAAGCAAACTGCAAATAGAACATAATTATAAATCGCAGAAGACAAACTAAGACAAGAGGACACAAGATGTGGCACTAGCCAGGGACAAACCCCAATGTGGGAAAACCCTTGATCAATTCTTCTTTTATGTTCTTCAAAGTTCAGCAGAGAAAGAGATCGTACATTTAAAACAGAAGTCAACATTTTGACTTATCTATACATGAGATCAGTTGAAAACATTCTGCTTCAACTGATTCTCCAAGGTGATGGCTTCAACTATCGTACTCATGTTGCATCCATCATTGTGTTGTACCTAGTCACTGAGCTGCTCCCATCACTATGTTGCTCATGTCCATCATGCTGCATCATATCATCATGTTGTCTCATCCATCATCATGCTGCCTCTTACATCATGATCTGAGACTGTTTATCATCCTCATGATGTTGAGACTGTAACCATCATAAACATTACTGCTTATGATCCTAGTCATTGTGACTGATTTATTACAATGACAATGATTAGCTTTATGTTATACATCAGTACCAAGTGTATGCCGAGATCCTTGTTACAGGACTTAATACCCTTCAGCTCCATCCGGTTAATGAGAACACTTATAGGTATGACGAAATGTTGCTTGTAGATATTCCAAGATCATCATTAGCCTTCTCTGATTTATACATCCGAAGATATTTCCTTCAATCACAGGTATGTCGAGTATCACATATTTCATCATTGTGATATGTCTGGACAGATCTGAATACAAAGCCGATATGCAACCCTTGTTACTTCTTGCAATCTTGATCATTGTTTATAATATGCCGAGGCTGCAATAGATACCCAGTCCTCTTTATTCGAGATGTATACGAGTGAGATTACTGCGTCATCAAGTTCAGGTATACCGAGATATGTATTTAGTCTGCGTCCTCATCAAACCTCCTAGAACCTTGCTGCTCCATCAATCTGGGATACCTTAATTCAATGTGGATCTATAAACCATGAATGCAGGTCCCTGTACCTGAGTTTAGTTCACTTCATACCTTATGCTTAGACTGCGGCTACTACACCCAACGCGAAGTTCTTATCTTCTTAGACTGCGTGAACATGTCTTTTTTGACTGCGTGATCAGGTCTCCATTGACTGCGTTAACAGGTCTCCATTTGCAGTGTTTTAGATTTCCTCATAGGCCTGCGGCTTACTACGACTAGGGTAGGGTAGATCCTCCTTGACAGCTTTCTTCATGACAGCAATAGAATCTATCCTTTATGACTACGTTTCAATTAGAACAGCAGTTAGGGCATTCCTTCTTTAGGACAGCGTTTGGGCCTCCATCTTTGGGTCTGTTTAGTTCTCCTTTGTGCAGCGTATAGAAGCCCTCTTTGTCTGCAGATATAGGGCTGTAAATAGGACCTGCGGTAAGGCTCCTTCTATGCCTCTTTTATGACTGCAGTTAGGGCTTATTCATAAGCTGGCGGCTAGGACATCACCTTTAGGCCAATGTATCTTCATTGTGTCTCTCCTTCACCAAAACCCAAAGACGTGGAGAGGAGGAGACCACACATGAAGAGTTTGTGTATATTTTCAAATGACTTCAAGTCCTCTATATTTGTACTAAAACGTAGATGATGAATAGACATGTCTATTGGGTTTCTGAGCCTACATAGGATGCTAGCCGACTTGACAATATGTCTTATAATACAAATAAACTCGTAACTCCATGAATACTTTTCGGAATCGGATGATCTTTAGATCAATCCTACACCTTTCAATGAGAGGGATCCAATAAAAATATCAGTTGCCATAAATAAGATGACCCACATGGAGTTTGGCCCTAATTGCCAATTTTAACAGTCCCTCTCAACTAGGGAGAACTCCATCCGTTGATCCATATGTCCGACTGTACTATCTCTGCCATCAGTGCCCTGCATTGCTCTGCTCTACTCAGCTCAGCTCAACTCTGCTCTGCTCAACTTTGCTCAGCTCAGCTCAGCTCTGCTGAACCATGACGAAGAAGAATTGATCGAGGATGTATCATACCATCCTCCATTGACCCGAAGTCAGTCTCAAAGTGTGTACCACTGGTCCCAGACCAGTCCTCGACCGACCCGAAGTCAGTGTCATAGTATGTACCACTCTCACTGGTCTCAGACTAGTCCTCTACTGACTCGAAGTCAGTCTCAAATTATGTAGCACTAGTCCCAACCCAGTGCTCAACCAACCCGAAGTCAGTGTCATAGTGGGTACAACTCCTACAACTGGTCCCAGACCAGTATCATTGATCCCAGATCAATGAAGGTCATCCTAGCATAGGGAGTACGGTAGAGACAACGATGTGTCCATCAGTACTACTATGGTCCCTATCCTCATTTCCCTGCTCATTGATCAGATGAAAGGTACTTCCCATGAGTCCTGAACCGCATGGGTAGGATGCCTCGACAGGAGAACCAATCATCCTGTCCACAGAAGAGTGAATCATCCTGTCCCACAAGAGAGTGAATCATCTTGTCCACAAGAGAGTGAATCATCCTGTCCCCAAGAGAGCAAATCATCTTGTCCACAGGAGAGCGAATCATCCTATCCACAGGAGAGCGAATCATCCTGTCCCACAAGAGGGCGAATATTTTCCACAGGAGAGTGAATCATCCTGTCCACAGAAGAGCAAATCATCCTATCCCATAATCACCATGGAGAACACATCATCCAGGCCCACAGGAGAACTAATCATCCTGTTCCATAGACGCCACGGGGTGTCACAGGGGAAGGTTGAACCTTTTACCCTGTACAAAGTGCACCAACAGGGGATGGTGAGTCACCCTGTGGTCATATGTTGCTCCAGTAAGTACCCCAAACCGCTAGAGCTCCCAGAACTCAATATATGCAACATGCAAGACCCTTTTACAAGGGACTCTCAACGACTCCAAGTCATTCGGGAAAATCACAGATTTGATCTTTCCCTCAGGGCTTTGACAAAGGGTAGCAACCTGTACATCATTTCACAGCGATGGAGCCTCCTTGCTCATTGACTTACCATATCCCAGATAAGGTAGTATCTAATGTCTATCTGCTAGAGCAATCATCGAATACGGGATTCCTCTATAATCGAATCCCACCTCTGGTTGTCATAGAGAATTACAGTGGTATTCATCATGTGTACAATAAACTCACTTAAGAGCTTCCTCAACCAAGCAGCTTCATACGAGATCATACTCATAGATATGTATCCAGTCTCGACGGTGCTTATAACAACCAACTTCTGCTTCTTGCTCATCCATGATATCGAAGCAAAATCCAAAGAGAAACAGCACTAACAAGTGCTCTAGTGATCCTCCACACTGCCTACCCAGTCAGCATTCAAATAATCATGCAATTTCATATTTCCGGCAGTGTATCTCAATCCATGAGAGGTTGTGCCCCAAAGATATCTCAGAGGATTCTTGGCACCAATCCAGTGAGGCTCAACCAAATATGAGCTCACCATGCTAACTGCAAAACATATGTCCGGACAGAAGTTCACCAAGAACATCAACACGAATGAGTTTATGAAACTCAGAGGCATTTCCCAAATCTGGTCCAACATATAACTTCTGAAAGTTTAGATCCTCGAGGTGGTCACAGGTTTTCAGTTTTATCATTCCGTATCCGGAATCCAACTCCCTCTTACTTCTGCAAATGAGAGGGTCTGCACCTGTCAGAAATAGGTCGTCCTCATAAGGTGCCGGTATGAGAGGTCTATCATCCACAACCTTTAAATAATGGTTTGGATCGGCATCACTATTAGTGAATCTCAGCTTCATTAGACAGCTATCAATCCTCTCATATTACGCCTGGAGTGTTTTGCTTCAAGCCATAGAGGCCTTTCTTCCACCTGCGTACGCGAGATTCCTGATTATCAATCTCAAACCCCTCAAGTTGTTCCACACCTGTGGACCTGCTACATGAGGGGAATGGTCCCCTTGTAAGATTTTCCATCGGTACATCTCAGACATGTACTTTCATGCTCATTTTGAATTCAGGCATCCTTTTCACCATCTGACTCACAAACCTCTGATGCTATATGTGTCAATGGACATGGTCCCTAGTGAACTTCCTGCACACTGATACAATCCTGAACTCAAAAACATCTTTGAAAATTCTATTTTCAAACACATACCTTTCCATTGATGAGTGCCACCCTGAAACCTTCCATTGCCGAAATGGACATCAGGTTCTTCTTGTGATCAAGTACATAAAAGAGATTTAGTAAGTGAACCGAGTTGCCCTCATTCAATTGAGAGGCAACACTCCCTACACCCTTTCCGGGATAGGTGGCATCCGCTCCAAGTATAATCCCACGATTGTTTCCATCTCTACCAAATTTAGAGAGAGCACCCTTCTATCTAATGAAGTGCCTTAAAGCACTATAATCCATAAGCCAGATTCCCAAAGAATCTGAAGAAGAGGGCCAACACAAGATCTTCTCAGAAACAACATTTGATTCTTCATACCTGGGGTTCCTTGCTTTCTCTGAAGAGTCGGACGTGTCCTTGATGACCTGCTTCAACTTCACCCTCTGTGAATTCAAAGAGTGATGAAGAATCCATTGCCCCTTTTTTCCTTTCCCAACTGTCTTCGGTGATTGCTCTTTCACTCTTGCTTGGGCATTGTCTTCACCTCAGCTCTAATACCATGTTAATTTTAGGTATGTTCTGCTAGAGCAATTTATTTCAATTTTCCAGATTAGCAATCACATCAGCATTAAAGTAAACTGCAAATAGAACATAAATATAAATCGCCGAAGACAAGCCAAGACAAGAGGACACAAGATGTGGCACTAGCCAGGGACAAACCCCAATGTGGGGAAACCCTTGATCAGTTCTTCTTTTATGTTCTTCAAAGGTCGGCAAAGAAAGAGATAGTACATTTACAACAGAAGTCAACATTTTGACTTATCTATACAAGAGATCAGTTGAAGAAATTCTGCTTCAATTGATTCTCCAAGGTGATGGCTTCACCTATCATACTCATGTTGCATCCATCACTATGTTGTACCTAGACACTAAGCTACTCCCATCGCTATGCTGCTCAAGTCCATCATGCTGCATCATATCATCATGCTGTCTCATCCATCAACATGTTGCCTCTTACATCATCATGATCTGAGACAGTTTATCATCCTCATTATGTTGAGACTGTAACCATCATAAACATTACTGCTTATGATCCTAGTCATTGTGACTACTTTATTACAATGACAGTGATTAGGTTTATGTCATACACCAGTACTAGGTGTATGTCGAGATCCTTGTTACAGGACTTAATACCCTTCAGCTCCATCCGTTTGATGAGAACACTTACAGGTATGACAAGATGTTGCTTATAGATATTCCAAGATCATCATTAGCCTTCTCTGAGTTATACATCCGAAGATATTTCCTTCAATCACAGGTATGCCGAGTATCACATATTTCATCATTGTGATATGTCTGGACAGATCCGAATACAGAGCCGAGATGTAACCCTTGTTACTTCTTGCAATCTTAATCACTGTTTATAACATGTCGAGGCGGCAATAGATACCCAGTCCTCTTTATCCGAGATGTATACGAGTGAGATTACTGCATCATCAAGTTCAAGTATGCCGAGATATGTATTTAGTCTGCATCCTCATCACACCTCCTAGAACCTTGTTGCTCCATCAATTTGGGATACCTTAATTCAATGCGGATCTATAAACCATGAATGCAAGGCCCTGTACCCGAGTTTAGTTCACTTCATACCTTACGCTTAGACTGCAACTACTACACACAATTTTAGAAAGGAAGAATGCGAAGTTCTTATCTTCTTAGACTGCGTGAGCATGTCTTCTTTGACTTTGTGATCAGGTCTCCATTGACTGTGTTAACAGGTCTCCATTTGCAGCGTTTTAGATTTCCTCATAGGCCTGCGGCTAGGGTAGGGTAGATCCTCCTTGATAGCGTTCTTCATGACAGCAATAGAATCTATCCTTTATGATTGTGTTTCAATTAGAACAGCAGTTAGGGCATTCCTTCTTTAGGACAACATTTGGGCCTCCATCTTTAGGTCTGTTTAGTTCTCCTTTGTGCAGCGTATAGAAGCCTTCTTTGTCTGCGGATATAGGGTTGTAAATAGGACCTGCGGTAAGGCTCCTTCTATGCCTCTTTTGTGACTGCAGCTAGGGCTTATTCATAAGCCTGCGGCTAGGGCATCACCTTTAGGCCAACGTATCTTCATTGTGTCTCTCCTTCACCAAAACCCAAAGACGTGGAGAGGAGGAGACCACACATGAAGAGTTTGTGTATATTTTCAAATGACTTCAAGTCCTCCATATTTATACTAAAACGTAGATGATGAATAGACATGTCCACTGGGCTTCTGAGCCTACATAGGATGTTGGCCAACTTAACAATATGTCTTATAATACAAATAAATTCATAACTCCATGAATACTTATCGGAATCGGATGATCTTTAGATCAATCCTACACCTCTCG
Organism: Pinus tabuliformis; assembly: GCA_031772625.1. Taxonomy (NCBI): domain Eukaryota; kingdom Viridiplantae; phylum Streptophyta; class Pinopsida; order Pinales; family Pinaceae; genus Pinus; species Pinus tabuliformis. The sequence goes on from CM062817.1 coordinate 242,747,128, forward strand.
ATGAGAGGGATCTAATAAAAATATCAACTGCCATAAATAATATGAGCCACATAAAGTTTGGCCCTAGTTGTCAATTTTAACACCAAGCCATTTGATTCCCCTCCAAGGCAATTCAAATTGCTTGTGTGCCCAAGTGCGTTTTTCCACTTGCGTGGCCCCCACCTTCCACTAGCAATCTAATTCAGCCTTCCTTTCTCCTAAGTCCCTAAGTCAGAATTGCTTGGGTCCTTTTACTTATCAAAATTTATGCAAAATTGTGGAGAGACCAAAACCTATTACAAATTTATTTGGGAAGGGACATGACAATCCTCCCCTCCCAAATGTTGCTTTCCCTCAAGCAACTTCAGCGCTGGGTGCTCCAAAATGTGCTCACCCTACCATGTGGCATCCTAATACGACAGGTTCTTCCAACACACCAAAAAATCCCTAATGGTCCTGCTCCATAGCTTCCTCTGTCGAGCCTCCAAAATGGCCTCAGGCTCCAAAACCAAATAGCCCTCATCATCCAGTGGGGGTAACTCTACTACCGTTGTCACCTGTTGTCCCAACACCGTTTTGAGGCATGAGACATGGAAGATGTTGTGAATTCTGCTCCACTGAAGCAACTCCAGCTCGTACGCCACCTCTCCAACTCGTCTAACCACCTTGTACGGCCCATAAAAACGTGGTTGTAGCTTCTCAACCCCTTTTTGCTTCAAGGTGGACCGTCTGTATGGTTGTAACCGGAGATACACCAAATCCCCCTCCTCAAAGTGTCTCTCAGTTCAGTGCCTATCAGCATACATCTTCTGCTGATTTTATGTTGTTACTAAGTTGTCATTGAGAGCCTTGAGGATGTCTTGGCTCTCTAGGATCCAGCCTTTGGCCTTTGGGGCCCGGCTGTCTCCAAAAACAATGTCAACAAAAGATAATGCATCATAAACATACAAAGCACGGACAGGAGTAATATCGATGAACATGTGATGGGTGGTTTTATAGCAATACTCGCCCAAGTGCAGCCACCGAATCCAAGCCCTCTCCTACCCAGTCATGTAGTTCCTAAGGTAACCCTCCAGCCACTGATTAACTCACTCGGTCTACCCAACTGTCTGGGGGTGGTAGCTTGTGCTAGGTGTGAGCTCAGGATAAACCAATCTGAAGAGCTCCTGCCAGAATCCTCCCATGAACCTGTTGTCCCAGTCACTCACTATGTTCTTAGGAAGCCCATGCAACCAGAACACCTCCCTGAAGAACAACTCTACAACCTATGAAGCCGAATACCGAGTTGGGATGGCGAAAAGGTGGGCATACTTAGTCAACTGATCAACTACCTCATAGATGCAATCCTTTCCCTGTACTGTGGGTAGCCCAGTGATGAAGTCCATGGAGATATTCTCCCATTTCCCCTCACGGATGGGGAGTGGCTACAATAACTCAGTGGGGTGAATCAGTTCCCCTTTGTTCCTCTGACATGCCTCACACTCCTGTACGTGCCTCAACACGTCCCCCTTGAGGCCCTTCCATGTGAAACGCTCCCTGACTACCATGTATGTTTTTCTGAACCCCTGATGCCCTGACAATGGCAAGTCATGTGTTGCCTGGAGCACTCTCTCCCTCAACTGCAAGTTGAGAACCAGAAATATGCGCCCCTTGTAGTAGATGACCTCGCCCATCACCCGGTAGCACTCATCTGCGTCGGTCCCCTCCAGAATCTCGCATGTGCTCCTGTCTTTGGAATACTCTACTAACAACTGGGCCTTCCAATCATGGCAAATGCTCATGAGTGAGAGGCCAGCGGGTCTCCTTGATAGGGCATTGGAAACTACATTGTGTTTCCCCCGCACATACTATATGTCAAAATCATAGGCCTGCACCTTGCTGACCCATCTCTGTTGTCTGTTGTTGAGGCCCTGCTGCCCCATGAAGTGACAAAGACTATTGTGATCAATCTTCTCTCGGAATCTGTTACCCATCAAACACCGCTGAAATTTGGCCAAGCCATGCACGATGGTCAACATCTCCTTGTCATATATAGAATATGACGTCTCATGGGGTAAGAGCTTCCGACTCTCGAAAGTAATGGGGTGCCCATCCTAAGATAATACTGCCCTAATTCCCTCTCTAGATGCATCAAACTCCACGGTGAAGGGCTGGGAGAAGTTCGGAAGTGCCAATACTGGAAAACTGCTCATCACCTCCTTGAGGCGATCAAAAGCTGACTGTGCCCCATCAGTCCATGCGAAAGCTCCTTTCTTAGTCAAATCCACGAGATGAGCTGCTAACTGCGAAAACCCCTTGACAAACTTCCAGTAATACATGCAAATGCCCGAGAAGCCCCTCAGCATTGTCACATCTCTGGGTATCGACCAATCACGAATAGCTCGAATCTTCTCCTCATGTACCTTCATCCCATCTGCGCCAATAATATGCCCCAAGTAGAGCATCTCAATCGGGCCAAACTCACACTTGGACAGCTTGGCATAGAGTTGTTGTTCTTCCAAAATACGCAGCACCTCCTCCAAAGTGTTGGAGATGCTTCTCCCAAGTTCTGTTGTATATCAGTATGTCATCAAAAAACACCAATACAAACCTCCTCAACTGCCTCCGGAACACATGGTTCGTACATGATTGAAAGGTAGCCAAGACATTGGTCAACCTAAAGGGCATGAACAAAAACTCAAGGTGCCCATAATGGCATCAAAAGGCTATCTTGGGGATGTCCTGATCCCTCACCCTGATCTGATGGTACCCGGAACATAGATCTATCTTAGAGAATTACTTGATTCCTCTAAGCTCATCCATCAACTTATTGATGCGAGGAATGGGGTATCAGTTCTTCAATGTCTTCCAGTTGAGCGCCCGGTAGTCAATGCACATGCGCAAGGTTCCATCCTTCTTCACTAGCACCACTGAAGAAGCAAAGGGACAGGAACTTGGCCTGATGTGGCCCAACAACAACAGCTCTTTGATGGCCAACTCGATCTCGTCATTATAGGCCTTAGAGTGACTATAAGGGGTGCTAATCACTGCCTGACACCAAACTCCAACTCATTGGTGTGCTCAAATCCCCTGTTTGGTGGCTGCCCTGGTGGAATATCTCCAAATACCACTGAGTACCTGTCTGGCAAGGTCTGTATGTCTGGAGGTGGTGGTTGGGATTGTCCCCCAACCTCTGAAACCATTAGATCTATTGTCCATGCTATGTCTCCATGTCGCAGATTTGCCTACATCCTATGCGATGGGACTGTCTGTGGCGGATACGAATGCATGCCTCTAAGGACCACCATCTTGCCATCCGAGCCGATGAACTCCATGTAATGTTCCAAACTAGGGAAAATAGTGCGATGCAAAAGAGACAATTAAAATAACACCATAAAATTAAATCAGAGCATCAGAGCACAAAATTGGCAACCAAATTGCATTGTCTACTCATTTTATTAAATGGGAAGAGATGTACAACAAGGTGTTGGAATGTGTGCACCTGGGCTTGCTCTAGGCAAGCTAGCAAAAGCCCAAAATGAACAATGGAACACCCTCCGCAAATCTGCTGGTAATTCGGCCTAAGAGTTGCGTTGTTACTGCCCAGAAAGGTGTTGTTGCCTGAAATGATCTGTTGTTAGAGCTTCCCTGTTACTTAGAAAGTTTTAGGCAATTCATCCCAGCCTCTACGCAAGGAACCCATAATAACTGATGATGGAATTGGCCAAATGTTGACCTCGGAATTTTGGCCCAAATTTCCCTCAGCTCCTCTAGTTGCTGGCTGAATTGGGACCCCTATTTTACCCCTCAGATATACCTAGAACTGTGGCTCTAATGACTGCAAGGTCACTGTTTTAAGTACTATTAAAACAGACTTCTGAAGAAAAGACGGATGGGTATCTATCTATCTATCGACCAAGCTTATGCTTGGAAGTAAATTTTATCTATGCAAAGCTAACTTATATGCGAATGTACTAGATGATGGAATGAAGCTAGACCTGAGGATGGGAAAACACTTATGTCGCAAAAGCCCTCATTTACCCAAATGAAACAATCACTTTATCAGATGAAGACTTAAAAGATAAACTCTTGGAAATATTATAATTAAAACACCAGCTTATTTCAAATCTTCTTGATACAATTTAACTCAAAGAAAACAAAAACTACTTTGCAATTCGATATCAATGTCAACAAATGCTCAAAGTATGCTTAGCTTAGGAAACAAAGATACACAATCTATTGTAATTCCACAACAAGATTCTTTAACAATCACTTGAAAACATTTGCAAAATGTCTAGCATGTAACGAGCATCAAATAATTCCAAGCAATGACAATAGATAGATGGAAGATATTCAACAGATGCACAATGTCTTAGCAATTAAATTTTAAGAGATTCAAATACAACCAAGAAATTTAAATGCTAACCGATTAGATCCTAAAATTTAAATGATTATGCTTAGTGACCCAAATCTAAGAAATTTACCACTTTCCTATAGTTAGTCTTTATATATGAAAATTTAAGCACATTTAACTATATAGAAAAAGAAATGTTGATACCACAAAATTCTCCTTTAGATTTTGTCCTTGACGAATTTGATTAGTCTTTAGGAAAACTTTTCAATGTGCTAAGCAAGACTAAAAGTGACCGAAATAAATCGAAAAAGATTTAATAATTTTTTAAATTTTTTAATGGGCCAGAGGCCACATAAAAAATTTAAAACCTTTAAAAGTGAAATTTATTTCATTTTAAAACTTTACGATATCTCGAAGTCACATTAAAAATGAAAATGAAGCCCCTTCTTTTTTTTCTTTTTTTTTTTAGTTTTTTATGTTTAGAACTTAAAAAAAAAAATAATTAATTAATTAATTATTTTTAGAAAGAGAAATCAAAATCAAAATGAAATGGAATCAAAACCAAAATCAAACTCCCCCTTTTTTCTAATAGATTAACAAACAAAATCAAAAAGAGTTAGGACAAAACAAAATTCATAAACATAAAAAATAAATAAATCTAACCTTGGATTTTTATGTTTTAGATTCTTTTTTTAATGCAAATCAAAACAAAATAAAAATAAAAAAGTTTAAAGGCAAACTTATGAAAATAAATCAAACTAGGATGCTATGAAAAACCTAAACTAAATGAAACCAAAACAATGTAAAGTGAAAGGGAATGAAATAAAAAATCGAAGAGTTTTGATTGTGCAGGTTAGGTTTGCGGGAGCAGAGAAGTTTGACGGCGGTGACAAGGAATGGAGGTCGAGGGCAAGACGGAGGTGAGCAGCAATGGGAGGACGCAGCAGGTTTGGAGGGCTCAAGAGTGGACAACTAGAGCAGATGGAAGAGATGAGGAGTGCTGGCAACGAACAGGGATGCATGGATGGGCAACAGATGAAGAGCAAGCAGGAGGTTGCGGGCTAATTTTGAGGAGCTCCGCGGGTAGGCAGAGCAGAGAGCGTGGAAGGGTGCGTGTTTATGGAAAGAAGACAGTGTATGGAGCAGGTAATACGTGAGAGGAGGAGAGGCAGCATGGAAAGAGACTGCGGAAGTGCGAGGGAAAGATGGAGTTGCGGGAGGGTTAAGGAGAGGAAGGATGGTCACGGAGGGGTAGCAGATGGAGCCACAGGGAGAGCAGGCAGCAATGGAGCGAAGGTTTTGCGGATCTGGACAGCGCAATGGCAGAAGAGGATGAGGAAAAAAGCAGGTATAATGGAGCTATGGGGACTGCAGATTTGTAGAAAAATGCAGCAGAAAAGTGGGAAGATCTGCTAAATCTTCTCTGCAACAGGGATATGGCAGCAAATAGGAGACAGGCTTTCCCAAAAAAATCGAAATTTCTTGCAGCACAAAAGCAAACAACCCCAGGCAGCAGACAAGAGAAACTGGTAGCCAAATAAAAATTTTTGATTAAGACGTCATACCTCTGCTCAAGACTTACCAGTTAAACCCTTTAAAAAATTAAAATTTTCCAGATTTAAAAAAAAAAATAAGAAATCCTTGAACGGTAAAATAATGCCGCTATAAAAGCTGGTTTTGAGGCCAGATCTTACCCTCCAGGGCCTAGATCTGGCTTCAAAATCAAACTTCACCTTCAAATTTGCAACCTGTTCCTGAAAACACAAACACCCAGAACCCAGATACACAAAATAAATGAAAACCCCAGAAACTCTAGTCAGAGAAAATAAAAAAAATTACAGATCTATGCACAGGGATAGCAGATCTATTAGATCTGGTGAGTGTGAGTCCAACTCCGCTCCCAGATCTGATAATCTAAGGCTCTTTAAAGCCAGCTTTATAAATTTAGCACAAAACAAAACAAAACAAACAAACAAAAAAAAATTGAAATTTTGATTTTAACCAAAGGTGCTTCGCCTAAAACCCTTCATGCATCAATAATAAAATTTCTTATGATAAGCCTGGGATCCAATCAAGTTGGGCTCTTCCGAAAATATGAATCGAGAGTTGGTTAGTCCAATTAAAAACTTCCCCGAATGCCTGATGATCTAAAAAATCAAGAATTTCTTGCACAACTCAGTTCAACCATCAACATAGAGCGAAAAAATTATAATAAAATTTAGATCTAATAGAGATACATGCTATTATATTCAAAACTTACATTACCATTCAAACCCCAGCAATTGAACAAGATACCTGTGCTCAAATCACTCTCCAGAAAGCTATCATCAATGGGGAAAAGGAAATATATGCATGAAAGTAACACATCTTACAGCATTTCCACGAAAAGTAACACCAGCAGAAATTAACCCCAAAGTCATTCTTTATTGCTCATAAAAAAAATTACAAGAGAGCTTTCACTTAGCACATGACTCCAAAATCGAATGATCTCAACTGACCACTGACCTCCTATTTAAAGATAAATCTTCCAGCGGCTAGTTCGAGTGATCTTTGTCAAAATAATCTTGACCGTTGATGAGGACCAAAATTTCTTTTAATCTCATCCGTCGAAATTTTAAATTATTGGGAAAATCTAAATTTACCTAGGACCTATAGTTAATTAAATTTATGGCTTAACATTTTAATTAATTTTGGCCAGAAAATTTAAATAATCAACCTATGAGGGGATAAATTATTTTTCTAACCCTCAAGACACTTTACATCATGATTTTTACATTTTTTACATCTCAAGGGGGGAAACCCATCTGAAATAGACCCTCATAGACTATCTATTTCTGCGACACAAATATAATCCAGCAGACTAAGCAATTTGTAATAAAATAACCTAACCAAATAGTTAAAATTATTCCCAAATCACTTTTACATAGACTCAATCTATAACACTAGGACTCACCTAAGATCCTGGTGACAAAATTCATTCCGGCTTTGGGGTAAGGCTGAAGGAAAATTCTGCCGACCATCCGATAATGGATCGGTGAGACAAAAAACCTCCCGGAATCTAGATCGTTACTAGAAAAATAGGTTTACCTAGGCAATTACATACAATGACACAGATCTGCTGAGATTATTTACATCATATACATGCAGAATGGGTTTACATTATAACATGACAATCAGGCTTGATAATAGTTGGATGACAGAGATACATCGATCAAGCGCTATCCCTTTTGCAAAAAAAAGAGGGTGTACTGCTATGAGTCGGTGACACGTAGTGGTCAACATCTGGCTCTACTTGGGGACACGTTGCTGCACTGTAGGAATGTAAGAATCCAGAATCTGAATCCACGCAACACACAATATAACATAAGTAGCGTCCATTCAAAATTATCATATAACATTAAGCACAGGAAAGATATAAGTTCTTCATTTATTAACTATTTAGTAACATGAAAAGTAAATCTAATCCTAAAACAGAAATGAAACGCTGAAATGACAAGGTGTAGGGTTAGAAATACAATACAGAGGATGCCCCATGGCATCAAATGTCATCTTTGAAGAATAGTTTGAGCATTTGGCCATTCACAGGTAAGTCAAGTGGTTCGCCATCCAATCTACTCAAGTGGAATGAATTTGGCCCAGGAATGTCTCAGATAATGTATGGTCCCAACCACAAACTGTCAAATTTCTTATGTTTTCCCGGTTTTTTATTTTTGAAATCCCAAAGGAGTACCATATCTCCAACCTGCAAAGATCTAGATCAAGATGATTTATCAAAGCTTTTCTTAATGTTAGATTGACTTTTACATATATTATCAAAAGTTGTCTTACAAGTTTCATCCAACTCCACAATCTAGTCAATTCTATTTTGAACAACATCTTTATCACTGGAAAAATGCTGAAGGATTTGATAAGCTGGCAATTTCAGGTTCCCAGGTAAATTTACATCCAAACCGTAAACTAATTCAAAGGGACTTTTACCAGTATCTTTCTTTTTAGTAATCGGAAATCCTATCTGCCCATAAAGCATACTTGATTTTGTTATCCCATGATCTCTTATTATCTCCTACAATCTTCTTGATAATGGTTATGAGATTTTTATTACTTGATTCAACAATTCCATTACCCTGAGGATACTAATTTGATGAATGAGATAAAACAATGCCATACTTGAAACAAAAAGATGAAAATTTTGAAGAACTAAAAGCCTTGGCATTATCAGTAGTGATCTTAGCAGGGACACCAAGTCTAGTAATAATATTATTTTCAATGAAATCCATAATGACCTTTTCAGTGGCATTCTTAGCAGGGATGGCTTCAACCCATTTAGTGAAATAATCAGTAGTAGTCAAAATCCATGAGTAGCCATTGCTAGAATTTTCATGAAACTTCCCAATGAAGTCCAGACCCCAATGCTGAAAAGGTGCCTCCACAACCACAGGTTGTAAGGGCAGGGCAGCAAGCTTCTGTTTCCCAGTGAACAATTGGCAGGCTTGACAACTTCTAACAAACTTATGCACATCAGAAAAAATCGAAGGCCAATAATAACCAGCTCTCAGAATTTTGTGGGCTGTTGTTCTAGTAGCATAATGACCACCACAAAACCCAGAAGGAAACTCAGAAACTAACTTCTTGGACTCAATTTCGTCAACACACCTAAGTACTATGCCCTCAAGATTTCTCCATCCAAGGTCATCCTTCATGAGGCAATACTTAGTGGCTTTTAATCTAAGAGCCCTTCTCTTATGAGCGACTAAATGGTTAGAACATGTAAGATTTAACAAGTAATAAATAATGTCCTTGTACAACTCATGCTCTCCTAATCTTTGCAACTCAGGTGAAGATGAATCGTTAAGACAAATCAAACCAAGAGCTTTTTCATTACCTTCAATCATCATTTGAGCCAAGCCTTGGCCTTTGACTAACTTGGTGGGTCTAATGTCTAAATCATATTCTTGTCTTTTAGTAACCTACCTAGCACGAGTCCCTAAGCAATCAGTTTGAGTTAATATATCTTTAATCGTAGAATGTGGGACAAAAGCAATGATTTTGGAATAACCCACATAAGTCTTGAAATGCTTAAGAGATTTGACTAAGGCATAGGCTTGCTTTTCCATAGTATTGTATTTTAATTCGGAATTTTGAAGCGCTCTATTCATGAAAGCAATAGGCTGCTCGTGACCATTCTTATTTTTCTACAATAAGACACCAGGAATGGTATCTTCAGAAGCGAAAGAGAAAATCATGAAATCCTTAGAGTAATCAAGACTAACTAAAACAGGGGCTTTTGCAATAACACCTTTGATTTCTTGAAAAGCCTTTTTGCCATCTTCTTTCCAAACAAATTTTACATCTTTTTTCAGAAGACTTTGAATAAGCTTAGCTACTTCCGCGTAATTTGGAATAAATCTTCTGAGAAAAATTGTTTTTCCAATAAAACACTGAAGGGATTTAAGATTATGGGGAAGAGGAATCTTTTGGATTGCCTCAACTCTTTCAGGGCCAATCTTGATTCCATCCTTAGAAATGATGTGACCAAGTAATTTCCCTTCAGTTACTCAAAAAACAGACTTAGCCAGATTTAAAGAAATCCCGTACTCTCTACATTTATCAAAAACTTGCCTAAGATGACTTATATCACTAATACCATCCTTAGAAAAAATAGTAAGATCATCCTGATAAATTTCGATAAATTTCCCAATTAAACCTTTGAAGGCATAATCCATAGCCCTTTGAAACGTAGCCGCAGCATTGGTTAATCCAAACGGCATTCTAATATATTCGAAAGAACCCCATGGTGTGGTGAATGTAGTTTTGTGACGATCCTCCTTCTTAACCCATCACTAATTATATCCAGAAAAACCATCTAGCAATGACATCATTCCAGAACCAGTTACTCTTTGCAACATAGTCTCCATGTTTGGCAAGGGTAATTATCTTTCTTACATGCTAGAATAAGGTTTCAAAAATCGACACAAAGTCTTATTGTACCATTATTTTTCCTAACAATCACTAGGTTGGAACACCATGTTGAATGCCTCGTTTGAGCAATAATCCCTGCTGCAAGCATCTTTGAAAGCTTCTTTTGAACCAAAGGGGATAACTTAGGATTTATCTGCCTAAGCTTTTGACGAAAAGGTTTAGCATTTTCATCTTTCAAAGGGATAGTGTGCTCCAAAACATCTTCCCTATAACCTTTTAATTCATCATAAGAAAATGCTAAAACATCCCGATATTCACGAAGTAAATTGGTTAACTTTTTTCTTTCTTCAACATTAGTACCCTTGCCAATTTTGATATCTTTGGATCCCTAGAAGTACCAATGTTTACCTCGTTGTATTCACCTGGATCCATTTTATTTTCCTCTTTCATATTTGTGGCATCATGCCGATCAAAGTGTTGTTATAAAGAAACCACATTCCTAGGAGTAGGATTTATAATATCTTCATAATCATCAGATCCATCCTCCTTAGAATCTATCCGAAAATTTTCAAACTCATCCAAATTATCAAGAAAACGAATCACTTGTTTCTCGTCATCAAAAACTTGTCAATGCTCTGAGTTATCTGAAACAAAAGGCCGAAATATAACTTCCAATTTTATCTTATCCTTAATCAACCCATCAGATAACTGCAAAGTAGAAGCAACTATGGCCAGCTCATCTACCGAACTATTCTGCTCTCTTGGGATAGCCTCAAGGTCAAGGGCATCAAAGTATTCCATAGTATCCCATACCACATTTCGATAATTCCTTAACCTTTGAATTTTACATGTAAATTTATTTTTAATTTGCATGATAATTAAGTCAGAATCCCCCTTGATGCTAAGCAACTTAACTCTTAAAGTCTTTGCCAACTCAAGTCCCAACAACAAAGCTTCATATTTGGCAACGTTGTTGGTTGCTTCAAATTCCAATCGATAGGCAAACTTGAAAAATATGACCAAGGGGTGATTTTAATACTATTCCTACACCTTTACCATGCCTAGACGATGCACCATCAAAATACATGTACCAAACTTTATCCGTGAAATCCCCCATTTTTTATCAACCTTATCATCGGGAAGAACTATGGAATTAGACAGAATAGCATAATTCCCAATGTGACAAATCTATGATATTTGAATACGTAGAGTAGGGAAAGAGGATGGAGGTCTCGCGGAGCTATCGTAGAGGGCTAGGATAGACTAGCCGCAGGCGTTTCAGAACTACGGAAGTGCGGTCGAGCGGTCACGGGGTTTGGTTAAGTGTTAGGTCACATGCCGCAGGAGCCGCAGGTCTACGGGGAGTTACGCCGACCGGACAGCGAAAGAGACGAGCTGGAGGAAAGGCGATCTGGGGGTTTGGGCTTCCGACAGCTGACAACAATTGCGGTTAAACAACAGTTGACCGGTATGGAGATTAACGAGGAGATGGAGCTGGTTGATTATTCGGCGCACCCACTTGATGGTATTGCTATCTTCGGAAACCCTAACTATTTTCCCGCACCAGATGCAGACAACATCGCTTCTCAACACCCGCTACCTGTGGTTTCGTTGAATCCCTCCCCCATTCAGCCCGCTCTGGAGGCGCCTCCTCTCTCGACAGGTAACGCTTTTCTCCTATCATCTTACTTGCCCGATGATTATGCCCTCGATTTCCCTTCGCCGCCCCGATGTATAGTTCCCTCCGATCCGTCGCAGCCTAGGGCAGAAGCAAACCCTCCCTCTGCACCAGCATATCCCCTCCCTGCTGCAGATCTTGCGGAGACTAGGGCTGAAGAAACCCCTCCCATTGATCTAGCTGCGAACCAAACCGCTTCAGTTCCACCTAATCAGCCGGGGGAGCATCGGGCTCCGGAGTCAATTCACCTGGGTTCCGCTGAGATCAGGCTTTCGGGCAGCTTCAGCTCGCCTGCCCTAAATCCACAGCCTGAAAAACCCTCTCCTAGGGTCGGGACATCTAACACGCTGGTCGACCACCCTACTGCGCCTCGCTCAAAGAAGACTAAGTGTATCAGAGAAACTGTGAAAGACGTATCTGTATCCTTTGGCGATCCATCCAACTTTGAAGAAACCATGGCACTGGCTCGAACGACATTGGTAGGCCACGTTCGAGGACGTACTTTCACGGCGGAAAGGCTAAAATCATGGGTGAAAGAAATTTGGGGAGAAACGTTATCGGAGCTACCAGAAGTACAAAAACTCCCTCGTGGTTGGTTCTCACTACACTTCGCCAAGGAGGAACACACGAATACCGTTCTAGCACAGTACTGGCACATAGAATTGGCACCAGTACTATTGAAACGATGGAGCCCACTTTTCGTCCCGGAACGCGAGCAGATAGGAGCGGGACCTCTCTGGGTTCGACTGCCGGGATTACCACTTCAATATTGGTCTGAGGAGGCATTCATCAAGATCGGGAATGCGCTGGGAACATACTTAGACCATGATCGATCTTACAAGGAGAAAAACGAAAAAATCATTGCTAGAATTTTGGTCCACCTGGATACCAGAGAAGGGCTAGAGGGTAAAATGACCCTGAGATGGGGGAATTTTACCAGAACACAGATATTGGATTATGAAGGAGTTCCCTTCAGATGTAACCGGTGCCACCAAATCGGCCATGTATATAAGGATTGTCCATTAATCACCAGCCAGGATGGATCGCCCAATCAGGCTCAATCGTACTCCGGCAGGGCACCCCACATTATTCCTCGATCGCCAAGGATTAGTGCTCCTCCATCTATTCCTCGTTCGCCCAAGATCAGCGCAGATCATCGTGGCTCCCCAGCGGAAGAGCTACAACATCAGCATGTCCCGCCTCCGCCTCCAATGACCAGGGCTCGGGCAGCAGCTGCGGCCGCAAAAGTATCGGATACCCTCCCTTTCCCTATCTCTAAATCATCCGATATCGCATTTATGCACGAAAATTCATTTGTTTGCACCATGGTTCAGTGTAACATTCCCACTACTCCTCCGTCGTCATCCACTGCTCCGCCCTCACTGCCCTTCTCATCCCCGCCACCTTCGCCCATTTCATCCCGGACGACCTCATCTCATCCCTACTCCCTTCGTCCTAGGGCATCCCGCCCGGAGGCTTCTGAACCCGTCGCCGGCTTGGGTATTGTCCCTCTTGACACAGGGCTCCCTCTGTCCCGGGGTCGTAAATCAAACCTCAACAAAGCTATCAGACTTGCGGGCGCTGAAGTTGCGGCTGGGCGCCAAGCCACCATCGTAGGGGTCCTTAGAGCTTCAAACCCCCCTAAGCATGGTCCCCCATGAAGTATATCTCCTTCAATTGTAAGGGACTGGCCAGCGCCCCAAAAAAGCTAGCCCTTAAACGACTTTTTGAGGTCGAGTCACCGGATATCATTTTGTTACAAGAAACTCTTGGATCGGCAGATGCCTGTACCCGTGCTCTAGCCTCTATAGGGGCTCGATGGAACTTCATTGCATTGGATGCCTTGGGAAGATCAGGGGGACTGGCGCTCGGATACAACCCCTCCTCTATCAAGCTGGAATCATCCTGGGGCGGACATGGATTCCTTGGAGCAGACATCATCCCAATTGAACTCGGTCTCCCCATCCGAATCTTCAATATTTACGGACCTTGTCATCAAAGGGAACAATACTGGAGAAAAATCCTCAGCCACAATCTTCTATCCCGCGACAACATCATCATCGGGGGAGACCTGAATTTCTCCTTGGGGTTCAGTGAGTCTTGGGGTGAGGCGGCCCAGATTGACCCCATCACAAATTACATGAGAGGGTTATTGGAGCAGCACGACTACATTGACATCCTTGTACAGAAGCTTCAGCCAACATGGAGAAACAGAAGAACAGGAGAGGCTGCCTTGGCCAGAAGGTTAGATAGATTCCTCATAAAGGGTCCCTTGGTTCATCAATTGCATACATACAAACAGTGGGTTAGCAACGGTGGCATCTCAGATCACACCCCTATAGCCTTGGAAATTCGGGGCCAGGAACAGAAGCCAAAAGCTCCTTATAAGTTCAACCATATGTGGCTTCAAGATCCAAGTTTCACAAACTTGATCACATCATTCTGGCGAGCTCATCCTATTGAAAGAGAAACTTCGATGGCAAGGGGATTCGTGAAAAACCTAACTGAGCTGAAACATATAGTGATCAATTGGGCAAAGGAGAAAAAGAAGAATGAAGATGAACTACTTAACAAGGTGGAGGATGATTTGAAGGGTCTTCTGGATGAGAGAAATTTAGGGTTCTTATCACAGGATGAAAAGGCGCGACTGGTGGACCTGGAAAATCAGAAGAAGGCTATCCTTAAGGGAAGAGAGGAATCTATCAGGCTTCGCAGCAGAGCTACATGGCTGAAAGCGGGAGATGAGAACTCCAGGTTTTTCCATAATTTCGCCAAAGGAAGGAAAGTGGCAAACACCATTTGGAACCTCCCCCTCCCTGAGGGAGGCCGGGCAGATACTTTCAACAAGTTATCAAATCTGGGTACCTCACACTTCAGAAATCTATACAAGAGCCCTGGGGGTACAAATCTGGCGGAGATCATCAATGTGGCCACACATCTCCCCAGATTTGTAGAGGAAGATGATACAGAGGACCTGGAAGCACCTGTCACTATGGCTGAATTGGAAAGCACCATAAAATGGTTCAAGAAGGAAAAGAGCCCTGGTCCGGATGGTTGGACCATAGAGTTCTACTCTGCCTTCTTTGAACTTCTGGGAGGAGATATTCTTAAAGTTGTTGAGGAGAGCAGGAGCTCAGGGAGTATCTATCATGCAATTAATTCCACTTTTATTGCTCTCATCCCAAACGCTGACAACCCATCCTCCTTTGATGATTTCCGCCCCATATCCCTCTGTAATGTGCTCTATAAGATCATCTCTAAGATCATTGCCAATAGGATCAAGCCCATCCTCTCCAGACATATTTCTCCACAACAATTTGCATTTCTGGAGAATAGACAGATTCATGAAGCCATAGGCTCGGCACAAGAAGCAATCCACTCCATCTGGACAAAACATCTCAAATGCATTCTGCTGAAAATAGATCTCTCCAAGGCATTTGATCGAGTGAGCTGGCTGTACATTAAAATGATCCTCATCCATACTGGTTTCCCCCTCTCCCTAATCAATTGGATTATGGCTTGCATCACCTCCCCCACCTTCAGTATTCTGATCAATGGATCTGCCTCTCATTTCTTTCATTCAGAAAGAGGGCTGCGTCAGGGTTGTCCCCTCTCACCATTGCTCTTTCTCTTGGTCATAGAAGCTCTTAGTCGCCTCCTCATCTCTGCAAACAGGGAGGGATCCATCAGAGGTCTTAAAATATCAGACATCTGCTTCCTTACACATCTCTTGTTTGTAGACGATGTCTTAATATTATTGGATGGAAGTGTACAGGACTCGACCTCTTTCTCCCGCATTCTTGATCTATTCACAAAAGCAACTGGTATGGAAGTGAACAGAGCAAAATCTTCTATTACTATGGTCGGCACCTCTGTAAACGAAGCTCATGTTGCTAGAACGGTTTTTCCCTATAATACTCAGCCAATGGATAGAGGGCTCAAATACCTGGGATACTGGATTAAACCGAAAAGTCAGAAGATCGCCGATTGGGTATGGCTGGTGTCGAAGATAGAAAAAAGGTTAACTTGCTGGTGTCACAGATACCTCTCTAGGGCTGGGAGGCTTATCTTGATAAAAGCTGTGCTGGAAGCCACCCCTGTGTTCTGGATGGCCCTGGCATGGATTCCCCGGAACATATTGGCCAAGCTACAACAATTGTGCAACCGATACCTATGGGCTGGGAACCAAGACAAACGAACTTTCGCTTGGATCGGATGGAACAAGATTGCTTTGCCAAAGAAATGGGGAGGATGGGGACTGAAGGAACTCCCGATATTTGCAAAAGCTCTGGCCGGAAAAATGGGATGGGCTCTTCTGACTACCCACAGCCTTTGGACAAACATTGTGTTCCATAAATATATCTGGCCTCTCAGCATCAGCGATTGGGTAAGACTGCCTACTTGGAATAAAACTGGTATATCATCGATTTGGAAGGCCCTCCTGCATTCCTTACCTCTCATCAGGGACAACATAGTTTGGCGCATCAGAGATGGTAACAGTGCAAGAATTGGACTTGATCCCTGGTCTGGAAGTGGAGGCAGACACACTCTTCCACAAGATCTTATTGCATTCCTCTCAGCTCGAAATATAAAGGTTATTTCGCAGATTGCAGACCCAGCTCAATCAGACATTTTTCACCAAGCATGGAAATCTGCAATCCTATTAAATATCCCGAGAAGATGGCACACTGTCTGGGACGAATACAGAGAAGCATTAGTGGAAGCTCACATTCGCATAACAGAAGGCCCGGATGAACTCATTTGGCACCGAGCTGACCACGGTGTATATACACCCAAGGAGGGCTATCTATATCTCATTGAGCACCGGAAGCCTGAAGCTCTTGCGACCTGGTGGCAGAACATCTGGAAATATGCCGCTTCCCCTCGATCAAAATTATTCAGCTGGTGTATATTCAGGAACAAAGTTCCCACAAGTGAACAGCTCATGAAAAGAGCTATTCACGGACCCTCTAGATGTGTGCTATGCAAGGAAGAATCGGAATCGATAGAACATACATTTCTGAGATGTCGTGCTACCATAGAATTGTGGCGAAATCTTAAGGCACACACAAAATTCGCAGGGGACTGGAAGGGACCGAATATCATAACCGCATGGATTGATTGGGAAAAGAAAAACAGGGGGACGAAACTGATTAACCTTCCAATCATAGTTAACTGGGCAATATGGAAATCTCGAAACAGCGCCATATTCGATGATAAGCCTATTCACTGGACTTTGCTCGAAGCCAGTATTGTTGCTGCCCTGCAGGAATTGCCCGACCCTCCCCCTCCGTCCACTCGACAACCTGCACCGCATCCTCCCATCGACACAAGCATGCCGTGGGCATACTTCGACGGCGCTGCAAATCAGCAGAGCTGTGGAGGAGGCTTCATCCTCCATGTAACAGAAAATCACCATTACATAATCAAGGCTGGCTTGGGGGTTGGTACTAACAACTTCGCCGAATTGATTACCCTTCGCCACCTTCTACACTTTGCATTGAGGCACCATTGCATTAGCATCAATATTTTTGGAGACTCACAGATTATTATTAATTGGATAAACGGCACTGCTACTTGTCACACACACTCTCTCAGCACTATTTTACAAGAAGCACTCCACCTCAAAGCAGCATTTAACCATATTACTATCTCTCATATATACAGGGAGCACAATAAGGGTGCCGACAAACTTTCCAAGGAGGCATCGCTGATGGACAGAGGATTATGGGAGATTACAGAGATCACTGATCAACAGGAGCAAAAATTTTACCACCGGCCATATATAGATCCAGGATACCCAACCCTGGATCAGCAAATAGCTCATTAGACATATTTTTTGACAGCACTCTACAGAGATATAATGTAAATTTTGGCATTTATTTAGAAATGAACAGCTAAATGTAAGTGAACTGATAGCATACCCTGCGTGGTAATGCAACAAACTGATTTTTGAAGATACTCTGAATATAACAGACTCTATATGTAACTATCGACTTATTAATGAAATATACAGTGATTTTTCCAGAGGAAAAAAAGCATAATTCCCAATGTCAGATTGTTCTTTAATTATCTCATTATGAGGTCTCTTAGGATCTTCAACATAGAATCTTCTCTCAGGCTCTCTATTAAGTCTCACAAAACCATCACCTCTAGGAGAAGGAATCATAGCATATGACCAATTTATTTGAATACTCCCTCCTAGATCAGAGACCCATTTTCTAGATAAAAGCATACTCCAAGCATCAGGCACATCAACAACAACAATGTCCATAACAATCATAATGTCAGGGTAAACTGATAAATGAACTTGTAAATCCTTGATCAAACCGTGAACTTCAATCTTCTTAAAATCCATGGCACATATATTGTAGTAAAGCCTAGAAATCTTAAATTAAGTTGTTCCATGACCCTCTTGGTCATGACACAAGCTGATGCACCAGAATCGAGCATGCAATTATTCAATTTATATCCATTAACCATCAAAGTACTAAAGAATGGTTGATGATCCTTGTTATCTGAATCCAAACTTTGCAAATATATAGGAGCATCCTAATAATCAACCTCAGGCGCCTTCTGTTGAGAAACATTCACTTGAGGAGCTTCAATAGCTTTTAGTAACTTAGCCATTTGGGAAGGAATTTTCGCAATCTTGGCGACAGGAACCCAGATTTTTGCATTATTAAACCAACTTCCCAAATCGACATCTAATCTAGAATTTGAACCCGGGTTAAAAATTCGAGGGGGAATTTGATTCCCACTTTGATCTTTATCCCTTATTTGATAAGTTAAACCCTTATCTTTAGCAATTTCCATGATTCGCTCTAGAGAAGGCTTTTCACCATATAATTTAGCCATCATATCATCTTCATTCTCAAAATTATTTATACTAAAAGCTGATGTGGGAGGTGTTGACCACTACCAGTCAACTGCCCATAGCAGTACACCCCCTTTTTCTTTACAAAAAGGGGTAGCGCTTGATCGACATGACCGTGCCATCCTGCAGTCATCAAAAACTTGATCGATTTATGTTGTAAACCCAATTTGCATATATGAAATGTAAATAATCTTAGCAGATATGAGTCGTGTATGTAAATTGCCTGGGTGGACCTAACTTTCTAATGATAATCTACGTCCCGGAAGGTTTTTCGTCTCACCGATCCATGATCGGCAGAGTTTTCCTTCAGCCTGACCCCAAAGCCGGCATTGATTTTGTCATTAAAATTTTAGGAGAATCCTAGTGTGTTAACCTGCTAGATTATAGTTGTGTCGCAGAACTGGGTGGTTTATGAGGGTCTGTGTTAAGTGGGTTTGTCCCCTTAAGATGTAAATTGTAAAAGTCATAATGTAAAGTGTCTTGAGGGTTGGAAAATATTTTAAATCCCCTCATGAGTCCTAAGTCCTAGGTCCTAGGTGATTTTTCCAAAGGCTAAGTTCGAGGATCCATTTAGAAAATGAATAAAAATTAAAAAATTAAAAATAAATAAATAAATAACTGGAAAATAATAAAATAAAAAAATAAAAATAAAAATAATAAAAAAATTATAAAATAAAGCAAAAACCCTAAAAAATAATAAAATAATAATATTTTGAGTAAATACATGCAAAATTTCATTTTTTAATGAATTAATAATTTCGACGGATGAGATTAAGAGATGTCTTGATCCTCATCGACGGTCGAGATCATTTCGACATGGATCACTCGAACTAGCCGTTGGGATCTTTTCCTTTAAATAGGGTGCTAGGAGTCATTTGAGATCATTCGATCTCTAAGTCTTGGCTAAAGAAGCTCTCTTGTAATCTGTTTCTGGTTAATAAAAGAAGACTTTGGGGTTCAAATTTTGCTGGTGTTACTCTCTAGAAGTGTTGTGCGCTGTTTTATTTTCTGCATATTTTATTTTTCAGCCATTAATAATATCTTATTGTAGAGTATTGTGAGCACAGGTATCTTGTTCACTTGCTAGGGTTTGAAAGGTATTAGGGTTTCTGGAGTAATGGCAGGTATCTCCATTGCTTTTTGAGATTTAGTATTATTTTCTCTCTCTTTACTGATGGTTGAAGTGAGTTGTGCAGGAAACTCTTATTGAAGAAGATTAGCGGGTGTTTGGGGAAGTTCTCGGCTGAACCAGCCAACTCCCGCAAGCATTTTTCTTGCTGAGCCCAGCTGGTTTTGATCCTGGGTCTATCATTCAGTTTATTTTTTCCAATTTGCATGAGAGATTTTCTGAAGTTCTTCACAGTAAAATCTGAAATTTTCGATAATATTTCTGCTGTTACTGCTAAATCTGGCTATTCTAGAGCTGCAAAATTTTCTTGTGATTTTAGGGTTTTACTTTAAAATTTTGTCTATATCTGTCGGGTTTTGTTTTCTTCTTGCAAGTTACAGACCTGAGACAAGATCGGGAGAAAAGTTGATTTTTTTTATCAGTACTTCAACCTACAGTTTTCTTGGTCCTCTGGACGCTGTGTTAATTGTTTGACTACCCGCTGGTCGTTGAAGCATCAAGGCCCATAAATCTCGCATTGAAGGGAGAGTATTTCGATTCAAGAGTTTTGTTGTTCCGTTACCCACGTGAAAATATCAGATTGCCTACAAAATTTGCGCAGTTCTTTCCACGCCGTGGTTTTATGTAGCTGATAGCCGTCAAGATAAAAGGAACTGCAAAACGAAATATACACGGGGGGTTGTTTTATCATATGCGTAGGCTATTTGAGATTTGAGTCCTGCCTGCAAACCCTCAGAAATTTTACCCGCCGTCACAGTCTCCAGCAATCTTCAGCATTCTCAACGTTTGCAAACTGGTGTAACGTTTCTTTTGGGTGCACGTACGCAATAGCTTCACTTGTTAAATCTAAATGCAATAAGCGTTTGTAGAGCGTGACAGGGTAGGATTTGTGATCCATCTGAGTAACGATTTCTGTGACTGCGTTCTCATAATCGACCAACAGTTTCTCTACATCGATCGCCAGGTAAGAAGCCCGGTCTCAAACGACTCGTTCCAGCCAGTAATTTTTGTCCGTCGTCTTCACTCTCGGCCCAAGTAATGTCTGCGTATCGTTTTTTTTTTTTTTGGTCTCAGCGTGAGTAATTCTTAAGTATTCGTTCGCATTTCAGGGTTACGACTTCATTTTGGTAACAGCGATCAACATTTTAGCAGGTTTATTATTAATTTTGACGTTATGACATTTATTTTGCGTAGATTGTAGTTTAAACTTTTGAAAGGGTTCCTTTTTCTTTTTTTTTAGAATTCGATTCAGGTATATTTTATTTTTTATTTTTTAGTTCTAGTTTAATTTTAGATTATTTTCATAGTTTCCTTTTTAGGATTCAAAAAAAAAAAAAAAAAATTGTTAGTTTAATCCTATTTATTTTTTAAAAATTTAGATTTTAGTTTTAAATTTACTTTTAAAAAATCATAAAAATTTTCTTTTAAAGTGTAGAACTGGATTTTATTTAGCTTTAAAATTTATGCCATAATTTAAAAAAAGCATAAAAAGGCATTGTGGGAGTTTTTTCAGGACTTAGTTTCTCTCAGAAAAATTGTCATGTCATATTTTTTCATGCTGGAGGTTTAAATTTTCAAGTTATGCACACAAAATGATCATCTTGAAGATTTAGCTGCATAAATATGATATCTGGTTAATGATTCATGATTTGCGTGGTTGTTTAAAACATTCATCTTTTTCAAAATTCTCAGTTACTGGATATCGTTATTGAGCTTTGGTCATTATAAGAACGTTGTTGTTTTAACTGATATCTTGCGTCGTTCTAGTCGTCTGATGATAGATGAATGCTGTTCATGTTTTGTATTTCTATATCATCTAGCAAATAATCATTTAAACATAAATCTTGTAAGGCACTGGTCCGCTAAATTAATAAAATCATTTTAGTGCTTCGTGTCTCCCAAACCGACTGACCAACAGTTGGCCTCCTTCACCTCATAGGGTCTACCCCCCTTAGCCACGGGAGACAGGCTTAAACGGAGAGATCGGGGATCAAAGTGACAGCCCCCGGTCTGAGCGTTGTCGTGACAATCTGTGCGAAAACATTTTTTGGCGCCGTTGCCGGGGAAATTTTATTCTCGGCGTTTCAACGACAATCATCCTTCTCATTTCTTATCTTTTCATCTGGCCCAACAATGCCAACATTTTTTGGCGCCGCTGCCAGGGAAACTTTATTCTCGGTGTTTCAACGACTTTTTATCATTCATCGTTCATCTTTCTATTATTCGTTTGAGCCGGCAACGCCAACATTTTTTGGCGTCGTTGCCGGGGAATAGAGTTTTTTTGTCCTTGGTTTTTTCATCTCAAGCTATTTCGTGTTTTACTTCTTGTTCAGGTGGCGACTCCACTTCATATATTATCTTCAAGAGTGTACACTAGAAGACATCTGAGCAGTCTGTGCAACCCTACTCCTGATCCTGAAAAGGTCCTCAGGGTACGATTACACAAACTCGCTTCTCGTACACTTCTTGTAGACCTTGGACAATAAGCCCTCTCTAATATTCATTTGTTATTTAAAGGTCAAGCTAGGCACAGCATCATGGATATGTATGCCTCTTGTGATTTTTCTAATATTCCAGGATATCCCAACGATATTCCATCTGTTGGGATTGACAAATTGCTTAATTTTCAAGGAAATAATGCGATTAGTGCTAACTCTCATTTGCGAGATTTTAGCATATGGATGGCTAAATACGCAAGATCTGCTGATTTTGATCATGAGGATGTCAGAATGACTATTTTCATCTTAACTCTAGGAGGCGATGCTTATGATTGGTTTGCAGAAAAACCTCAGAATTCATTTAACTCTTTACAGTCGATCATTAATGCATTTAAAGAAAAATATGGAGATAAGAGAGAAGGAAGACACCTAGTAAAAGCTCTTAGCCTAATAAAAAAGAGAGAGGATGAAAATGTTGAAGAATTTAATAAAAGGTTTAACGGAATTGTTAGAGAATTACCTCAAAACTATAAACCTACAGATAAAACTCTCCAAGATTTTTACATTGATGCCTTTAGTCCTGAACCATCTTATGAATTAAGGCGTGCTAAACTTAATGATTATAGAGATTGCCAATCCTTAGCTATAGAACTTGAAAAGGACAAGGCCGCATCATGAAAGTCTGAGATCCCAGGTTTCGATAGGGCTGCTACGAAACTAAAAGAACCTAAGGGAAAAGCAGCCCAAGAACCTGAAAGTGAGCTTGTTCTAAAATTGCTTCAAAAAATTGAAACTATGGAAATTAATCATAATAAGGAGATAACCACTTTGCAGAATAGGTTGATTCAAATGGAAAGATCGCAAACGCAGAATTTTCAACCTCGAAACAATAATAATAGAAATAACAATTGGCAAAGAAAGGGTCAAACTAGTGAGCAGAGACCTCCTAATCCGTTGACTAATTTGGTTGATAATGCTCCTCCTTATTGTCGGGTTTGTGATGCTCTTCATGAAGAGGCCACTTGCCCCATTGTTAGAAGAATTTTAGATAATGGAATGTTTGGAACAGGTGATCAAATAAATGTAGTAGGCAGCAAGTTTCCTTTGTCTACGGATGATTGGATAGAGGTCAAGGAAAGGAATCGTGATGTTGTGAATCTTTCATCAGCTTTTAGTATAAATAACCTTGAAAACGAAGATGATATTTTGGCTAGGTTATATGGTGAAAAACCCTCCCCTGAGCAAATCTTGGAAATTGCTAGAGATAAGGGTTTGACCTATCAGAGAAAGGATAAAGATCAAAGCGGGAATCAAATACCCCTTCGAACTTTTAACCCTGGTGTAAACTCTGGAATAGATGTCGATTTGGGAAGTTGGTATAACAATGCTAAAATCTGGGTTCCTGTCTCCGACATTGCTAAAATCCCTTCCCAAAGAGACAAGTTACTAAAAGCGATTCAAGGTCCTCAAGTCAATACTTCTCCACAGAAGACTCGGGAAGTTGGCTATCATGATGCTCCCATATATCTGCAAAGCTTAGATGCTGATAACAAAGATCACCAGCCTTTCTTCATCACCTTATTAGTTAATGGGTATAAATTGAATAATTGCATGTTGGATTCTGGTGCATCCGCTTGTGTAATGACTAAAAGGGTCATGGAACAGCTTAAGAGTTTCTAGACCCTATTATAACATATGCGCCATGGATTCTAAGAAAATCGAAGTGCATGGTTTAATCAAAGATTTGCAAGTTCATCTTTCAGTTTACCCAGACATCATGGTTGTCATGGATATTGTTGTTGTGGATGTGCCTGATGCCTGGGGTATGCTGTTATCTAGAAAGTGGGCCTCTGATCTAGGAGGAAGTATTCAAATGAATTGGTCATATGCCATGATTCCTTCTCCTAGTGGCGATGGTTTTGTAAGACTAAATAGAGAGCCCGAAAGAAAATTTCATGTTGAAGATCCTAAGAGACCTCATAACGAAATAATCAAAGAGCAATCTGACATTGGGAACTATGCCATCATGTCTAATTTTATAATTCCTCCCGATGATAAGATTAGGGGTCTCAAGGATAAATTTTGGTATATGTACTTTGATGGTGCATCATCTAGGGCCGGTAAAGGTGCGGGAATAGTGCTTAAATCTCCCCTTGGTCACATTTTCAAGTTTGCCTACCGATTAGAATTTGAGGCAACCAACAATGTCGCTGAATATGAGGCCATATTCTTGGGTCTTGAATTGGCCAAGTCCTTGAAGGTTAGATTGCTTAGCATTAAGGGACATTCTGATTTAGTTATCATGCAGCTTAAGAATAAATTCACATGCAGAAATCAAAGATTAAGAAACTACAGAAATGCTGTGTGGGATACTATGGGGCATTTTGATGCCCTTGACCTCGAAGCAATTCCAAGAGAGCAAAATAGTTTGGCGGATGAACTTGTCGTGGCTGCTACTACTTTCCAGTTGTCGGATGAACTAATTAATGATAAGATTAAGATGGAAGTAATATTCAGACCATCTGTTCCAGACAACTCAGAGCATTGGCAAGTTTTTAATGACGAAAAACAAGTCATTCGTTTCCTTAATAGTTTAGATGAGTTTGAGGATTTCCGGATAGTTTCTGAGGAGGAGGGAGTTTTAAATCATGAGCATATCATAAATCCTACTCCTAGGAATGTGGTTGCTCTAGAGCAACATTTTGATCGGGATGATGCTACGAAGCTGAAAGAAGAAAACAAGATGGACCCAAGCGAATATCTCGAGATTAATATTGGTACTTCTGAAAACCCGAAAATGGTTAAAATTGGTAAAGGTACTAGTTTGGAGGAAAGAAAGAAGTTAACTAATTTACTTCGCGAATATCGAGATGTTTTAGCTTTTTCTTATGATGAATTAAAGGGCTATAGGGAGGATGTTATGGAACATACTATTCCCCTAAAAGATGAAAATGCTAAGCCCTTTCGTCAGAAACTTAGGCAAATTAATCCTAAGTTAGCCCCCTTGGTCCAGAAAGAACTTGCAAAAATGCTTGCAGCAGGGATCATCGCTCAAACTAGGCATTCGACATGGTGTTCGAATTTGGTGATTGTTAGGAAAAAGAATGGTACAATAAGACTTTGTGTCGATTTTAGAAACCTTAATCTAGCATGCAAAAAGGATAATTACCCTTTGCCAAACATGGAAAATTTGTTGCAAAGAGTAACTGGTTCTGGAATGATGTCACTGCTAGATGGTTTTTCTGGGTACAATCAGGTATGGGTTAAAAGGGAAGATCGTCACAAAACCACATTCACGACACCATGGGGTACTTTTGAATACATCAGAATGCCATTTGGATTAACGAACGCTGGGGCTACATTCCAAAGGGCTATGGATTATGCCTTCAAAGGGTTAATCGGGAAAATTATTGAAATTTACCAAGATGATCTTACTGTTTTCTCTAAAGATGGTATCAGTCATATAGATCATCTTAGGCAAGTCTTCGATAGATGTAGAGAATATGGGATTTCTTTGAACCCGGCTAAGTCTGTTTTTGGGGTAACGGAAGGGAAATTATTGGGCCATATTATTTCGAAGGAAGGAATCAAGATTGATCCTGAAAGAATCGAAGCAATCCAAAAGATTCCTCTCCCACATAATCTTAAATCCCTTCAGTCTTTCCTTGGAAAGATAAATTTTATTAGAAGATTCATCCCAAATTACGCAGAAATAGCCAAGCCTATTCAAAATCTTCTGAAAAAAGATGCAAAATTTGTTTGGCAAGAAGACGGCAAAAAGGCTTTCCAAGAAATCAAATCTGCTATCGCAAAAGCTCCTGTCTTAGTGAGTCCTGATTATTCCAAGGATTTCATGATTTTTTCTTTCGCTTCCGAAGATACCATTGCCGGTGTCTTACTTCAAAAGAATAAAGATGGTCACGAGCAGCCTATTGCTTTCATGAGTAGAGCACTTCAAAATTCCGAATTGAAGTACAATACCATGGAAAAGCAGGCCTATGCCCTGGTTAAGTCTCTTAAGCACTTTAAAACTTATGTGGGTTATTCTAAAATCATTGCTTTCGTCCCACATTCTGCTGTTAAGGATATATTAACTCAAACCGATTGCTTAGGGACTCGTGCTAGGTGGGTTACTAAAATACAAGAGTATGATTTAGAGATCAGACCCACCAAGCTAATCAAAGGCCAAGGTTTAGCTCAGATGTTAACTGAAGGTAATGAAAAGACTCTTGGTTTGTTCTGTCTTAGTGATTTATCTTCGCCAGAGTTGCAAAGATTAGGAGAGCATGAGTGGTACAAGGACATAGTTTATTACTTAATGAATCTTGCATGTCCTAACCATTTAGTTGCTCATAAGAGAAGGGCTCTTAGACTAAAAGCCACTAAGTATTGCCTTATGAAGGATGGCCTTGGATGGAGAAATCCTGAGGGCATAGTGCTTAGGTGTGTTGACGACATTGAGTCCAAGAAATTAATCTCTGAGTTTCATTCAGGATTTTGTGGTGGTCATTATGCCGCTAGAACTACCACCCACAAAATCCTGAGAGCTGGCTATTATTGGCCTTCAATCTTTTCTGATGTGCACAAGTTTGTTAGAGCCTGTCAAGCCTGTCAACTATTCGCTGGGAAACAGAAGCTTGCTGCCCTGCCTCTACAACCTGTTATTGTAGAGGCACCTTTTCAACATTGGGGTCTGGACTTCATAGGGAAGTTCCATGAAAATTCTAGCAATGGCTACTCATGGATTTTGACTGCTACGGATTATTTTACTAAATGGGTTGAAGCCATTCCTACTAAGAATGCCACTGAAAAGGTTATTATGGATTTCATTGAAAATAACATCATTACTAGATTTGGTGTCCCCGCTAAGATCACTACTGACAATGCCAAGGCTTTTAGTTCGTTAGAGTTTTCATCTTTTTGTTTCAAGTATGGCATTGTCTTATCTCATTCGTCAAATTACTATCCTCAGGGTAATGGTTTGGCTGAATCAAGTAACAAAAATCTCATAACCATTATCAAGAAGATAGTAGGAGATAATAAGAGATCATGGGACAGCAAAATCAAGTATGCTTTATGGGCAGATAGAATCACTAAGAAGAAAGCTACTGGTAAATCTCCCTTTGAATTAGTTTATGGCTTGGATGTTACTTTACCTGTGCACCTGAAGTTGCCAGCTTATCAGCTTCTCCAGAATTTTTCTACTAATAAAGATGTTGTTCAGAATAGAATAGATCAGATTGTGGAGTTAGATGAAAATCGTAGGACAGCTTTTGACGCTATATGTAAAAATCAATCTAATATTAAGAAAAGCTTTGATAAATGTTCTCGATCTAGATCTTTGCAGGTTGGAGATATGGTATTGCTTTGGGATCGCAAGAATGAGAAACCAGGAAAACATAAGAAGTTTGACAGTTTGTGGCTGGGACCTTACATTATTCGAGATATAGCTGGACCAAACTCATTCCACTTGAGCAGATTGGATGGCGAACCACTTGATTTACCAGCGAATGGCCAAATGCTCAAGCTGTTCTTCAGAGATGATATCTGATGCCATGGGGCATCCTTTGTATTATATTTCTATCCCTACTCCTTGTCTTTTCAGCATTTCATTTCTGTTTTAGGATTAGATTTACTTTTCATGTTACTAGATAGTTAATAAATGAAGAGCTTTTATCTTTCCTGTGCTTAATGTATATGATGATTTTTTGGATGGATGCTACTTATTTTTATCTGTGTGTTGCGTGGATGCAGATTCTGGATTCTCACATTCCTACAGTGCAGCAACGTGTCCCCAAGTAGAGCCAGATGTTGACCACTACCGGTCAACTGCCCATAGCAGTACACCCCCTTTTTCTTTACAAAAAGGGGTAGCGCTTGATCGACATGACCGTGCCATCCTGCAGTCATCAACAGCTTGATCGATTTATGTTGTAAACCCAGTCTGCATATATGAAATGTAAATAATCTTAGCAGATATGAGTCGTGTATGTAAATTGCCTGGGTGGACCTAACTTTCTAATGATAATCTACGTCCCGGAAGGTTTTTCGTCTCACCGATCCATGATCGGCAGAGTTTTCCTTCAGCCTGACCCCAAAGCCGAGATTGATTTTGTCATTAAAATTTTAGGAGAATCCTAGTGTGTTAACCTGCTAGATTATAGTTGTGTCGTAGAACTGGGTGGTTTATGAGGGTCTGTGTTAAGTGGGTTTGTCCCCTTAAGATGTAAATTGTAAAAGTCATGATGTAAAGTGTCTTGAGGGTTGGAAAATATTTTAAATCCCCTCATGAGTCCTAAGTCCTAGGTCCTAGGTGATTTTTCCAAAGGCTAAGTTCGAGGATCCATTTAGAAAATGAATTAAAAATTAAAAATCAAAAATAAATAAATAAATAACTGAAAAATAATAAAATAATAAAATAATAAAATAAAAATAAAAATAAAAAAAAATTATAAAATAAAGCAAAAACCCTAAAAAATAATAAAATAATAATATTTTGAGTAAATATATGCAAAATTTCATTTTTTTTATGAATTAATAATTTCGACGGATGAGATTAAGAGATGTCTTGATCCTCATCGACGGTCGAGATCATTTCGACATGGATCACTCGAACTAGCCGTTGGGATCTTTTCCTTTAAATAGGGTGCTAGGAGTCATTTGAGATCATTCGATCTGTGAGTCTTGTGCTGAAGAAGCTCTCTTGTAATCTGTTTCTGGTTAATAAAAGAAGACTTTGGGGTTCAAATTTTGCTGGTGTTACTCTCTGGAAGTGCTGTGAGCTGTTTTATTTTCTGCATATTTTATTTTTCAGCCATTAATAATAGCTTATTGTAGAGTATTGTGAGCACAGGTATCTTGTTCACTTGCTAGGGTTTGAATGGTATTAGGGTTTCTGGAGTAATGGCAGGTATCTCCATTGCTTTTTGAGATCTAGTATTATTTTCTCTCTCTTTTTGCTGATGGTTGAAGTGAGCTGTGCAGGAAACCCTTATTGAAGAAGATTAGCGGGTGTTTGGGGAAGTTCTCGGCTGAACCAGCGAACTCCCGCAAGCATTTTTCTTGCTGAGCCCAGCTGGTTTTGATCCTGGGTCTATCATTCAGTTTATTTTTTCTAATTTGCGTGAGAGATTTTTTGAAGTTCTTCACAGTAAAATCTGAAATTTTCGATAATATTTCTGTTGTTACTGCTAAATCTGGTTGTTCTAGAGCTGCAAAATTTTCTTGTGATTTTAGGGTTTTACTTTAAAATTTTGTGTATATCTGTCGGGTCTTGTTTTCTTCTTGCAAGTTACAGACCTGAGACAAGATCGGGAGAAAAGTTGATTTTTTTTATCAGTACTTCAACCTACAGTTTTCTCGGTCCTCTGGACGCTGTGTTAATTGTTTGACTACCTGTTGGCCGTTGAAGCATCAAGGCCCATAAATCTCACATTGAAGGGAGAGTATTTCGATTCAAGAGTTTTGTTGTTCCGTTACCCACGTGAAAATATCAGACTGCCTGCAAAATTTGCGCATTTCTTTCCACGCCGTGGTTTTATGTAGCTGATAGCCGTCAAGATAAAAGGAACTGCAAAACGAAATATACACGGGGGGCTGTTTTATCATATGCGTAGGCTATTTGAGATTTGAGTCCTGCCTGCAAACCCTCAGAAATTTTACCCGCCGTCACAGTCTCCAGCAATCTTCAGCATTCTCAACGTCTACAAACTGGTGTAACATTTCTTTTGGGTGCACGTATGCAACAGCTTCACTTGTTAAATCTAAATGCAATAAGCGTTTGTAGAGCGTGACAGGGTAGGATTTGTGATCCATCTGAGTAACGATTTCTGTGACTGCGTTCTCATAATCGACCAACAGTTTCTCTGCATCAATCGCCAGGTAAGAAGCCCGGTCTCAAATGACTCGTTCCAGCCAGTAATTTTTGTCCGCCGTCTTCACTCTCGGCCCAGGTAATGTCTGCGTATCGATCAACATTTTAGCAGGTTTATTATTAATTTTGACGTTATGACATTTATTTTGCGTAGATTGTAGTTTAAACTTTTGAAAGGGTTCCTTTTTCTTTTTTTTTAGAATTCGATTCAGGTATATTTTATTTTTTATTTTTTAGTTCTAGTTTAATTTTAGATTATTTTCATAGTTTCCTTTTTAGGATTCAAAAAAAAAAAAAATTTGTTAGTTTAATCCTATTTATTTTTTAAAAATTTAGATTTTAGTTTTAAATTTACTTTTAAAAAATCATAAAAATTTTCTTTTAAAGTGTAGAACTAGATTTTATTTAGCTTTAAAATTTATGCCATAATTTAAAAAAAGCATAAAAAGGCATTGTGGGAATTTTGTCAGGACTCAGTTTCTCTCAGAAAAATTGTCATGTCATATTTTTTCATGCTAGAGGTTTAAATTTTCAAGTTATGCACACGAAATGATCATCTTGAAGATTTAGCTGCATAAATATGATATCTGGTTAATGATTCATGATTTGCGTGGTTGTTTAAAACATTCATCTTTTTCAAAATTCTCAGTTACTGGATATCGTTATTGAGCTTTGGTCATTATAAGAACGTTGTTGTTTTAACTGATATCTTGCGTCGTTCTAGTCGTCTGATGATAGATGAATGTTGTTCATGTTTTGTATTTCTATATCATCTAGCAAATAATCATTTAAACATAAATCTTGTAAGGCACTGGTCCGCTAAATTAATAAAATCATTTTAGTGCGTCGTGTCTCCCAAACCGACTAACCAACAGTTGGCCTCCTTCACCTCATAGGGTCTACCCCCCTTAGCCACGGGAGACAGGCTTAAACGGATAGATCGGGGATCAGAGTGACAGCCCCCGGTCTGAGCGTTGTCGTGACAATCTGTGCGACAACAGGAGGCATAACATCTTGACTGTTTTCCTTAACTTCCATCCAATCTTTCATAGACAAAGAAAACTCTTTACCCACTACATTTATTTGATTACCTGCCCCAAACATTCCATTATTCAAAATCCTTCTAACTATGGGGCAAGTAGCCTCCTCATGAAGAGCATCACAAGCCCGACAATAAGGCGGAGCATCATCGACCAAATTAGTATGTTCAAGCGGATTAGGTGGTCTTTGCTTACTAGATTGACCTTTCTTCTGCCAATTATTATTTCGATTATTATTATTATTTACAGGCTGGAAATTTTGCGTTTGAGCTATTTCCATTTGGACCAACCTATTCTGCAAAGTAGTTATCTCCTTAGCATGGTTAGAGGTTAATTTTGCTTGGTTAAGCTCCATGCTTTCAATTTTTTGCAGTAATTTCTAAATGAGGTCAGTATCAGATTCTTGAACCTCTTCCTTTAGGTTTTTTCAATTTCGTTGAAGCCCTATCAAAACCTGGGATTTCAAACTTCCCAGATGTTGCCTTATCTTTTTCAAGCTCTACCACTAAAGCTCGACAATCCCTATAATCAGGGAGCTTAGCACGTCTTAACTCATAAGAGGGCTTAGGGCTAAAGGCATCAATATAAAAGTCCCGAAGAGATTTATCAGTAGGTTTATAATCTTGAGGTAATTCCTTAATAATATCATTGAACCTCTTGTTAAATTCTTCTGCGGTCTCATTTTCTCTCTTTTTAATGATACTGATAGCTTTTACGAGATGCCTCCCTTCTCTCTTATCTCCATACTTTTCCTTGAAGGCATTAACAATCGATTGCAAAGAATCAAATGAATTATGAGGCTTTTCTGTAAACCAATCTAAAGCATCCCCCTCCAAGGTAAGAACAAAAAGGGTCATTTTTACATCTTCATGATTAAAATCAGTAGCCCTTGCATACTTACCCAGCCATGAACTAAAAGATTTTAGATGAGAGTTAGCACTAACTGCATTATTGCCCTAAAAGAGAGGTAATTTATCCATCCCATGCTTTGGAATATCATTGGGATAACCTTGAATGTTAGCAAAGTTACAAGGGGCGAATATGTCCATGATGTCGTACTCGACCGAGTTAGTAAAAAGCAAACAGATATCAGAGAGGGCCTCTTATCCGAGATTAACAAGAAGGGTATGAGAAGAGAGTTTGTGTAATCGTACTCTGAGAGCCCTTTCAAGATCAAGAGCAGGATTAACCAAACTGCTTGGATGTCTTTTAGTATACACTCTTGCAGAAGATAAAGGAAGTGGAGTCGCCACCCGAACAAAAGTCTTAACTCAAAATAACCCGAAAGCAAGGAACCAAGGACAAGGAACTTATCCTGGCAAGAGATGAAAGGATGAGAAGAAAGAAATGAGATGAATGTCGAACAAACCAAGGACAGAAAAAACACTATCCCCAGCAATGGCGCCAAAAAATGTTGGCGTTGCCAGCGCAAATGAAAAGATAAGAAATGAGAAGAATGATGAGAAAATGTCATTGAAATGCCGAGAATAAAATGTCCCCGACAACAGAGCCAAAAAATGTTGTCGCACAGAATGTCTAGGCATTGCGACAATTCTCAGATCGGGAGCTGTCATCCTGATCCTCAATCTCTTTGTTTAAGTTGTCTCCCTACAGCAGGCTAAGGGGGGTAGAGCCTATAGGAAAAAAGGAATGAAGAAGAACTAGTTGGGAACCAACCAGTTCGGGAGACACAGCGAGGCGATCAAGTAATTGATTAAGATTTAGCAAAACTTAGAATTTGATTAGATTTTAAACGGTCGATATCAGTGCCTTATGGAGTCAACGATCTTGCTAGGGAAATGAAGACCAAGTAGTCGATTAGCAATTGTTGCTTATATGAATGACTACCTTATATGAAATGCAATTCCTAAAACTAATGTGAGATGCAGGAATCTTGGTTAGTTTTAGTTAAATGCCTACTTAAATTATGAATCCTTCAATCCTTTCTGTGTTGACCCTGATTTCGTAGTAATTGGCTGAGAGAAGATCAAGAAAAGCACACTAAGGTATGACTAACGATACCTCTCCTGAACTTCTAACATACCCGGTGCCTCTAGCGCTGCAAAGAATTGTGGCTCTGACGACTACAAGGTCACCGTTTTAAGTACTATTAAAACAAGTTTCTCAAGAAAAGACGAATGGATATCTATCTGTCTATCGACCAAGCTTATGCTTGGAAGTAAATTTTATCTATGCAAAGCTAACTTATATGCGAATACACTAGATGATGGGATGAAGCTAGACTCGAGGATGGGAAAACACTTATGTCGCAAAAGCCCTCAATTACCCAAATGAAACGCTCGCTTTATTAGATGAAGACTTAGAAGATAAACTCTTGAAAATATTATAATTAAAACACCAACTTATTTAAAATCTTCTTGATACAATTTAGCTCAAAGAGAACAAAAGCTACTTTGCAATTCAATATCAATGTCAACAAATGCTCAAAGTATGCTTAGCTTAGGAAACAAAGATACACAATCTATTGTAATTCCACAACAAGATTCTTTAACAATCACTTGAAAACATTTGCAAAATGTCTAGCATGTAACGAGCATTAAATAATTCCAAGCAATGACGATAGATAGATGCAAGATATTCAACAGATGCACAATGTCTTAGCAATTAAATTTTAAGAGATTCAAATACAACCACGAAATTTAAATGCTAACCGATTTAGATCCTAGAATTTAAATGATTATGCTTAGTGACCCAAATCTAGGAAATTTACCACTTTCCTATAGTTAGTCTTTATATATGAAAATTTAAGCACATTTAATTATAGAGAAAAAGAAATGCTAATACCACAAAATTTTCCTTTAGATTTTTCCCTTGACAAATTTGATTAGTCTTTAGGAAAACTTTTCGATGTGCTAAGGAAGACTAAAAGTGACCGAAATAAATCAAAAAAGTGACCGAAATAAATCAAAAAAGATTTTTTAATTTTTTAATTTTTTTAATGGGCCAAAGGCCACATAAAAAATTTAAAACTTTTAAAAGTGAAATTTATTTCAATTTAAAACTTTAGGATATCTCAAAGTCACATTAAAAATGAAAATGAAGCCCCCTCTTTTTTTATTTTTTTTATTTTTAGTTTTTTATGTTTAGAACTTAAAAAAAAAATAGATTTTTTTTTTCTTTTAGAAAGAGAAATCAAAATCAAAATGAAATGGAATCAAAACCAAAATCGAACTCCCCTTTTTTTTATTAGATTAACAAACAAAATCAAAAAGAGTTAGGACAAAACAAAATTCATAAACTTAAAAAATAAATAATTCTAACCTTGGATTTTTATGTTTTAGATTTTTTTTTTTAAATGAAAATCAAAACAAAATTTTAAAAAAAAAATAAAAAGGCAAACTTATGAAAATAAACGAACTAGGATGCTATGAAAAACCTAAACTAAATAAAACCAAAACAATGTAAAGTGAAAGGGAATGAAATAAAAAATCGAAGAGTTTTGATTGTGCAAGTTAGGTTTGCGGGAGCAGAGAAATTTGACGGCGACAAGGAATGGAGGTCGAGAGCAAGATAGAGATGAGCAGCGATGGGAGGACGCAGCAGGTTTGGAGGGCTCGAGAGCGGACAACGAGGGCAGATGGAAGAGATGAGGAGTGCTGGCAACGAACAGGGATGCGCGGATGGGTAACGAATGAAGAGCGAGCAGGAGGCTACAGGCTAATTTTGAGGAGCTCCGCGGGTAGGCAGAGCAAAGAGCGTGGAAGAGTGAGGGTTTATGTAAAGAAGACAGTGTATGGAGCAGGCAGCACGCGAGAGGAGAAAAGGCAGCGTGGAAAGAGACTGCAGAAGTGTGAGGGAACAATGGAGCTGGGAGAGCAGGCAGCGATGGAGCGAAGGTTTTGCAGATCTGGACAACGGAATGGCGAAAGAGGATGAGGAAAAACACAGGTATAATGGAGCTATGAGGACTGCGGATTTGTAGAAAAATGCAGCAGAAACATGGGAAGATCTGTTGAATCTTCTCTGCAACAGCGATATGGCAGCAAATAGGAGACAAACTTTCCCAAAAAAATCGAAATTTTCTGCAGCACAAAAGCAAACAGCCCTAGGCAACAGACATGAGAATCTGGTAGCCAAATAACCCAAAAATTTCCAGAAATTTTTTGATTAAGATGTCATACCTCTGCTCAAAATTTACCAGTTAAACCCTTCAAAAAATTAAAATTTTTCCAGATTTAAAAAAAAATTAAGAAACCCTTGGACTGCAAAATAATGCCCCTGCAAAAGCTAGTTTTGAGGCCAGATCTGTAGGAATTTACAGGCTAAGTTCCTCAGACAGAACACCAAAGGACACCGCTCACAACCAGATCGCAGATCAATACACCAGTATTTTTGACGTGGTTAAAACCCTCAAAGAGGGAAACAGTCCACGGCCTGAGCCAACGCAGCCACTTCAGACAATTTATTAATAAAAGAATGAAAATTTACATATGTTTCTCTCATGCACGGATTACCCTACAAATGACCCTCCATGCGCTTTAAATAGAAATCATGGACCAATCGGGTGTCAAGCCACGGATCAAGTGTCGGTAATACCGAGGAGAGAATGAACCGTCGGATCACTACATATCGTGACCGTCGGATTGTAAGTTACAAAAAGTACAACGGTAAAGAAACACACTTTACCTAACTCTATACCTAACTCTATACTAGACCAAGTTGTACTTAACTATTTCCTATGTGTCAGAATATCCTAACATCCCCCCTTAAGAACAACTTGGGATAGGATTGAAGGATTTACAAATATGACACAATAGGAGAAGGAAGGAGGCACTAGAGCCTATTCCCCCTTAGTGACAACTTCCTGAACTCCAACCATAAATCGAAGTTTAGTGAACTTCGCCTCTGTGAGAGCCTTTGTGAAGATGTCTGCAACTTGATCATCTGTTGAACAATATTGCACTTCAAGAACATGGTCGTGAATGAGCTTTCTGATGAAGTGCATGTGCAGTTCAATGTGTTTGCTGCGCTGATGTTGGACTGGATCTTTGCATAGCTGAATGGCACTTTGATTATCACACCAAAGTGTAGTCAGATGTTGTTGCTCAAAGCCAAACTCTGACAGGATCTGACGAAGCCACAAGGCTTCCTTACTAGCTTCTACGGCACCACGATACTCTGCTTCTGCTGATGAAAGAGAAATGGCACCTTGTTTCTTGCAAGCCCATGTAATAGGTCCTGAACCAAGAGTGAACACATAACCGACAGTAGACTTCCGATCATCAGGGTCACCAGCCCAATCGGAATCAGTGAAACCAACCAATAGAGGAGATGCTTCGGCACTGTAATGAATCCCAAACTGCACTGTACCTCGAACATAACGAAGTATTCTTTTAGCTGCTTTCCAATGACTTTCACGGGGGTTTTGCATGAACCGAGCAACAAGGCCAACAGCAAAGGAAAGGTCAGGACGAGTATGAGTTAGATACAAGAGTTTTCCTACAAGTTGACGGTATAAAGTAGCATCAACTTCAGGAGAAGTACAAGTGACTGAAAGTTTGACTCCAGATTGAAAGGGAGAAGGGGCTGGCTTACAGTCTTCCATGTGAAAATGACGTAGAATATCACAAGCATACTTGGACTGGGAAAGGGAAATACCCTCCATGGATTGCAAGACTTGAAGACCGAGAAAATAGTGTAAGTGTCCTAAGTCTGTCATTTCAAATTTCCTTTTAAGGCTAGACTTCACATGGTTTATAAGGTTGGGATCACTACCAGTAAGGATAAGATCATCAACATAAAGAACAAGGATGATAAGAGAGTTGCCCACTTTCTTGGTGTAGACAGTATTGTCAGAGTGACACCTAGAAAAGCCAGATTCTAAAAGAAAGCTATCCATTTTGGCATACCAAGCCCGAGGAGCTTGCTTGAGACCATAAAGGGATTTCTTAAGTCGACATACAAGGCTAGAGTCTGTTTGTATGAAGCCAATGGGTTGTTCCATATAGATTTCTTCATGCAAGTCCCCATGCAAGAAGGCAGATTTAACATCCATCTGATGGACTTCCCATTTGAAAGAGGCAGCAAGGGAAAGAACAAGGCGGATAGAGTTCATTTTGGCAACAGGGGAGAAGGTTTCAGTGTAGTCAATGCCTTCAACCTGTGAAAAACCCTTAGCAACAAGACGAGCTTTATGTTTATCAACTTTCCCATCTGGTCCATACTTGGTTCTGTAAACCCATTTGCATCTAACAAGTTTTCGTCCCTTTGGTAGAGGAACAAGATCCCATGTATCATTTGCCAATAATGAATGATATTCTTCATTCATAGCTGCTTCCCAATCTGGATGGCCTGAAGCTTCTGCAAAGGTGTCAGGATCATAATTTACTGGAGCTTGAGCCAGTAAAGAAGAGGCTCTCTCGAACTGAGAACGTGTGCGTCGCTGATCTGTAGGATCACCGACAAGATCACCTGCTGCATCTCGAGTAGCACGAACCCATTTTGGAAGCTGAGGAGCTGAAGGAGGATCCTGAGATGGTGGGGGAGGATTGTCATCCTCACTTTCATCATCTGAAGAAGAAATGTTTTCAAAAGTAGAAGAGATAGGGAGAGGTGGCACATCCGCCGGACTAGGCTCGCAGGCCGATATATTTTCATCAAATTTTACATCTCTTCTAATGATAACATTTTTGGACTTAAATGGAATAAGTCTATAGCCTTTGACATCTTCAGAATATCCAACAAAAGTACATTTTTCACTCTTAGGTTCTAAAGCTTTATGCTTTTCATCTGGAATATGGGCCCACGCTTCACTTCCAAAAACACGAAAGTGACTTACATCTGGTTTGATTGAGCTCCATGCTTCTTCTGGAGTGATATTCTTTAAAGCCTTAGTAAGAGTGCGATTTATTATGTAATTTGCACAGTTAATTGCTTCTGCCCAAAAACTAAGACCAAGTCCTTTAGATTGTAGCATACAATTAGCCATTTCCTTTAAGGTGCGATTCTTCCTTTCAGCCACACCATTTTGTTGTGGAGTATATGGAACAGTATGTTGCATTTGAATTCCATTCTCAGTGCAATAGTTGATGAATGTGCTTTTAACATATTCTCCGCCATTATCAGATCTTAACTTAAGAATTTGATGTCCAGATTGTTTTTCAACAAAGGCCTTGAAGGCCAAAAAAGTGTTAAATACTTCACTCTTGAGTTTTAAGAAGTATACCCAAGTGCGTCTGGAGAAATCATCAATGAAAGTTAAGAAATACTTGCAGCCAGACAATGACACAACTGGAAGTGGACCACATAAATCACTATGCACAAGCTGTAAAGGGGCTGAGGCGTGCCAAAAGGCACGTTTTTCAAAACTGTCCCGATGATGTTTTGCGAGTACACATCCGGAACAAACACCATCTCTGCAAGATACCATAGGAAGACCTGTCACCATATTTTCTTTACATAGATGTTGAAGGGAGCGATAGTTTAAGTGACCAAATCGCTCATGCCAAAGTTTGCTCACTTCATCGTTATGAGCAACAAATACTGAGGGAAGATTTGATGACCCAAAGTTGTGAAACTTATACAACCTTGTAGAATCATCAGCAATGCCAGTAGCCAAAATCTGTTTAGGATCTCTAAGTCCTTGATTACAACATCATGAGGTGAAAATTCAATGATTTTACCTTCACCTGAATGAGTTATCTGATATACAGATAGAAGGTTGCAGGATAAGGTTGGAACACATAATACATCATTAAATTGACCATTGTCTAGATGAACAGTTCCAGTCCCTACAACATTAAGAGATCTATCATCACCAACATATATATTTTTGGTGTTACAATCATTTAAAGAAGAAAACATGGCTTTGTTTTTGGCCATGTGATAAGAAGCTCCAGAATCAATGAGCCACTCATGAGAATGAGAAGAAGAAGATACATTTAATGCATAGCCAGACCGAGATGCTTGACAACCACATGCAGAAAGTGTCATTCCTGAAGATGAAGTTGAAGTTGAAGTTGCCCCAAATGGATGTTATGCTTCTTCATTGCTCCTTCCAAGGCTTCCATTTTCTTAAAGCATTTTGATTCTAAGTGGCCATCTCGATTACAAAAATTGCAATGTCTATCAGTCTTCTTCCCTTTGTTTTTATTTGTCTTATCATTTTGTTGAAATGATTTTTCATTTTGGGGCTGAAATTGCTTAGGACCCTTGTTTGGTTTAGGACCATTCTTTTTAGGATATGACTTCTTAGGATTCTTTGAATTTGGTTGCTGCTGGGCGGCTAACGCTTTCTTGGAAGAGTTTCCAAGATTAAGAAGACCAAGGTGTAAGAGTTTTTCTTGTTCTCTTATTAAAGAATCACAAAAAGAGTCAAAGGAAGGGGACTTGTAGTCTGTTCCTTGAGAAATGAAGCCTTCTCTTGTAGAATGGAAGGTGGAAACAAACACAGAGTAGGCTGGTCCCAACTTAGTAAGAATGGAATAGATAAGGTTACTATCTTCTTTCTTAACTTTAACACCTTCCAAGAGATATCTAAGGGTCTTGAACTTGGACAAGAAATCTTCAATGCAAGAAAAATTATTAGGGTCCAATGTAAGCAACTCATTTTCAAGTTGATGGGCTCTAAGTTCATTTTTAATCCCAAAAACTTTATTGATTTGTTTCATTGCTTCATCAGGAGCATCAAGTTCTGCAATATGGAATCTAAGATTTGGAGAAATAGACATCCCTATCAATCCACGTGCTTGATCTTGCTTATTTTCCCATTTAGCAACCTTATCTTCATCCTTCGGTTTCTTTTCTTGGCCTGAGGCTATTCTGTAGAGACCTTTACTTCTAAGTAAATCCTCAATGTAGGATAACCATTGGAAGTAGTTGGTGCTGTCAAGGGTAACTTGGTATTGACTTTCCATTTCAACGAAGACTGAAGCTAAAGATGTTGAAACTAAGTGTTCCAATGGATAGATCTCGAAAAATTAGGCTGGTTTAAAAAAAACGACTCTGAAAACGGCTTCCGGATGAAAAAGTTATGGCTTTTTGAAAAAAGTTGTTGAAGTTGCCGACGAAGTGCGGGAATGTGCGGAAATGAAAAAGTCCGCCCCCACAAAATGGAGACTTGAACCCAAGACCTCTACTCTCTTAAAATAGCTTTGAACCAATTGATCTATACAAAAAATTTGAGAGAGAGAGAGAGGGGG
Source organism: Pinus tabuliformis (assembly GCA_031772625.1). Lineage (NCBI taxonomy): Eukaryota > Viridiplantae > Streptophyta > Pinopsida > Pinales > Pinaceae > Pinus > Pinus tabuliformis. Next base: position 242,787,555 of record CM062817.1, read on the forward strand.
GGTTGCTTTGGGTTGCGTGCTTGCTTTGAAAAAGCTCTTTTTCCCTACAAAACAAAAAACACAAAACCCAACACGGACATGCAAAGAAAACGAACCTTACGGCTCGAAGTTAGCTTTAGCCGAAAAATTAAATATTTTCAAAAATGAACCTTGCGGCTCAAAGTTAGCTTTAGCCGAAAAACTAAATATTTTCCTCAATGTTTCTGATTTTCCGAGATCACACTAAGGCGCAGCGGAAAAAAGCATACGCATGAGAAAAATCCTTCCTTCCTGTTTCTGATTTGCCCAGATCGCACAGAGTCGCAGGGCAAAGAGCATACGCAGAAATGAAAGGTATAGATCCGGTTAAAAAAAAGCTAAATAAACCGAAACCGAAATAAGCAGAGAGAAAATAACAGTAAACTGCAAATAAACACTGTATACCTCCAGATCTTAAAAATGACGCAGCTAGGGCTACCGGAAACCTTTTCGCGTGAAATGAAAGGGGTTCCTCACTGGAACAGATGCTCCCAACACAACAGAGCAGTCCTCTCAGCCCGAAAGCAGTCAGAAACAGCAGATCTAGGAAACGGCAGTCGGATGCAGTTCTACCAGCTTCAAATTTGGATCATCAACGGACGCGGCCCTCAAATAGCTCCGATACCATGTAGGAATTTACAGGGTAAGTTCCTCAGACAGAACACCAAAGGACACCGCTCACAACCAGATCGCAGATCAATACACCAGCATTTTTGACGTGGTTAAAACCCTCAAAGAGGGAAACAGTCCACGGCCTGAGCCAACGCGGCCACTTCAGGCAATTTATTAATAAAAGAATGAAAATTTACATATGTTTCTCTCATGCACGGATTACCCTACAAATGACCCTCCATGTGCTTTAAATAGAAATCATGGACCAATCGGGTGTCAAGCCACGGATCAAGTGTCGGTAATACCGAGGAGAGAATGAATCGTCGGATCACTACATATCGTGACCGTCGGATTGTAAGTTACAAAATGTACAACGGTAAAGAAACACACTTTACCTAACTCTATACTAGACCAAGTTGTACTTAACTATTTCCTATGTGTCGGAATATCCTAACAAGTTCTTACCCTCCAGGGCCTAGATTTGGTTTCAAAATCAAACTTCACCTTCATATTTGCAACCTGTTCCTGAAAACACAAACACCCAAAACCCGTATATACAAAATAAATAAATCCCCAGAAACCCTAGTCAGAAAAAATTAAAAAAAAATTACAGATCTATGCACATGGACAACAGATCTATTAGATCTGCGAGTGTGAGTCCAACTCCGCTTCCAGATCTGATAATCTAAAGCTCTGTAAAACCAGATTTATCAATTTAGCACAAACAAAAAAAATTGAAATTTTGATATTAACCAAACGTGCTTCGCCCAAAACCCTTCATGCATCAATAATAAAATTTCTTATGATAAGACCGGAATCCAATCAAGTTGAGCTCTTCAGAAAATACGAATCGGAAGTTGGCTAGTCCAACTGAAAACTTCCCCAAACGCCCGATGATCTAAAAAATCAAGAATTTCCTGCACGACTCAGTTCAACCATCAACATAGGGCGAGAAAACGATAATAAAATTCAGATCTAATAGAGATACCTACTATTATATTCAAAACTTAAATTATCATTCAAACCCCAACGATTGAGCAAGATACCTGTGCTCAAATCACTCTTCAGAAAGCCACCATCAATGGCTAAAAGAAAATCTATGCATGAAAATAACACATCTTACAGCATTTCCACGAAGAGTAACACCAGCAGAAATTAACCCCAAAGTCTTTCTTTATTGCTCATAAAAAGATTACACGAGAGGTTTCACTTAGCACATGACTCTAAAGATCAAATGATCTCAACTGACCACTGATCTCCTATTTAAAGATAAATCTTCCAACATCTAGTTCGAGTGATCCTTGTCAAAGTAATCTTGACCGTTGATGAGGATCAAAATTTCTTTTAATCTCATCCGTCGAAATTTTAAATTATTGAAGAAATTTCGAATTTTTTAATTAAATGCATTTTAATTAATTCAAAAATTAAAATTTTGAATTAATTTCTTCAAAATTTTGACTTTGACTTAACCCTAGGGACCAAAGGCTTAAAATTTAGCGAAATAATCAATTTACCTTAGTCCCTAGATCTCTTAAAATTTAATTTTTAAAGGACCCACAAATTTTGCCTTTGGAAAATTTAAATTTACCTAGGACTTATAATTAATTAAATTTCTGGCTTAAAATTTTAATTAATTTTGGCCATAAAATTTAATTAATCAACCTATGAGGAGATAAATTATGTTTCTAACCCTCAAGACACTTTACATCATGATTTTTACATTTTTTACATCTCAAGGGGGAAAACCCATCTGAAATAGACCCTCACAGACTACCCATTTCTGCGACACAAATATAATCCAACAAACTAAGCAATTTGTAATAAAATAACCTAACCAAATAGTTAAAATTATTCCCAAATCACTTTTACATAGACTCGATCTATAACACTAGGACTCACCTAAAATCCTGGTGACAAAATTCTTTTCGGCTTTGGGGTAAGGATGAAAGAAAACTTTGCCAACCATCCGAGAATGGATCGGGGAAACAAAAAACCTCCCGGAATGTAGATCATTACCAGAAAAATAGGTTTACCTAGGCAATTACATACAATGACACAGATCTGCTGAGATTATTTACATCATATACATGCAGAATAGGTTTACATTATAACATGACAATCAGGTTGATGATGATAACTAGACGACACGAACACATCGATTAGACGCTATCCCTTTTGCAAAAAAAAAAGGGGGTGTACTGCTATGGGTCAGGGACACGTAGTGGTCAACAGGAGGCATTCCGATTGACTATGGTAATTGTTATTGTGTGCAAATTCAACCAAGGGAGAGTACTTTTCCCAGTGTGTCTGTTAATCCATAATGTACAACCTCAGCATATCTCCTATTACTTGGTTCACCCTTTTGTTTGTCCATCAATCTTTGGATGATAGGTTGTACTTAAATTTAGTTGAGTTTCTAAGGTTCACTGTATACAAGTCCATAATCTTGAAGTAAATCGTGAATCTCTATCTGATATGATTTCTTAAGAACTCCATGAAATCGAATGATTTCATTTATGAAAACTCGAGCTAAGTTAACAACTTCATAAGTATCTCTTACAGAAATAAAATGGGCATTTTTCGTTAATTTATCCACCATAACCAGAATGGCCTTATATGCCTTTGTGGAGTAAGAGGTAGCCCAACGATAAAATCCATAGGAATTATCTCCCATTTGGTCATAGGAACGTCGTGAAGTTGCAAGAGACCCGCTAGGCGAAGGTTGTCAGCCTTCACTTGCTGACATTCAAGACATTTTACAACAAATTGGACAATATCATGCTTCATTCCTGCCCAAAAGAAGAGTTTCTATGTGTCAACATGCACTTTCTTTACATCTAGATGTGTACAATACAATGCTTTGTGGGCTTCCTTAAGAATGGTGTTTTGGAGGTCTCCACTATCAGGAATGTAGATCCTTCCATTAAATCGTAACAATCCATCATTTTGTAGTTCATACTCTCAAACCTAGGTTCTTTTGGACCTTTACTATCAAGCCCAAATCTTAATTTTAAATACCAGTTATGTGTGCACATTTGGAAGCCCAAATTTCTACTGTAGCAACTGATTAAGTTCCTTCTATTTGTTAATTATTGAACAAATTATTTACTGCAATCCTACAACAAATACCGAAACTAATACACTACAACCTTCACCAATTAAAATTATAGGCGGAAACAAGAAACTAAGCAAGAAAGAAATACACAACACATTACACCGTTATTTTTGGACAAATGTCCCCTCCGAAACCCAATGCAGGAAAACTGGTGCAACAGCTGAGGGTTTGTATTATTAAGCAGTAGTTTTTTTAATACAATTCGTTGGATACCCAACTGGGTATCCGATACAGAGAGAAACTGGACAAAAAGAGTAGTGAGATGATCACTGGAAGAACCGACAATGATCTACGCTGCCTCTACGCAGTACTGCGTCAAGCCTACGCAGTCACTGAAGAAGTGACTGCGCTACACCTCCTTCTAATCCTCTAATGGCTAGAAACTTCAGCTTTCAGGCCTCTCGGTCTCACACCCCAGCTCCAACATTAGATCCTGACTGTTCCTCAGCAGAATTTCGATCTCCCTCTGAAGCTCTGCGCTGCCACAGTGTAGCTCTGCGTGGCCTTGCGTCAACCTCTCTGGAAGTCTTTCTGTCCTCTCTGCCTTGTACTCCCCAGTCCAGGAAAACTTCCCCTGGAAACTATCCATGCCCCTCACTGCAAAAAGTCTCCTCAATCGATTCTCTAGCAATTGTTGCACTGGCCTCTCTGAGAAATTCGATCTCTTGATCTCTCACTAGATGTGTTTTGCAAATGCCCATCAAGCCTCTTCTTATAATCTTTTCGTTGAGAACCAACGGCCCAGATTAGATTCTAATCAACCGCTTAGATCATTTTTGCTTGATCCTCATCTTCTTCTATAAGTTTCGCCCCCAGTTTGATTAATACCCTTTAATTATTTTAAGTTCCTAAGTTTAGATTTAAGCACCCATTAAAAATAATTAGTTATTTTAATAAAACTGTCTCCGGGTGGAATTTCCCAACACGATTTATGGGTATTCTAGAATACATGTGTCCAAGCCTCCTTGCAAATTTTGAGGCTTAGAGCACATTTGATGCTACCAGCAATCAACACTCCCTCTTAGCGAGGAATGTGCTCTAATAATGCAACCTGATGAAGCATCACCCTTCTCTGTAACATCTCCCTCTGCGCTACTGATGTTTGACATCACTATCTAACAACTACTACGCAAATGTTGCATCATTACTGTTGCTAACCCTGCCACCGTCAACACAACTGCACTGCAACCTTCTCCGATTGTTGTTGCTATTGTTGCCAACTCTGCACTGCTGCCAACTCTAGCTCTGCACCGCTGACTCTACACTACTGCCAACTCTAGCTCTGCACCGCTGACTCTCAACTGCTGCCAACTCTAGCTCTGCACTGCTGACTCTACACTGCTGCCAACTCTAGCTCTACGCTACTCAAATTCTAGCGCTCCTAGCCACTGCAACTGTCACTCTGACACTCCTCTGCGTCAACTAACCCGGTCAATCCTGCTACTTCTGATATGGACTCCCGTAGCAAGATATTGATCCAAGAGGTGGACTCCTCAAGGATCCTGCCCATTTGTAGTTCTTTCGAACTACAGTTCTAGATCACCCCACCTCTCCCCTGGATGTATCTACGCATCCATGACAAACTCCTCTTCTTCGATCTTTGCGGATGCAGCCTTCAGATCATGCTTCTCATCCTTGTCCTTCTTCTTGAGAGGACACTGTGTAGCGTAGTGACCAAGTTCACCACACCAGAAGCACTTGACCTTCGAAACATCTTTCTTCTTCTTCCGCTGCTCCTGCTACCCCTTAGATGTAAGGGCCACATTCTCTTCCTCCTCCTTTGGCTTCGTCCCACTGCTGTTGTTGCTACTATCAAGTTTGCACTTGACTAAGTCTATCCTCATCTCCTCCTGCTAAAGAGCAGCTCACATTGCTTCCAAATGTGGGGTCAAGATTTATGGCGGATGTGACAATTGTGGGTTGTGGGCGAATGAATGGATGAAGTTAGAATATTTGCATAATTACATTAATAATTAGGATTTATGGTTAATTAAAACCCATACCATATGCACATCTTTGAAATGTTATAACTTACGATAAAATATTTTCATGCTCCAATTGTATTCCATTTGTCTACCTACCCTTATCTTTCCTAACATTTTCTCACTTAGTTCTCTGAGTGCATTTAGACTAGCAACTCAATATTTTCCTTTTAATGACTAATCTACTTCTATCCCTTATTTCCTCCATTGGCTCAGATTAAATTGTTGAGCCAATTTTAATTGCTACCTATTGACAAACAATTTAAATCAAATCCAATCATGACTAAACTGTACAATTGGATTGTATGAACTAGTGTGGCATTTAAACAATCTGCACACAACCTTTATTTGCAAAAATAAAATTGACTAAGAGTAGTGGCATTTGGATTTGCAACACTTTCAAAATTTATTATTTTTCTTTTATTTCTAGCCTAACATTTTATTTTTGCCTTCATTTTTTAGAGCATCTATTCTAACATTTTATTTGATATGGACTTATTTACCAAATATTCCTAACATTTTTTATTTAATATTCGTTTGTCCATATCCTAACTTAACATTTTTTGAAATATATTTTCATTTTTTGACTAATTGATACTAACTTATCAAAACCAAAAAATGCTACAACAAGTACAATGCATAAAACGTGTGCACCAAGGCTTGCCAAGGCACGCTAGACAATCCCAGGTGAGAAAATGCTACCCGGATGCAAGGGAACAACTCCTCAGTGTACTGCGCTAGCCCTGGAATTTCTACACTGCTGGCTGAAAGGAAGCCCTGTTTGAGCCTTCAAAAGTGCCTAGAAAATTCTACCAAATTAATCGTGGGCTCTCCAACACAAACCTAGAAAATCCCAAAAAGAGTTTGGCAAATTTTACCAACCACTCGGAGCCCAGAATTTAAGCTCACTCCTCCCAACTGGCTGCCAAATAATTCTATTGTTTCGGGCACCAAAATTCCTCCAAAAAATTTGCAAAATTAGGAGAATACTCCTTGAGGCTAGTCCAGCAAAACCCAGAAATGATTTGGGCTAGTTCTGACCTCCCAGAATTAGCCAAATTTGGTGTTAGGCCCTCCTTGACAGATTTTGTGTCCCCCACAATCTACAACTGCTAAATATGTCACAATCCCTCCTCAATTAGTTGTAGAATGGCCCTACAAAATTCCTACGGAATATGTGTGTGAAATTCCTTCCCAAACCTAGCACAAATGAGATGAATACAGCCCCACGAAATCTGTCCTGCAACACCTCTGCGTAGGCCCTAAAATGGTGAATTTGGCTCTCACAGGAGCAACAACTTCCAGCTCTGAAATTCACCCCAAATGCTGGTCCACCCTCAGTGAAATTTCTCCTAAATTCGCTGGCCAAAATTCCCCTTGAAACTCCCTCAACTCAATGGAACAACTTATGCCCTGGTGTCCTCATGGAAATTTGAACTAGCTGAAACAAGAGTTGATTTGTCCCACAAACTCTAGCAAATCTCTCCCCACTAACTCTAAAAATCTCTCCTAGGGTGGCACTCTAACTCCAACGAAGAAAGAGATGAGATTTTCGGGGGGAAATCTCCTTGCACTAAGCAGCACTAGTAGTCTTGGCTAAGTAGCTCAAGAATACTCTAATTCAAAAGTTCAAATTGTCACAAGCCCCCAAAATGGTACCGCTTCCTTCTATTTATCTTTGTTGCCCCCTTTTCTCTCTTTGTGGGCCCCACCAATTTGGCCTCCTTCTCCCTAGCTTGATTTTCCTAAGGGGTTCGAATTCCCCTTTTGGGTGGCCCCACATCCCACTACCAATTTAATTTTTCCATTTTCTCTAATGTTGGTGGCCTCCATTTCTCCAAAATTAAGTGGGGACTCCCTCCACCCACTTTTCCTAAGTTCACGTACCAAAATATTTCCCACCACCCAAATTGCAAAAAAGGAAATTCTTCTTAACAAAATTAATTTAATTAGGAACATTACAGTCCTCCCCACCAAAAATTGCTTGCCCTCAAGCAATGCCTGAACAAGCACCCTCTCAATCAACTGACCCCAACAGTCTCTGCACACAATACCGAGGTCCCAAATGTAGCACCCAGCCATCCCTAATCTCTACCCTATCCTGCCAGGATCCCAAGCCATCCTGATCAGCGTGAGGAATCCCTTGCTCCACTCGTGGTCCATCTCAGCATAGGCACCAGACGCCCTCTTCATACTGCCACTAAGAAGAGCATCGCAGTATAAAATCTGGATCATCTCATTGTGAAACTTCTCTACCGAATAGTCCCTCTTGTGCACTTCAGGAGTGGACTCCTGAAGATGCTTGTCGGATTGAATCCTCATCTTCCTGAGCTTCCCCTGATCTCCTCCTGCTGATCACCCTGCCACACTAGTGAGGGTCCCCACACTATCAACAAATCACTAAAACCCAATGGAAGATCTGGATGACCTTCCTCTGTGGAAACTAGCTCACCTCTACGGGTAGCTGAACTGTTAAAACCTGTTATGCCAGAATCCCCTGCTCGTCGTAGAATGAACCTATCTTACTGACATCGTGACACCCCAATCATGCCCGACTACCCAACATGCTCATACCAAATCCACCTCTCTTGTAACGCTCCACCACTATATCTGTCATGATCAGCGCTATGCCCAACCTGCAAGGGAAACTATGCAATGCTCGAGTCCACCACTCCACGATTAGCCTCGATCCTGAGTAGCAACCTCCCTCGCTATATGACGAAGGTCTCAGCGACTCCCCATGTATCAGCCTGGGAAAGAATTGGATCACCCTCAATCATAATCTTACCCATCGAGAAGTGGAGTGATCCACTCACCAACTAGGTCCATGGATCCTCCAACCCTACTCAAAGCTCACAACTCCCACTCCTCACGAGTTGTCGTTGCGTAGCACTGCTACCTGCTAGAACACATTTGGCCCTCATCTCTGACCCTTGTATGTATCCCATAGGTGGACCCCACGTATCAGGAATCTGTCCCACGCATGCCAAGCTACCCTGCTCCTGTCAGACACACCATGAAATCTGTTATACCAATTCCTAATGATACACCCAAACACTGCTAGGAGTTTGGACACTCTCTTGTAGACGAAGTCTACCATCCGTTGTCCCTCATGCTCATGTAGCGCCTCAGACTACCTCGCCGAAAGTGTATCATGCAACTCCCTAGCGATCACCTCCCCAAGTGTGAGCCCAGGGGTGGAACATATGCTCCCTCGACAGTAGACCACGCCATCCCTAAGCCTGTATCCGTCAGCTCGTGCACCCACCAAATGCCTCAACTGGAGAGTCTCCCTCCTGCCCATGACACACTATCTCATCCAACTATCTAGGGTGAGCCTCCCATGTCCTATTGCCTGTACTAAGGGCATCATGGGGCAGCAACCCAACCCTCAGCAACTGTAAGCCATGCTGGAGAGTGATAGGTATGTAAGTCCCCACGAGTATGACCAAGAGTCTGCATGGACACAGAAAGGTAATCCCATGGATGCCCCTCTCTCTGTCCTGGTCCTGCTGATAACTCCATCGAAGACCTGTCTCTGTTGAACAAGATGTCCCCAGATGCTCACCAGCGCCCCCATCCATACAGAGTGAGTTGCATCCAATGGTACGCCTCCTCCCACTCCATGGTGTAAACCCGCGCACCACAGCACACCGCCATGCATCTATGTGCTCACCTACAAACCACTGCTCAACGCTGCATGCTCCTACATGCCATTGGATGCCAGGATCTAAAACTGAGATAGCACACGTCAACCCACACCCTACCGATATCACCACCTCCACTGTCGTGTCTCTATACCCTCTAATGCATGGGCCTTGCCTCGAAATCCTCCCTGAGAGACACAAGAGGTGAATCCCCTTATGGACCAGTGGCAATGCCACCACTGTGTTGCTCCTCGATGACCCCCGAGTCCCAACTAACTGCAGAGAGTCCCTGGCCCCAAACAAGGCACTATCTGGTGGCCTGCCAAAGGCACCTACTCCAACAAACACCTGCCAAAGTATGTTGATCATCCTGAGATCCCATGCACAACCATCATACCAAAATAGCCCAGGGAGTCCCCTCACAAACTAACCAACCACTAGTATTGACTGAGATTCCCCTAACGAAAGCATGTGCTCGACCGCTGGGTCAAATATACCACCAATGTTGTAGTCAATCTGCATACCTAGTAAATGGTAGGTAGTCCTGCCTGGATCCCAATGCCACCCTGGACCTCCAATATCCCCGATGCCTAAACGCGGCTACTGACTCTCACCCCGACCTATGACCAACCCCATATGCTTAGCCCACTCCATCGAGCATCCATCAACTCAGAATCTCTCACCATCCAACCCCGAGGGGAGGATCAAGAGCACGAACTCCCATAGAGAGAACTAGCCCCCCATCCTGCGAATGTTGCCCCCTGCGTAACTCATGTTGCCTCATCTCACTGATCTGATCGACACAAAAATCTTGTCGAGGTAATTCTACATCTCTCTTTCCACCGTGCAGAGGTAGCCTAGCAATGCTACAAGCCCTGCCTATATAGGCCTGAAGAGAGATGTTGTCTGGAGGTACTACAGCTCTATTGACAGTCTGTGCGTCTATCTTCTCTAAATCGATGTCTAGCCCAAAATATGATTGCTCGTATGTAATATCCGTAAGGAAAATTAACAGCGATAAACAGCATACATAGCAAACACACACAATATTAAATACCCAAAAAAACTCCAAGATCTGCGCAGAGCTGAGCCATTTTATTAGGATAAACAAGGGGTACAATATGAGATCAGAATGTATGCACCTGGGCTTGCTCAAAGCAAGCTAACAAGACCTAGGTGATGAAATCAGTTGCTCAACCACTAGGAAAATGTCCCCCACAAAAGCTTTGCGCTGGCCCCAGAAACTGCACTGTTGGCTACAAGAAATGGCTGCTAGGTCCTCCTCCGGTGCTCAGAAAATTCCGAGAAATTAACCCCGGTCTCCCCACCAATAACCAACCAAAACCCAGAAAGAGTTTGGCCAAATGCTGATCTCCGAAATTTGGCCCAATTTCCACTCACTCCTACAGTGGTTGGGTATATCGACCCTACTGAAAATAACATTGTTGATGGTCCCCAAAATGCATGCAATACTCAGCAAATTCCCTTCCGGAATGACCCCACAAGTTTCAATCCTCAATGCCTCCTCCCAAGCTCCCACGTGTGGTACGAAGATACCACTACGCAGGCCCACGCAGTCCCTAGTGGTGGCTTGGCACAACAATCTCACACAAAATGGAGCCCTGGAAACAATCCAAAACTTCAGCAATTGATGGTCATCCATGAAGGCCCAACAAATCCCCAAGTCCACAACCAGCTCCACCAAATGCTGTGTATTCCTCTTTCCTGCGTCCAACCTTCTGAACTAGCTCCACAAATTCGCTTGGCAAGCTCTCCAATCAAATAAAATGTGATGCAATTCACCTCCTTGGGTTGGCACTCAAAGTCCACCGAAGGTAGGGTGAGATTCTCGCTTGAAAATCTCATGTGCTCAAAAGCACATGCAGACTTGGCTCTCAGCTCAAGCGTGCTAGTCAAGTGTGAATGTCAAATGATCAAAGATGCCCAAATGAAGAGTGCACCTCCTATTTTAGTCATTGAGCCTCCAATTTCCCCATGTGGGCCCCATCCCTCAATTTCCCCATTTCTCTTCCCTCCATGAGAGCATATTAGCCAAGGGGAGCATATTTCTCTTTGGGGTGGCCCCCACCACCCACTAGCAAATCGATGTTTCCTTTTTCCTTATGTTGGAGCCTCCTTTCACCTCAAAATCGCAAATGGGGCCCCACTTTTCCTAAGTTGCCACCCAAAAATTGACAAAATTGGTCAAAATTAATATTTCACTTAGCAACCTTGCTAAGTGGTAATATCACAGTCCCCCCCACCAAGATGTTGTTAGTCCCCAAGCAACTACAAGGTTGGATGTTGTAATATCTTCTCACCTTCCCAAGTAGCATCCTCATCTAGCAGGTTCCTCCATCTGATCAAGAACTCCTTGATGACTCTATTCCTCAATCTCCTCTCCCTGCTCTCCAAAATAGCCTCAGGCTCCAAAACTAGATGCCCATCATCATCCAGTGGGGGCAACTCAACGGTGGTTGTCACACGATGTCCTAGTACCTTCTTAAGGCACGAAATGTGGAAGACATTATGCACCTTGCTCCCAGGCGGTAGCTCTAACTCGTATGCCACTTCGCCAACTCTCCTGGTCACTCGGTATGGGCCATAAAAGCGTGGTTGTAACTTCTCGGCCCCCTTTTGTTTCAACGTAGACCGTCTGTAATGCTGAAGGCGCAAGAAGACCAAGTCCCCCACCTCAAAGCATCTCTCAACCCTGTGCCTGTCTGCATACATCTTCTGTTGGTTCTGGGTTGTCTGCTAATTATCTTTGAGAGCCTCAAGAATGTTCTAGCTATCTTGTATCGAATCTTTTGCTCCTGGGGCCCAACTGTCTCCAAAAACAATGTCAGCGAAAGATAAAGCATCATACCCATAAAAAGCGTAGAACGGTGACATACTAATGGACATGTGATAGGTAGTATTATAGCAATACTCCCCCAAGTGTAGCCATCTCGCCCATTCTTGATGTTGCCCTGTCACGTAGTTCCGCAAATAACCCTTCAACCATTTGTTAACAATCTCGGTTTTCCCGTTAGTCTGGGGGTGGTAATTGGTGTTGGGTGTAAGCTCTGTGCCCACCAACCTGAAGAACAACTCTGCAACCTAAGAGGCAGAGTACCTAGCGGGAATAGCGAAGAAATGGGCATACTTTGTTAGTCTATCCACCACCACATAGATGCAATCACAGCCCTGTGCCATGGGAAGACCTGTGATGAAGTCCATCGAGATGCTCTCCCACTTCCCCTCTGGAATAGGGAGTGGCTGCAATAACCCTGTTGGATGAGTCAACTCCCCCTTGTTCCTCTGGCAGGCCTCGCACTCCTGTACATGCCTCAACACATCCCCTTTGAGGCCCTTCCATGTGAAGCGCTCTCTAACTGTCCTGTAGGTCTTCAAGAACCCCTGGTGTCCTGATAATGGCGAATCATGGGCTGCATGGAGGATCCTCTCCCTCAACGGTGAACTGGGAACCAAGTAAATGCACTCCTTGTAGTAAATAACATTTGTCATCACACGGTAGCGCTCATCCCCATAGGTACCCTCCAAGATCTCACACGCCTGTCGATCCTTGGAGTACTCCACCAGCAGTTGTGCTTTCCAATCATGGCAGATGCTCATGAGGGAAAGTGTCGCGAGCCTCCGAGATAGGGCATCTGCCACCACGTTATGCTTTCCCTTGACATACTCTATGTCAAAATCGTAGGCCTAAATCCTGCTGACCCACTTCTGTTGTCTGTCATTGAGGCCCTTCTTCCCCAGGAAGTGGCAAACACTGTTATAATCAGTCTAAACTCTAAATCTGTTACCAACCAAATACTGTAGGAACTTGGCCAAAGCATGCATGATGGTCAACATCTCCTTATCATAAATCGAATACAGCCTATCATGAGTAAGGAGCCTCCGACTCTCAATAGTTATAGGGTGGCCCCCCTATGACAAAATTGTGCCAATGCCTCCACCTGATGCATCGCACTCAAATGTGAATGGCCGAGTGAAATCGGGCAGAGCCAAAACTAGGCAACTGCTCATCACCTCGTTGAGGTGCTCAGATGTTGCCTGTGCCCTGTCAATCCATGCGAATGACCCCTTCTTGACCAAATCAATGAGGGAAGCTGCCAATTGTGAGAAGCCCTTCACGAACTTCTTGTAATAAGTGCATATGCCCACAAAACCCCTCAACTCGGTCGCATTTTGGGGCACTGGCCAATCCCGGATGGCTCGAATCTTCTCCTCATGCACCCTCACGCCATACTCTCCAATGATGTGCCCCAAATAGAGAATCCCTATTCACCCAAAGTCACACTTGGATAGCTTAGCTGAAACTGCTACCCATCCAAGATCTTGAGCACCTCCTCCAGATGTTGCAAGTGCTCCCCCCATGTCCTACTATCAATCAATATGTCATTGAAGAAGACAAGGACATAGCACCTCAGCGGCCCATGGAATACATGGTTCATGCAGGACTGCAATGTGGCTGGCACATTGGTTAGCTTAAAGGGCATCACTAAAAACTCAAAATGCCTATAATGGCAGCGAAATGTTGTCATGGGGATGTCCTACTCACGCACCTTGATCTGGTGATATCCCGAACGTAGGTCTATCTTAGAGAAGTACTTAGCTCCTCTAACCTCATCCATCAACTTATCAATCTGGGGAATGGGGTACCGGTTCTTCAGTGTCTTCTTCTTAAGGGCCCAGTAATCAATGCAAATCCTCAGTGTGCGATCTTTCTTCTTCACCAAGACAACAGAGGAAGTGAAAGGGCTAGAACTAGGCCTGATATGCCCCAACACCAACAACCCATGAATAACTCTCTCAATCTCATCCCAATAAGCCTTGGGATGTCAATATGGGGTCGTAATCACTGCCTCCACTCCTGGTTCAAGCTCAATCGTGTGCTCAAACCCCTTGTTAGGTGGTCATCCCGACAGAATGTCCCCAAACATTGTTGGGTACCTGTCTAAAATAGTTTGTACATCTAGGTGTGGTGGTTGGGGCTTACCCCCTTCATCAAATATCCTCAGCTCTACTAGCCACTCCATATCGCCATTTCTCAAATCAGCCTCCATCTTGTGCGTTGAAACTGTCTGTGGAGGGTATGAGTGCATGCCTCTCAATAAGACCATCTTCCCATCAAGCCCCATCAACTCCATCTCCAGCTTCTATCAGTCAATAGTAACACCCCCAAGTGAGTACAACCACTGCACACCAAGCACTATGTTGGTGTCGGGAACATCAACCACAAAGAAGTGGTCCGTCATAGAGTAGTTCCCATCACTACTATCATCCTTGGGATGTATTTGGTGCACTTCATCGTACGGTCTCCTAGTACCAAAACTGAGAACCCCTCAATGGACTTTGTGTGTATACCCCTCCTCTCCACCATCTGGGCATCTACGAAATTGTGGGTAGCCCCACTGTCCACTAGTATTGAAACACATTGCCCTTGCACTATGCCCTTGACCCTCAAAGTGAGGTACTTCGGCACTCCCCAAAATGAAGCGATGACTCCCGCTACTAGCAAGAAAAGGGCTCCCCCTGGTGGGGGTGGTGGGCCTCTACCTCCTCCTCCTGCCATAGGTGGACCATCCTTTCCAACATCTATCTCCTGCTCCACATCGTCCTCCGGCTCACTGTCAGAAAAAAACCTCTATGAAGTGGGCCTTGCCCTTGGTACACCAATGCTTCGATGCCCACGTCTCCTGGCAAGTGAAGCACAACTTCCTTCGATGGAGATCCCTCCTGGCCTCATCATCCAACTGTGCATGCCCCTGTGTGTCTCTCTGTGGTGGGGCCCCAAAGTCTCTCCCCCTCTGTTGAAACACGGGTCTGAGGAGTATTTACGTTTTGGTTCTGTGCAAAGCATCCTACAAGTCTCGAGCTCTACCAACTACGTCCTGCAAAGTGGTGGGCCTGTTGGACCTCACCAAGCCCCTCAGCCGCTCTGCTAGCCCCTCCAAAAACATGAAGACCCTCTTGGCCTTCGATAAATCTAGCACCATCACTGACAATCTCAGAAACTCGGAGATATAGGCCTCAGCACTCTCAGTCTGCTTAAGCCGTGTCAGATCTCCAAAGTGTTCCTCCAGGTCTCTCCTCTCAAAACGCTCCAACACCCTCCGAGTGAAATCCTCATAGGTTGTAACTCCTACATGTCCCATCATGGTCAACTCATGGAACCCCACCAATCATGGGCTTCCCCTCCTAAGTGAAGTGTGGCAATTTTTATTGCCTCCACCTCTGTCATTTGGTTGAGCTAGAAGTAGACATCTAGCTTCTCAACCCATGCCCTAGCTGAGCTGTTAGGCGAGCCATCAAAAGTTGCGAGGAATAACCTCCCCATCGTGCACTGTGTTGCACACATTTTGTCAAAGTTCCAAGGAAGCAGTGGTGCCAGATTTTTTC
This sequence comes from Pinus tabuliformis, assembly GCA_031772625.1. NCBI lineage: Eukaryota > Viridiplantae > Streptophyta > Pinopsida > Pinales > Pinaceae > Pinus > Pinus tabuliformis. The sequence continues at coordinate 242,803,334 of CM062817.1, forward strand.
AAAAGATCTGGATCATCAACCAACAATTTTTTTGAGTCATTATAAACCCATTCTGCAAATTTGTAATGTAAATGATGCTAGTAACACTGTGTATGCATGTAACAACCTAGGTAAGCCTATTATTTTGGCAATGAATTTCACCGTAAGAGGTTTTTCGTCTCACTGATTATCTGTGTTTCTAAACACGGATGATCAACAGAGTTTTTCCCTCCAGCCTCACCCTAAAGCTAGAGTGGAATTTATCGTCAAAGTCTTAGGTGAGTCCTAATGTTTTAGTCGAGTCTTTTGTAAAAGTGATTTGGGAATAATTTAAGCTAATTAGCTAAATTATTTTATTACAAATCACTTAATCTGCTAGATCATGTTGTGTTGCAAAATTGGGTAAGTATTATGAGGGTCTATAACAAACGGGTATTCCCCCTAAGCGTTGAATTTGTAAAATCTTGTGTGAAAAATATTTTAGTGCATGGTCCCTCATACTTAGACACCATGGCTAAAATATTTGAGGGTGGAAAAATAAGTAATTCCCTCATGAGTCAATTAATTAATTTTTATGGCAAAAAAATAAATAAATCACAAGCTAGAAAATTAATTAATTTAGAGGCAAAATTAAAATAGAAATTAATTTCTCCAAGTGGAAAAATTTGTGGGTCTAAAAGAAATTAATTTTTGGAGGTCCCCCACCAAGGGAACTATTACCCACCATTTTGTGGGTAATATCCCTAGGAAAAAAAATTTCTCCAAGATGGTCCTCAGTGGGCAGTCAGTGGCCCCTTGCATCCACAGCTAGCTCATTGTGTCATTTCTCAGCCACAAGAGCCATCCATGTGATCCCTCACCCATTTGCCATGATCGTATGCTTGAAGGTGGGCCTCCCGAACCTAAAAGTATGCCTTGTCATTTGGAAATTGAGTATTGTAGTTTGCAAACCATGGACACTTATGAGCATGGATTAATGGGGTGATTCGGCGAAAGAATGGGCTAGGTCTGTGCTCTTGTCCCCTAGACACCTTATAGGTATTAACCTTGGATTATAGTCATGTGGGATCTCTTTTACTGACCATTTGACTCTAGGGATGGTGTTTCATAGGAAACCTCGATTTTGGTTGCGTGGTCCCGCTCTCTTATCCACTTACATTACCCTCTTTCCATTCATTATCACCCCATTCATCATTTCTCCCACTTGGGTCCACATTCCTCCACTAGGTCCACATAGGGTTAGCATGCCCCTTCCCCTTGCCCACACCTTGGATCATGGCCTGGAATTAAGCCCAGAGGTTGATGCAGCTAAAAAGAGAGATAAAAGCATATTTGGGTCCACATTCAACAAGAAAATGTACCACAAAATGCAAAAGATGGTCGAGACAAACACATTTAACACGTGGGCAAAAGCCAATACATGAGCTCTACCGCATCATCATGGCCATGACCCTGGTTCCTACAGGTTCCATGAACCTCCTTCATCATATAGGAACCCATGATTGTCCCAACCCCTAGTGGGCAATAAACCACCCTACCTTAAAAGGGGGTATTTGCTATTATATTTTATGCATCATGCTCTTACCCCTTTGAACCCCGAGCAGTTAATCAAAGAAAATCATAAAAAGGCAAAAGGCATATAAAGAAAGGTGGAAAAATCAAGGTCGGGGCACCTCATGTACTACGATTGCTCCCTCCTAAACATTATGAACCCAAGTGTGGCCTTCCCTCTTGTTAGCTACCCTTGTACCCCAGCATGTGACCCAGGGCTGCTCCTTCTCATCCCCTACTTCATTCACCTATATGTCACATGCCACCACCTCTTGAAGGATGTTCTTTCACTATATTATCCCCTTTAAAAGTAGAAACCCCCTAACAGGATTATTGGTTAACCCCATCTGGAGTTTAGGAGACACTGCGCATGTCGAAGCCCATTATGAAGTCGCCACCTGTGGTCCATGACTGGTAAACTTATTTACTTGATTTCTCTAATGACTTGTTGTACTGGAAGGCTAGGGGACGCATTAGATCTTATGCAGGATTGCAGATGGTTTCCATCTTGGGTTTGGTCTCCCTATACAGGGTCCTAATCCTCCAGAGGGCTACATTGGCATATGTAGGGTATACGTTGAGAGCCATGGGCCTCCACAATAGCAGATTGCACTCCATGGATCCCCACAGCCATTCAAAGATTGGACGAGTAAGATGCACCTGATCCATCATGCCCAGTTGGCCCCAGATTTGCACCACACAGTTAGCAGATGATCCAGGACTTGCACAATGATGTGGCACCACCTACACCATCATCCTAGCCCTTGCAGACGATCTACAGGCATCTTCAATTTGTTTGGAGACCCATGGGGACACTTGTATGCCCCCACATCTCATTGGAGCACCACAGGTTATTACAGGGGGGCAACCCTTTGTCCACTGCTTTTGAGGGTCCTACTCTTCATTGTAGTACCCATGGACCTCATTAGGCCTCTTAGAGGACCCTATGACATGCATAGATTATTATTTGACCTCTTGAGATGTTGGATATTTCATTTATGAGCTAATTTGGTAGGCTTGTCACCAAAAGTTGAATTATTAGAACATTATTTTATTTTTGGGGCTTATGTAGGCCAAGGAGGCTAATTCAAACTCCTAATTTGTGTATAAATACAAGTGAGGTGAGCTCATTTGCTCATCATCACTTTGTATTGGATCTCTTCTCTCTCTTGAGAATTTTATGGATGAATTTTGATGTGTGGATATTGATCTATCTTATCTTGGAGCTTCTCTTTTGTCAATTGTGGATGGTTGGATATACTCTGTTACGTGTAAGTACACGTTTTTAATGTTATTCTTTCTTTACTTTGTCATATACATTGCACTAGGATTTTCACTATTTCTAGGGCTAATTGTTGCATGCATTTACTGCTTCAAATTGTGGAATTTTGTCTCTATTATAGCATCTCTGAATGTATGGACCATGGAATATGAACGAAATCAGGGGTAATTCTATCAAAGAATTTGACCTTGATAAGCCATCTCCTTTGCACATCGAGGTATAAAAGTTGCGAGATTGTTTCTCCTTGACCTAGAAGGCTAGTGAAGTGGTCTTGATGCCTCCTTGACTGAGAATCAAGAATCCTACTCATATTTCATCATAGACTCCATTCTCCCAAGACTAAGGCACTGATCTACCAAGAGGTGGTCACCAAAAATCATATGTTTTCAGCTTCTTTCAGGTCTAGCCAAGTTGAGTCACCTAGGGCACCAATTTCACAACAAGCTAGCCCTCCAAAAGTTCGATCTCCTAGGGTCTACTACGTTGGTGTTTCCTCAAGGTCTCCTCCAATTTTGAATCCATTCTGACGGTGGAGTTGGGAAAAAAGCCAAGCCCTAACTCCAGGACCAAACTTTTCCTTAGCATCCCCAAGGCTATTGCCTCATAGGATCAAATCAACACCTTCAAGTGAAAAGTCTTTCATTGATCCTTTTCCCACCTTGTCGAGGATAAGAACATCATTGGTTGCTATACTCATTCCTCCTATCCTAGACCTGATCCACTTGGTCCCGTGTGGTCCTGTTCCTTTGAAAAGACAATTCTTCAAGAACCATCCGGGATACTAATTACAGTAAGGATTTTAAGGATTGGGAAGTTCCTTCATAAGTCATATTCCATAAACCTAACCCTTAAATCCTCTCTTCCTTTCCCTAGAAGACATTGTACCTTGCCTAGAAAGCAAGCAAGCTTTATATTTCTAACTCTTCCAGGAAAGGGATTGTTTGGGTCACTCCACATCATTTCATTGACTTATCCTTCATCAGTGACTCCATAATGCACCAAGTCTCCTCCCATTGGTGAAAGTACGTAAATAGAAGGGAGCCTTAGTGGAGGTGACAGTAGGCTAAGTCTCCATTTGTTGCCCTTGGCCTAGCATTTGCCTTTTAGGGATCCCCTTTAGGTCCCCTGCTAGTTTGAGTGGTAATAGGAACATTGGAAATTTCAAGAAAAATTAAACCCTTGGACCTTGGTGGTTAACTCAAAGTCAAATTTTTGAAGGAATTAATTCAAAATAATTATTTTTGGACTAATAAAAAATGGGTTTTATGAGAAATTCGAAAATTCCTCAAAAATAATTATTTTCGACGTTGGATATTAGAAGATGATCAAATATTTATCAATGGTTGAGATTATTTTGACAAAGATCAAGCCAACTAGCCATTATTTTCCACTTGGAGGATTTATCTATAAATTAGAGGCCATTTTGTTTCTCAAGTCATGATGAAAGCTCTGACTCATCTTTTGATTTGCTTAGATGCAAACTTGATCCTTGAATGTCTTTTTTCTTCCCTTCCTTTGACTTCAGCACCTTAGCTCTGATACCATGTTGAAGAATCTAGGGCAATTAGAGTTAATGAGATTCTTCTTAGCATGATAATTATTTGTGAGGTATTTAACTTTTGCTTATTAGTATATTCTTTAATGTTAGTGTGTCTTCTTTAGTTCAACAAATAGCTACCAAAACAAAGAGACAAGAACACAAGATGTTGGCTTTCAGCCAGAGCCAAAACCTCTCCCTCTTGGAGAGGAAAACCCACACAAAATTCTTCTTATAGAGATTCCTATTAACGAACACCAAGACCATGACCCTTGAATTACTAAGTCACTCCAAGACCAAGACACCAATCCTCTTCTTCATTGTTGTTGAGATCATCAACATCACTGCACCACTAAGATCTTCATTACTTGAAACAATGTCTTCATTGAAATCATGATTATCATCGTCCAGAATACATGGCGACACAGAGTGTCACTATAGGATAACCAAGATCCTTCTCCTTACTGTGATCTTCATCGAGACTATGATTGTGCACTCCTTGCACCAAGATCATTTTTATGAACGTGTCAAGATTGTCACCACTGTAGTGCCACTTCGATACTATATTGTACCCCGAGAGTGATCATGATGACCACCCGAGAAACACAACCATTGTACTCAACTAAGATTCTAAGCCATTGTGTCATCCGAAAAACTACAGGTATCCTTCTCCATCGAAAACCTAAACGACTATGTCTCCATCCGAAATTTTTGTGTCACTTGTTCGAGATTTCAAAGAAGAATGTGAAGATGTCACTGTGTTTATTACCAAGATTTCAGAGGTATGTCGATGTTTTGTTCTCTTCCACAATTGCAAAAACTTGTTCGAAAATCTGTCTCTGTGGTGACTCTAGCCGCATATTTATAGGTGTTTTTCCATGTACTCGAGCCGACATGATCCAGTGAACCGATGTGTCTCCTTGTGTCTGCCTTTAGTTCGATTTTATAGGCCAACATGACTACTTTCTTCATCCTTTTGCTAGCAAAATTCTTTAGGAGGATTGTGCTTGTCTTGGACGGTTGATCTAGTCACTAGGTTGACTCATATACAATTTATATATGCTCAAGAAGAGCTCCTTATACATGACTTTGACTCTTTGACTTTCTTAGACCTATGAAATGAGCAAGAAACTCATTCTTACAATTTACAAAAATAATATTTCTTTTCTTTTACAAGTACAAAGATCAAATTTACATTTATAAATAGCGAACCTAGTTACATTTTCTTCAACACTTACGACCTCGTCATAGGTATGGATTGGTTAAAAGTTCATCAAGCTTTGGTAGACTGTTATGGGAAAATAAGTCTTTGTATAAATTCTTATATTCCTGCTTAGTGTTTCACTAAGGGAATATCGAAATTTTGATCAATTTTGGAACATTATCTCACTTAGGAAAAAGGGGGCCTAGGGGACCCATGTGTGATTTTTGGCCTAAGAGGCACTCCAACTATAGGCTCAGCGAAAAATTGCGGCTTTGGTGGAACGTGGGGGCCACCACGAAGGCATTTTCGGCCCACAAAGGGAATACGCTTCATTGGCTCGAAGAAGGTGGGTGGAAGTCGATGTGGGCCCACATGGGCAGCCTTGGAGGCAATTCGATAAAAGGAGGAGCTCTCATTTTGGATCATTCATTCATCATTTTCGAATTTGTCTTTGACAAAGAGCACGCTTGAGCAGTGAGCCAAGTCTGCATGTGTTGTTCAACACATCGGGTGTTTCCGAGCGGAAATCTCAGCCCTTGCTTCGGTGGATTTCGAGTGTCAGCCCAAGGAGGGAGTTCTCTTCAGCATAATCCACACCAGCAATAGGAGTTCGAATTGCAGCAACAGAGGGAGCCACAACAGTGCAGGGACTGCGCAGTCATTGATAGAGGCACTCCAGGAGTGAGGGGAGATAAGGGAGTTTGAGGTGGAGAATTGGTGGGAAGGCTTGGGAAGCCTTCTAATAGGGTTTGCAGGTATTTTGTAGGCATTTCAACAACAGATAATTTAGGGAAAAATGTAAAAAGGTAGATTAGTGTCCCACAGGCCTATGTCATCCATTTCCTCCACAAATTTATCCTCCCGCCAGCAATATATGTCGAATAAATCGAACTTTGAGAGTGTTTCATGCATCTTAAAATCTCTGTCCGTAAGTGGTATGTGATCCAAATCCAATGGTGGGTGCACCATTGGATTAAATACTCCTTGTTCCTTTTTCTTTGGTGCCATGGTTGTCTTCTGAAGAAAAAACCTCTGAAAACTGACCTATGTTGAATTTGTAACAGAAGGGGATAAGAAGAAAAGGGAATTTAGAGAGGGAGAAAGAAAAGGAGTAAACCAGAAGTGGGATTCGAGAATGGGAATGTTTGATCACTGCAGAAAAATAGATCTTTCTGCGACTATACTGTTGTTTCTGTATGCACTGTGCGTTCTCTGTGTATGTCTAGAGGGAGATGAATTATGCCTGCAAACAGTGAGAGCTCATTAAAATTTGAAATGGATATGAAATGGTGCTTTTGTAGCTTTGGAGTGATGTCGTTGGATTGGCCTTAGTTGGCGCAGGTCCGTTGGCTAATGGTCCAGCCAATTAAATGCAGAACGGCGGGAACGGAGGTGATAAGCAGATGGGACGGGTTGGCGTCGTGAGGTGGCAGGAGCGACAAACGCTCACAACGGCAAAGTGGTTTGACTAACGGCATAAACCATTTTTCGGAGGGCCTGGGGAGTGGTAAGCAGTATGAGAGGAGGGGGTTGCGAAATCATGAGAGCGCGACACGTCGGAGGTTTGCCCCCCCCTCCCCGGGATTAACTTTCGAAGAGTGAGGGGGGGCCGAAAAAACACACGGGCCATTGGATCATATGGAGTGAACGGGGATTTGGTAAGAGATAGGGATAGGTAAGATGGGATGTGACGGGTAAGCACGTGCTGGGGTAGGGAAATAAAGAGGGGGCGGACTATAGGAAAATAGGGCTATAGAGTAAGGTTAAGGGATATGATATTGGAAAATAACTCCTTCCCCTTTTAATTTCTTCTCCTAACCTTAGAAAAACAATGGGATATTTCTTCCAACCTTAAAAGAGCATTTCATGTTTTTCTTTCTTTGAATTTTCTCAGTCTACCTACCCTTATTTTCTAGTCTAGCATTTTTTCTTTTTCATTTGCAGGGTGCACTTGGATTGGCAGACCCTTTCATTTTTTCTTTTATTTATAACCTACTCTATCACTTATTTCTCCCATTGGTCTAGATTAAACAGTTAAACCAATTACATTTCTACCTAGCTACCGATTTTCCAAGATTACGCTGTTTGGCAGATCTTTATTTTCTACCCTATCAACAGAAATTGAAATTTGTTCAATCATGCTTAGACTATATGATTTGAACAACATTTTGGGTTTTCTTTCTCTTCTTAGTTTTTCTCTTTTCTTCTTTTTCTTCTTTTTATATACCATCTTTTCATTTCTTTTCTTTTCTTTTCTTTTCTCTTTTTATTTTTTGGTGAAATCAATTGACTATTGGAATCTATGAACAATTTGAAATCTCCAAACTGCGAAATACTCAAGCACCTTGAGATCCTATAAATTATAGGACCCTAACAGTTCCTAAATAGAAAATCAAGTGATAAACAAAGCAAGCAGACAATCCAACAATCAGAAATGTGAAATTAACATCATACACCCATGAAAAAGCTGGAAATAGAGAACTGCTAAGACATTTTATTAAATCACAAGGACAAATACATTAGTGAATGGAATGGTGCACCTGGGCATGTCTCCAAGGACAAGCGAGACAAAACCTAGGTGAGCAAATATTGATCTGAGGGTTGCACAACTGTTGCTCTAAAATTGATCTGCGTTGCCCAGAAACTATGATGTCTGCTGGAACAAAAAGGCTGCAATCACCGCTTCCCGTGCTCAAAAAAATTATAAAACTTCAGCTCCCGAATCCTTAGCAAAAACCCACCAAAACCCAGGAAGGGTTTGGCCTAGTTCAGACTTCTGAAATTTGACCCCCAAGGAGTCCACCCTCTGCTGAAACTGGCAAACTCGGCCTATCTTAATGAAGCTGGGAAAGCTCTCCAAAACTGCCCCAAATCACCGGAAAGAGAACCCTTATAAATTTCCTTCCTTCCCAAATGTGATTCCGGTGTTATGGCTCTTTCCCTCAAGACCCACGTGATGCACAGTCTGGCCCTTTGCGTTGTCCTCCAAGGCTAGGTTTCGAACTGTCTATTTGTTGCACCCACCTGCTCCAAAACTCCTCCCAAGTGCTGACCACCTAATGTCCTTCAACTCTCCATGGTTCCTCCGACTAGTGCTAGCCCAATGAAGCTCTGTCCACAATTGCGTGTTCCCTTCTCTACTGGCCCAGAAATACGCACTGTTGGTTTGTGGCTGAATGTGCTAGCTATGAATCCTCCCTGGTGCTCCTCAAGATGCTATGAAACTGCCTTCCTAGGGTGGCACTCATAGTCCCCCGAAGGTAAGGTTGAATCTCCCGCTTGAGAGATTCGTGGCTAAGCAGCTAGTTGACTCGGCTAAGCAGCTCGAGCAAACAGTCAAGTGATTTTCGATATGCAAGAATGAATGATCCCCAAGTGAGGAGCTCTTCCTCCTTATGACTTCGTGGGCCTCCCTTTGCCTCATGTGGGCCCCTCCAACAGCCATATGATTTCCCTCCAAGGCAATTCGAATTGCCCAATGCGTTTTCCCACGTGGGTGGTCCCCACCTTCCACTAGCAAATTAATCTGGCCTTCATTTCTCCTAAGTCCTAAGTCGAAATTGCTTGGGTCCTTTTTCTTAACAAAATTTGTACAAAATTGTGGAGAGACAAAACCTGTTACAAATTCATTTGAGAAGGGACATAACAATTTTGATGTCTTGTATGAGTTATTAGTTTAATGTGTGGATTCTTTAGGCTTGTATTGTGACGATTATGCCACTGTTATATAATTATATCAAATCTAATACAATTATGCAATCCATTAAAATGAGAGATGAAAGTAATAGAAGGAAATCCCAAGACCTAACGCCCTATACCAAGTTTGGAGATGTGAGAGAAATCACTCATTAACACCTACACGCACAAAATGGTAGCTAAAAACCCAAAGATCGGACTTTTATCACTGTTGCAATCACAAATTATTAGAGATAAAATGTCAATTCCTTGAAGAAACTCTTGTTTGCAATGAGATCTAGCCTTTGTAGGGCTTAGGGCCTTCTTAATGCATGCAAAATAGGTCTCAAACACTAGTCTTTTAGGTTGGGTAAGGACTAGGGCCTTCAAAAAATGGGTTTTTCCCCAGTTTGAAAATAAGCAACCTGCAAAAATGGGCTCAAAAACCCTAGACGTCTAGGATTTTTAAGGGTTGGAAACTTCAAAAATTTACTCCTTTCTTTGATCCCTTGAGAGATTACACCTATACAAATAAAAAGAAAATCTCCCAAAAAAAACCCAATATATACAAAAATAAAATAAAACCCCAAAACCAAGTTGCTAGAAAATAAGGGTTAGAAAAATTTATTTACAAAAAATTATCTTACAAAAATAATTTACAAATTATATACAAATATACAATGCTTGAAGGATTTTTAAAGAATAATTTTTATAAAAAAATTGGCAATGGCTATATGTATTTCGAAAGATAGATATTAACCACAGTTGTTGGCTTATAGGGGCCTGACCCAGGTTCAGAGGTGATTAGCCAAACAAATCCCGAAACTACTAGCCCTTTCGACAACAGTCCGTGGAGCGCGGACTGAGGTCTCAACCGAAGTAGTATGGGAGGGTGCTAGAACCAAGTTTCTGCACCCTAGAGATGTCTGATGATTTTCAGTGGTACGCAGATTTGCCCTGCGCACGTCGCTACGCGCATCTATTAGTACCTCGTAGCCTGCTATGCTGCCTTCGCGCAACCCTGCTTGAGGCGCGATCCATGTTATGACCCAATTCCTTACTACTAACCCAATAATTGTCGATCCCTTAGCTAATCAGTGTGTGTCTAGTTATATTTAACACTGATCAGTATTCATATAAGTGCGCGCAATAAAGAAAACAATATATTTAAACAAGAAGTAGCACAAAAACAGATACAAAAAATTTGGAATCAAACTTCTCTTTATTATTCTTCTTCCTTGATTACAGACTCAACTTCGCCCTACGCACTCAGCTGCAGGGGTCCGCGCACTCAGCTGCAGACTCTACTAGGCTTCTGTGCATTCAGCGACAGAGCCTTTTCCTACTACTACAACCCAAGACACTTGGACCTTTTCTCTATGCTCGCTATCTTCTAGACTCCATTCGTTTTCATCTATCTCCTCTCTCCCTTACAACTTAGAGTCTCGCTCTATTTATACAATTGGTCTGCGGACCATGGGTAGGCCGACATTACATTACAAAACTTAGTGTGGACAACCCTATGACTCAACATACATTTCGCGCTTCGCGCCCACAATTTGCGGAGTCTTACAACATTATTTGACCAAAACTTGGGCCTTGAACCCCAAAACATGTTGTAGGGGGATTCTACGCCCAACAGGCCCCAAACACAAACATCGTGACTCGCCCTCAAGTCACTCTGTTGGCGCGGCGATCTTGGCGCAGAGTCCCTCCAACTGGTCCCGAACAGCCTGAATGTTTGCAGCGCACTGCACTGCTGCCTACTGAACCTGTTGCATTCTTGCTTCTGAACCCTCTGTTTCTGGCGTGTTGTGCTGCATCTGTACATGCATTCCTTGAATCTGCGCAAGCTTTCCTTCAATATCCACCGTGATTGTGAAGGCTTCATCAATCCACGGCTAGACGCGCGCTTTTAGAACTGCTTCTCTATGGCGTGCTGCATCCACCTGCTCTTTTAAGGCCTTGGCCTGCTGCATCCTTGCAAGTCGCTGAGTAAGGACTATTGTCTGCATAGTCCCTCTAATGTTGTCATATTGTTGCTGGAGTTCGCATGCCTCAGTCTCCAGCCGCTAAATGTTGGGGTCCTCCTGCAACATAGTGAGGACCTCCAGCGCCTGCTCCAACATGTTGGTACAGTCATAGACTGCACCTCCAATCTCTTCCATCCCTGCTGCAATAGTGCTGGTGCACTATTCTCTGACCTCTGGGGGAGTGGAAGGTTGCGCCTTCAGCCGCAGCTCAGCAATCTAGAGATTCAGCTCTAGCTGCACTCTTGTTATTTCCTCGCGCGTGTCACGGACTCCACTTGCCAAATAGTGGATCCGCACTTCTATTGGTAGGTCCGTTGCAATAGACAACTCTGGGACGCACCGACAAGTGTCGTCGACTGTCTATACCAACTGTTTGTTCTGTGATACCAACTCGTCGCGCTGCAAGCTAAGTTGTTCTATATTAATCTTCTGCTCACTCAGAACCTGGATTGCGCGGCTCTCTCTGGCACAAAGTTCTGCTGTTATCCCATCCTGCAGCTGATAAAGTGTGTCGCGGGGAAGGGCAACCAAGTTAAGGCCAATGCCTTTTGTTGTCACACAAAATGTCTAGGCACCGCAACAATGCTCAAACCAGGGTTGTCACCCTGATCCCCGATCTCTCCGTTTAAGCCGTCTCCCTAGGCTAAGGGGGGTAGACCTTATGGGATAAAGGAAGACCAACTGGGAACCCGCTGGGTTGGGAGACACAGCGAGACAATTGAGCGTTTGATTAAAGCTTAGTGATAATTTGATTAGATTTTAAATACTTAAGACCAGTGCCTTCGCTAGATCAAGTAATTGATTTGTTGCTGCTTGGAAAATAGAAATATGAACAAATCCTTTGACAATTGCTTGAAAATATTTACTGAAATGTCTAGCATATGATAAGCACTAAAACAATCAAGCAATAATTAATTTCTCCAGATGTAAGATATTCCAAAGCTGCAAAGAGTTCCAACAATTAAGTTTCAAATAATCAAAATTCATTATTCAGCCATGAAATTCAAATGCCAACCAATTCATAAAATGATTCACCACTTTCAGATAGCTAATCTTCAAATAAAATTTAAGCTCATTTAACTATATAAAAATGACAAATATTAATCCCACATTAAAAAAATTTATCCTTAGCGGAAAAGATACACCAAAATTGTAAATGTGACAAATCCTTGAGTGAATATGCCAAGACTAAATGTTTTCAAAAAAAAAAATTATATTTTTTTTATATTATTTTTTATTTTATTTTATGATTAGAATCAAAATCATAAAAAAAACACTAAATTCTAAAATAAGACCAAACCAAAACCTTAAAAAAAAAAAAAAAAAAAAACTTTATGATTTTTTTATTTTTATAATTTTTTATTTTTTATTATTTTTTATGCTATAAAGTTCTAAATTTAGAATTAAAATATAACAAAACTAAAATTAAAATCTAATCTAATCTACAGCCTAATCAAAAACCTAAAAGGAACTTTTTTATGCCTTTTTTATATTTTTATATATTACTTTTAAAGTCAAAATTTAAACAAAACTAAACTAAATTTAAATAAATCTGAAATCTAAATAAAAACTCAAATATAAAACCTAAATCAAATCTAAATTTTATTTTTTTATTATTTTTTATTTATAAAACAAAATGAATCTTAAATATATCTACTTCTAAAACTAAAACCTAAAGCTAAAAAGAAAATAAAAATGAAATCGATCCTAATCATAAAATGGACCAACGTCTAAATGAAAATCGAATGGAAAAATAAACCTAAACCTAAGCCTAAATGAAATCTAACATAATTTAAATTTTAATAGAAGCTATATACCCTAAACTATCAAACGCGTATCACACAATTAAAAAAAAATATGAATTGAATAGTTCCGAGTGCATTTGCAGGTATGGTTGATGGCAACGTGAGTGAGTTCAATGGTGTGGGGATACGCGGGAGAAATGCAGCGTGGAGAAATGGCTTGAACAGCAAATCGTAGTGATTGCAGGTGATGAATGTGTATGAGGCTGAGGACGCAGATAGCCACAGCGGCAAGGGAGCAGCATGTAAATGAATGGCAGCAATGGAGGGCTCAGCTGCGTGGAGAAGAAAACAACATCTGAGAATGGAGCGACAGGGAGCCAGTGCGCAGGAAAGGAAACCGATGATGGATGTGTTTGTCATTTTGTTATTGCAGGTCCATCGGAATGAGTTAAAGCGTGGCGGCGAAGGAAGGCAACGATGGCAACTTTGACGAGTTTGTAGTGAAAAGAGCAGGGTAGTAGCAGCAAGGAGAAGGACTTAGCGTTGGGAGAGAAAGATTCAGGTGGTGGTAGCAGCGAAATGGGCAAGGGATCGAGCAAATTTGGGCAGCAAACAAGAGTTGCATGATGGGTACGCAAGAGCAGAGAGGAGAAATGCTAGGAGAAGTTTGCGTGGAGGGAGAAAGGGACTACATGAGGAATCAGCGAGGAAAGCCGCAGGTACAGCAAGCCGATGAGAGGGTTCGAAACTGATAAGAAACCTCAGTTAGGTGTGAGGATGCGGATGTATAATTTCGAATTTTTCTTTTGATTTTCTAGGCCTGAGACCAGCGTACGCCCAAAAATTTGATTTTTTTCCTGCGAAATGAAACCCCAGGAATAGCAGACAGATAGCCTGAACAGACCCTCGAATTTCTTCAGAGAATCTGAAAATCCTTTTGGAGAATATCCCTGCAAAAATGATGCTGAGGCTAGATCTTACCCTCCAGGGCCTAGATCTGGCTTCAAAACAAGACTACACCCTCAGATTTGTAACCTATAATGACAATAACAAACACCCGAAAACAAAATATGCAAGAAACAAAACTAAAAAAAACTAAAACCAGCTAAATAATTATAGTATTCACAGTTTGAAAGCTCTAAATAGCCAGATTTGTCAGTATGCCACAGAAATAATTTTAGAATTTTAAATTTAGCATGAGATGCTTCAGAAAACCCTTCATGCATTCACAAGAAAAATTCAAATGATAAGCCCAGGATCAAAACTAGCTGGGCTCTTCTGTTAAGTTATGGTATGTTCTATGCTTATAACAGTTTACTTCTTTTTCTTATTATATTCCACCGATTAGCAATCACATGTACATAAAGTAAAGTGCAGATAGAACATTAAATGATCGACAGAAAACAAGCCAAGACAAGAGACACAAGATGTGGCTGCTAGCCAGGGACAAACCCCACAATGTGTGGGGAAACCCTTTGATCAAATCTTCTTTTATCTTCAATAATTCAGCAGAGAGAAATAGTACAATAAATCTGATTCATATCAGCAGTAGCAAACCCTAGATCAGTAGCATCAGCATTAGCGGCTTCATTATCAAACTAGGGCAGACCATATCTCACAAACCGACAGTCGAATTGACTTCATTCCACCACCAAAAGTTTCGGCTTCCGGAGGAGGTTCAGATGAACCTACAAGCGCAGTTCAGATGAGGAGATCTTCTAGGCCACACAAGTCAATCTTTACTTCTGCAGTTGCAGCTTCAGTTTCAGCAGTTTCCGACTACAAACTAGGGCAGTCGATATCTTGCAAACCGTTCGTCGGATTGACTTCATTCCACCACCAAAAGTTGCGGCTTTCAAAGGAGGTTCAGATGAACCTACAGCGCAGTTCCAAAGAGGAGATCTTCTAGGCCACGCAAGTCAATCTTTACTTCTGCAGTTGCAGCTTCAAATTCAACAGCTTCCGACTTCACATGTGTGAGAGAGAGAAACCCATTTCAGCGCAGTAAAGAAGAGACTCATATCTGCGCAGTAGAGAGAGAGAGAGATGTGATGAGATGAGTGAGTCTAAATGAGGAAAAGTCCTCTTATATTTATACACAACGTTGGTGGGTGAATAGATGCGTTGGGCTTCTGAGCCTACATGAGTTGTAGGTTGGCTTGATAATAATTCCATAATCAAAATAAATTCATATCTCCATGAATACTTATCGGAATTGGATGATCTTTATATCAATCCTACACCTCTCGACGAGAGGAATCTAATAAAAATATTATTAGCCATGAATAAGATGACCCACATGAAGTTTTGCCCTGGTTGCCAATTTTAACATCTTCAGAATGTGCTTATCAGGAGTTGGCTGGTTCAACCGAGAACTTCCCCGAACGCTCGGTAATCTCAAAATCAAGATTTTCCTGCACAACTTACTTCAACCATTAACAAAGAGGGAGAAAACGATACTAAAATCCAGATCTAATGGAGATACCTGCCATCATATTCAGAAATTTAACTACCATTCAAACCCTAGTGACTAAACAAGATACCTGTGTTTAAAATCACTCTTCATCAAGTTATCATCAATGGCTGAAATTAAATTTATGCACAGAAATAAAACATCTTACAGCATTTTCAGAAAAGTAACACCAGCAAGATTTCAACCCGAAAGTCTTTCTATATTGCACATGAAAAACGATTACAAGAGGGCTTTCTTTAGCACAAGACTCACAGATCGAATAATCTCAAATGATCCCTGACACCCTATTTAAAGGTAAATTTCCCAACGGCTAGTTCGAGTGATCCATGTCAAAGTGATCTCGACCGTCGATGAGGATCAAAATCTCTTTTAATCTCATCTGTCGAAATTTTAAATGCATTTTAATATATTAAAAAATTAAAATTTTGCATTTATTTCTTCAAAACTTTGACTTATTATTATTTTATTATTTTAAACATTTTTATTTTTATTTTTATTTTTTTTTATTTTTTAATATATTTTTTTATTTAAAGAAACTCTCGAACTTAGCCTTTGGAAAAATCATCTAAGACCTAGGACTTATGAGGGGATAAAACATTTTCTAACCCTCAAGACACTTTACATCATGATTTTTACATTTTTACATCTCAAGGGGAGAAACCCATTTGACATAGACCCTCATAGACCACCCAGTTTTGCGACACAAATATAATCTAGCAGATCAAGAAATTTGTAATAAAATAGCCTAACCAAATAGTTAGGACTATTCCCAAATCACTTTTACATAGACTCGATAAAGAACGCTAGGAGTCCCCTAAGATTCTAATGACAAAATCCATTCCGGCTTAGGGGTTAGGCTAAAGGAAAACTCTGTCGATCATGGATCGGTGAGACAAAAAACCTTCCAGAATGTAGATCATCACTAGAAAATTAAGTTCACCTAGGCAACTACATACATGACACAGATCAACTAAGATTATTTACAATTTACACATGCAGAGTGGGTTTACAACATAACACAATCACGCTGATGATGGTAGTCGAATGGCACAGACACGACAATCAAGCGCTACCCTTTTGCGAAAAAAGGGAGTGTACTGCTATGGGTAGTTGACACATAGTGGTCAACACCTTTCATTGTATTAAGTGTCACCCGCTCCATTGTGTTTTCCGAGACTAGCGCTCCATCCGGCAATGTTATCGTATTGGCCATTTTCGTGCGTAGCATCTGTCCTACTGTCGACGTGCCTACTGCGACATGGGTAGACAAGGTACCCTCCTGCAGGGGCCGCACCTGTAACTCCTACAGCTGCGCCCTTAGGGCCCCCAACACAGTCTGCTGCTCTGTCATAAAGTCTTGGAGCGCTTCACTAGTGACATCGCAAACCGTCTCGTCGATGTCATGGAGGTCACCTTCAGTTAAGGTGATCGGGTCGATAGCCAGCTTTGAGGCCTTGACCTTCTTTCTTGGGCCCGATCTTTTTGCGATGCGTGACCGCTTGAGCTGTGTAGAGGCGGTCCCTGGGTCCGCGGTCTCTTCTGCAAGCTCTGTGTCCTCTGCCTCCTACCCTGCAGACACTGCTTGGCCTTCCTCTGCCTACACTGTGGCGGCCTCTGCTATCTACGCTGCTGCTGCTGCTTCGGCGACCTTCTTCTGCTCCGCAACTGCCTGTGCTACTTCACGAACTACCCTGACCTCAGCTGCCGCTTTTTCGTTCCTCCTCCTCTCAGCCAGTTGGGTGACGCGCTGCTTGGCATCATCCTTCCTTTTCTGTGTTGTTGCCTTATCCAACTCCACCAAATCTGGGGCACGCCACTCGGGAGGCCATGTCTCTAACACTGTAAAGATCACATCATCAGTGGCTATGAATGGGAGCTTTGTCCACTGTTGCGCCAGATCTTTTCGTGCCCGGATGTAGATGTTGTGCATGTCCGCCTTGAAGTCTACAAAACTCTGCAGACTGTTGTGCACCGTGGGGGACAGGCACAGCCTCCTATTAATCCACATTCGGATGCTCGCCTCCATGAGCACCCAGAAAATCTTGTTATCGCGAATCCGTTTCGTGTCCTTGGTGGCCCAGAGCAAAGCGTACTTCGCAGCCTTTGGTAAGTCTCGGTCGATGCTCGGGAACTGGCTATCCTCCAACAGTTCCCCCGCTACCAGCAAGATGGATAAGAGCAACCACGCATAGTGGAAGGTCTTACCCTGTTCCTGGGCCTCCTGGTAGTTGAGCAAAAATTCTTTGCAGAGGAACTCGGCCCAATTGAACTGGACCCCTTCCGCACACTATTCGGCCAACGCAACTACCGGCGTTGGTACTTCATCGTCGTGGCATTTTCTCATTACTTTACCGGCCAGGAGTTGGGTGGCTACGCGCACCCCTTTATCCTTGATACTGGTGATAGCGTAACCCCTCTTTTTCTTCTCAAGCTTATATTTTTTCTTCATGGCTTCTGCGAGAGCCAAGTCGCTGCTTTTTCCTGCTATCGTCGCAGGGTCCTTTCCCTTACAGGGAAGCCGAGAAATTTGGTGGATGAGATCTGTCGTGATGGGAATAGGCTCCTCCAGCCATAAGTACCCATCATGCACCAGGCAAAGCAGCTGCCTGATGACAAAAATGGTGATGGGCGCGCAGTGAAAATGTGGTATCCATAGCAGATGAAGCAACCCAGCCTTTTCCACACCGCGCAGCCATTTTCGCGGCTCCAATGTTATCATCGGCCCCTCCGTATTCTATTTCATTAGGTTCGCCGTCTCTAAGTGCGGGAACTTCTCACTGTCCGCAAGGTCCCAGTATTCAAATTTCAAGGTGGGCACGCGACCTAGGAGTGGACCCTCAAAGGTAATTACATCGGGGAGGAGCGGGATCTGGAGTGCACTCTTCGTTGCATCTAGATCCTTTGGTACTTTGGCTTTCCCTTTCCGCGAAGGGACATACTCGGGCAATTTTACTGTGGAGCGCATTGGTTGGATGTCTTCCTCCGCGTCTTCTTCTTCCTCTACTACGGCAATCAGATCCTGCAAGTCCTCTTCCTCTTCATCTGTTTCAATGGTGACTGCCTTGCCTTTTTCTTCCATTGATAACTTGTGCTGCGGATTCCTCGGGGACATGCGTACTGGTCCCATTACCTGCTTATCTTTGGTCTAGGCGTCCGAGGTGATTTAGAGATTTCCGGCACAGCCCCAGTGCCTGTGGGAACATTGTGGATCTGCGCAGCGTCGCTGACGGTTCCTTCTTCAATGCCCAACCCATCCTTGGTGGTCGTCATCCTTTCTGCATTGTATGTGGTTTTTCGCAAACTTAAAGGCTCTATTATCGCTCGGCTCTCAACACTCTGTGCTCTATTCAACCGCTCAAATCTCAATTGCCCAAGTGTTATCTGTTGGCTAGCCCTTGGAGTTTTATAGCGCCTTTTGAATTCGAATTCAACCGTTCCCCCCAATTTCGGGCCATCAATACTTCCTTGGCGGCAGATTTTCCGAAATCTTTCCCATAACTCTTGTCTTAAATGCCCGTCGCCCGCTCCATTTGGCCTTAAATCGAACATCCCATCATGAATAGTGACACTTTTCATTGGTATAGTTGAGTAATTTTACTTACTTGTCATGGGCACTTTTGGGCATGGATTGGTGGGGGGATTCGGCGGAAAGAGTGGGCTAGGTTTGTACTCTTGTCTCCATTGCCCAATTTTGTGGTTAGCCTTGTCTCCTAGCCCCATGGGATCTGCTTTGTTGGCGATTAGCTTTAGGGTTGGCACTACATGGGAAATCTTGCTTTTGGTTGTGTGGTCTTGTTCCCCGACACCATATACATCACTCCCTTCCACTTATTTTAGCCCCATTCATCTCTTTTCCCATCTGAGTCCACATGTGTTCACTGGGTCCACATATGGTTAGCCTCTCACTCCCCTTGTCCACACCTTGGGTCAGGCTTGGAACGATGCCCGGAGGTTGATGCAGCTAAAAAGAGAAGAAAAAGCATACTTTGGTCACTCTAAACAAGAAATGTACCACAAAATGCAAAATATGGTAGGGACATTCAAATTTAGCATGTGGGCAAAAGCCAAGCATGAGCTCTACCCCTTATCCATGGCCATCACCCTGGTTCCTATGGGTCCTAGATGAGCCCCCTCCATCATTAAAAAACCCATGATTGTCCCAACCCCTGGTGGGCGATCAATTGCCCCACCTTAAGGGGGTATCCATTGCTATATATTACACAACATGCTCTCATCCCCTGGAGCCCCGAGCAATTATGAAAAAAAAACAATCAAAGGCAAAAGGCATATGAAGAAGTGTGGAAAAACAAAGATTGGGGTAACTCATGTACTACGATTTTCTCCCTCCTACACTCATATACTCAGGTGTGGGCTTCTCTTATTATAGCTACCCTTGTACCATGATAAGTACCCTGGATGATTCCCCTTACCCCCACTTCGTTCCATCACCATATCATTTTCCACCTATCACTTGGGGGATGTACCATGGACATGTCACCCCCTCTAAACGTTGAAACCACCTAATAGGGTCTTTGATTAACCTGCTTATTGGGCTTGGAGACACTTGTACATGCCAAAGCCCACTATGGAAGGGCATGCCACCATGAAGTGCCCCATTGGTTCCATTACTTGTAAGCTCTTTTACTTTATTATTCTAATGATTTGTTGAATGGGAGGGCAAGGGGACACATTGGATCTTATGTAAGATTGCAGGTGGGTCTCCATTTGGGGATTGGTCTCCCTATACGGGGTCCTAGCCCTCCTGAGGGCCACATTGGCACTTGTAAGGTGAGCATTGAGAGCCATGGGCCTCCACCATAGCTGAAAGTACTTCATGGATCCCCAGCACCACTCATTGATTGCTCGTGTTCTACCTTTTGGATGAAAATGATGCACCTGGTTCACCATGCCTAGCCGGCTTCACACGTGCACCATACACTTTGCAAATGATTTGGGGTCCAAATGAGAGCTTATGTCATCATCCTAGCCCTTACAGGCATTTTCGGTCCACTTGGAGACCCATGAGGATGTCCTTGTGCCCCCACACCCACTTGGAGCACCACAAAGATTTGCTTGGAAAACAAGGGGCCAACCCCTTATCCACTATGTTTGAGGTCCATTTTCACATCTTGGCACCCTCTAGACTTCATTAGGCCTCAAAGGCCCAACGAATCACTTTATTGATCATTCTACCCTCTTGAGAGGCTTATTCTTATGTTATTGAGCTATCTTGGTGGGCTTGTCACCAAGGGATGTTATTATTGCACATTATTTTATTATTTGGGGCTCAATTAGGCCAAATTAGGCAAATCAAACTCATTAGTGATTGTATAAATACAAGTGAGATGATTCATTTTGATCATCATCACTTGGATTGGATTAGTATCTCTTATGAGATTTTTGCACTTTTTGCTAGGATGGATTTTTCGAACTTTCGTTTATTCACTATGATGTTATTCTTGTTATCTTACTGGTTAATTGCATGTATGTTGTTATCTTTATTCTTCTATGAGTTAAACGTAATGCGAAATTCTTGTGGGACTTTGAATAAGTGATTAAATGCATGCATTGACCTTTGAGGGATTGGGTGAATGTTCCTAGAGGCACCTCTTAGGTTAAAAACCTCGAAACTTTGTCTCCTTCGTAAATTTGAAGTATAAATCTCTATTGATCTAGTTGTTGCCCTTGGAGAGGCTAGCAAAGATCAATTAGGGCTCCTTAGCTCACGAAATTTCATGATCTATGTGTATCTTGACTCCATTAAGCCCAAGCAATAAGGCATTGATCCTCGTATCCCTTTGGTGGTCAAAATAACATTTCTTTTGTTTCTTCCAATTCTAGGCCTAACCCCAGAAGATCTCGTAGGGCATCACACGAAATCATTCGTAGCCATCCAAAACCCTTGAAAATTGGTCCACTACTACGTTGTAGTTTGCTCAAGAGGTACTCCAAATTTCCAGCAATTCCAACAGTGGAATCTCGAGATATAGCAAGCCCTAGCCACAAGACCATTTCTTGCCCTAGGTTGATTTTGGGTTAGTGACCTCATCAAGATCATTGCATCTAAATCTCAAAAGAAAATTTGCCCTTTGATCCTCTTCTCTTCCCTAATTAGGTCAAGGCCCTCCTTGCTTTATCAATTCCACTTCCTTGACCTAACTTTGGGTCCACTTGACTCTCGTGTGGTCCCACAACCTAAACTCTACAAAGATCACATAAAGACCAAGTCTCCATAAGGATTTCTAGGCCTAAGAATCATCTTTACAAGATACATTCCCAAACCCTAGCCTAGAGAATCCTCTTAGCCTTCCTAGAGAGCCTATCACCTTGCTTTCCAAGCAAGAAAGCCACACAATTAAGTCTCTCTTACGAATAGGCATTGGGAATCACCCTTTATCCTCTCATTAACACATCCATTATTGTAATTCCTCTTATAGCAAGTCTCCTCCCGTCAGTGAAAGTCTGTAAAGAGCAGGGAGCCTTAGCTGAGGTGGCAGTGGGCTATCGCTCCATTGTTTCCCTTGACCTAGTAGTTGCCCTATAGGATCCCCAACTAGGACCCCTATTAGTTTGAGCGGTAATAGGCCAAACTAGCGAAATGAGGTGACACGAGTTACGCAGGGTGCAAGATTCGCAAGATGCGGGACTTGTTTCGTGTATGGGTTGTTCAAGCATTTGATCCCTCTCTCGGGGTTGGATGGCAAGAGATATTGAGTTGATATCCAGTGGAGCTAGCTAGGAGGTTAGATGCATCCATGGCCACAGTTCAACAGAGGCTATGGTTTACCAAAGGGGCTCGAGGCCCAGACTGTTGTTGGGATTCAGGTGGGAATCTCCATCACATCGTGTAGTTGGTAGGTGATGGTAGTCGCTGCATGATGGACTCGGTGGTTGAGCGCACACACCTTTTCATATCCCTTCAAAGTTCCTGACAACACTAGTGACTAGATGGATTGACAGCGGAGCAGGCAGATTTCATGAGTTTTCATGGCATGTTGGGCATACATGGGATTGTAAGACAATTAGCCTACTCTGGCAAGAGTTGGTAGAAGGTGGCATCAGCAGGTCACCAGACAAGGTATTGTATGGAGACGGTGCTCTCTCACTGGCATATTGGACACAAGAGCTACTGAGGATAGGCTCAACAGTGTCATTCATGTTAGCATGTGAGGAGTTAGGCCGCTCAGGTCTATCTAGGCAGATGAAGAGATATAGCTCACATCGTGGAGGGCTTACTAGCAAAGTGGTGGATGTGTTGGCACATGCGAGATGGCATATGATACAGGGTGGTACGACAGTAGGCAGTGGTACCCAGGGGTGAACAAAGATATGCCACAGAGTCTAGTGTTATGTAGAGGGATGTGACTTGATGCATACAAACCCAATTTTAGACCCTAGCATCCAGTGTTGTATAGGGGTATGCAGTGATGAGCAATGGCTTGCAAAGGAGCATGGAGATGCATGGTTGTTTGTTGTAGCATGTTGGTTTGCGTTGTGGAGTAGGAGCGACTCACATCGGATTGAGTACATGCGAGGAGTGTCAGGTATAGTGACACCGACAGGATACGAGACGGTACAGGATGGTACAGCAGTAGCATGGGGTATCTAGTGGTGTACAAGCATAGATCACAGGGTACAGTGGCGTGCCGAGGAGTACAGGGATACTCGGTGGTATGCAAGGGCGTATGGTGATGCACAACAGGGTCTTGGAGTGTTGCCTCCAAGGAGACTTATGGACGGGGACACCAAGCACACCTTTGGGTGTAGTTCACCCAGGATCGATGAGGATGTAGATTAGCGACATTTGATGGTATCCATAAGGACTCACATGCCTATCCCTCTTCTACATCGCTTGCAAGCACAAATGATTTGGAAGTTGTCCTTGACACTCTGGGCATGAGCAACAAGGTGCGGGGAGCTCACCTAAGATATTTGGATGCAACTCAATGCACCAAAGGAGAGACTTCTCAATGATGGCATTGGGTCAGGGCACGAGCTGACAGGTACAAGTTTTGGGAGTGCATGGTTGTTGCGGAGGTAGCGTATGTTCCACCCTTGAGTTCACACTTAGGGGATGCATGACACATTTTGGGTGAGGCACTCTGAGGTGTCACAAGAGCATATATAGCAGGTGATCAGCCTCTCTTACAAGCAGATGTTTAGTGGTCAATATTAGGGTGTGCTTTCAAGAGACAAGATAGTAGATCCCACGGTGTGGTATGGCGGGCGCAGGGCAAATTTCTATGCACTAGATTGATTCATGATGTATGGGGTCTATATATCGATTGCATGCAGGGAGCAGAGATGTGGAGCAGATGGATTCTAGTAGTCATCGAAACTATGCAACAGTAGATCTGGTTATGGTATCCAGGGACTCAATTGGCTAATAGGACACTCCATTTTGAGAGGCACAGGACCATAGCAGAGGGTGATCTAGCTCACTTTGGGGTTGACACATGGGGGGTCGTCGTAATGTTCCAAACTTGGATAAATAGTGATAAGCAAAGCAAAAACAAATAGAACACCAGAAAACTTTAAACATTCAACAAATACTCATAAACTCCATAAATAAGAACCAGCTGAGCCATTTATCCAATGGAGCAAGTACAATAGTATGAAGAAGTGCACCTGGGCTTGCCTCAAGGGCAAGCATGACAGAACCCAGGTGAAAAAACAATAATCTCAAATGTTGATAATAACTGCTCCAATGATGCTCTGCACTGCCCAGAAAACTGCACTACTCACTAGACAGGAACTGCTAGAAATCCCACCTCCGGTGCTCAGAAAATGCTACGAAGTACTCTTGAGCTCTCCACAAAAAAACCAGAAAAACCCAGAAAGGGTTTGGCCTATCTCCAAGCCAAAGTCGAACCCACAAAATGGTGCAAATTCCCTAACTAACTAATAATTCGCTTGTTATAAGAATGAGAATTTCATACCCGAATATCACCGGAAAATTCTGAAATTTTAACGACAAACTCCTCTCGCAAAACCTAGAAAAAACCCAGAAATAGTTTGGCCAGATTTTGAACTTCCAAAATCGACCCCCAAAGGCCCTACGCCCTCCAAAATTGTTGAAGCACATTGTCTGCTAATACACCAACAAAATCCTCCTCAAACACTCTGAAAAAAGTAGCAATCACCTCCACTAATGCTTTCCTTATCTCTCTCGACAAGGATCAGCCTCAATGGCTGAGTCTCCACCTCCCACGTGAGCACAAAATGTTGCCTCTGTGTTGGCCCAGGAAGTGCGAAATTCACATTGAATGGGAGCACTCTCCTCCAGTGCCAAAACTCTCCAAAATGGCAGCAAAACTCCTATGCCTCCTCTCTGGAAATTCTCTTGACCAAAATTCCTCCACCAGATGCCACAAACAAACTCGGCCTCCTTTCACTACGTCCACCAGAAATACACACCACCTGGAGATGGATGCAACTACTAGAAACCACAATGAAATCCTCCTACGGAAGAATGAAGATAAGCCTCTCTAGGATGGCACTCGAAGTCCCCCGAAGAAAGGGTGAGCTCTTCGCTTGAAGAACTCTTGCTAAACAACAAGTGACTCGACTAAGCAGCTCGAACAACCAAAGAGAAATTCGATATGCCAAAGATGAATGAAATGAGTAGAGATGCTTTCCTTATATAGATTTCGTGGAGCACTTTTCCCTCCATCGTGGACCCTCACTTAAATGTTAGTTTTTGGTAGCATCGGAAGTCCTCTAGCCTTGAAAATTGGTGGAGAGGCTAAGGCACATGAGTTCTAAAGAACCCAGAAACCGTTTGGTTAAATTCCACCAGGATTGTATTTTATTAAAATAATTAATATTTTTTGGAGTGCCTAAGTCTAAACTTAGGGAAATTAAAATATTAATGGGTATTAATCAAAATATGGGTGAGAATGATCTAGAAGGCAAATCAAATCATGTTTTAATCTTAGCCGTTGATTAGAGACTTAATCTCGGTCATTGAAAACTCAACAGGAAAAGTATAAAATGGAGGCTTAGGGTCCATTTGGAAACACACCAGAGAATTGATCTAGAGTTCGATTTCTAGGGCTAGGAAGCTGAGAAATTCGAATTAAGTGATCATTCAACAGTAGAGGGTAGTGAGAATCCGGGAGAAGGACTTTCCGGAGAATACTGACAGAGAGGCGGAGAGAGTTTGCAAAGAGGCAGCGCAATAGCCAGGAGAGCTGATGTTGGGCCAGTCTAGGCCCACGTAGTCCTGGTGCAGAGCCAGAAGGGCCAGTGTGGAGCAGAAAAGCTGCCTGTCACGCAGAATCCAGAACTGTCGGGAATAGCCAGAACTACCGGGAACTGCCGGAACAGCCGGGATAGCTGACGCAGAAAGAAGAAGAGGTGACAAAGAGCCTGAAAGGCTGGTGCAGGGCCTACACAGGGCCAATGTAGAAGTAGTCGGGGTTAGCCAATTTTGTGCTGGATCAGCTGGAATTCTGCAGGGTGAAGTGAGGTAAAACTCACTCAGATTTTCCGCCAGTATTTTTCTCTGTAAAGGATTGGTGGATGAGCATCCTAGATTTGTATTCAAATATTTTTCTTGCACAATAATAAACCCTCAAAAATGATGCACCGGTTTTCCCGCATTGGGTTTTTTCGGGGATTATTGTGTCCAAAAATAAGTTGTCCTATGTATCTTGTTCTTTACTTTGTTTTCTATTTCATGAGATCAAACATTTAATTAGTGTAGGTTGCAAAAGTAATTTGCTTCAGTATTCAGAAGAATAACTTGATAATATATGTTAAAAAAATCAAGTACGTGAAGTAGATTCAGATTTGATGCAATAAGGGTTCCTTCAGTGTGGGAATTTTGACATGGTATTAGAGCATTGATCTTGAAACAAGAAGAGCAGATCCAATGCTGAGCACTGAGGTTGAAAGCTGCACTTGGCAGCAATTCGAACCCCCTTGAAGGAATTGCGCAGTCCTTGTCGGAAAGCAAATCCGAGGAAATCTCTCTCTGAGTGAGACGACAGAGAGGTACGATTTCCAATTCGTAATTTTGCAGAGGCAAAGGGAGTGGCGCAGAGCCTCAGCACAGTGCTTGAAGGACGCAGTTTCTGTCGGGACAGAAATCCGCTGGAAAAGAACGAAGACACGTAGAAGGGGAATTTTCTCCTCAGAGAACTTTCCGCCAGAAAGTTCGAATTTCTCACTTGCTGAGCAGGTAAGTAGTTCTAAGCAATGAATAGAGGAGTCAGTTCGACAGTTGGGTGAGATGGCATCGCATGGGCTCAGAGATCAGGACAGGTTGGAAGGAGCCTCCAACTATGTCATATGGAAGACCAGAATCTTAGTTGTTTTGGAGGAATATGATCTCGAGGCCTACGCCAACAGTGTTGTAGTCATTCCTGCTGACAACAATCAAAAGAAGAAGTACAAGGCCGAGTAAGGGAAGGCAAAGAAGCTCATTCTCGATGGAGTTCGAGATCATGTGGTCTCACACTTACAAGGCGAGGATACAGCCTAAGAGATGTGGGAAGCCTTGTCTTCTCTATACGAAGGCTCTTCGGAACAGCGGAAGATGTATTTGGAGCAGAAGTTGCAGCGGACTTTGATGCAAAAAGGAGAAGGGGTGAACCTCTATCTTCAACGCCTTCAGGACTCTAGAGACCAGCTTGCTGCAGTGGGGTCCACTCTTCATCCAACCACGATGATGAGGATAACCCTGAATGGAGTCTCGGATGAATGACAAGTTTTCGTCCAAAGCATATTGGGCAGAGAAAAACTACCTTTATGGGAGGAGATGTGGGCGGCTCTTCAACGAGAGGAGTTAAGGAGGGACCTAGTAAAGGACAACCATAATGGCAGCAGTGGGAGTGGCACAAAGACGAAGGAGGAGGAAGAGAACGCAACTCTAGCATCGAAGGGACAACATAAGCAAAAAACGAAAGGAGGACATTTCGAAGGTGAAATGTTTCAGTTGTGGCGAGATGGACCACTATGCATCCCAATGTCCTTTGAAGAAAAAGGATAAGGATGAGAAACATGAACCTAAGGCTACTTCAGCAAAGATTGACAAGGATGAGTTTGTCATGAGTGCCCACGCATCTCCAGGAGGGAGATGGGATGATATTGAGCTGTAGTCGGGAGGACTACATGTGGGCAGAATCCTTGAGGAGTCCACCTCTTGGATCAATTCCTTGCTACGGGAGCCCTAGATTCAGCAGTAGCGAGATGGACTTAGTGTCAGATGATGTAGTGGAGTGTTTGGAGGACATATGCAATGGCTTGGGACCAGAGACTGATCAGCGCAGAGCAAGGTTGGCAGTAGTGCAGATGGCACAGTGCAGAAGTCAGCAGCAACACAAAAGATTCAAAGGGTCAATAGCAATCAAACTCCAACATTCATTGTATTATGTTGAACACAGTTAAGTTCAGCTAATTTTTTATGTTTTTCAGTTGCTTCTCTCAACAACTGAGCTGCAGTACGGATGTAGTGTTAGCAGTGGCAGTGCTAACAGCATAGCAGATGCAGCGTTTGAGAGGGAGTTGTAGTACAGATGCAACAGTGGTAGTGGCAGTGTCATGGGCAGTAGTACAGTAGCAACAGTAAAACTGCAGAAAGGAGGTGCTTTAGAAACAGAGCAACATGCAGGTGGACATTGTTGTTTGAGAACTTTCCTTGCTAAGAGGGAGAGTTAGTTTTTGGTAGCATTGGAAGTGCTCTAGCCTTAAAAATTGGTGGAGAGGCTAAGGCACATGAGTTCTAAAGAACCCAGAAACCGTTTGGTGAAATTCCACCCAGATTGTATTTTATTAAAATAATTAATATGTTTTTTTATCTTAAATCTAAACTTAGGGAAATTAAAATATTAATGGGTATTAATCAAAATACGGGTGAGAATGATCTAGAAGGTGGATCAAGTCATGTTTTAATCTTAGTCGTTGATTAGAGACTTAATCTCGGTCGTTGAAGACTCAACAAGAAAAGTATAAAATGGAGGCTTGGGGTTCATTTGGAAACACACACACACAGAGAATTGATCTAGAGTTTGATTTCTGGGGCTAGGAAGCTAAGAAATTCGAACTACGTGATCATTCAACAGCAGAGGGGCAGTGAGAATCTGGGAGAAGGACTTTCCAAAGAATAATGACAGAGAGGCGGAGAGAGCTTGCAAAGAGGTAGCGCAGTAGCCGGGAGAGCTGACGGTTGGGCCAGTCTAGGCCCACGCAGTCCTGACGCAGAGCCAGAAGGGCTAGCACAAAGTAGAAAAGTTGTTTGTCACGCAGAATCTAGAACTACCGGGAACAGCGAAAACTGTCAGGAACTGTCAGAACAGCCGGGATAGCTAACGCAGAAAGCAGAAGAGGTGACGCAGGGACAGCGCAGAAGTAACCGGGGTTAGCCAGTGTTGTGTCGGATCAGCTAGAATTCTGCCGAGTGAAGTGAGCTAAAACTCACTCAGATTTTGCACCAGTATTTTTCTCTGTAAAGGATTGTTGGATGAGCATCCTAGATTTGTATTCAGAGATTTCTCCTGCATAATAATAAACCCTCAGAACTATTGCACCGGTTTTCTCGCATTGGGTTTTTCCAGGGACTATTGTGTCCAAAAATAAGTGTGTCCTATGTATCTTGTTCTTTGCTCTGTTTTCTGTTTCATGAGATCAAACATTTAATTAGTGTAGGTTGCAGAAGTAATTTGCTTCAGTATTCAGAAGAATAACTTGATAATGTATGTTAAAAAAAAAATCAAGTAGGTAAAGTAGATTCAGATTTGCTGCAGTAGGGGTTCCTTAAGTGTAGGGATTTTCACATTAACCACCTCCATGCAAACCGAACTAGGGAGTGCGTATTTCCCTAGTATGGGTGGCCCCCATGTGTAATTTAACCACAACAAAATAACTTCTTCTAAGTCTAATCTCCTAATAAAAATCGAATGGGTCCGACTATCTCCAAAATTGGCCCCAAAATGCAATAATGAGCCTTGTTCCAAATTAATTTAGGAAGGGGCATGACAGTTGTTGAGGCCTCCACTATATGGCAAAGTAGGTTTTTCCAGTTGTAGCTCAGGATCGGGATTAGACATGGATGGGTAGATATTGATATCATAGAGATACCTGGGCAGGATGAGCTTGGCCTTCATCGGTATGTCGCCATCAAGTTTTAGGCGAGGAGGATATAGTGTGCACACGATGGGCAATCTGTTAGAGTCAAAGTGGCATAGCGACAGCATGGTGGCACCCTTCTAAGACTAGCATGGGACCCAGGCATAACAACACTTGATAACTCAACGACTTTTAGGGATGAACTAGCTACTATAGGGGGAGATCACTCAAAACTTCCATTGGGCTTCAATGACTCGCTGATGGCGTGGGGGACTTCATCAACATGGCATGTTGTGTTGATTTGGGGTAGCATCGGATGTGCTCTAGCCATAAAAATTGGTGGAGAGGTTGCACATGAGATCTCCAAAACCCAAAAATGGTTTGGGCAAATTATAACCGGTTTGGGAGATATTAAAATGATTAATATTTTTAATGGAGTTCCTAAGTCTAAACTTAGGAAAAATAAAATATTAATGGGTATTAATATAAAACTGGGTTAGGAGGTCCCAAAAGTCATGGATCAAGCAAAGTCTAATCTTAGCCGTTAATTAGAGATTTAATTTCGGTCGTTGAAGGACCAACAAGAAAATTATAAGAGGAGGCTTGAGGGTCAACTGGAAGACACGCCAAAGTGATCAGTCATTCAATTTTCTAGAGTGGGGTTTGCTAAGAAAAGTCGAATCAATGATTAGTTTGCAGCGAGGGGCAATGAATAATGGATAGAGAGGCAGAGATAGTGCCGAGAGACCTACACAGAGGCAAAGAGGCAGACGCAGAAGCCAGAGCAGGCCACGCAAAGGCTAGCTGAGACAGCGCAGAGGCCAGAGAGTCTACGTCATCCACGCAGAGGGCAGCACGAGTGACGCAGAAGGCCGTAGAGGTTGCGCATTGCCTCAAAGGGCTAACGTAGAGGGTTTTGAGGCAAACACAGAGGCCAAGAGGGTTGACGCAATGCTTCATTTAAGCTGAAGAGGGTCTCGTGGGGCAAATTTTCTGAATTGTTGCACCGGTTTTCCCAAGTTGGGTTTTTTCGAGGACGAGTTGTCCAAAAATAACGGTGTCGCTTGTGTGTTTGTTGTTTCTTTCAGCAGTTGATATGTAGATGGTTGAGACTGTATTGTGTTTATTTTGATATTTATATGTTTAAATAACTTGTTCGTAATTAACAAGTAGGAGAAATAAACCAGAGAATATAGATAAAATTTCTAAAGGGTTAAACTTAGAAATTTCAACATGGTATCAGAGCATGGTCGCAGATCACAGGAGAGCTGAAGGCATGAGTTGAAACAGAGCATTTGCAACAGAAACGGCGGTCCTAACTGACAGAAGTTGTTCCTAGCAGAAAGCGGCAGAGAAGGGGTGACGCAAAGGGACTGCGTCATCAGTTCGGGCAAGAGAGAGGTCAGTGCAGAGGCTGAGGAGGGTAGAAAAAGGCTCACGAAGAGCCACGCAGAGACCAGGAGGGTTGATGCAGTTGGCTTGGGGAGCATTTCAGCCAGTGTTGGGATTGCGCAGAGCTTAGAGGCTCAGTCCTTTGGTTGTTGGGGCTTAGGAAGCGGTGGGCAGTTTGTGAGGAGTGAAACTGGTGGGGTGTTGTGGGCAGAACAGTACCTCACGAGGCAAAACCAAGGTAGAGGGAGTCGCTATCAAGGCGGATTTCTAGCCAAGGATTCCAGATCAATGTCGCAGGTGCATAGGAGATCGGAGAGATGCAACTCGATAGTTGGCAGGAGGATTTCCAGAAGGGAAATCGAGACTCAGAGGGAGTCAAGCAGAGACCTTCCAGGTAGGAAGTAGAGAGACTCAGCAGGAGTCGAAGAGAGAACTTCCAGGAGGGAAGTAGAGACTCACGGAGTCGAAGACAAGAGCGGAGATGGCAGATGACGATTGTGCCATCAGTGCTCATGTACCTCCAGAGAAGAGGTGGGGAGACATCGAGTTGTAGTCAAGAAGACTACAGGCGATGAGGGGCAGGATCCTTGAGATACCCAATCTCTTGGATTATACCTTGCTATGGGAGCCCCGAAGAGAGAGTAGCAGGACTGGCGGATGTCAGTAGAGACAGATGCGGATGAAGCGGCAGAGAGTGCTACAGTACAAGGGTCCCCAGGCAACGCGAGGCTAGCAAGTTGCAGCAGTGCGAGAGGCACGGAGAGTGTTGCAACAGTGAAAGATGGCACAAAGAGGTTTGCAGCGGTCCGAGATGCAGGGAGTTGTTGCAACATCGCAGAGGCAATAGAGGGAGCATTTGTTAGTGGCAGAGGGAGCTTCAGCATCGGAAGTGTTTCTAGCCTCACAGGGATGTCAGTAGTTGGGTGGATTTGTTACTTACTTCTCAGTAACTGAGTTGCAGTGCAAGTAGCAGTTAGCAGTAGCACGATGCAACATGATAAGAGGGGGTTGTAGTGCAAATGTAGTGTCGGGAGAAAGGACCAATAGCAGCACGAATGCAGAGGGAGTTGTCGTACGGATACAGGAGTGGCAGTGGCAGAGCCATGGGCAGGAGTACAGGGTGCAGCGATGCAGAGGATGTTGGGCGGGGAGGCCTAGCATCAGCACAGGTACCGATGCCGTATAATCAGAGTGATGCTCAGTGTGGAGTATTACTAGAGCACAGTCCTCGCTAAGAGGGAGTGTTGATTTCGGGTAGCAACGGATGTGCTCTAGCCATGAAAATTGGTGGAGGCTAAAGCACATGAGATCTCCAAGACCCAGAATGGTTTGGGCAGATTCTAACCGGTTTGGGAGATATTAAAATAATTAATATTTTTAATGGAGTTCCTAAGTCTAAACTTAGGAAAAATAAAATATCAATGGGTATTAATATAAAACTGGGTTAGAAGGTTCCAAAAGTCATGGATCAAGCCAAGTCTAATCTTAGTCGTTGATTAGAGATTTAATCTTGGTCGTTGAAGGACCAACATGAAAAGTATAAGAGGAGGCTTGAGGGTCAGTTGGAATACACACCAGAGTGATCAGTCATTCGATTTTCTAGAGCGGGGTTTGCTAAGAAAAATCGAATCAGTGATCAATTTGCAGCGAGGGGCAGTAAGTACTAGACAGAGAGGCGGAGATAGTGCCGAAAGACCAACACAGAGGCAGAGAGGCAGATGCAGAAGCCAGAGTAGGCCACACAGAGGCTAGCTGAGACAGCACAAAGGCCAGAGAGCCTGCGTCATCCACGCAGAGGGCAGCAAGAGTGAGCCAGAAGGCCGTAGAGACTATGCAACGCCTCAGAGGGTTGACACAAAGTGTTTTGAGGCTGACGCAGAGGCCAGGAGGGTTGACGAAGTGCTTCAGTTGCGCTGGAGAGGGTTTTGTGGGGCAGATTTTCTGAATATCTGCTTCCAAATAGAGAGATATTACTGTCGGTTATTTTTCTCTGTCAGGTGAGCCAGTTTGACACCCAGTTGTACTCAAGGATATACTGCATAATAAATAACCCTCATAATTTTTGCACCGGTTTTCCCAAGTTGGGTTTTTTCGAGTACTAGTTGTCCAAAAATAACGATGTCACTTGTGTGTTTGTTATTTCTTTCAGTTGTTGATCTATAGATGGTTGAGACTGTATTGTGTTTATTTTGATATTTATATGTTTAAATAACTTGTTCGTAATTAACAAGTAGAAGAAATAAACCAGAGAATACAAATAAAATTTCTAAAGGGTTAGACTTAGAAATTTCAACATGTTGGTCAACAAGAGGATATCAGGAGGAGCTCATGCGGGAGAGACTTCGTCCCCACAGGGATTGGATTGTATCTTCAAAAGTTTACTCTTGGTGTGCATGAGGTGGACTACTTGGTAGGGCAACTTCATGGGGAGTTGGACAGAGTCCTACATTATCATGATGCTCTACTTATTGATAGCATGCGGAGGGCTTCTAGAGCTTATACCTGGTTGGATAGAGGGTGGAGCAAGGGGTGCTTCACGTTGATCATGATGGCTTGGGATCCTGGTATTGAGGGATTCCTTAATGACAGGATAGTGCATGGGACAGGGATGACTCAATGGCACATTTGGGATCATGGTATTGTTTGCAGTGACCGTTTGGGCCAGCAGATAGTGGAGGCACTTGTTTAGGCATTGCTTGAGGACAAGCAATTTTTGGCGGGGAGGATTGTAATATCCCCAATTTTGTGAGCTTGGGAATTTTGCCCAATTTTGGTAATATTAATTAAAAGGGGCAAATATTATTTTGGAGAAAGGTGACAAGTATTATTTTATTGGAGATTGGCGGCAAATTATTAATTTATTAAAATGAAGGAAAAAGTCACTTAGTGGAAAATGGCCCCCACCAATAAAATAATAATTAAAAGGGGAGTCTAGAAGCATGGGGATAAATTATAAAAGGAAGAGGGACTCATTTGTTGATCATCTTTTTGACTATTACACTTCACATTACATCTTCTCTTGGAGTTGTTTAGCACAAGAAGAGAAGTGTTGTTTAGCATAGGAGTTCCAAGCAGAATTCCACCCTCATTTCAGAGAACTTCTAAGTGTCTCCCTAGTGAGGCAAATTTGGGAAGCTCAATTTAGAGTTTCCATTGGGTATATTTGCAAATTATTACAGCTAGTTTGTGTTAGTTTTTGTAGCATCGAATGTTTTCTAGACTCGAAATTTGGTGGAGAAGATAAAATACATGTATTCTCCAAAACCCAGAAATGGTTTCTGGAAATTCCACCCAAAAGTATCTTAATTAGATTATTAACCAATTTTTTAATTATTTCCTAAGTCTAAACTTAGGGAATATGGTTAATTAATCAGTATTAATTAAGATGTGGTCAGAATCATCTAAAAGCTCACACAGATCGACAGGGAATTAATCTGGACCATCAATTATGATTTAATCTTAGATGTTGTTGCTTCAACAGAAGATTATAAGACGTCGATGGGTAGATGGAAAGAACACCAAGGTAGATACTCAGTTGCTCAAGTAGATCGATTTTCTCAGTGGCTGAAGTTCGGCAAGAGAAAATCGAGTCAGAGAGTGAGTTGCAGGTGGGAGAGAGAGGGCATCAGCAATAGTCTAAGAGTGTAGGACAAATCTGGAAAGGGCGGCACAGAGGAGGGACGCAGTTCATCAGCACAGAGGAGTGACACAGTCACTACGCAGAGGGTGGCGTGGTAAGGACAACGAAAGGGCAGAAGGTCCTCTTCGGGGTCAGAAAAACGTTGTGGAGTGAGAAATTCATCAGCAAATTTATCTCAGTGATTCTTCCTCTATTTTGGCTATCCGTATCTTGTACGGAAATTATTGTTGAAGATTAATAAAAGAAATCCTCATTTGTTGCACCGTTTTCCCACATTGGGTTTTTCCGGGGACGATTGTCCAAAAATAACTGTCATTGTGGCTATATATGTGCTAGTATTTTTCCTTGCATTTATTTTCCGCATAATTTTATTTGTGTAGGCTACAGTGTATATGTTTCAATATTTGCCGTAGAAAACTGCAAATAATTTGTTTAACCAATTTAACAAATAGAAGAAATAATATCAGTTGTTGCAGTAAAATTCAAGACAACGAATTTTCACATGGTATTGGAGCGCAGGTGAAGCAGGAAAAGCTCATTTGCAGACGAAAGAAGGATTTTCAAAGCACTGCGTAGGCAGCAGTTCAAAACCCCAAAGAGGTTGCGCAGTGCATTGGCTAGGTGGGCAAATTTTTGTGGAAAATTAATTCTCTGGGTGAGTCGACAGAGAATACAATTTTCTGGATCGATATTTGTCAGAGGCAGAGGGAGCAGCGCAGCAGTTTCCACGCAGAGAAGGACGTGTATTTTGCAACCGAGAATTTAGTGTTGCGAAGGAAAAATAACATAGTAAATTATGGATAGTCAAGAAGCCTCAAAATTATCTTCCAGATTGGAAGATGAGTTTGCATGTCTATCAAGTTCAGCATCACCTGGTGTATGGTATATTGATAGCGGAGCTTCAGCTCACATGACTAGAGTAAGGGAATATTTTATCGAGCTATCAAGAGGAGCAAATGAACTTCCAGAGCACTATGGGCAATAGAACTAAGTGTACTCCAATAGGGAGAGGCACCATAAATTTTCAGACAAAAGCAGGAACCAACACTAGCACCACTAATTAACTGCATGTGCCAGGATTGGGTATGAACATAATTTCAGTATCCTAGTTGCAGGACAAGGGGTACGATGTGTACTTTGTGGGAAAGAAAGTATATGTCAAGCATCCTAGCTGGAAGAAGATGAGACAGACTGGAGCTCAAAGCAACAAGCTATGTGGATTGCAAATTGATTCTCCAATGGCGCTAATAAGCAATGAGAACAGCAGTAGGAAGGCGGTGAACGAACTATGGCACAGGAGGATGGGACACTTGCACCATGGAGCACTTAGGATGCTCAGAGAGACTATAATAGGAGTTCCAGCTCTCAACACCAAGCACGATGATCTATGCCGAGGATGTGTACTTGGGAAGTACGCAAAAGTAGCGTTTCCCAGAAGTGAGAGCAGAGTCAATGGCGTGTTGGGATTGATATACTCAGATATTTGCAGCCCTATGTCCACCAGAGCTCTTAGCAGTGGCGCGTATTTCGTTACCTTGATTGATGACCATTCCAAAAAAACTTGGATCTACTTCTTAAAGACCAAGGATGAGGCCTTTGATCGGTTTCGAGAGTTCAAGACTCTCGTAAAAAACATGACAAGGAAAAAGATCAGGGTACTGCATTCAGATAATGGTGGAGAATACACGGATAAAGACTTTATAGATTTCTACGGAAGGGAAGGTATCAAAAGGGAGTGGACAACTCCCTACAATCCACAGCAGAATGGAGTAGCGAAACAGAAGTACAGAACTATAGTCAAGGCAACAAAGGCCATGTTGTATGATCAGGATTTGCCTAGATTTCTATGGGCAGAGGCATGCAACACAGCGGTGTACATTCAAAACAGGACAACTCATAGAGCATTGGGAAAGCAAACGCCAGTGGGAGTCTTCACCGGGAAGAAACCTAAGGTGAGTCATTTGAGGATATTCGGAAGTGTGGCCTATTATCACATTCCATATGAGAAGCACAGTAAGTTGGATCAGACTGTAGAAAAGGGGTATCTCGTAGGATATAGCGAGACCTCAAAGGCATACAGAATCTACATTCCTAGCAGCAGGAAGATTGTAGTGAGGCGAGATGTAAAGTTCATGGAAGATAGAGCTTTCAGAAGATCTTGAGAGATGCTTGCAGGAGATCAGTCACCAGGTGTTCTGTTAGTCCAGCAGCAGTAAGGACCGCAAGTAGAACAAGCAGGGGGACAGTCACAGGATTCGACTACAGTGACTAGTACCAGCATCTCCTCAGTAGTAGGAGATCCAAGAAGTTCTCAGCAGACAAAGCAGTAGGAATAGGTGGAGGAATAGATTGAACCTCCCACCACCAGTGGTAGGACTAGTAGGGAAGTGCGTCAGACCTTGAAGGACGCAGAAGAGTTTGTCAAAGCTCCTAGAACTGACAAGAGACAACACAAGCAGCCTGACAGATACTTGGCCTCGGTGGCCCAAGTTGCAGAACCCTCCAGTTTTCAGGAAGCTGAACAACATCAAGTGTGGGTGGATGCCATGGTAGAAGAGTACAGTTCTATCATGACAAATGATGTTTGGTTCCTAGAACAAAAGATAGATCAGTTGTGGGTTCCAGATGGATCTACAAGATCAAGTGCAGCGTTCCAGATGGATCTACAAGATCAAGTACGCTGCAGATGGCGGTGTAGAGAAGTATAAGGCTAGGTTTGTGGGAAAGGGGTATGCACAGAAAGAAGGAATAGACTATGAGGAGACCTTCACCCCAGTTGCCAGATATACCTCTATCAGATTCATCATATCCCTAACAACGCAGATGGGATGGGAAATTCACCAGATGGACGTCAAGACAACATTCCTGAATGGCGTAATAGAAGAAGAGGTGTACATAGAGCAGCCTAAAGGCTTTGAAACTCATGAGAAGCGCACTCATGTATGTAGATTGAAGAAAGCCTTGTATGGGCTCAAGTAGGCACCCAAGGCATGGTACAGTCAGATTGACAGTCACCTGCAGCAGTTGGGATTCGTCAAGAGTGATGCAGATCCCAATCTCTACTATTTGATGGTGGAGAATGAGCCTCTCATTCTAGTTTTATATGTAGATGATCTATTTTTGACAGGATCATCGGGGCTTATAAAGGACTGCAAAAGGAATCTTGTAACAGAATTCGACATGAAGGATATGGGGTTGATGCACTATTTTCTAGGTTTGGAAGTATGGCATAAGAATGGGGAGATCTTCCTTGGGCAAGGGAGATATGCTGCAGAAATTCTGAAGAGATTTAGAATGCAGGATTGCAGACCCATGGCAACCCCAATGATTACCAACTGGAAAAACATAGATGCATCAGGGGGCAAGGAAGTCGACCCACCTTGTACAGACAGCTAATTGGGTCACTCATGTATCTAGTCAACACCAGGCTAGACATTTGTTTCGATGTCAATACCCTTAGTCAGTTCATGGTGGAACCAAAAAGGCTACATTGGGCAGTAGCTAAGCACATTCTCAGATATGTGCGTGGAACAGTTGGACTCGGGTTGAAATATACTCGAGGAGATGACGTCAGATTGAGCATATTCATAGATGCAGATTGGGCAGGTAGTTCACTAGATAGGAAAAGTACCTCCAAGTACCTCTTCAACGTTGGATCTACGATGTTCTCTTGGTGCAGCAGGAAGCAGAAGTCCGTAGCACTGAGCTCAGCAAAAGAAGAAAATATGGCAGCCAGCACGACTATGTGTGAAGCCATATGGCTAAGGAAACTACTAGTGAGCTTGTTCAAGAAGAAAATGGGTGCAACCAATGTTTACTGTGATTATCAGAGTTGTATAAAACTCTCTAAGAATCCAGTATTTCATGACAGGTCGAAGCACATTGATATCAGATGTCATTTCATCAGAGATTGTGTTCAACATGGGGCAATCTAGCTATAGTATGTCCCCACAGGAAATCAGGTCGCTGACATACTCACAAAAGCTCTAGGGAGAGCTAAGTTCCTCTAGTTCAGAGAACAAATGGGTATGGTGGAGAACCCGTTTTAGTAGCAAAAACTAATGGATTCTCAGCAACAGTAGTTGAGAGGGAGTTGCAGTGCAGATACAGTAGTTGGCAACAGTTCAACAGGGCCAACAACAGCACAAATGCAGCACATATTAGAGTTGTGCAGTAGTTGGTGGGTAGCAGTAGCCAGATATCAGCAACGTGACAAGAGCTAGTGCAAAGACAGAATGTTGCTTTAGTTGCAGCGCTAGAACACTTTGCTCGCTAAGAGGGAGTGTTAGTTTTTGTAGCATCGGATGTGTTCTAGCCACGAAATTTGGTGGAAATGCTAGAATACATGTATTGTCCAAAACCCAGAAATCGTTTCTGGAAATTCCACCTAAAAGTATCTTAATTAGATTATTAACCATTTTTTAATTATTTCCTAAGTCTAAACTTAGGGAATATGGTTAATTAATCAGTATTAATTAAGATGTGGTGAGAATCATCTAGAAACTCACACGGATCGACAGGGAATTAATCTGGGCCATCGATTATGATTTAATCTTGGTCGTTGGTGCTCCAACAAAAGATTATAAGAAGAATTCGATGGGTAGATGGAAAGAACACCAGGGCAGATACTCAGTTGCTGAAACAGATCGATTTTCTCAGTGGCTGAAGTTCGGCAAGAGAAAATCGAGTCAGAGGGTACAAGACAAATCTGGAAGGGGCAGCACAGAGGAGGGATGCAGTTCATCAGCGCAGAGGAGTGACGCAGTCACTATGCAGAGGGTGACACAGTAAGGCCAGCGAAAGGGCAGAAGGTCCTCTTCGGGGTCAGAAAAACGTTGTGGAGTGTGAGAAATTCATCAGTAAATTTCTCTCAGTGATTCTTCCTCTATTTTGGCTATCTGTATCTTGTACAAAAATTATTGTTGAAGATTAATAAAAGAAACCCTCATCTGCTGCACCAGTTTTCCCACATTGGGTTTTTCCGGGGACAATTGTCCAAAAATAACTGTCATTGTGGTTATATATGTGCTAGTATTTTTCCTTGCATTTATTTTCCGCAGAATTTTATTTGTGTAGGCTGCAGTGTATATGTTTCGATATTTGCCATAGAAAACTACAAATAATTTGTTTAATCAATTTAACAAATAGAAGAAATAATATCAGTTGTTGTAGTAAAATTTGAGACAACGAATTTTCACAGTGTTTGCTTCTTCCAGGGCCCAGAAGTGGTTTGAATCATTTGCAGGCAGATCAGTTACGGAGGAGCAGAACATCGAAGGATTTGTAGGTGTTTTCCATTATTTTATCTGGAGCTTTTGCAGTGATTAGTAGGCCTAAGTTTGAGGGAACTCTTGGGGCCGAAATTATACATTTCTAGAAGTGCGTAGCTGGAAATATAGAGGTTGAGGAGAGATAAGGACCAAAGATTGGAGGTATACATCAAGGGAGAATTTAGCTAGAGTTGGGAGAGATTTCCAGTGGTGTATTTGGGCTTAATTTAGCAGTATCAAGACTGTGGGGCGTTTTCTAGCCAAATTGGGCAATTTGCACTTGTTGGGGGTCACTGGGGGTCGGTGGATTCAGCCCAAACCCTTTCTGGGTTTTTGTGGGTTTATTGAGAGGAGTCTCCAGCTAATTTTACAGAATTTTTCAGGTGATATTCAAGCTTGAAATCTTCATTCTTATAGCAGAGCGAATTGCTAGTTAGCTGGGGAATTTGCATCACTTTGTGGGTTCAATTTTGTCTTGGAGATAGACCAAACCTTTTTTGGGTATTTTCGAGTTTGAAGAGAGGAGCTCATAGCTACAATTTCAAAGCATTTTGGGCATTACTTTGAGCAGAACTTCCAGTAACATTTGGCATCCTATAGCAGATTTTTTGGGCATTGTGCATTATCAATCTGGAGCCATTTCAGTAGTTGGGTCAGCGAGATTTCTCCTGGGGTTTGCATAGCTTGCATAGCAAGTCTAAGTTCCAATGTTCTTACTCATTATGTACTCATATTCCTATTGATTAGTAAAATGGCTTAGTTATTCTACTTATTTTCTATGGTGTTCTGATTTGGGTGCTTGGACTTTAATTTTAATTGTTGTTCCTCGTTCATGTTTTTGGTATTTACTATTATTTTCCAATTAAGAATATTACACCTTCCTACATCTATACACCCAAATATGTGGTCAACCTTCATCATTACCACCCTTGAACCCATGGCATTTGGCCTTGAGACCCTTGTTTCCCAATCCACCTCGTCATTATCCACATGATCCCTATCACTTGAAGGATGTACCTTGGACATGTCTTTCCCTTTAGGTGTTGGGAACACCTAATAGGGTTGTTTATTAGCCACTCCTACCTAGGGAGGTAACACTATTACAAGTTCAAAGCCCCAAATTTGGAAAGGAAATCCATTATGAAGTCCCATTTGTGCCCTCGATTAACAAGTTTGGTTCACTTAGATGCATTAATGAATTATTGTACCTGATGATGAGGAGACATATTGGATCTTATGTGTAATTGGTAGGTGGTTTCATCATGGGTTGGGCAACTTAACTAGGGCCCAAACCTACCAAAGGATCATATTGACACTTGTAGGGGATGTGTTGAGAGCCATGGGACTTTGTCATGTGTTAGAGCATTACTTCATGCCAGGGGCACCATTAGCACCTTCAATAGCTTGTTCGTGGCCCCACATTATTCACAAGATGATGCACTTGGACCAGCATTGCCCCAGTTGGCTTTGCAGTGTACACATGGTTTGGCAGCTGATCCGAAGCCTAGAGGAGCTTTGTCTCACACTTGAGACATGGGAGGGCATGCACCATCTTCATAGCTCTCATTTGGAGCAGTCTACAAGTTTATCTTTCATCAAGAGACCCATGAGAGCAGCAATTGTGCCCTAGCACCACATGACTTACATAGAGACTAAGGGGCCATCCCCTTGTTCGTCCTTCATGGAGCCCTCTCTCATCATGGCACTCAGAGGACTCAACAAGGCCCTCCAATGGCCCTTCTCCATCATGACATCATCATTTCAGCTCACTTATGGATGGTTTTTTCATAACTTCTATTGGCTACTTGGTGGGCTTGTCACCAAGATTTGTTATTTGCACATTATTTTATAATTGTTGGGGCTAATTAGACTAAATCGAATTAGGAGAGACTCATATAAATAGAGATGAGTCTCATTTGTGAGAACTTATCATCATCATCACTTGGATCTCTTGTAAATGAATTCTGCACTTTTCTCTTGGGCGAACTGGAGACTCTTTGGTGCATTTTGATATCTCTGGAAGCTAGAATTTAGATCTTTCTTGGGCTACTTCTTGATTTTGTGGTTGGATATATCTCATTGTCATCTTGTAAGTAATATCAGTGTTGTGAAAAGCGCAAGTAAATCGCGCTTTTTTCAAAAAATCGAGCCTTTTTCCCTAAGACGATTTAATCGCGCGTTTTATGCGAAAAAAAAAAAAAAAAAAAAAAAAACAAAAAAACAAAAACAAACAGCTATATTTTTTGCCGATTTTTTCCGAAAAAAGCGCGCTTTTTTCGGAAAAAAGCACAGGGTGTCGAGGCAGCGGGTTTTATAATGCAATTTTTTATTTTTTTTTGCTCATTTGGACTGTGGGCGCACGTAGGAGGAGGAGGACGTCTTGGAGAGAGCAGCTGGAGAGTTTGTGAGAAAATCTAAGTGCCTGTAGGACAAATTCAAGAGGAGATCACCAATTTCTCCATAAAAACGGTATGTGGATTAATTTTTTTTTGTTTTCCTTGTTTAAAAACATTGTTTTTCATTGTTTTTGGTTGGGAAACTTCATATGGACACCATTTTCCTTTTGTTTTCATTGTTTTTAAAGAATTTTTTGTATTTTTTCATTGATTTGGGATGGGTAAATTGGTATGACTATGGGAACCAATTTTTTATTTTTTTTTCATTTTTTTTAAACATTGTTTATGTTTTTTCATTGTTTTTGGCATTTGGGTAACTTGGGTTTGGAACTTTGGATTCTGGAAATTTGTAACTTGTAATTTTGTAAATGCTAAATTGCAATCCTAAATTCCTATTTCCTAATCCTTATTTTCCCATAGGTTTGCAAATTCAAAATTCAAAAACAAACATGCCAAGGAAATTGGATCCTTTCTGGGAATATGGTGAACCTAAAGCTTCGAATGATAGACAAAACTTGAATTGCAAGTTGTGTGGAAAGGAGATACGCGGGGGGGTGTACAGGTTGAAGTTTCACCTTGCACAAATCCCTGGACATGATGTGGGGCCCTGTATAAATACAAATCCTGAACTTATCCAAAGAGCCATGAGAGCATTGGGAGAATTAGAGCACACTAGAGAGGCCAAAAAAGAACTCAAAAGGCAACTAAAAAGGTCAGCTGAAGGAAGTGGGCCAAGTGGCACTGGTTCTACTGCAACATCAGTCAATCCGGTAGCTGCATCATCATTTTTTGTTCCTCGAACCACACCTGGTTCACAACCATCTATCGGTTCAATGCTAAAAAGAACTGAAAAAGAACAAGCTGACAGGTTGATGGCAAAATTTCTCCTCTGGAGTGATATTCCTTTCAGCATTGTAAGGAATAATCCATTTTTCCAACCTACTGTTGATGCTATTGCCAGTGTTGGCCTGGGGTACAAAATCCCTTCTTATCATGATTTCAGAGGCCGGATTCTTCAAGATGAAAAGCGTGA
Organism: Pinus tabuliformis; assembly: GCA_031772625.1. Classification (NCBI taxonomy): domain Eukaryota; kingdom Viridiplantae; phylum Streptophyta; class Pinopsida; order Pinales; family Pinaceae; genus Pinus; species Pinus tabuliformis. The sequence continues at coordinate 242,846,614 of CM062817.1, forward strand.
CTGCACCCAAAGATTGGAGGATTTTAGGGCATCATGGGCACAAACAGGATGCACTGTTATGTCAGATGGTTGGACTGACCAAAAGGGGAGAACCCTTATAAACTTCTTGGTTAGTTGTCCCAAGGGGACTATGTTTATCAAATCTGTTGATGCATCTCATCAAATCAAAGATGCAAGAACTTTATGTGATTTGCTGGATGTGTTTATTTTGGAGGTGGGTGAACAACATGTTGTCCAAGTCATAACGGACAATGCTGCAAATTATGTTGCTGCTGGTAGAATGCTTATGGACAGGCATCCTACTTTATTTTGGACACCTTGTGCTGCCCATTGTATTGATTTGAAGTTAGACGACATAGGGAAAATTCCCTTTGTCAAAGATATTGTTGACTCATCAAAAAGCATCACAAAATTTATATATAATCATACATCTGTACTTAGCTTGATTAGAAGATTCACCAACAACAAAGAGTTGGTGCGCCCCGCCATTACACTGTTTGCCACGAGTTTCATATTTCTTCAATCCCTCTTGAATTCTATGTGGGATGTGAAGAGAATGTTTCTTTCAGAGGAGTGGCGTGCTTTGTCAATGAGCCGCAAACTAGAAGGAGAGGTCGTATGTAGACTAGTTTCATACCAGGAAGACTTCTGGGCGGGAGTGCAGGAGGTGTGCGCCGTTACTGAACCTTTGGTAAAGGTTCTTCGGTTGGTTGATGGTGAGAAGCCCGCAATGGGCTATTTGTATGAAGCCATAGACAGGGCCAAAGAAGCCATTCGGGCCTACTATGATGATAAGGGAGATGATGGGTTTCAGAAACAACTCCTTCTATGGGGAGTGATTGATGAGCGATGGAACAACACACTCCATCGTCCCATTCATGCTGCTGGGCTTTTCCTGAACCCTGCATTTTTTTATGCATGTGGGTTTGATTTTGATGCTGAGATCATGGATGGATTCTTATCCTGTGTCCAGAAGATGGTGCGATCTTCAGAACAACGTATAGAGATCTCTAAACAAATTGAGACATATAAGATGGCAGGTGGCACATTTGGCTTTGAGATGGCTATCACTAATAGGACGATTAAAATGCCCGGTATTTTTTAGTTTGTAACTTTGTTTCAAATTTCATTGTCTCTTCAAATTCCATTTTTTTCTTATGTTTATTTAAAATTTTATTTGTAATTTTGTTGTAGATGCATGGTGGAAAATGTATGGTGGCAAAGTACCCCTTTTGCAAAAGCTTGTCGTACGCATCCTCAACCAAACATGCAGCTCCTCAGGATGTGAGCGCAACTGGAGTGTATTTCAAAAAATACACAACAAAAAGCGCAACAGGTTAACACTTAAACATTTAAAATATTACAAATTTCCAAATAAATTTTTGAATTCATTAAACAATATTTTTTTATAATATTAATTATTAATTATTATTTCATGATCTTTGTACAGGTTGGAGTCCCAGCGACTTAATGACATGGTCTACGTCTACTACAATCTTCGATTGTGGGTGAGGCAACTTGAGAGGACACCTGATGTGGATGCCATCTCATTGGATGGGATTGACACCACTGCTGCATGGAGGGTTGAGGCCGAGAGGCCTCTCATGGATTCTACTGATGATTGGTTAGTGCAGGATGTAGTGGAGGGGGAGGAGGAGGAGGAGCAGGAGGAGGAGCAGGTGGAGGAGGAGGAGCAGGAGGAGCAGGAGGAGGAGCAGGTGGAGGAGGAGGAGGAGGAGGAGCAGGAGGAGGAGGTGACACCGCCTACCCGGGCTACCACTGCCACCAGTAGAGGACGTGGTCTACCTCCTGTAGCTCCTACTTCTAGTTCTTCAGCTTCTAGAGCACATCAGACTCCACTGCCATTTCCACCAGCACAGGCACCAGCATCTACATCTAGAGGGAAAGGGAAAGCTGTGACATTTTCTCGCAAGAGGGGCAGAGGAAATCAATAGGATTAGACTTTCATTTTATTGTATATGAGTCTATGACATTATGACATGATGAGATACATTATCATATTTTTTGTTGATATTTTGAGGCTGAGCTGGGACTCAGGAGTCAGGACTTACTATTCAGGACATGATTCAATGTTATGTGTGATTTTAGCGCTAGAAATGATATTAAACATCTTATATATTAGTTTTTTTATCATATTTATGTGTCAATGTATTTATTTTATGTTGTAGATGGTTTAGATATTAAAAAAATTGAAAAAAAATGAAAAAAAATTGAATATTTTTGTACCAAACGCTTTTTTCCCGCTTTTTTCCCAATTTTTCCGATTTTTTCCGCTTCATTCCCAGCGCCGATTTAATCTTGCTCGCGCTTTTCACAACATTGAGTAATATTTGATGAATATTTTCTTTTGAAATGATGTCTAATGTATGGAACTGTTGCAACTAATTAATGCTATTGTGCCCTAGTTTATTGAATATCATTGAAAAAAGCTATTTTGGTTGGTAATTGCATATGTTACTCATTGCATGGCAATAGATGAATGTTCCTAGTGGATGAATTTTATTTTCTTCCATGAAAATCCATAAATCTTGGGTGGGTAAATGTTAAAGATTGGTTGCTAAGGCATCCATCTTCAGTCTCCTTGAAGACAGTTTTGGCAAATTTTGAATCATCTTAGACTCCATCGCCCAAGGATAAGGCACTGATCCGAGAGGTTTGATAATCATTCCTCCTTTCTCCCATTCTTTCCTCGCCTCCAAAATTTCAGCCCCTCTTTCCTTGGACATATCTCTAGGGCATCCAGCAAAATTCTTTAGAGGAGGAATTTTCAAAATTCGTTTGGATAGGACTCTTCCTTTGTCAAATTTTGGTGCAATTCCCACAGTGAATTCTCCATAAATTTGTGTGCCCTAGAAGGGAAACCAAGTTGGTTTTCCTTGAAAAAGGTGGCTTTCTTAAGGGTCATATGAGCTTGGTATTCAGTGCAATAAATCTTAAGAGACCTTCTCCCCCCTCTTACCTTGACCTAGTGAAAACCTTGGAGGAATTTCTTCCCACATTTATCCCAACCCTAGGTCTAGCGTAAGCCTTTACTAGGTCTCTCAGGAAGAGCCAAAGGCTTATTTAAGGTGTCACATCATCTTGCAAAACTTCTTGAGAGGTCCTATCTCTCTTCGGGGGTCTTGACTCTAGGCATATATATTATCATTGCAAATTTCAAACCCTAGGCCTTGACCTCCATCCTAGGTCTTTCTTGGAGAACCCACAAGCTTACTTGAAGAATTGAACCTTATATTGTGTCTCTCCTTGAATGGGCCTTGGCAATCACTTCATACCTTGTCATTGACATTAGCATTACAAGTGATTTCCTTCATATTGGGGCTCCTTCCATCGGTGAAAGTCCGTAAAGAGCAGTTGACTAAGGTGATAGTTAATCTTTGTCCCATTGTTGTCACTTAGTCTAGTAGTTGTCCCATAGGTTCCCCTCCTAGGGCCCTGCTAGATTGTGTGGCAACAGGAATGAAAGACTATACAAAAGAGTAAAATCTATGAGAACTAGAAGTCAAAGCTTAACATAGCAATCAAACCCAATTCATTAGAATTAAGAAGTGATGAGGAATTCTGAAAAGGTCAAAATTTCAAAGTATAAATACCCCCGAGAACAAGGAAGAAGGATTGATGTTGAATGTCGATGAAGAGGTAATACAAACCAAATAAATAATAATATGAGAAGTTTATATAAGAACATAAGAAGCTGACACGAAGATAATGCACAATCCTATGAGTGTTGACTAAAGTTTAAGAGGTTTCGCAATGAAAGAGGGGAGAAACAATGATAAAGAAGGAATTCATACTAAGCAAAAGAAGAATAGTCAATCACCTCATTCCTCGAACTTTAATTCTACATCCAGTGGGCACAAACAAAAAGAGATACTCTGGAAACAATTACAAAGAGAATTTATAAAAGCCAAAGCTCTTATTTTTTATGGAGAACTAGAGATGGTAGCTAGGAATAAGAAAATATTTCCAACTTTGCAATTATTCCAGCAATATGAAGGCCGGGATTGCATTGTATGACTCGATAGGAAAGCCATCCTTGCAGTGGAAACTCCACAAGAAAATGAAGAAGATCAAGGAAAACAAGTTGAGTTGGAAGATATTCCAACAATACTTTGGGTAAAAAAATTTGATGGAGCATGCTCATGAACTTCAGATGGGCCCATGCTTCAACTTAAATATAATATTGTATTTGGAAGTATCAAAATTATATTTATTTGAAAATAAAGAGATTGCATTAAAGTGGCACTGGTAATTAATTTGTTGACGTAAACCCAGGGCCAAGTTGACAAGGTAAAGATTGATCCCTACTGCCTCTAAGAGTTTGTTGGAATAATGGAGAGGAACTCCGTCTATAATGAGCCAAACCCCAGTAGACACTTTTTTGGCATGATCTCCAACTCCGTCTTAGCATTCTACATCATGTTTTGGCCAGCCAAGTAGTCATTCAGCAAGCAGAGCTGTCAAACAGTGGAGGGATTTAAGAATATGTTCACCATGTGACCACTACTAAGAAACCCTCAGACCTCCTTGCAGAGGGCAGAGTCCCCCACATCTTGTTGACAATTTCCCAAGGGGATCAAGCTCAAGAAGCTGTTGATGATTAGGACCTCCAATTTTCACAGAAATATCTCTATAAACGCATTGGCTCTCATAGCAAAAATAATGACAAGACAGCCCTTTCTAAATTTCATTATAATGGTAGCTTTGGGCACATCAACTAGAAAGGATCTATTGCTTAATTACTAGATGTTTTATAATGATGGATTGATTGGGCTCATGCTTTGAGGCTTTTAAATTCAAACAATATGGTATTCATGTAATATATTAGTTTGAAGGCCAGTGGCAGATTTTGATTGATTATGGATATGTAGTGAGGAGCTAGGATTCGAGGATTTTGTAGTGTCCCCAGCTCGTGGTGGAGGTCTATCTGTAAAATGCTCTGTAATTTACTGTATAGTTTATGAAATTTAAGGAACACTCAACAAATTTCCTCATTGTGATTGTTTCAGTCAATTTGAATCTCCTTGTCTCATTGTGCCAAGTCCCCTTTTTCCAACATATGCATCAGTGTACAGTGGCCTTAAGAAACCACTAAATCATGGTTGTGCAATATAGCTGTGATTAGGAATTGCTAATTGTGTTCAAAGGAGAAGGGTTTGCTGAGTGGTGAGTTGGAGCAAGGGCTGCCATAATTCGAGAAAATATTTAAGATAAATTTACTTATCTCTTCACGAGCATACTCTCACCTTCAGACATTTTGTTAAAGGATCACAACTGCGATGGACCAACTTAAAATCAATTAAACTGGCATTCAGAGTTTTGTACTGTAAATACTTTTAGAAAAACATAAATTGAACAGATATTCCATCAAAAGTGTCTTCTTTCACTATCAAGCTTTTGTCGGTTTTATGAAGGAAAAATGTTCTGAATTTTAACTTAATTAACAATTACCAGCATTTCATTTTAGCCAGCATAATCAATTCGTCTGGACTACAGAATGTAGCGCTCTCTTGCTTCACATTTACAGGTTTTCTCATGTATTCCTAGTTCATAAAAGCGTGTCATCTCGGAACTAATGGGAATATATGAATGGTTGCTTTGCAAAGCAAAATTACCAAGGCAATAATGTTTTTAACAGCAGTTTGTTAAATTCTATTTGTTCAGAGAAAATTTAGGCACCAACATTAAACACACGTCAAGTACCTCCCAACTAACTTCCGCGCTCCTATTTTAACTATCTTCCCAAAGAGAGTTCATCTCAGTACATCTGTTATAACATCTTTGAAAAGTGGCCCTAACAATATCATAGACATTTCGGATTTCTTTAACTCGGAATAGCATGCAATAGCTGTTATCTGCCGTCGTGAAGCGGCCTTTGTTCCAAAATATCACCGGGTATAAAGAGACATTGACTGAGGGAAATTACTCTGCAACCATAGCAACTATAAAACATTTCGGAAGGTACATTACGTGGGTGCAAACATTAATTGAATTTTTTTAAAGCTAGTAGTATCTCTTATACCCTGGATAGTATATTTTTAACAGAATACAGAGCAAGGCTGGGTTGAAGTTGTTCATTCAAATTGCTTTATTTTCCATTGCTAGAGAGAATATTAACCCTACCTATAGAAAAACGCATAGGATGTGAAAGGAAACGTAACATCTAGGGAATTGCGTTAAAGGCGAAGAAATACCAACAGTCTGCTCTGTCATAAAATGTAAATAAACGAAACCTGACAAAGATTAGAATGATAAATTTGTAAGGAGAAACTAAAATCCACTTAAAATTCTTCGAACACTAGCGTGGTCCATATAATTAATTTGTACCTGACAGACGCAAAAAAGATATAATGTTCTCTGTGAATCCGACCACTAACAATGGGATGACAGCTCTTCAGCATCACTGAATTATGCATTCTGCCTTCCGTCCCTAACATTCAAACCCCCAATTCTGGAGATGGAGATGAGTTTGTCTGTGACAACGCACGTGCAGAGAATTCTTCTCCTATTTTTGCATTGCAGGAGGAAGAATGCAAAGAGACAATTATTCCCTAGTACAAAACATGTTAATCATAGGGGAGAGATTTGGGACTAGTTATTGATATAGCACTTGCCCCACTAAACTATCAGTGATTGATACTTTTGAAACCAAAATTTAAATAGAAATAAATAACATTATGTATAAATAAGTATTAATTTATGTCCAAAAATCACCCATACATTCACTGGGCCCACAACTATCCATAAATAGTGTTTTACTACTTAATATAGCAAAACATATTGACCCAAGTAGAAAACAACTAAAGCCATAAAGGCTTCCACATTGGTCTATTCCAGAAGTACAAAACAGCATTCACTTCAACCCCCACTCATCAGAACTGCAACTTTGCATCCCAAATAAATATGCCTCACTGCACATAACAAAAGGGAATGTATGTCAACCATCACCGCTGTGTTGTTCAACAACTAAACACCCTATGTTCAATAAATGACACCCAACCCAATAACATTTAAACCCAGTTTGTTCAATAAATGACACCCAGACCCAATAACTGCAATAAATGACACCCAACTCACTCTATTTCTCATTAAAACAGATCAAAGCACATGGATCAACAAATAACCAATTCCCAACCATTAGATCACATCAAATTAAATCCATACCACACATTCAAAATGAAGCCATTGCAATCCATGTACATCCATGTCCACCAATTAAATTCAAGTCCCCAAAACTATAAAAGAAGTCTACCCATTGTTGAAGTTGCATTTTATGCTTTCAAACTATTCAGCAAACTTGAAGACAACATCACAAAATAGTGGCCAATATATCCAAGTTAGTTATATGAATTACAACTCATTCTTCTTACAATTCTATTTTCATTGTTTTCATTTATCAAATTTCTTACATGGTCTGTCTGGTCATAACTGCTAGAAGGATACCTGGATGGTTTCACAAACAGCCATTGAAAGTCGTTGTTCTTACAGTTCTGTCCATAGGGTTACAGTTAACCTTTTTTATACAGTTACAGTTAACCTTTTTTATACAGAGTTTATGTATGTGTTCTAGCTTATTATGGCGACACTTATTCGATCATCAGCTTAATAGTGATTACAGCTTACATATCACAGAGGTTACGTATGTCGTGTTAGTACTATAGTCACAGCTTGTTTAGCTTACAGGAATTGAACCTATTGAATACAGTCGTATCCATCTAATCAACCAACTTGGTCATAGCTCTGATTACATCTTATGCTTAAGACGTGTTGTTTTTTGTATGTTGAATATGGATATGCTTACCTTATGAACTATGATGAAACAATACAAGCTCTGATCATAGCCTAGGCTAAGTAACTGTTTAGTGATACTAATGAAGCTTGCGACTAGTGATAAGGAACATGTATTACTAAGGGTCTGTGTTTCTTACATGTTATGATAGTGTTAATTAGGGATATACCTATACAGATTACTTATAAGTTAGAACAGGTATACTAGTATGATTACGGTCAGAGTACTGGGATTGATGAAACTCGTGTATCTTACTCAATCTGTGATCTAGTATGAAGCTAAGTTGTATAAGCTATATAACATAATACATTGAACAAAGGTATGTATCATATTCAATGGATCTCATTCATCTTATCACTAGTAAGCTCTATACACTAAAAAGCTCGTATTAGTATCTGAGCATGGTTTCAGTTCACCCTTATCTATGAGTGAGCTAGAGCAAAGCTCTGTATAATTACATATGTTATATGTATATTAAAGCTGAATCCAGTGTATTAGTGAGATAACCAACCTGTGATATAGGTACTTTATCATATCTATACATGTATTTCTTAGGTTAGTACTGATAGGTCAACCTTTAGATGATGTTACTTATAAAATATCTGTGCTATTACTTATGCCGAGTGTAATGAGAATGAGACAAGCAAGTGATTAGGTAAACAAGCATGGTTAGAAAGAGTCATGTGTAACTACTGTGTTCTAATTCCATAGCTTGTCATAAGCTTAGATAAGGTACAAAGGTGACAAGCTAATCAATATACAACATGATATCCCGGGGTTCTCACTCTTAGTCATTCCTATTATATAAATACCTTTTTTTCTTATTGGTATATAGAGTATCGTTCTCTCCATAATCAATACATATGGATAGACTGTAATCATTGTATACGCATATCCTAATGTAATACATAATCAATACATATGGATAGACTGTAATCACTGTATACGCATATCCTAATGTAATACATAATCAATACATATGGATAGACTGTAATCATTGTATACACATATCCTAATGTAATACGTATGGATAGACTGTAATCACTGTATACGCATATCCTAATGTAATACATATGGATAGACTGTAATCACTGTATACGCATATCCTAATGTAACAAGCTCTGTTTCCTCATTACTTTGATTTCCATGGTTCTACTTATGGCACTGATTCAACCATTAGTAATGATTACACTCTACTCTATAGGGTAAGTACATATTGAATAGACCTGCTTATTACCTGTATTCCCTAATCTTTAACAGATATAAGGAGAATGACGTAATTCATACATGTTTACATACCTCATTGGTTTAGCTGTATAAAGCTGTTGAAAATAAATGGAAAATGATATTTGAAACAACTATCATAGAATCTACTTGATCCACATAAAAGTTGCTAAATTGATGTATGGATTTACTTGGAATGACATTTGCAAAATTTTGACACTGCCCTATGAAAGTGAAACATTTACTCTCATTATGAAAACAGTCACATACATGTTGATAATTTCCTGTAATAGAGGAAAAGTATTTTTGCAGAAGTAATAAAGCATACTTTGACATATATTCTAATGTCTAAATGCAACATACATGTTGATAATTTCCTGTAATAGAGGAAAAGTATTTTTGCAGAAGTAATAAAGCATAATTTTGACATATATTCTAATGTCTAAATGCATGCAATAATTTTACAAGGTGTTGCATCTATGGCAAAAGGAAGTTACTCTGCTCGTACAAGGAGAAGTGGCAGGAGAGTGACAAGGGGTGCGCAGCTGCAATGCACATCGTCTAATGATGACAGGCCAGCTGATGTCAATGCTGGCAATGCACCAGGGAACATTGTTGAATATGACCATGTGACAGCTGTTGATGTTAACACACCATCAGCCAGAGAACCACCATCAACAACAGTCCAAAGGGCAAGCTCAACTAAAAAGATCAGTGCAATAAGAGGATGGACAAAAGAACAAATGTTAGTTGCAATTGACGACATAGAGTTTAATGGATACTCAGTTCGGGCATCTACAAAAAAAACATGGTATTCCTCCCTCATCAATACATTATTGGATAAATGGACTGACTCATACAGAACGTAGAGGGCCTCTTACAGTTATGACTGAGGAGGAGGAGGCCGAGGTGGTTGAGTGGTGTAAAGAGATGGCCCAACTGGGACATGGGCTAGAGTTGATACAACTCAAATCAGCAGTTGCTCAAATCTGTCAAGGGAGGCCAAACCCATTCAAAGATGGGTTTCCTGGTAAATCATGGTGGTTTGGGTTTAAAAAAAGGCATCCAGAACTTGTATTGCGTACTGTTGAGGGCCTTGACAGAGACAGAGCATTAAATTTGCGCCCTGCAGTTGTGCAAAAGTTCTATGACACACTTTTTAGTGCTTATGATAAACATTCTTATGGAGCAGACCATATATGGAACTGTGATGAAATAGGTTTACAGGCAGGGAGGAATTGTGGCATGTGGGTAATTGCCCAGAGAGGGAGTCGAAATGTGCCAAAGATTTTGCCCAAGAGTAGGGAGTGGATAACTATTTTATGTTGTGTTAATGCAATTGGTACTTCAATCCCAGGATTTTATCTATTCAAAGGTAAAAATCAACTGAAAAACTATATACAGAACTGTGAACCAGGTGCATGCATGGCTGCACATCCCCATGCATGGATGACTAAAGAACTTTTTCAAAGTTGGCTTTTTCACTTTGCTGCATCGGTGCCAGGTGGCGTCTCGCCTAATAACAGACACGTTTTGATATTAGATGGCCATGGGAGCCACATGGATGTACAAACAATTTAGGCATCGACCTGTTGACAATGCCCACTCATACCACTCATAGGCTGCAACCCCTTGATGTTAGTGTGTTTGGCCCTTTCAAGAACTATTTCAGGTCGAAGCGTGCTGCGTGGATGGCAAAGAATCCAGGGGTTGAGGTGAAAAGGTTTGAGCTAGCAGAGCTTGCAAGTAAAGCTTTTAAAAGGGCTTTGACACCATCAAATATCAAGGCTGGCTTTAGGAGGACAGGAATCTGGCCACTGAATTATGATGCTCTTATGCATGACACTGGTTGTAGCCAAGCGTTTCATGTGGATGGTCAGGAAGAAGGGAATGTCCAAACAGGTGTTGAAGTGCAAGAAGTAGATGACCAAGATGATGTTGTTGCAGCTGGTAATATGATTTCCCTGTCTTAAGGACACTTATATGCTGAAGATGATGAAACTGTATGTGAAACACAATATAACAATGAACAAATTCCTAGTAACATGGAGATTGTTCCACCAACTCAAGAACATGAAATTCCTGTTGCTGATATTGCTAATGATATTGTTGAACATGCAGTTGACAATGACCAATTGACATTGCCAAGCCAATTAACCCCACCTTCATGGCTAGCAGAAACAATGATCAATATGAATGTACATAGTGTCTCAGCAACCAATGAAGAAAGCATGAACATGCCCTCACAACCAGCAGAATTGAACAGTGAAATTGTTCATTTTTTTGTGGACAATAGATCAATGGAAGAAGATGAAGGACATAATGAGGCATCAAATGAAGATAATGATATGGTTCAATCAGTTCCAACAGATACTGAAAGGGAAGTACCAAGCAATGACATGCAGGTGGGAGGGGTGGAGAAGACACTTAGACGATTCCTAAAGCTACCAGTAGAGAGAGTATCAATGAAAAAAAGCAAGGTGCACCGGGTAGTCTTCGTCTGGGCCGAAGCTCACAGTTACTCACCTCAGAGGACTATATAAACCTGTTAGTTGAGTCAGAAAAAAAGAAATTTGAAATGCAAGAATAAAAACAGAAAAAGAAGGATATAGTCAAGGAGAAGAAGGCAGCAAGGATTGTTGCAGCACAACGTCGAGCAGAAGAAAGGATTGAAAGAGATAAAGCAAGGCAAGTTAAGGACCAACAAAAGCAAATGGCAAGACAGGAAAAGGAAAAACGAAAGGCACAACAAATGCTTGAAAAAGAACAAGGGATGATCAACGATACAAGAATAGCTGATGAAACCAGGATTATTTTAAACTCATTAGACTCCATTGCAGATAATACACCATTATTCCAAGATCTCATAAACATTCAAGTGCCCCACTATCAAACTGAGGGTTTTCCCACTTGCCTTGTTCCTTCCAGAGCTGGTGTCAATTCTCTGTATGCTCATTACACACCTCCACTTAATGCAGGGGTCAGTAGTGCAAATGTGAGGTATGGGTACCCAGTACCTCCATGATTGGAAGCTGCAAATTGGAATCAATCATATGGCATCAATCAACCATTTCCTAATCAGCCCTTGACTGGTAGGCCAACCTACCTGGCTCAAGAAGGTAACTCGGGGAGTTTTGGCACTCAAGATTCTCAGGGCCATAAAGAATAGGGGTGTCATATGTTTTTGGTTCTAACCACATTATGATGTGGATTTTGGATGGATTGTATCTTTTTCTTGGCACAGAAACATTTTGGCTTACAACCTAGTAGTGATTTCTTGTGGCAACCTAACTGTGTGTTGATAAGAAATTTTCAATGGAATATGTCTTTCTGTAAAATATTAATTATGATAAAACTATTTCTATAAGTTATTCTGTGCGCACTGTACAAAGCTCTAAACTCACTTATGGCTCCAATAAGTGGACCGTTATCTAAAGGAACACCATTAAACTTATAAAAAATAAGTGCCATTGTAAATCTCTTCTAATGGGTCTGAATTCACTACACCACTATACTGTCCTGATTTAGATCGAACATATTTACCATATAAATTTTATTAGAAACAAAAACAGTTATAATGTGATGACAGTGCTGGGCAAGTCCACAATCACTTAACACTGAATAGAAGTCTACACTCACAATTAGAAACACCTCCTGCTCGCTTCTAATGTACAAACCATAAAAACACAAACGTTAACATGCAAGAATAACTCAGCGCGTTGCCACAAGAAGGCAATTAAGGAGTTGACAATATTAAAGTTGCAATAGCTATTGTTCAAATGCGTAGATTATCGTGCAGTTCTTCCTTGACTTTGTTTATGTTAGCAAAAGTTTCCTGGTCAGGTTATGATGCTAGAGCCAACCAAACCAGAGAAACAGTTCAAAAACTAAACTTGCTAAAATGTACAAAAGTAGTCATATCTACATGGAATGAAATCCCAAATTCAATGAAAAAAATACTATAGCAGGGACAATAAAAATGCAGCGTTTTTATCTATAAAGCAAACACAGTAACAAGGGGCTACTCTGACAGGCATGTCAAAGTGCCAAGCCAAGTCCACTCGAAATTTACATGAATTCTACAGAAAAAGATGATGGTGAGATTTTTCCAAAGGATGCCTTCGATCTCAACAAGTTATGCAAGTCAATTGAGAGCAGCGACAGAGAGTTTCGAGGGTTTGTTTGGGGTCATTGCTGCGATGTTCCATTTTCCCTTTGTCTTTCTGCTCGGGGACAGCTGTGGGGCGAAGCCCTCCGCCGAGGATGGCACGGGACGGTCGAGGGCACGAGACGGCCGAGGATAGCACGGGACGACAAAAGTAACAGCGAAAACAACAAAAATAACAGCGAAAACAACGAAATTTCCACAAAAACCCTAAACCTTCAACAACAAACAGCATTAAAATATCCAGAAACCCTAAACCCTCAAAAAAATCCTCAAAAAGAGCCATAAAATGCCATAAAAAGTTTACAAAATATCCAAATAGAGTTGCTTGTGTTGAAAAACACAGAGAAATTGCTGGTAGGATTAAAATCCTACCGGATACAGGCCATGGATGGTCACCGACCTCCCCCACCTTCCTCGGAGCTCGCCAGACCTTCTCCACACCTGCAACGACCTTTTCCACACCTGCAACGAGAAGAAAAAGCCATTAGGGAACAGAAAACCACCAAAAACACCAGCACAAAACAACAAATTCTTATTTTACCTCGAGCTCAGTAAAACTGCGACCGACTCCTCCCCAAACAACAAAATCGCTGAATAAGACCACCACTAGAGAAATGCTAAACAACCGGAATTCCATGCTAAACAACCGGCATTCCAGAACGACCAAGAAATCCAGGCGGAAAAGCATAAGAAAAGCAGAACCGATGTTCCAACCACAAACCCTGAAACTCCAGCGAACATTTGCACCAGCACCTGCATACCAGGCGAAGCGCGCAGGTACACAAACCCTGTCAACCGAACAAACACTTCGAACAACACACGAATAAACGACGAAGCGCGCAGGTTCTGGGGCCGTCTCGCGCCATCTTCGACGGGGGGCTTCGCCCAACAACCGGCCTTGAGCAGAAAGACAAAGGGAAAATGGAACATCGCAACAATGACCCCAAACAAACCTGTGAAATGGCGTGAACCCAAAGTTTTATGCAATGATATGATGGCCAACACATGGAGCTCCACGGTGGACAGGTGTCGTACCGGCTCCATGTGGTTTGACGCGTGGTTTTGTGACGTGGCGGGGAGGGCGCACATGTAATGGCGACCCTCCCCTAATGTTATGGTTTTACATTGCCGATAGGCTGCGACAGAATGACAAAATATGCAGTAGATTGTAATTTGTTTTCAAATAGATTTTATTTTTAATGAGTTGTTTTAGATAAAACATGTTTATTATGGTCTTATAATTTATTTATTTTTTAATATTATATTTCAATTTAGTTTTGGGGAAGCAGTTTACTTAGTAATGGTTTTGAAAATGAATGTTTTTTTGTGGTTCTTAACTTGAAGGTCTACTTACTGACCAAATAAGCAAGGCTTAACCCCAAGTGCCTCGAGGAGATTTGTCCCGTAACCTCCCAACTAGCAAGGTACTTAGCAACAGGAACTCGACCAACTCAGCTAACCCTTGGGGCTCGTGAAAATGAATTGTTATGTAGTAGGAGTTTTGAAATTCAAATCCTCTTAATTTACCCAATGACATACAAACCCTCATAAACATGGCATTGAAATTGTAGATCCCACAATGATCTATTGAATTGGCAATAACAAAATCACACTCCAATAAGAAAGTACCAAAAACTATGAAGATGAAAACCAGGAAACCTCAATGAACTTCGTTGATCTCTGAAGTAAAAGACATTGCAGAGGCACAAGAAAAGAAAGCACTAACAACAACTGGATGTGAAAGGAAACATAACATCATAGGGAATTGTATTAAAGGCGAAGAAATAGCAACAGTCTGCTCTGTCATAAAATTTAAATAAATGAAAACTGACAAAGATTAGAATGATAAAAATCCACTTTAAATTCTTCGAACAACAACGTGGTCCATATAATTAATTTGTACCTAACATGCGAAGAAAATATATAATGTTCTATGTGAATCTGAGCACTAACAATGGGATGACAGCTCTTCAGCATCACTAAATTATGCATTCTGCCTCCCATCCCTAACATTCAAACCGCCAATTTTGGAGATGGAGATGAGTTTGTCTATGACACTAGAACTGGAGAAGAACACAACGCACATGTAGAGAATTCTTCTTATATTTTTGCACCGCAGGAGGAAGAAGGCAAAAAGACAGATTATTTTGTATTACAAAACATGTTAATCATAATGTTATGGTTTTACATTGCCAATACATCGCAGCAAAATGACAAATTATGTAGTATATTGTATTTTCTTTCAAATAGATTTTATTTTTAGTTAGTGGTTTCAAATAAAACATTTTTATTATGATCTTTTAAAAACTTAAAATACATATATTTGTATTAAATTAATTTTTTTATTAATTTTAAAATAATATTTTATTTTTTAAAATTTTATATTTCAATTTAGTTTTGGGGGGTAGCAGTTTAATTGGAAATGGTTGTGAAAATGAAGTGTTATCTAGAAGGAGTTTTGAAATTCAAATCCCCTTAATTTACTCAATGAGGTACAAACCCTTGTAAGTAATGAAAAGGAGAAAATTCTATAGAAAAAACTCTTATCCAAAAGAAACAAAGATGGGAGTGCTTGGATAAACATGGCACTAAAACTGTAGATCCCACAATGATCTACTGAATTAGCAAGAACAAAAGCACACTCCAATTAGAAAGTACCAAAAACTGTGAAGATGAGAACCAATAAACCTCAATGAACGTTGTTGGCCTATGAAGTAAAAGACGTTGCAGAGGCACAAGAAAAGAAAACACTAACAACTACTTCATAAATCTTTCAGATAAGTCTTGTTAAAGAACCAGAAAAAAGGCTATAAATAGAAGCAATCACCATTAACCAACCATTGAACAATGAGGTCTAGAGACACTTACTGCAAAAGATGATCAAAACACAATACTACCACTCCTAAAAAAAATTGAAAATTATCACATTAACACAAATAAGGAAATACTATCAATAGGATATCAAGACAACACAATCTAGTCGATCAACAAAACATGCTCTACTCATCATCAAACTTCCTCGCCTCCCCTTAAACATAACTAAAGGAGCAATAACAATCAACAATAGACAAGAGGAATGTTGTTTGACTGCGCAACTAATAACACATGACGATATGAAGTTTATAAACATTGATTCAAATGATTCCATGACCATCGATCAATGTAACCATAATCAATCCTGATAGTTAGAATTTCTCCATTGTTTATCCTTTCACGTTCATGTCTTTGTAATGAACTAAATGCATACCTACAAGGTTTTTGATTCCTAGGTAAAGACCTCTCTTTCATACGAGGATGTTGATGTGGCTCAAATTTTTGTTTTGCAGGCTCAAATTGCTAGTCTAATGTAGCAACATTATCATCTACAATGACTATATCATCCATCTCATCAATTTGCACAACACAGTCAGTAGCAGAATGGTCCTCATGTAGAAATTAACGCATAGATTCAAAACTGCTCATGAAAATTACTAAATCACAAGACTTGAAGCTACTCTACTAATCTACGAAAGTTAATTCACCATCTAAAATAAGAATCATTGACATGCAAAAGGAAACATCACACATGCACAGAGATTTATATAGGGGAAACCAATTGCTCAAAACCCCTTACTATCTGTATTGCATTAATCAAAGAAGAGAGAAGAAATACAATGCTTGCTCAAGCCTGAGCACACCCTGCACTAGTATAATTTGTCCCTCTGCCTGACTAACTGAACCTGAGCCAACACTTAGCCAATTTCAAGCCTTCCCAAGCTCCTATTTCCTTGTGTTGATCCTCTAGGAATTAGGCCCCTCTTAATTAGGAAATTCCCTCATCTAGATTGCACAATTCTTCTAGGTCCTTCCTCTGATTGCATGCACCATATGTACACATTGGAATATGCTACAACTGATAGTACACTGCCTTGGAATCTCCATCTCAACTGAGTAACTCAAATTTTTTGCATGCATGAGCTAATTTAGGTTGATTGATTAGTTATCTAGATGATCACTGAGTGTGGTTGAAGTTACACTTTCACAACTTGAACTTCCACTAGTTCCTCCAACAATTAGAACTAGTTTAACTGGCCATAACTCAACCTAGGTTCCTAAAATTTAGGAACCCACTGCACACAACTAAACTTCATGTCCCTAACTCGAATTAACTTATTAGACTCCTATTTTATAGGAATCATCTCAAATAAACTAAACTTCAACTCATTAACTCGAATTGACTGTTCTTAATTGAGTGACAAGTGCTATGTCACCTCAGTTAACTCCTCTAAGTTGTTTGTTGATGTGGAAAATCAAATTTTCTCAATTTTAATTAAGGCAAACAAAATTGAGACTCTCGTTGCATTTTCAACACTCCCTCTCAGCAAGAAATGGATTATCAACCACCTATTTGCGGATAGATAACAATGTAAACATATAGATTCGCGCATCAATATAGCATTAAATCATAAACCCATTATTCAACATCACATAATCGCATTCATTCATAACAAAAGTAAATATATCAAAACACAGATAATTCCATAATAATCTTCTTTATTAATGCTTTAGATCTTCTTACAGACTCTAACTACCCTACGCACTCCGCTGCAGGGGTTTGCGCACTCAGCTGTGGACTTCTACCATAGGCCTCTACGCACACAACTGCAGAGCCTCTCTTCTACTCTAAGACTCTTCACTCTTTTCGCTGATGACCCATTACATTCATCATCTATTACTCCAAATCTGCCTTAGACTCTTCTAAGACTCTCATTTTTATGCAACCCCATGGTCCGTAGGTCTTCTAAAGCTGACACAACATACATAACAAAAGGGTGGAAACCCTTTATGACACTTTACATCTTCGCGCTCTGCAACCACAAAATGCAGAGATTTTGCACACTACAAACAAAAACCTGGGCTTTTAACCCAAAAATCGACCCTAGGGGCTATCCTAAACCTGTGGAATGTGCTGCATGTAACATCTCTCACTTTTATTGTTTCAACTGCAACATCTGCAACTGAGAAGCATCCAAAAAAACAAACTGAATCAACTATGTCTACAACTATCTACTGGGAAAATTGTGTTGTTGTTGACTCTGCTACTGAGCCTCCTGCTCTACTGTCAACACTCCTTTTCACTTCTCAATATCTAACTGACACTGATCCTCCTGCTACTGAATATTATGGGCCCCCATAGCAAGGTAATGATCCATGAGGAGAATGCCTCAATGGACCCTGCCCAAATTTCTGTAACTCTTGGACTAAGGATCTACATCGCTCCACCTCACTCCTAGAGGTATGGATGCATTTGCTCACACTTCCCACTTGGCTCAAACTCTCTCCCTGCTGAAGGTCTCTACTTTAGTGGATGTCTCCACTTTGCCTCGTCTCTGCTTCTCCATTTGTAGTTGCTCCGCAACTTTCTGAGGCTGCATGTTGAGAGGTCTAACATGCTCCCTCTCAACCACTACATCTCTAGTCTTTATCTTGCTCCTCAAGGCTTTGCATGCATCTTCTACCTCAAGTGCATATGGGTTCTTGACTCGAACCTCTATCTGCTTCACCTGTCTCGTCGCTATGTGTCTCAAGAATGTCTTTCCTTTGTTGAAGATCACATTGTAACCACAATCTTCCAAAATTGCAACAAAGACAATATTCTTCTTTAGACCCGGAACAAACATCACATCCTTGAGCCTGAGAAGGGAGCCCGACTCCCTCTGAAAGGTGACAGTACAATCTTAGTTGCACTGTGCCTTCTGTCTTCTCCAAACTCAATGTTCATCTGGAGATATTTCTCCTCCAAGTCACTGAAAAAATCTTTATTCCCTGTCATATGGAACGAGGCACCACTGTCCAAGTACCACATGCTCCCCATCACTATGCTCGCCATGCATGCGATGAGAGTGAATTCAAGCTCGAACTGTGAAGCCAAAGCTTCACCTACTGCTGCTATTGCAGGCTCCTTCTTGCTTGCCTTCTTGTGTGGACACTTTGTGGCATAGTGCCTGAATTCATGACAGTGAAAGCACTTGATTTTGGATAAGTCTTTCTTCTTTCCCTCTTGGATGGAATTAGCCTCACCTTGGGACTTCTTCCCCTTGGCCTTCCTTCCTTTGTTGACTAATGCAAATTCCTCTTCCTCTTCTTTGGATGAGGTCCCATCTCTAGTATTCTACCTTATTTCCTCCTGTACCAAGTCAGACCATAGGCGTTCCCTATTTGGTAGTTTTCCTCTCCCATTCACCGAATCTTGGTAGCTTTGCCAGCTCTTAAGAAGGCCTAGAAGGGCTAGGCTTACCAAATCATCTTTTGTTATAGTAATACCAACTTGACCAAGTTCATCGCATCATTGTGTGAACTTGCTCAAGTATTGTGGAATGGTCTCATTCCTCTGCATCTTGATATTTTAAAGCTTGTCTTTGAGTGCCAACTTCCTGTGGTCACTACTATTCTGGAAAAAATATGTCAGTGCTTGCAACATTACATATGGAGTCTCTTTCCCATGGAGATTTAATACAATATGGTCTCATACTCCATCCAATATGATCCTCCTCGCCTTGGCTACACACTTCTTCTATTCCGCTAGATCCTTAGCATCAAATGCTGTTGGTTTTAGAATATCATTATCCATGAATTCCTTCAACCCATTATCCTCTAGTACTGCCTCCATGTTGTCCTTCCATGAAACATAATTCAAGCTTCCCTCAAGGGCATACTTGAGCCTTAGTCCATTGAAATCCATCTTCTCAGTTCTGAAGAAAACCTGCAACACTAATTTGCAAATTCAAACCTCCTGCAATGATAACTTCAAAATCTCTACTCTACAATGGCTCCAACTTTGATACCATGTAGAAATTAATGTGTAGATTCAAAACTGATCCTGAAAATTACTAAATCACAAGACTTGAACTTGCTCTACTGATCTGTGGAAGTTAATTCACCATCTAAAAAAAGAATCATTGACATGCAAAAAGAAACATCACACATACACAAAGATTTATCTAGGGGAAAGTAACTCCTCAAACCCCCTTACTATCTTTATTACATTAATCAAAGAATAGAGAAGAAATACAATGTGTGCTCAAGCCTGAGCACACCCTACACTAGTATAGTCTATCCCTCTACCTAACTTACTGAACTTGGCCCAACACTTAGACAATTTCAAGCATTCCCAAGTTCCTATTTCCTTTCATTGTTCCTCTGGGAATAGGCCCCTATTAATTAGGAAATTCCCTCATCTGGATTGCGCAATTCTTCTAGGGCCTTCCTTTGACTGCATGCACCATCTATACACATTAGAATGTGCTGCAACTGATAATACATTGCCTTGGAATCTCCATCTCTACTGGGTAACTCGAATTCTCTACATGCATGAGCTAATTTAGGTTGATTGATTAGTTATATGGATGATCACTGAGTGTGGTTGAAGTTCCACTTCCACAACTTGACCTTCCACAATTTCCTCCAACAATTAGAACTAGTTTAATTGACCATAACTTAGCCTAGGCTCCTAAAATTTAGGAACCCATTGCACACAACTGAACTTCATGTCCCTAACTCGAATTAACTGAGCTAGACTCCTATTTTTTAGGAATCAACTCAAGTAAACTGAACTTCAACTCATTAACTCAAATTTACTATTCTTAACTAAGTGACAAGTGCTATGTCACCTCAGTTAACTCCTCCAAGTTGTTTGTTGATGTGGAAATTCAAATTTTCTCAATTTTGATTAAGGCAAAAATCAAAATTGAGACTTTCTTGCTGCATTTTTCAACACTTCCAACAATGCAATTTCAACTGGACTTGCAAGAAATGACACCTTCCCAAAATCAATAGAATCATATGTAGGTAGTAAAACGGTAGCTATAACATATCTAAGAGCTAGTTTAGATGTCTACACTTCAACCAAATAGGAACAAAAATGCCTTGACCATTTTTTCCAAGTCCTCCTCCAATATATCCCACTTTGCTCAGTTTTCAAGAGCCAATATCAGTAGTGTGTTTTTCAAATCTAGGTGACAAAAAGCTTGTGATGAGTCACAATCATAAACATCAAGCTTCTAACGAACAACAAGGCTACAATCAATATCATGAAGGGTGAAAGAAGATGAACTTGACAATTCAACAATGATGGTCTTATTCTCAACATTTTATAGTGGATTGACTTCCAATTCAAGGTTATATTTGCACTCCTACAATCCTTGAATAATCTCATTCTTTTCAGTCAACTATAACGATAATGCATCACAATCCTCTCTTACAATCTAATATTGAGAAAGTAGTATGTTGTTATCTTCTTGAAGAGGGGCAATGTCTTCATGAAGCATTTCGATGGGGGATTTTAAATAACCAACCTCTCCATTCTACTGGACATTTTTCTCCTCTAGCCTATATTTCATTCTTGAAGACAACATTTTCTAAGTGAGAGAGATTCTCAAATTCCTCCTCAAATCACCATGAATATAAGCCTTAATATGAAGATCATTTGTAAGATTGTGAACAAATATCCCCATTTGTGTCCCTAAAATATCAACCTTGTTGACTTTCTTAGCCACAATGGTCTAGAACCGATTCTTGAAATGTTTATGCTAGGTGATTTTCATTTTTCCTTGGATTGCAAATTCATCAATTAGCAAATGGATTTTTTATCTCTCAAACTAAACATTTTAAATATTGAGAAAATTTGTCATGGAGAACCGCACATCTGTGAGCACACCCATCATAATAGGATGTAAACTCAACCGAGATGTTGAATCTCCAAAGGTAAATCGGACAACGTACAACTCCATGATTGGTAGTTTACTTTATCCAATATCCTCAATACTAGATATTACGCAAGAGGTAGGAGTATTGGGCATATTTCAGTCAAATCTAAAGGAGATTCATGTGAATGCAATAAAGAGAATTTCAGATCCTTGAAAGGAACCATATATTTTGGTTTGTGGTATCAAAGAGGCACATATTTCACTCTCAAGGTTTATACATATGTAGATTGGACTTGAGTGTTGATGAAAGAAAAAACATTGTCGTATAAGTAGTTGTTTAGTCTTTTGGCTCAGCAAGAAATAAACTTCAATTTCCCTATCCATAGCTGAAGCAGGGTATATTGCAGCAACATCATGTTGCACTTAGGTTTTATGGATGAGGGAAAATCTCAAGGATCTTCGGGGAGATTGTGATCAACCTATTCCCATTATTGGTGATAACACTAATGCTATTAAAATCTCTAAAAAGCATGTTATGCACTCAAAGACCAAGCATATTCCCATCAGATACCACTTTCTCATAGAACAGGGTGCATACTAGACTGTTAAATTTAAATACATTGTAAGAAAGGAGAAAGTTGCAGACATATTCACCAAACCTCTCTCCAAAGAGCCTTTTGAATATCTTAGATAGAGGTTGGGAGAAATATCTCCTTCAGAAGGGGGAGCAACCCACTAATTATGCATGCCTAGTTCTTTGGTTTTGAGACAATAGGTGTTGTTGATAAGGGATGTCATTTGCACAAGAGCATGCTCAATCATTTTCCATTGATGTCAAAGGGGGAGAATTAAGCAGATGTAGTGAGAGCTAGGCTAATTAAGCAGACATGAGAAGAGCCAGTAGATAGGGGGAGTTCTTAGGTGCGGTACATCAACGACTAGACTATGTTTAATGTTGTCGTCAATGACGAAAGGGGAGATTGTTGAACAATGCGTTATCATTGATGTCAAAGTTAAGGAGCATGATGCACAATATGTTTCCATTAATGTTATGTGAATGCTCACTCAAGATCAAGCAACAAAAGACCAAGCAGGAAAGCAAGGTGTAAAGGAGGAAATACGGAAAACCCCAAATTTCAAATGAAAGGGGCAAACCTCAAATTTAGTGGAAACCCTGAATTTGCTAAAGTTCAAGCAACTTTAAAAAAGTGGATTTGAAAGGGCACTGAGATCGATGGCCACGATGCATTGCATAACCCCTCAAATGTGTAGAAGTTAATGAACACATGACATATCTGAGTATTTGCACGCATATCATTTTTGAGTATCCAGGTATCCAATCAAATAACAAAGTAGCCATTTTTCAAATGACCCAGATTCCATAGTCTTGTCCTGGATAATAGGTGTACAAGAGGTTCCTAGTCAACACACAATTGGTAGAATAACAGAAGGAAATTGGTAGTGACATGGATGAAAGTTGGCATAATTAATGATGTGGCAACGTGTGGCACTCAGTTTTGGACTTTTTTTTATGGTGAACTAGACATTTTGTGGATGACATAATGTAGCAACAAATCATGACATGTGGCAGTAAGGTGACATGGCATATGATGCAACATTCTTCAGGTTTAGTATCCAGATATCTAAACATCCATTCATATAATAACAAAACTCCTTCAAATGTCTTGAACTTTGGATTGATCTTGAAAAAAGTAATATGGGTATCTGAGAATCCATGTAACTTTGAAGGGCATCTTCATTAAAAGACTTGGATTCCATATTTATCAGACCAATTTGTTTAGACCATGGTCACAACACGTTGTTGTGGATGCTTAGTGGTTTAGCTCCTGGAGCTAACTTGTCATGAAAAACCAATGATTGGGTAATATGTGTATAATTTGAGTAATCCATGTAATCTAATTTTACACACAAAGCAAATAAAATATGGGTAATATGGATATTACACAACAAATCTGGGTCATCCTGATATCTAACCCTTTTTGGTGTTTTTGATTTGGGCTGCCAATGTTTGTTAACCTTGAGGTTTAAGGCCATGCTTTTGGGGTGCTCATGATTTTAGCCCCAGGAGGGCTTCAAGCAATTCTATTAGTCTTGATCAAGCTATATTCATCATTTGTTGACCCTGATCAAGCCATTACCTATAAATAACACAATCTAGAAGTTGTAAGCATGAACATTGTAAGTCATATGGAGAACATCTAACACAGAGGAGAGAGTCGAGAAGTTTGAAGTCTGTTGGGTTGGGTATGAAGAAATCTAAAGATGAATTTTGAAGAAGACATGTAGCTTATGTAGGGAACCTATCCAAAACAGAGTGTTGAAGTGTGTAATGAATTTTGAGGTATGTAAAGAAGATTTAATCTTGTAATGTTGTCTGAATTGTGAAATAATGTTGTCTAAGTTGATCAAAATGAGGAAATTTTATGGTTAAGTAAAACTCCATTGTCCAAGGTGCACATAATAAGGTTGAGTGCTGAAGTGAAAAAAGTGTTGCAGCAAGTGAGAGGAGCAATGTTTTAGCTATGCAATAGATCAATCATGTAATTAACAAAGTGAAATTAAAGAGATATAAAGTGAAAAACAAAGAGTAGTGTGCATAGTTATGAAGATCAAAGCTAGTGTGTTGTGTAGAATTATGAAGAACATAAAATAATAGAACTTGAAATTATTTAAGATCACAAGTAAATTAGGGGATCAATGTCTCCTTCAGGTTGGTGCTTGTAAATCATAGGATTGGTGTATCCTTAAGGTTGGTTCCTATAAATTAAGAGATTGGTGTCTCCTTCAGGATGGTGCCTATAAATGAGGGGATTAATATCCCCTTCTTGTTGGTGCTAGTAAATTGATGTAACAGTGGGCTAGTTCCTACAAGGATATTTATATAAATAAGTAATGTGATTTTCTCCTGTAAGGGTTTCCATGTGCATCTGGTGTTCTCATGTGTTGCTAATGCAAATGATCTATTATGTTGTTTGAAATGTTTAAACTGATATAAGTTGGCCATTATATTGATTCACCACCCCCCCCCCCAAAAAAAAGAAAAAAAAAATTATATTCATATTTCCAACACTAGTAAATGATGGGACCTAGTATTGCATCAAGGATGTTGCAACTCCTAGGGCGACCAACTTTACTTTATTAACCCAGGGTTCGTATAAACTTGGAGGTGACAATGCCATATGCACAACAGATGTAACAATCTACTCTTGTCACTTCTCAACTGGGGCGATAGACCACTAGGGTTTTTCAAACCAGTATTCTATTGACTAGAAGGAGGCTGACTATTGATAGTGAATGTAAAGCTATCTTTGATGCAGAAAGTAAATGCTTGCCTATTTTAAGGAAATGAAAGTGTTGAATAGAAAGTGCTATGAAATGACATGAAATTACCTAGCTAAGAATTGACAAACGTTACTTTGCATAAGAGACCTAATTTAACCTTGCATTCTATCATCTAGCTATATGGACTAAGTAGACATGGAAATTATCCTAACATTTCTATGATTGATGTATGCATGCACTAGCTAAATATTGCAGAAAAGAGTCTTTTGGTTTTCAATTTAGAAATGTAAATTCTAAGCTAAACAAGTTGATCTTTTGCAGGGGAGGAAGGTATGGGAAAACTAGTCCAAAATGGCATTGAGGGTTATGGAGTTCAAGTTGAAGGCCTACCCTAGGCTCTGATAATCATTTCTACCCAAAACAGTCTAAAACGAGCTGCTACAGGGTTTCCTGTAGTTGCTACAACATTTCATGTAGTTACTACAGGATGCCCTGATTTATTATAGGAAACTTAGCTAAAAGTTGAATTTGAGAAACTGATTTATTGATGGCTAAAGGCTTAAATCTATGGAATGGAATGGTTTCTAATTTATAGCAAACTCAAGAAACCAAAATGACAATTGCAAGTGCTTCTAAGAAATCATCAACAATGATCTACTCAATAAGAAATCCTAAGCTATGTAATAACCAAAAGATAAATATGTTTTTAGGGTTGTGAGAGTGGGGCCCTCAAACCATGATCCCATGAGGGAGATGAGAATGAGGCCACTGTCACAAGATTTTCTGAAGCATTTTCTTTCACTACTGTAACACTGATCTACTTCTCCAAGTAATGGAAGCAAAACTAAGCAATCATTCAAAGACTTGTCAATTAAACAAGGCAGAGATAACTTCAGCAGCTTATCTATGATTCTAATATAAGAATACATGTATAAAAAGAGGAACCTTTATTGCTAGGGTTGGGCCCTAACCCAAGAGCTTCAGCCCTCTGAGTCAACTCAGTGCTGGATCAAAGAAACCCTTTTCATTATCATCAAAATGTCAAAAATAACATGAGAATAACAGTCACAATATCTTAGCTCGAAATTGCCTCTTGGCTACAATAAAAAGTTGAATCCTAATGAGGCCCTAGGCCTTCTTATTTATACAACTGAAGCTACCAACAACTTCCTTAAAATTAGGGAGGCTTGGCTCCCAAACTCGAGATTGACTTGTCTTCAACTATCACTGGCTTGGCTGCCAATGAACTCGGTGGGCTTGGCTGCTTGTAACTCCGAGCTGATGAGATCTGGTGGAGGAATCTTTGAGTGATTGAGGAGTTAAGGAGGGAGACCCAATCTCCTAAAATCCCTCTTGCTTGTCTACTTCGAGTTCCTGCACTTAAATTATCCCAAAACTGCTCCAAATCCTGCAATTAATGCACATTAGGCCACATGACATAACATCTCACCTTTACCTTTCTCACTAAGCAAAATATAATAAAATGTGTAAATAAATGTGAGAAACATTGATTTTAATAAGCTGGAGAGTCGAATTAAGGCCCATATAATTTACCTATTGATGAGCCTCATCATCACCCCCCTACTTAAAGTGTTTCTCATCCTCTGAGCAACTTAGTCTATGTCCATATCTTTTTGTTGACAGTGTTGGACCCGCCAACATTCACGGGATCACCCCGGTATGAAGTCCCAACCAGACCTCACACTGTTTGGTGTGGGAGTCCCATCTGGTATGATGGTTCGGTTGCCATTGTCTTAAGGATTTGCTTCAACTCTTGGTTGTCAGCACAGGAGAGTGGTTCGCTTCGTCTTCGAGAAGTGAGGTTTGTGTGCCTGGTGACTGTAAGTGTACTTGTGTCAATGGTTCTTTCGCTGCGAGGGGAAGAAGGTGAAGGTGAGTTCCAGGTTGAAAGGGATCAGTCCCAACTCGGCTAGGAACACACAACACAAAAGGACATACACAGCTTCTGGCGGAGAAGTCCACTCGGATGCAGCAGTCACAACATACAATGTAAGATAACATGTACAACACTCACGGAACAGTCTGAATGAGTGCATCTGTTATTATAGCAAGGTTTAGGTGAAAGGTTTGTCTGATTTTTAGCAGAGCATTCGACACGGACGAGACAAAATTAGCAACATATAAAACACATTTCCATTAATAGATTATGCATTACAACAAATGAAACGATTCAGATGTAGAACACGGGTTAAAGAAACATGCATTACAAGTGTTAAAGATCAATCTTACAACAGATACAATACATGTGTGAAAACGTGCTAGCTTGTTAACAAGCTTCTGAATTAAGCAAAAGTTCCAAGACACATCATTACACCATACATCACTAACCCCGTCAGTGGGGCATTGGAGCCACTACTTACTCCTCAAAGAAAAGATTACAAACTCTCTTGCCTATGTGGGAGGAGCTGAGGTGAAAAGCCTTTTACATGTACAAATGAGGGGGTATTTATAGACAAGGGTGAAACTGACCCTTATGGTTGTTTAACTACCCTCATGACCGTTTAACTTCCATGACTTTTCTACTTACATGACTCTTTGTTCAACAAGTGGGTCTCTTGGACTTCCACGTTACATCACATTGATTGACAACAAGCCCATAGTGGAGATGTGGGCGACATGACTCATGATGTGACTCGACATGACTTGACATGACAATGCTGGTACATTTGTGCTACTGTTGGAGTGCATGTTGAGCTACAGTGCTGTTGGGTGATGAATGTCTTCATGGTGTATCATAGCTTCACCTCCACATGGTGAAATGCGCAGAGCCTTCGATGGTTCTTGGTTCGCTTGATGAAGCTTTAGCATGTTGTTCCTTGCTTGCATGTTGGAAGGCTTGACAGGCTCATCTATTTGCGAAGGTGCATGTTCGTCCGCTTTGCATGCTTTGTTGGTTCATCCGTTGGTGAACCTGTCATTCTACATGTGCTCCCTTCGTTCATCCCAATTGTCATCTTGCCATGTTTGTTGGTGTACCTGTACCTGTAGTCACTCATGATGAGACGACATCAAATCCAAAACCTCCTAGTCTACCATGACACATGATCATTCGGATGCAGGTGAATGGGAGAGGCAGCAAGGCTGTGATGCGAGATGATGGCTCCAGGCACTGCTGATGAAAACTACGCAAGGGTCACTGAGTGATGGAGATGGGAAATCTGAGTCGACAGTGGCTGTCTGCGAGGTTTGGCTTGGCTGGGAGGCAAAATTGCGCAAATTTTCGGAGGAACAATCTGGGCTGCTGGAAGGAAAGGTAGGCATGCTCTGCGCATTTTTCAGAATGAATGGGCAGCGGGGCTGGATAGCCAGATTTGTGCAATGTTCCAAGGAACGGGTCGGGCTGCATGAAGGGTCAGCAGGGATTGCGCAGTTTTTCTGGGGAATTGCCTGGGAGTCTAGCAGCCAAAACCACGTAATTCCCAGAGGGAACTGCCAGTTGGCTGCTAGGGGTCATTGGTAGCCAAAACTGCGCAATTCCCAGAGGGAACTTCCAGTTGGTTGCTGGAGTCACTGGCAGCAAAAACTGTGGAATTCCTGAAGGGAATTAGCAGTCTGCTGCTAGGGGCTGCTAGCAAGGAAAACTACATTGAGGCCGGGAGGTGGGCCAGCTAGCCATATTTGCGCAATTTTTGAGTTGAGCTAACTGATGGGTAGCGGAAGGCCTGCTCATGAACACTGCGCAATTTTTGAGATGAACAGTTGGTCAACTGTCGGGATGGCTGACTCGGAAAACTGCATAGTTTTCAGAGGGAGACAGGGACGGGCACTTGGTGGATGTTCGACCTATCTGTGCAATTCCTTAGTCAGTTGAGCGGGTGAATTCATTAGCCTCTACAAATTTTTTTAGGGGATTTAGTCCCAAGGTGACAGTCGGGTCCAACTATCCTGGTGGCTAGCATGAGAGTTGATTGAATTGCTTGCGAGCAATGCAGCTTGAAAAGACTATGTGCTTCTGCATTGTTCTGCTTGACAGTAGATCGAGTTGATGGCAGGGTAATGGTATGATTGTTAGAGGGGAGTCAGGTCCTCAGAACCTTCAACAAAAATGGCTATGTGTGAACAATAGAAAGACGCATCGGTGATCACACAAACACACACTCGCATGACTTGACAACAAAATGACCAAACCATCCAAACACACATGTTCAACAAGACTGACCGACGATGTAAGTGACAAGCTCGACACTCATGATTGATTGTTCATTGATCGAGACGACGCTTGTGAAATAGTGGATGTGACTCCATGTGTGAGGGCGACAGATGCTTTCATAGCGAACACAACAAGCACATACGAAGCAAAGACTTTGAGCATCACCAGAACATGGTCGCAAGCACGACTTAGACATCAGCATGCAGAGACTTGATTGCAATGAACAAGCAAGGCGAATGTAAAGACTCACATGAGATCATAGAGTGAACCCGAGTGTGTGTAGTCATCAAGCAAAACTCTTCAAGGGAGGCTCCGAAATTGGTGCAGGCCAAAATTTTGGAGGGTGGTTGTAGCCGCTACAAAACTTAGCGACACACTGGTAGAACTCCAACTTCTCTGTTTTGGTTCATTTCTAGCACGTTGCCTTGGTCTTTCGGGGAGTATTGAATCACTGCGTGGGTTACTTTAGTTTCCCCACTTACCCCGTGGACATACGTGGTTCACCCTTTGCCAACTCAGTCAAACGCAATCAAAAGTTCATCTTAGATCTCAGTGTTTCGAGTCCAGGAAGGGTAGTTTAGCTCGCGAGTTTAATATTTTCAGAGTGTAAGTTTTCATCTATGGTGTTTCTCTGCTACCAGTAGGCCTGGATAGTACCCCAGCAGAGTCACATAGGAAGACACACATTGCTCCAATACCAGCGAGCCTGGTCAGTACCCTGGTGGGGTTGCATGCATCACTTCTCTGCACAGGAAGCCTTTCTTTTCTTTCGCCTTTGTATTTTTCAAGAGGACTGTGCATAGGCACTTATTTA
This sequence comes from Pinus tabuliformis, assembly GCA_031772625.1. Classification (NCBI taxonomy): domain Eukaryota; kingdom Viridiplantae; phylum Streptophyta; class Pinopsida; order Pinales; family Pinaceae; genus Pinus; species Pinus tabuliformis. The sequence goes on from CM062817.1 coordinate 242,876,788, forward strand.
TTTTTGGGGCAAAAGAGGGATCCCGACCTATTGAGAGCATAAGAGGTTGTTCCTTCAGAGAAGCATGTAAGACCTTTGACATAGGTTTGCTCGTTTAGATTTTCCCCTTCTCCATTTCTACTAGTTGGATGAGCTTGAACACACAGAGTAGAAGGCTGAGTATAAGCATGGGGCTTCCCAGTGTGGACATAGGTTCACGATTGGGCCAAAACTTCCCTTGCAGACGGTTCGTATTTTCCATCAAGACTTCATTGGTTGAATGTTACAACCAAGCATAGAGAAGACAAACACAAGACTAGCCAAGTGTTGCAGTGTCACAAGTTTCTTCCAATTTCAGCCACATACTCTATTCAAAAGCTAGTACATAGTAGTTGGCAACACTTATTTCCAGAAACAAAAATAGTAATATATCAAATAAACAAAATGAACGTGAACAAAAATAGTAAGCAGAATCAAACAAAGCAAAAGCAAAGATAATAAGCAAAACAAACCAAATGAAACAACAAGCAGCAAGCAGACTATGTACATGGCACGGGTGCGGCTCGACCTACTAAAAATAATGTTTGAGATCTTGGCCATTGGCAGGAAGGTTGTCAATCCTCTTGCCTAGTGATTGCAAATGATACGTGTGTGGGCCAAGCTTCTCATAGACTAGTGCAAGTCCACCGGGCTCCACTACCGGAACCTAGTGGCATTCTCGAAGACCTTCAAGTGAAGACAACACCGATGTTTCAGGTATTGTGTGCAACATGGGCTCAAATGATGGCACGAGGTAGGGTTTTATTTATTTATTTATTTCGGGAAGGGTTTAAGTTTTTGAAGTCAATGTGTAAGCAAATTTTCCTAGATTTTTTATGTGCAAGATTTAAATTAGAAAACCAAGTGTGATGACAGACTTTGCAATTAATCCAAACACTTAAAATGTTAGTCATTTTTTCAGTGAAAGGAGCGCAAACAACATGTATGTGTTACTTGTTCTTTGTTGCAATGGCTTGTATCCACCTTTACCTGGAATCTCATTTTGGATTGCTCGCGTGTAGTGTCTACTTAGGTCACCATTTACTCGTGTAGACCCATCCCGATACTGTTTAGTCAAGTGGTCAAAGATTTGTTGCTGTTGTGGTATGTAGCTTGTACCGAGATTAGCTATCTTCAGATCATGATAGCTTTCCAAGTTTCTCTATTCATTCATAGTGGGGGTCTCGTGGGTCCCGTTGTTTCTCGACCTTTGACAAAAAATCTGCAAACCATAGAGCTTGTTGAGGGAAACCCCACCCTCTGGAGTGAAGTTAGCCCTCGGCTAGAGTTTTTAGGGGTTTCTTGTGCTTAGCTTCATTAATTTTTATGTCCTTGAAAGCATCAACATTGTCCGCAAGGTACAATATCACTTTGAGTGCAGCCACATTGAGGCTGATGGTCCTTTGTAAGCTTAGCACGAGTGCTTCATACTTAGCAGCGTTGTTTGTGCACTCAAACTTCAAGCATCTTGAGATCATGCATTGTCTGTTGTTTTGGATGACTGAGATACACTCGATCCTTGAGCCATCATGTGTCTCTGATTCGTCAAAATCCATGGCCCACAACTTATCCATACATGGACCGTTTGGCATGCTAGTACTATTGCTACTATTGTTGCTACTACTACTGCCACTGTTGGTACAATGAGCTATACAAGTTTCATTACCATCAGTTGGGAAAGGAAGGAGTCCCAACTATGTGTCTGATGAGGTTGGAGCTGGCCGTGTAGGATAACACTCCAATGTTGTTTCCAGGAGGCAGTTGCCAAACATGAGTTCTACGAAGGCCAACGATTCATTCTCACCATTGAGGGGAGTGAAATTATGCTTCATGTACCTCTCGAAATCTACCCAGATTTGGTTGCATTTTTCCTTGTACAGAAGCCACATGTGAGACCAATCTGTAGCAAAATATCCGTCTAGCTTGCTGGACCAATCTCTGCTGAGTAGTAGATCGTATGCTTCTGGGATGTCTACAACCACTATGTTGATGCATTGGTGGACTTGACCGTCATGAGATAGTCGGATGATCATGTCTCATAGTTCACCAATGGCTGGTACTGATGTTCGATCAAGTTGGATGATTTGCATGGATGTTTCGCTCCATCATGCATTGATCTTTTTCGCAATGGAGAGCGGCATGACGTTGGCTGTCGTGCCGGAATCAACCAGACAGTTGTGAACATTGCAGTTGAAAATTTGAAAAGATAGCAGGAATGGGGGACAACCTTAGTGTTCTTCTTCCATCTAGAATGTATTGAGCATAGTGGAAAGTTATCCGGGAAGTGTGCTTGCTCCCTTTTTGGTAGAGGTTGCGTTGTCTATTGTTGTCTGTCCTAGTGCGCATAGCAGGATATCTCACTAACTATGGATCTTAGCCAACTCGAACAAACTGATGTTCGAGTTTTCTTTATGTCATCAACAATGTTGTAGTCTAGAGGTGGTAGAATTATCAAGGTGTTTGGGGTAGAATAGATGTTCATGTTGTTTGGCAGAGTGTTTTGCAGTTTGCTGCTCATGGAAGTACTCTTACCCGCTGCTGTCTTCCCGGACTTGTTTTGTGTTTTCTGCTTTGGGGCGGCTGGTGGATTAGCCTTCCTTATCAGTAGCCTGATCTTTTCTTGCACTTCTCCAAGTGTAGGGGGATCCCCTTTACTCCTAATATTGTGACGGTCATTTTGTCTTGGGGGATGCTTCTTGGTGTTTGTCTTTGACACTACTTGCAAGCACTGATATGCGTTCACCACATGCCTAGAACTTGATGCTTCAATAGGTGCAATACCTTCGTCATAATCTCTATCATCCGGCTGCTTTTGCATACCGCTCTTTGCATCAAGTGTATGACTGTATATTGAGTTTGCGACTCACTTCCAGTCCAAACAGAATTTGTCGGGGTGATGTTCTTCATGGAACGAACATAACTCAGGATCTGCACACTGATCGACATTGAACACAGAACTCTGTGCATTTTCTTGAGTGGACTAGTTGTTGCCTGATGAGTTGCTTCCCTATCTCTGTCTTGGCAGACAATTCCTTGCAAATGTGTCTGTTTTCCATTGTTTAAGCTTGGACACTTCAGTTGATAAGTTATTGATGAGGTGAGTGAGGGTTTCAATATCATTTGCTTCCTTGTCTCTACCCTTGTTCGCCATCTCTTGGGGCTTCCTTCTCGCGTCTTTCGAGTCCTTTGTTGGTTCATCATCCTTGATGAGTCCAATCACGTGCAGGTATTTCTCGACAACTTCCTTAATAAATCAATATCCTTGAGCTTTGACTGGTAAGGAAAGCCTTAGCTAAGAGTTTCAAAATAGCCTCTTCGCAATTTTCCAAGAGTGTTGGTTTCGCAGCTCGCTTGACGAATTGCGCAATGTTGGTCGGCAATGTGGACATGTAGTAATCAACAATGATGGAGTCATGAGTTTTGGTGTCCGCTATAATTTTTTTCAATATGCGTGTAAACCTCTCGTTGAAATATTTTACCTTTTCTTTTCCCTCCATATTCAGGCTACCCAATTCTTTTAGTAACATAGCCGGGGTCTTGTCATCAACAAAAATTTCAAGGAACATGCGTTTGAATGCACCCCAGTTTTGTATGGAGTTTGGTGGAAGGTTGTGATACCACGCAATTGCGCGACTATCCAAGGTACATGGGAACAATCTACATGCTACGCCTTCATGTCGTACCTCAAGGGTCTGCAGCTATAGGTAGAAGTTGTCCAAATGATCTTCTACCTTCATCATGCTGTCAGGGTTGAACTTGATGTTCATTCTCTCTGTTTGCTTCGGCATCTTGTGCAGAACAGCTGGGAGAGCCAATGGTCCCTGAGTCATCCATTCAAGATTTGGGTCAACCATCTCTTCTTCTTCATCCTCTTCCTCTCTTTCAGAGTCTAATGGTTCTGGCTCTGAGTCTGTTGGTTCGTCTCCACCTCCACCTCCTCCGCTGCCTTCCCCTCCGCCTCCTGTACCGGAGTCTGATCCCAAGATCACAAGAGTGTCTTGTTCGCCTTGCCAGAAGACTGGAGGTTCCTCTCTATCTTCAATAGCTTCTGCCAGAACTTCAAGTGTGGCAAGGACTGCTTCTTCCATCGATGACGCAACAACTCCCATGGGAGTGGCTTTTGACTTCTTTGACGTGTATGGAAGGTGTTGTATGCCCGGGATCAGTCTGACTGCTTTCGCGAACTAGCGAGTGATGGGACGGGAGGAGTGAAGGTGTTGATATGAAATATCGTGTTCAATTCTGGGAGGTGAGGAGTAACCAAATGCAGAGTCGCATGAGAGGGAGTGCGAGTTACTGCCTTGACCACATGATGGATGAGTGAGTGTGAGGGGAATTTCAGCCATGTACAATTGGTTTCCCTCCTTTTAGCACCAGAAATTTTGACGGTGTTGGACCCGCCAACATTTAGGGGATCACCCTAGTATGAAGTCCCAACTAGACCTCACACCATTTGGTGTGGGAGTCCTATCCGGTATGATGGCCCGATTGCCATTGTCTTAAGGATTTGCCTCAAATCTTGCTTGTCAGCATAGGAGAGTGGTTCGCTTTGTCTTCAAGAAGTGAGGTTCACTTGCCTTATGAGTGTAAGTGTACTTGTGTCAATGGTTCTTTCACTGTGAGAGGAAGAAGGTGAAGATGAGTTCTAGGTTGAAAGGGATTAGTCCCAACTTGGCTAGGAACACACAACACAAAAGGACATGCACAACTTCTGGCGGAGCAATCCACTCGGATGCGGCAGTCACAACATACAGGGTAAGATAACACGTACAACACTCACAGAATAGTCCAAGCGAGTGCATCGATTGTTACAACAAGGTTTAGGTGAAAGGTCTGTCTGATGTATGACAGAGAAGTCAACATAGACGGGACAATGTTAGCAACATATACAAAACATTTCCATTAATAGATTATGCATTACAACAAATGAAACAGTTCACATGTAGAACACAAGTTAAAACAACATGCATTACAAGTGTTAAAGGTCAGTCTTACAACAGATACAATACATGTGTGAAAACGTGCTGGCATGTTAACATGCTTCTGAATCAAGCGAAAGTTCCAAGACACATCGTTACACCATACATCACTAACCCCGTCAGCAGGGCATTAGAGCCACTACTTACTACTCAAAGAAAAGATTACAAACTCTCTTGGCTCTGTGGGAGGCGTTGAGGTGAAAAGCCCTTTACATGTACAAATGAGGGGGTATTTATAGCCAAGGGTGAAACTGACCCTTGTGGTTGTTCAACTACCCTCATGACCATTTGACTTCCAGAAATTTTCAACTTACATGACTCTTTGTTCAACAAGTGGGTCTCTTGAACTTCCACGTTACATCACATTGATTAACAACAAGCCCATAGTGGAGATGTGGGTGACATGACTCATGAATTGAAAACAACTTTGGAAGAAATCACATTGGTATATTTAGGCTGATGCATTTCGAACCAACCAGTGTGGATCATCATCAGGGCAAGATGAAAAATCAGATCTTACATGACATGACTCAACATGAATTGACATGACAATGCTGGTACATTTGTGCTGCTGCTCGAGTGCATGTCGAGCTACAGTGTTGTTAGGTGATGAATGTCTTCATGGTGTAGCATAGCTTCACCTCCGCATGGCGAAGCGCACAGAGTCTTCGATGGTGCTTGGTTCACTTGATGAAGCTTTAGCATGTTGTTCCTTGCTTGCATGCTGGAAGGCTTGATAGGCACATATGTTCGCGAAGGTGCATATTCGTCGCATTCGTCCGCTTCGCATGCTTCGTTCGTTCATCCATTGGTGAACCTGTCATTCTGCATGTCCTTCATTTTTTCATCCCATTCATCATCTTGCCATGTTTGTTGGTGTACCTGTACATGTAGTCACTCATGACAAGGCGACATCAAATCCAAAACCTCCTAGTATACCATGACACATGATCATTCAGATGCAGGTGACGAGGAGAGGCAGCAAGGCTGTGATACGGGATGATGGCTTCGGGCACTGTTGATGAAAACTACACAAGAGTCACTGAGTGATGGATATGGGCAATCTGAGTTGACACTGACTGTCTGCGAGGTCTGGCTCGGTTGGGAGGAAAAATTACGCAAATTTTGGGAGGAACAGTTCGGGCTGTTGGAAGGAAAGGTAGGCATGCTCTGCACATTTTTTAAAATGAATGGGCAGCGAGGCTGGACAACCATATTTGCATAATTTTCTAGAGGAACGGGTCGGGCTGCATGAAGGGTCAACAGGCAGGGATTGCGCAGTTTTTCTAGGGAATTGCTTGGGAGACTAGCAACAAAAACTGTGGAATTCCTAGAGGGAACTTTTAGTTGGCTGTTGGGGTCACTGGCAGCCAAAACTATGCAATTCCTAGAGGGAATTGCCAATTGGCAGTTGGAGTCACTAGTAGCAAAAACTGTGCAATTCTTGGAGGGAATTGGCAGTCTGCTTCTAGGGGCTGCTGGAAAGGAAAAATGCACTGAGGCCGGGAGGCTGGCTTGCTAATCATCTCTATGCAATTTCTGAGCTGAGCTGATCTGATGGGCAGCGGAAGGCCTTCTCATGAACACTGCGCTATTTCTGAGATGAACAGTTGGTTGACTGTTGGGATGGCTGACTGGGAAAATTGCACAATTTTCTTAGGGAGACAAGGATGGGCACTTGGTGTTTGTCCGACCTGTCTGTGCAATTTCCTCAGTTAGTTGAGTAGGTGAAGTCAGTGGCCTCTACACAATTTTAGAGGGGATTCAGTCCTGGGGTGAGTGCTGGGTCCGACTGTCTGAGTGGCCAGCATGAAAGTTAGTTGAATTGCTTGCGGGTAGCGCAATTTGAAAAAACTATCTTGGTGCTTTTGCACTGTTCTGGTTGACATTTGATCGAGTCGATGGCAGGGTGATGGTCCGACTGTTAGAGGGGATTCAGATCGTCAGAACCTTCAACAAAAATGGCTAACTGTGTGAACAATCGAAAGACGCATAGGTGATCACACGAACACACACTCGCATGACTTGACAACGAAACGACCAAACCATCCAGAAACACATGTTCAACAAGACTGACCGACGGTGTAAGTGACAAGCATGAAACTCATGATTGATCGTTCATTGATCAAGATGACACTTGCGCGACAGTGGATGTGACTCCGTGCGTGAGTGCGACAGATGCTTTCATAGCGAACACAACAAGTACATATGACGCAAAGACACTGAGCATCACCAGAACATGGTCACAAGCATGACTTAGACATCAACATGCAAAGACTTGAATGCAATGAACAAGTAGGATGTAAAGACTCACATGAGCTCATGGAGTGAACCTAAGTGTGTGCAGTCATCAAGTGAAACTATTCAAGGGAGGCTCCAAATTGGTGCAAGCCAAAATTTTGGAGGGTGGTTGTAGCCGCTACAACACTTTCATAGCTCTTATGGCCTCTCTGACATCCCAGGCCTTTGTTGATGGAGTTTCCTCTTGTGGATAAAACCCTGCATGTTTCTCTATTTCCTCCCATTGCTTTCTTTCCTCTTCCTCCTTTCTACCTTCTAGCATACCCAATAGCAAGGGTGGAATGAGTTTCAAACCAATCCAATTGATTTTGAGTCTCTGCAATGCATTATTATACAATGGGATCCTTTCTAGTGCATCTCTCATCCTCTCAGGGGAATGATACTCCCTGATCCTTAGGTTATATGGTAGGTTGATCCATCTGCTTTGGCATGCTTGTTGGCTTTCATTCCATAACAATCTCAAGGTGTTCTCAAAATGTGTGATTGCTTGCTCTTGTGTAGCTAGGTATCTTGGTGCAAGTTGGGGATCATTGGCGATGATGTTGTGGGTGCTAATGACAGCCATTAAATTTATATGTTTTGCTCTGATGTAAAGGGGCTCCCTTTCTTCTCTTTCCAAGACCCTCTTCACCTCCTTAGCCCTGGCCTCCTCATGAATGATACTTGATGCAAGGGCCATTAGTTGTAAGTCCCCTGACTTTGCATTAGGGTCCCAAACATTCAAGTTTGTTAAGACCAAGTTGTGCAAGTAGAATTCAAATATCTTGGCCTTATCCTCTAGGGTGCTCTTGTCACATAGTTTAATGAACTGCCTATAGTCCTTGAAAGACACAGTCCGTTGTTGTGCTATTGTCTTGATCTGAAATTACAGCCATTGATCTTTGAGGTATAAGGCATATGATTTTGGTGGCATCCTGCATTGGAGTGCCTCCATGGAGAGGCTTGCCATGGTGGCAATTGGCTCTCTTTTTGCTATAACTGCCTCCTTAGCCATGTGTTTTTTTCCTCTAGTTGAGATCTCATAACTTGTTCCCTGCCTGTTATCTTACTCAACTCTCTACCCGTCTCTAGTAGTTTTTCTTCAATATGGCCCACATCCTCTACCTTCTTTTATTTGGAAATTTTCATCTAGCAATGTGTCCTCCCTCTCTCTTTCTCAAGCTCAAAGAAGAGAGGGATGGCATATTTCTTTGGCATTACTCTGCCTCCCTCAATGAATCTCTAATAAGACCTTAGATTGGTCTATAGGCTAAGCTCATGCAACTCTTGGAACTCTCCCTCAAATGTCTTTGGAGAAGCTGCCCCCTCCTGCACTTATGTTGCTGCTTCCTTGCCTTCTCTCTATCCCTGTTGTCCTCCCTGTAGCTTTTTCTGTGTTTCCTATAATGCTGACAGAGTTTCCTGTAGGATTATCTGAGGATCCTGTAGAAGGATTTTTCTTTTCTGAAATGGGGTCAAAGGTGCCTTATCTTGCTTTGTTGATTCTGACTTGGTGACAGGCCTCCTAATATAGGTGATGGGAGACTTTGGGAAAGCTTGTTTTGATGTGCCCTCTTCACCTTTTATTTTGCAGGGAAACTACTCATCAATTATGATTGGAGACCTGGTGGGTGTTTGTGGTTTCCCTTGTTTGATTCTGGTACTTCTCCTTGTTTTGAAATAGAGGGGAGTCTGCCTCTGTCTTTTCCCTTTTGACATGACAAGTGTGCTTAGGGAAGTCAAGGCAGTAGTTGCCTCTTTCTCAGTGGGTTCAGGAGGCAACCTTGGAGATTCCTCCCTTTCCTTGGTATGTTCCTTAGGGCTTGCTTCTTCCTTATGTTCTTCCTTTTCACTTTTATCCTCTTCTCCTTCTTATTTTCCTTATTCTTCCTTTGTTTTATTTGTTTTTGTCTCCTCTTCACCACTAGAGGCATTGTCCCTATCATATTCAAGTGCTTGTATTTCGATCACAACCTCTCTATCCATGTGCTTAACTGTGGACCATTTAATGGGGATTCTTAGCTGGTTCAAGGGATCCTCTAGTATTAGCTTAATAAGTCCATCGTGTGCCAATTTCTGTTGTTTTCCCTCTTAGACCTTTAGGCTCATGTCTATTATTGATTGTAGCAAGAAGTAGGGTACATTGAGTCTTCTGTCAATGGGTATCTCCTCTCCAAATCTCAACTCATGGAGGAGTCTAAATTGGTAGCCATAGATTATACTAAGCCTCCCTTCACAAGAGATATATTTGAGAATATGATAGCTCACCTCATTCCAAGGATAGGGGAGGCTTTCCCTTCTTATCCCATTTTTGTCCTCAATTGGATCTTCATCCCTTAAGAAGAAGTTTTTCTTTGCAAAAGTGCTTGCAACCTTATCCTCCTTTCTCCATGGCATCCCTTGAGGAAGTGTAGTGATTCTGCTAATTACCTCAGGAGTAATTGTAATTGACAGTCTTATTACCACAATGGTAGCATTGGTTATAGCCTAAGGGTTAAATTACATGGAAAATTCTTGAGCTACATCATCATCATACCTCTGAGAAGCTCAAAGAATCCCAACCAGTTATGCCTTCTAAATATTTCTACCACAGGGGGATGGAGGTGTATCCTGAATGTCTATGTGGGTTCCCTTTTGTTAAATGCTCCTGTGATGTTTGGTTGGCCAGTTGTAGGGAGTTTGGTAGGATAGCCTTAATGTTTCTAGGGTGACTGAGAGTTTAGAATATTGGTGGATGGCTGCAATTTCTTTCTATCTCCACACAAATTTTAAATTTCACACAATTTTGTCTAAAACCCCAGGCCCACTGTAATCACTTAGAAAACTCAATTTTTTTCTTTTCCTAGCTATTAATTCATAACACATGAGATATGGGCCACCTACCTTTCATTGTGATGCTTTGGATGAGGAGAATTGTTGAGCAGTTGGACCCTAGGCACCCCCTTTCATCATTCTATGTGAATTTCCAATGCTTCCTGTAGCTCCCTATGTTTCTTGTAGTTCTATTTCCTATAGGGTGACTGAAACAAGTTTGCTTCCTTTATGGCTCTCCAAGGTGTTGTTGGTCTTTACTAATATCGAAATGAACAAATGGTGCATGAGAGTTTGGAATGTTTTCTATTTATGGTCGATTCCTTGGAGCGTTGTATTGGCTGGTAGTGTACGATATTTCCTCTTTGGGACCATTGGCCCACCATTAGTTATCATGCAGTCTACCCTCGTAATCATCACCCACTCTTGCACAACTTAACTCGACCACCTTTTTGACTTATTCTCCTTGATGTGACATTGCAACGTGGCATGCTGACTAGGAGTTCACTTTTTATTTTCGAGTTGAGGGTGGCCAAGTTAACTTCCCACCTCTAGCTTATAAGATCAAACTTTTTCATATTCCTACACTTTTATGATATTGTACTTAGAGAAGAATTTGGATGACGTGCCATATCTGTGCCTTCCTTCACTTGGTTGATGCATGCTGGGGTGTGATTATGATGTGCTTCTTTTTGTTCAGGTAAGTGCTTTTCCTTGGTCACTTTTTTGTATATTTCTTCCTGTTGATGTGGTTGTCTTCTTTGTTGTTATGTGCAGGTGCTTGGTCTCTGTTATTGTTGTTGAGCTCTGGATAGGAGTCATGATGTCTGTAGGGGTGTTGGAGCTCTTTACTTGCATGGATGGTGAAGGCGAATGCATGGAGAAACTGCTGCTGTGATAACGCAAGCTGCTACAGGGTTTCTTGTAGTTACTATAGGGAATCTTGTAGCTTCATTTTTCATCATTTTTTTGCGTTTTCTTTTTACTTGGAGGAGGAATGGGTGGTGATGTAGGAGTGGAAGGATGAAAATGGAGGAGATGGAGTGGTAGGTGAGTAAGGCCAATGATGGCATGACACTTGGACTCTCTTTTTTTTTAATTTTTTTTTTCTAAGTAGTTTTTGATGGACACAGAGGTTGGTATGGTCATGAGCTGGTGTTGGGTGAGAGGTGGTGAGGTGTATGGTCCCTTATTTCAACCTAGAACATGCCTACATCATCATTTTCCAATCGGGATTTCATTCCTGTAGTGTTTCAGGACATCCTGTAGTAACTACAAGAAACCCTGTAGAAGTCAGAAAACTGCATAAAAATTGGTTTTTGATGCCCGGAAGTGAGGATGGATGATGGAGACATAGTAGGCATGGGAGATATGAAGTGAATGGAGGAAGAATGGGGTGATTTTGGCTTGTTTTTCTTTGAACTCTGAGTCCTTTGTTTCCTTTAAAACCCTGCAAAAATCACAAAATTTTATTAGTGGGCAGGTTTAAGGTTCCTGCCATGGCATTTTGTTTTGTTTTGTTTTTGTTTTTTTTTTTAAAGAAACACAGGTCGCCTCAAAGGAGGGTTTCAACCTATTTTCCTACCCTAGGTGATTCAAGGGAGGTTTTCACCAAGGGATCTTTTTATTTTCCTTTTTTCCACTCTTGGGCTGCCTCAAGGAGGTTTCAACCCAAAAGTTGGTCTCAGGTGCCTCATAGAAGTTTTCACTTAGGTCCCTTATTGTTTTTTTATTTTCTTTTTTCAATTTTTTGAAAAATAAAATTAGTCTTCAAGAATTTGGTGAGATGGAAGCTGAGACACTTCCAAGCACATTCACTTCCTTACTGATGGTACTGATGAACTCTCCCCTTGACAGAGGTCTTTTATAGGCTTTCAATTTGTATCCATTGACAAGCAAGGGTATAAATTCTTCATAAATGGTCCTTATTTGCACAACCCCATTGTCATGGCACTTTTATATCAGATATGGGCCTAGCCAACTAGTCATCAATTTGCCTTTGAAGTCCTTGAACATGGAGTAATATAGCAGAACCCAATCACCTTCTTGAAAAACTTTGCCTTTGATGGTTTTGTCATGCCAAACATTTCTTTGTACTTGAATGAATTTTGTGTGTAGGAGGGCCTGCATCCTAAATTCATCTAAACCATTGAGCTAGAGAAGCCTCTCTTGTTGTGCCTTTGTAGCATCCAAAACCAACTGCACTGCCATTCTCGAAGTGTTGTACTCAAACTCAATGGAGAGCAAAGCCTTCTTCCCATAGACCAAGTCATAAGAGGTGAAGCTAGTGGTTGTCTTACAAGTTGTATTATAGGTCCAATTGGCCTCCACTAATATGTTAGCTCAATATTTTCTGTTGTTGCTCACAACCTTGGTGAGAATGCCTTCCAATGCTATGTTAGTAACCTCTACTTGTTCGTTGGCCCGGGGATGATAAGCAGTTGACTTCCTGTGTTTGACCTTATGCTGCCTCAACATATTTTCAATAAGGTGTGAGGTGAATTGAGCTCCCTAATCAGTGACTAGTAGTCTAGGGTACCCAAACTTGTAAAATACATTCTCCCTTAAGAACTCAACCACTTTCTCTTCTGTCACTACCTTGACAACCTTGGTTTCAGCCCACTTTATCAAATAATTAGTGCATACAATTATGTACTTTGTCTACCTTGATGGTGGATCAAGGGGCGCAATGAAATCCATGCCCCACTTGTCAAATGGCTTAAGAGTCACTTTATGTTGCAAAGGAATTTCATCCTTGGGAGTAGGTTTCCCCATTCTTTGGCATTCGTCACATCGACTAGTGTATCTTCTTGCATCTTGGTGGAGAGTGGGCTAGTAATATCCAGCTTGCAGTACCTTGAAGGTTGTCCTCTTGGCTGCAAAGTGACCTCCACAAGGGCCATCATGATGGGCTAGGAGAATGTCAAAGACTTCCTCCCCCTGACACATCTCCTCAAACTTTGATCTGGGCCTAGCTTGAAGATATTTTCCCCAATCCAAGTGAATGGGGCGCTCTTTCTTATAATTCCGCTTTTTTCCTTGGAGGACAAATTTGGAGGGAATTGTGAAACCACTAAGTAGTTGACTATGTCAACAAAACATGGAGAGAGAACTGAAATAGCAAATAAATTCTCATCTAGCATCTGATCATCAACCATTCCTTCCTCACCTATAGGCAAAGCAAGTCTAGATAAAAAATCTTCAACTACATTTTCTCTACCAAGCTTATCGATGATAGTTAGATCAAACTGTTGTAATAAAAACAACCATCTAATAATTTTGGCATGCACATCAGGTTTGTTCATCAAATATTTAATAGCAACATGGTTAGTGTGTGGTCTAAAATGCGGATGCAAATTAGAGTTTAATTTAATGTCAACCCGGGAAGGTAAACTTATAAGTGCTTATCTAATATATATAGACCTAGAAAGATTCCTAATTTGTCCAAGATCTTAAAGTCCCCTTACAGGAACATATTCATTAAAATCTCTTTCAATAACTAATCAAGCCTAGATCTAACAATTGTTTGAGATCTATGATTCTCTTACAAGAACATATTCTACAAGATCTCTTCCAAAATTAGATCATCTAATTAGAACTTAAAAGTGGAAATGAAGTAAACCTAGATCTAATCATTGTATGAGATCTTATGGTTCTTTTACAAAAACACTTTCAAATAAGATCCTTCCAATATTAGAACATTTAATAAATCTTGAAAGCTGAAATCAAACAAAAACATAAAGTAAATTATAAACAAATAAGCATGCAAGTGAGGCCATGGGAGCCCTCCATAACTCCACCAGCACACCACTTCAATGGAGACTCAGATGTAGAAGCAAAATTGAAGTATGATCATTTATTTCAAAATCTTCATTACAAACCAACTCTAAGATTACAACTCTAAGCTTTTAAGATTACATACTCCAAAATTCTAAGATTACAAAAGCTTCCAGATTAGAAATGGAGGAGATTGTACTCCTATTTATACAATGAGATGAGTAACAAACTCATAATGATCATCCACTAATCTTGCTTTAGTTTCATAAATCTCGCAACCATTTTTAACTACTTTCCCATTATTACAAAATATGATCCCTTTGAATCCTCCACAAATCTCTCACATATCTTGGATAAGATATGCCAACCAAATCCTCCATGATCTTCTCCTTAGGAATTGGATAAGATATGCCAACCAAATCCTCCATGATTTTCTCCTTAGGAATAGGATAAGATATGCCAACCAAATTCTCCATGATTTTCTCCTTAGGAATATGCTTGCATAATTATCTCCTTAATATAGTGGAGGAGATATGGATAAGTCTCTTGGAATTAATTCTTCACATATTTCCTACACATCACAAAACTCACATATTCTTGAGATATATAAAAATATGTATGTTTTCTAATATTTAATCATAAATTCACTTGTAATACAAAAATGAATAAAATGGAAAATAAGAAGGTGAAACCCAAATGTATTTATGAAAATGATATGATAAAAGGTTAATGGGATGATGAAATGTAAGGAATAATGAAGAAAAAGGTGGATGAAAATATGACATTTCTGAGTCCCAACATCCTCCTCAACTGAACTTGTTGCATGTCCTCATGCAACCGTGCATGGGTCTCTTTAAGAACATTTGGCATCTTGAACAACTTTGGCTTTACATGATGATGTCTTTAATAATGAATGTTTCCAGGATATGTGAAAGACATGAGTAACAACTTACATTTTCTTATGGTTGGTTCTTGTGTGACAACCATGAATACAAAGAATGTTGGTTCTTGTGTTAACAACATTCATTTCGTTTTCTGTTCTCTTTTCTTCAATAATAATGTAAACACTCACTGGAAATCATAAGCTATTAATGTGCATAAGAAAGCCCTTTTGTAATATTAATGAAGCATGCCAATATTGCATATGAGGCAAAGTGCAACAAAGTATCATTGGAAAATAAATGTTGGTGAATGGTAAATGAGAAAAAATGGAGTGATAGTGGTGAAGAAATGGAATCATGGAAGTGAATATGTAGTGTGGTGAAGAAATGGAATCATGGAAGTGAATATAGTTCTCCCCCCCCTCAAATTAATTGGTTGCATGTCCTCATGCAACTTGACATGGCTCATGAAAGGAAATGTAGCATGGTGAGGGAATTTTCCAAAATATTCAAGTTAGCATATAAGGAATTGCATGATTAAAGATTAGAAAACAATATACCTCTACTTACCCAAGAATGATGAACTATGCAAGAGGAATGTAGCTGATGCTGCTGCTGTTGGATCAGGAAAATGTGACTGATGTTGTTGTTACTGGATCCTGGGAAATGAAGGAATCTGAACTGCTGATGCTGAATCATGGAAAAGATAAACGCTGAAAGTGGAACTGTGGTACTCTAATAGATCAGAATTCATGCTGCTGTAACTGCTGAGGGAGTTGTGAAAAAGTGTATAGTTTTCACCTGCTACTAAACTTCTTGGTACAATTCTAATCATGCGAAAGAATGTGTCGATGTCGAGCATGAATAGAAATCATTGGATTACCGACCATTGATGTATGTCGTTAACCAATGCAAGGCAACTCACCATTGATGTCAATGAGTGCCAAGGTACCCGAGTACATCTTGCGAAGTTCGAATGGATGTGTTGAGGTCGAGCCACTTGCAAGATCTGAAGATCAAGGGACATTGATGTATTCCCATGATCGTCAGCGAGAGAACTTGCCATTAAGGCATGCAAGCCTCTAGGTACTCAAAAGGAACTCTTGTCTATTTCCCAGATAAGGTGCTGATGTCGATGGGGCAAGACTTGTTGGAAGGTGGGCCTTAAGGAATCCCACATCAGTCAATGCGAGTTTGTACAAAAAGATTTGGTAGGACTATAAATGGAAAGAACTCATGGACAAGCAGTTTGGATCAGCATGGCGAGGAAAACAAGGAAATGTAATCATGGAAAGGGAATGAGTTTTATTCAAAAGGAAAACTAGAAGGCAAAAATAAACTGAAAAGGATAAGGGAATGTATGCGATTCAGAAACATAGGCGTGCATGAAGTCGTGAAAGATAAGGTAATGGAAGATGGCTGCAACATAGGGATGGTCTAGGAGTTTGGAAGGAAAAAGGGAGTAATCATGACGCAAAAGGATCGTTGTGTAGTGGAAAATGTCATGATATGTGCAGTGAAGAATTAGCTCCTTCGAGCGTCCAAAAATGGATGTAAGGAAATGCATGGTGTATGAAGATGAACTCTTGCTGTGAAAAATGGATATGGAAATGTCATGCTTTATGGATTTACAATTGGTGGAATTCAAAATTTGCTTCCAAAAAGGGAGGTGCAAGGTAGTGGTTGTGGAGTTGGATTTGTCTTTAGAATTTTCATGAATTGTAGTCTTTGGAAGACCAATTGTCGTCACAATGTAATCTCCTTATGATCACTTGATTATCCTGTAACCTGTAAAAAAAACTTGGCAGAAAGAAAACATAAGTGTGTTCAAGAAGAAATGGCCATTTCCTTCATGATTCTTACGCAAAAATTTCATACCAAATAAAACATATTAAGGACAATCAAAGTGTTGAAATTGACTTAATCATGATATCAAAATCAATCCATTCTTAAAATAACCATGAAAAGTAATACTCCCTGTTTGGGTTAGATGAAATATGCTCGGCAAAAAGATTGGCATTAGAAAGATTTGTTGTGGTCTGCATATTAGTATGTGATATAAAAGCATTCAACAGAAATATGTTATGCCAACTTGAAGCTATTGAAACAAGATAATCATCATTTATAGAATCCTCCAAATGTTTGATAAATCGATCCTCAAAATTTGTTTCCAAGTGTTCCATTTTTTTTTATTTTCAAACTTGCATTAATTTTGTGAAATTTTTTTATTTTTTTATTTTTTTTAATAATAATATATATATGATATATATATATATATATATATATTATTATTATGTGGGAATTTTTTATATTTTTATTATTTTTAAAAAACTAAAATTTAAAAAGACTAACTTTTATCTAAAATTTTTTAAGATGATTTTTCACTCATTCACAAAATTCTTTATTGTTATATCGCAGATCAATTTTCCAGCAAAAGTATTTTTATTTGAAATAAATCAATAGATTTTCTGATCTTCCTGATCGCACGAAGCGCGGGAAGAGAGCATACTAATCTCTTGTTTTTTTTTTTTATTTATGCATGTTAGCGTGGATGGATAAAACACAATTAAGATCTGTGACAAAACCTTGCATTATCTACACTCTTTCTGCAATGTCACGGGGGAATTTAGACTCTCGGAAGACAAAGGTTTCCGATAATCAAGCTCCTGGCTCATCCGTGATACAGAAACAAGACATAGAAATGCAAAGATGTGCCACTGAATTTATTCATGATGATTTATTTTTTGAAAACAAAACTAAAAGCTTCTAATGATAACGACTTCTAATGAATTCTAATGAGATCTCATTTTTATTTTTCTAATCTATTCTATCTTAACTTAAAAGATGTTTTATTTTCTAAGTAAAAGAATGCTTCCAATGAAGCCATCTACGGACTAAAAATTCGAACATGCTCACATCAAGATTTAAAAATTTTACATTATGTTTTGCAAGTATGTGAGAATCCTGTCTTAGAGTTGGCTCAAGGTTATTGTCCTTGCTCTCCAAGAAGTACCTGTTCAACATTATCAAATTCATCATCCGTAGATGGGTTAGTGAGAAATGGGGGGTTTAAAATAAAAACTAAATTTAAAATAATTATGTACAAAAATAAAAATGCTCCAAACTTTGAACTCCTTTACGAACCTGCTGTCACCAAGTTCCACAAATTAGTCCATAAAAACAAATGCATAAAAACAATTACTAAATCCTTCTAGTTGCACTTCCCTGACAACGGCGCCAAAATGTGTGGTCTAAAATGCGGATGCAAATTAGAGTTTAATTTAATGTCAACCCGGGAAGGTAAACTTAGAAGTGCTTATCTAATATATATAGATCTAGAAAGATTCCTAATTTGTCCAAAATCTTAAAGTCCCCTTACAGGAACACATTCATTAAGATCTCTTTCAATAACTAATCAAGCCTAGATCTAATAATTGTTTGAGATCTATGATTCTCTTACAAGAACGTATTCTACAAGATCTCTTCCAAAATTAGATCATCTAATTTGAACTTAAAAGCGGAAATGAAGTAAACCTAGATCTAATCATTGTATGAGATCTTATGGTTCTTTTACAAAAACACTTTCAAATAAGAGCCTTCCAATATTAGAACATTTAATAAAACTTGAAAGCTGAAATCAAACAAAAACATAAAGTAAATTATAAACAAATAAGCATGCAAGTGAGGCCATGGGGGCCCTCCATAACTCCACCAGCACACCACTTCAATGGAGACTCAGATGTAGAAGCAAAATTGAAGTATGATCCTTTATTTCAAAATCTTCATTACAAACCAACTCTAAGATTACAACTCTAAGCTTCTAAGATTACATACTCCAAAATTCTAAGATTACAAAAGCTTCCAGATTAGAAATGGAGGAGATTGTACTCCTATTTATACAATGATATGAGTAACAAAGTCATAATGATCATCCACTAATCTCTCTTTAGTTACATAAATCTCGCAACCATTTTTAACTACTTTCCTATTATTACAAAATATGATCCCTTTGAATCCTCCACAAATCTCTCACATATCTTGGATAAGATATGCCAACCAAATCCTCCATGATCTTCTCCTTAGGAATTGGATAAGATATGCCAACCAAATCCTCCATGATTTTCTCCTTAGGAATAGGATAAGATATGCCAACCAAATTCTCCATGTTTTTCTCCTTAGGAATAGGCTTGCATAATTATCTCCTTAATATAATGGAGGAGATATGGATAAGTCTCTTGGAATTAATTCTTCACATATTTCCTACACATCACAAAACTCACATATTCTTGAGATATATAAAAATATGTATATTTTCTAATATTTAATCATAAATTCACTTGTAATACAAAAATGAATAAAATGGAAAATAAGAAGGTGAAACCCAAATGTATTTATGAAAATGATATGATAAAAGGTTAATGGGATGATGAAATGTAAGGAATAGTGAAGAAAAAGGTGGATGAAAATATGACATTTCTGAGTCCCAACAATTAGTACGTACAAAGTTCTTATAACTAGCGATGTAGTTTCTAAATTTATTGAAGGAATGGACAACAACTAGGAGCTCTTTTTCAGTCACAGTATAGTTCAATTCAGCCTTGGACAGATTTTTGGTAATGAAATAAATGGCATAAGGAAACTTGTCATCTATCTGGCCTAGAGCTGCTCCTATAGCTTTGTCAAAGGCATCAATATGGATGTGGAAAGGAAGAGCCCAATTTGGGCCTCAAAGTATGGGTGAAGTGGTCAAATTGTCCTTTAAGGTTTCTAGGGCCTCTTGGGAGCTTTCTGACCAGAAAAATTCACAGTCCTTGGCCAATAGTATAAACAAAGGTGAAGCTACTTTGCTGAAGTCCTTTATGAATTTCCTATAGTATCCAGCTAAGCCAAAGTAACTTCTGACATCCATCTGCTTCTGAGGATTAGGGACCCTCTTTATGATAGGAATTTTATTTGGGTCCACTTCCAGTCCTTCCTGAAATATTGAGTGACCTAGAACAATCCCTGCATTCATCAAGAACTCACACTTCTTAGGACTAAGGGATAGGTTCATTTAAATGCACTTATTTAATACTTTCCCCAAGTTAGAGAGAGCCTCTAGGAAATCACACCCATAGGGAGTGAAATCATCCATATAGATATCTACGGAGTCACGAACTAGCTTTGCAAAGATGCTCAAAACTACTATCTGAAAAGTGGCAGGGGCATTACATAATCCAAAAGGAAGGACCCTATAAGCAAAGGTACCCCAAGGACAAGTGAAGGTGATTTTATCTTGCCTCTGGGTTGATCTGGATCTGATTGTAACCACTGAATCCATCTAGGAAATAGAATAACTTCTTTCCTGCAAGACCATCCAAGACTTGATCAATGAAAGGTAAAGGAAATGGTATTTTTTTGTGGCTTTGTTTAACTCTCTGTATTCCACTAGATCCTCCATTTTACATTCTTCTTTGGGACCAAAAATAGAGGAACACCCACTCATTATTTGAGATGGAGTAAATGAACCCTGCATCTAACAACTTATGCAGTTCTCCTCTGAGGTTGTGCACTGGCTTGCAACCTTCATTGATGTAAATGTGGTGAGTACACACCGAAGGGTGCACTCCCTTCATTTCATTATAACTCTAGGCAAAGTCATCCAGATGCACTCTTAGCATGTCACATAACTCCTTTTCCTGATGTGGAGAGAGGGAAGGGTTGATTTTCAATGTTTTAGCTAGACCAAATTCTATCATCTTGACATGAGTAGGAATTGAGCCAGTTAGGCACAAATCAGTCTAAGGGTTATCTTCAACTTTCTTTACTAACTCATCAAGAGACATGGTGTTAGGCGGCTGATTCTGGAGGATTTGATCAATCAGGTCGTCTTCATTAGGTTTCCCCCCTCCTATAGTAGCATCTAGGGTATAGATTGGGTAAGATGTGGCAAAGTAGACTTCATCTTCCTTCTCCTCTTCCAACCATAAAGGTAAGTCATGCTCTAGAGATGGTTGAGTAGGAGGGTACAGACCAATTGTTTGGATAAATGCCCATTTTTAATGGTCATATTCCCAGCCCTGCAACTTATGTAAGCATAATCAATGGCTAGACATGGCCTTTGTTATGAAACCAGCTCACAAAAAGATAGAAAAGATAGTTGAACGCCTTAGAATTCAACCTCTTCGAGGGGGCAACCTCCTTTACATTACACAAATGAATAATTCTTCGATGATACAAATGAAAAGACCTCCTTTCTATATATAGGAGTCTAAGGGGTCATAATATAATCAGAGCCGACATAACAATAATAATGTAAGGACACAATAATAACAATAGTGGGCTTATATGGGGCACAATAGTAACAATATGGGCACTACATGGGTACATCAATATAATAAGGGGGTTGTACTAATAACAATAAGGGGTTACACTAGTAGCATAAGGGCCTAACATGCCCCTCTCCTTCAAAAAGTGATGTCCTCAACGATTGAGTAGTTCTTGATGCTTCTGTATAAAATTCTTGTCCTCCCATGTGGAATCTTCAGAGGGTAAGTTCTTCCACTTGATGAGATACTCTGAAATTGATCGATTTCGTAGTTGTCGAGTTCTTGTTTCTCTGACTGCTCCAGGTTCCAATATGATTTTTCCTTCCTTTTCAATTTCTGCCAATATTGTTTGAATAGGGCTCTTTTGCAACTTTTGAATAAGTGGCCATACTTTTTCGTCCTTCTTCCATTCATCCCTTGCTTCGTTTATCCAATCTAGTTGGATAATAGAAATAGCACAAAACAATGCTTCCACATCCTCATCCTTTCTTGAGAGTGTATCTGCAACAAAATTTTGCTTCCATTTTCTATAGATGATGTCAAAGTCATAACCCAACATATTTGTGACATTTTTTTTGTTCTTCTAAAGATAATAGTTGTTCTAAAAAGTATTTAAGACTATCATGATCCATTTTTACCTTGAAGTGTCTTCTCATTCGGTAAGGTCGCCATTTCTTAAGTGCATATAGTATTGCTAACATTTCCTTCTCATAAATAGCTTGCTTGAGATGTAGCAGTAAAAATACCCAATCACCTACATCAAAACATTTTTCACTACGATGTTGATCTACCTATTGTTTCATTCGATTTTGCACCAAAGTGGCGTTATCCTTTAAAAGTTGAAGAACTTGTTGTTGATGCTCGATGTGATTTTTCACTGCTTGAACCTTTTTCTTCTTGATATGTCCTTCTATCTTTAGAGTTTGATGAGTGGTAATTTCTTCCAATCCTTTACAAGAAATGGTCGAATTCATTCGTGATGCTCGATGTGATATTTCACTTCTTGAACATTTTTCTTCTTGATATGTCCTTCTATCTTGATAGTTTGAGGAGTGGTAATTCCGACCAATGAATTACAATATATGGTTGGATTCATTTCTTCTTTCTCGATGTCATCTTTCACTTCTTGCACCTTTTTCTTCTTGATATGTCCTTCTATCTTGAGACTTTGAGGAGTGGTAATTCTTGCCAATGCTTTACAAGATATGGTCTGATTCATTTCTTCTTTCTCTGGGGTTGGGTCCTAGTGTATATCCTCTTCTTTTGATGTTTATTGATCATTTTCTTCCTCCTCTTCATACTCTATGTAAAATAATTTCTTCTCAACACACTTATGACCTTTAGTGCATTTGCTATCAAAATTGTAACAAAGCCCTTTTTGTCTTTTTTCTTCCAATTGTTGTGGTGTAACCCTTGTAGGTTGTGGAAGTCCTTTTCTTACTCCTCTTCATACTCTATGTAAAATAATTTCTTCTCAGCACACTTATGACATTTAGTGCATTTGCTATCACAATTGTAACAAAGCCCTTTTCGTCTTTTTTCTTCCAATCATTGTGGTGTAACCCTTGTAGGTTGTGGAATGCTAGGAGAAACAACACTTCCATCTTTATAGTTGTGAGGGGTAGACTTCCTTGTTGCCATAATTTTACTTTCCACTATGTTACGAAGCCCCTTTACTATTTCCAATTGTTGTGGTGTTGCTCTTTGTATCCTCATAATGTGCTATCAATTCCTTCGTGAAAATTGACCTTGTGACAATTTGTTTACGAGAACAAAGCTCTTTATACCATAAAAATTGATTCGGTTCTAAATATGATCCGGACTTAAACAGGAACGCAACAAATTACGGAGATAACCATAAACACAGATATGCAGCGGAAATAATACTTCATTTCATTAATGTAAAATACTGAAATATGCTTACAAACAATAATGGAAATAAACTAGCTAGGGCGATGGTAGCTTATCTCTGAGAAGAGATGTGGTGGCTACATGCCTCTGAACTGTGTTACAATGAGGCTCGAACGCCTATTTATTGTTGAGAAACAATGGAAAACCCTTAACATTCCAAAACCTAACCCTAGAAGATGAAATGCCAAACTGTGGGCCCCGTTTGGGTAAATTGGTACACCAACTTCCCGGGTCGTAACTTTGGCATACGATCTCCGTTTGACGCGTACAATAGCTCGTTAGAAAGATCTATCCAAGCACTACCACTTTGGGAAGCAACATCGGTCCATGGACCCATGTTGCCCTAGATTTCCCAAAAAACGTCGTTTAGGGCCTCAAAACGGCTCCGGAAGATCAGGACCCGAAAAACTGCTAAAAATAGTAAGTTGTGCTACAATTAAGGAAACTGAAAATGCTGAGAGAAACAATGGTGGGGGTCCAGGTGGACTTGGCAGGTGGCCACCAATATCCACCTGGATCATTCCTCCCCCCTTAGGAAGCAATGGTCCCCATTGTGTTGAGTTCCTCCATGAGATGAGGAAACTTTTGCTGAACTTGTTCCCTGGTGAACCACTTGCCCTGGTGAAGGAGTTGGCCTGCTTTGACAACTCGATACAGTTGGATATTCTGTTGGCAAGTGTTCTTGATCTGTGTGTCCATGATCCGATCAGCTGCAACTTGTTCCATGCAATCTGGATTTAGTTCTGTGGGTGTGAGCTGTTCTGCAATGTCAGATGTGTCTAGCAATGGTGGAAAGTATGGCCGAAGGCGGTCCTCATTGAACACTGGGAGCAGGCCAAGGAATGGGGGAATGCTGAGCTCAAATGAATTATCTCCCATAGCCTTAGTAATTGTGTAGGGACCATATCGGAGTGGTCTTAGTTTCCGATAGGCTCCAGTAAGGCGTTCCTTTTGCAAATGCAACCAGACTTTGTCGCCCACCTGAAACTTGTGTGGCACCCGATGTTGATCATGTCGCTGCTTGTACTTGGCATTTGATTTCTCCAGAATTTCATGGACCTGCTGGCGAATATGTTCGATGCGCTCAATGAAGCTAGTGGCCTTATTTGTTTCAGACTGGACATGAGCTGAATTTATGTGAGTAGCTGCAAGTGGCATGGCCACATCAATGGGGCATAGTGGCTGGAATCCCAAACCCACCTGAAAAGGGTTGTGGCCGGTCGAGCTGTGAAGAGCTCGGTTGTAGCTGTGCTGAACATAGGGGAGGCTCTCGTCCCATGTGTGTGGATGCTTTGAGTTATACATGTGCAGAATGTGCACAATCATCCTATTGACGACCTCTGTCTGGCCATCAGTTTGAGGATGGAAGGCTGTGGATTTAGTGAGTTTGGTGTCCAGCATTGACCAGAGACTGGACCAAAATGTACTGAGGAACCGACTATCCCGATCTGAGATGATAGACTGTGGGATCCCAAAGTGCACCCGCACTCGTTCAAAGAAGAGTTTAGCAGTGGCTTCTGCTGTGATATTCTTCTTGCAAGCCGCCATAATGGCCATCTTCGAGAACCTGTCGACGACCACAAAAACATAGTCATTTCCATGCTTAGTGGAAGGAAGGCCTGACATGAAATCTATGGAGATGGATTCCCAAGGTCGACTGGGGGTAGGCAGTGGGGCATAGAGGCCTTGCTTCTTGATGGTCGGTTTGGCAATGGCACAGGCAGTACATGATCTGATGTACTTCCCAACATCCTGTCAAAGATTCGGCCAATAGAAATAATTTTGTAGTACTGCTACTGTTTTCTCGACCCCGAAATGCCCATCAGCTTGACTGTAGTGTGCTTCCTAAATCATCTTGGCATGCTCGCTTGAAGGAACACAAAGGTGACCCAGGTGGCATAACAGGGCATCCTGGAGGTGAAAATCTGGAACATGCCGACCCTCCAAGAGTGTCTGGTATGTGTGGCCGAATTCTGGGTCGCTTTTGTAGAGAAGTGGCCAATCAGAAGTCTCGTGCCCACAAGAGTTGAGCACGGTGGTTAACGCCATGATCGGTGGTCGACTGAGGCAATCTGTAACATTATTGGTGCTGCCCTTCTTATACTTGATATTCAAGTGGAACTGTTGCAGGTATGTAGACCACTTCTGATGGAGATCATTTTGCAATTTCCCTTGGGTCTGTATGAACTGCAGGGGTCGGTGGTCTGTGTGGATGACCGTTTCCTTCCCAAAATGTAATGCTTCCATTGTCGGCAGGCCTGCACAATGGAATACATCTCTTTATCATAAGTGGGGTACTTCCGGACTGTGTCTGAAAGTGTTTCACTGTGATATGCCACTGGATGTCCATGTTGAGTAAGGACTGCCCCAATAGCATAGTCAGAGGCATCTGTCTCGACCTCAAATGGTTGTTGTAAATCTGGTAACACGAGCACTGGTGCCGTGTAGAGGCGATCCTTCAACTCTATGAATGCCTTCTGTTGAGATTCAGACCAAAAGAATTTTGCTTTCGCCCCTCCCTTGGTGACTTGACTCAAGGGCCAAGTAATATGAGAAAACCCCAACACGAACCTGTGGTAGAAGTTGGCAAGACCTAGAAAGCTGCGGAGCTCTGTTAGAGTGGTTGGAGATGGCCAATCCTGAATGACTTGGATCTTGGCTGGATCCACATGCACCCCCTGTTCATCAATGATGTATCCCAGATACTGAACTTGGGTCATGCCAAAAGTGCATTTCTCCAAATTGGCACATAGCTTGTGTTGCCGCGGTGTTTGGAGAACCTGTCGGATGTGGTGGAGGTGCTCTTCCCAACTCTAGCTGAAGATCAGAATGTCATCCAAGTATGCTACTACAAATGAGTTGGTGAATGGCCACAAGGCGATGAACTCGGACGGATGTGACCTTTCTGCAGGAGCTCCTGAATCTACCTCTTGATTTCATCATTCTCCAGAACGGAGCACCGATAAATTGGTCCATTGGGTAGCGATGCGCCTGGGGTCAGATTGATGGAGTGCTTGACCTGACAGTGCAGAGGAACCCCTGCGGGGGAGGTGAAGATGTCCTCATACTCCTCCATGACCTTGTCCATCTGTAGTTGTTGTGCAGAGGGGCCCTGTCTGGAGGCCGCGACCACCGTCTTCTTCTTTCCTTGAGGGCGTATCATCAGGAAAACAAATTTCCTGGTTTTGGAAATGATCTTACTGCATTGTTTTGCAGTAATCAAAGAGATGGTGGTAGGTGGTGCTACCTCTGGTATCCTATACAACTTATTTCCCAATGTAATAATAACAGCCCGAGGCCTTGATTCATACACAACATGTCGCTTCCACAAGTATGGTTGTTCTAATAATACATCACAAACTTCAAGGGGAGCAATGTCACACAATACCTCATCCGTGAAGGGCTTGATGTTGTATGGAAGGCGGCACTGCTGGCTCACGCGAAGATCTCGTCCTTGGTGAAGCCACCAATGGTCTACGGTTGTGGATGTGCTGTGGTCGGTAAGCCCAACCGCTTCACGACCTCTGCCGAAATGAGGTTCTTTTGGCTCCTGCTATCAACAATGAACTGTATCGGGGAGCCCTTTACCCACATCTGGGAGTGGAAGAGACGTTCCTCCTCCTCTGGATCTTCAGGTTCATTTTTCTGGATCTTGGCGGTAGCAACAGTGGCATTGGGATCTGCATCAATGATCTACTTCCCTTTGTCATTCCCCTTATCATGTTCTGACTCAGAGTCGGAACATGCATCTGATTCTGAAACCTTTAGCTCAGCCACCAGTGACTGCTTGGCCCGGCACTCACTTGTGTTGTGAGTGGAGCTCTTATGGAACTCACACCATTTTCCCGTGTCCTTTTTCGGCTTCGCGGCACTGTTCTTTGCTTGCAGCTTCGGCGGGTTGTCTTGGGCTGCCCCACCTTGGCTTTGTCCTTTGTTCTATGGTTTAGGGGCACCTTTCTCCTGCTTTGGATTCGCAGATCCAAAGTCCCGCTTCTTTTGTTTAAACTTCTGCTCGACCTTGACAACATATCGGTATGCTGTGCCGAGCGAGGAGATGTTCAGGAATTGTATTTCTTCTTGGATGTACTTGTGCAGACAGCCATAGTATTTGAGTATCAAATGCTGCTCTGAATCCTTGATACCTAACTTTGTGCGAAGGGTATGGAAAAGATTGGTGAACTCCGGCACGTCTTGGTCCCTTCCCTACCGCAGCGTGGTCCACTTTATGTATTCATCCTCATAGCTTCCGACAGGGTAGTACTGATCCTTGATGGCATCTCGGAATGAATTCCAGGTGGGTGCGGCTGAAAATAGTGAGCCAGTACTTTCATCCTTCTGCTCGCAGTAGGTTTCCCACCAGTCCTTGACGTGGGGGGCTGCTTTGAGAAGAGCGAAAACAATCTTTTCCCGACTCGAAAATTCATGAACAGAAAAATAACCCTCTAGTAGATTTAACCATTTATCTACGGAATTTGCATCTATCTGACCCTCAAATATGGGGATTTCAAAATTAACTTGTACCTTAAAGGGCGTGGTGTTTCCAGAGTAGCTGCTAGAAGCCGATGCGTCACTTCTAGGTAGCCGCTGAAGGATCTGGGCAAAGCTGTCCATCATCGCATTCCGTTGTCGCTCGAGGGCTTCTTCGAGCAAGATTTTGATAGGATCTCCTGCCCCCTCGTCTTTCTTCTCATCCGCCATGGGAGGCCATCGGGATTTGCGAGGCTGGTCTTGTAAAGGTTCGACCAGTTCAAGCCCTAACTCCTTATATCCCGACCTTGTTGGGGACATGCAAAGAAAAACAGAGAAAAAGCAGACCGCTCTGATACCACTGATCCAGACTTAAACAGGAACGCAACAAATTACGGAGATAACCATAAACACAGATATGCAGCGGAAATAATACTTCATTTCATTAATGTAAAATACTGAAATATGCTTACAAACAATAATGGAAATAAACTAGCTAGGGCGATCGTAGCTTATCTCTGAGAAGAGATGTGGTGGCTACATGCCTCTGAACTGTGTTACAATGAGGCTCGAACGCCTATTTATTGTTGAGAAACAATGGAAAATCCTTAACATTCCAAAACCTAACCCTAGAAGATGAAACACCAAACTGTGGGCCCCGTTTGGGTAAATTGGTACACCAACTTCCCGGGGTCGTAACTTTGGCATACGATCTCCGTTTGACGCGTACAATAGCTCGTTAGAAAGATCTATCCGAGCACTACCACTTTGGGAGGCAACATGGGTGGATCCATGTTGCCCTAAATTTACCAAAAAACGTCGTTTAGGGCCTCAAAACGGCTCTGGAAGATCAGGACCCAAAAAACTGCTAAAAATAGTAAGTTGTGCTACAATTAAGGAAACTGAAAATGCTGAGAGAAACAATGGTGGGGGTCCAGGTGGACTTGGCAGGTGGCCACCAATATCCACCTGGATCAAAATATGAAGATGTAATACATACCTTTTGTAATAGTGGTACACCATGTAGATCAAAATATTACTCCCTTTAAAATATCCAATTTACCGGATCCTTGCATCAAACTTCCTCATCTTGCTTTTTCTTGATTTTAGGAGCTCAATCTTGAAATGACTGTAACTCTGTACTTTCGAATTGTTAAGTTCTAAAATTGCGATCTGTAGTAGCCATCTGTGTCCTCTTTCCAATGCCACCAGTCTGATCCAAATTGGATTCTCCAAGGAAGAGTTATGCCAAATCTCCCACAGTGACCTGATTATAGACTAGTTCAGTAGAGCGAACTTGTACGACATGCCACGTGTCACTGTTTTGACCTTTGGCTCTGAAAAATATATACAAGAAGCTATAGTCCGTCCTCTTTCTGTACCTTCTTACGAAATTTCAATCCGATGCTCAGAGAGAAAGTTATGACGATTTTCCCCAGGTCACCTGTTTGGAATGTAATTCAGGAGTCTGCAAAAAGACCAACTTCCTCAGATCATATCTCTGCAAATATAGCGCGAAAAGCTCTGAAATTCAAACCTGAGGTTCAGTGCGATTTCGTCTCAAATGGTTTTTTTTTTAATTCACTTCTGAAACATCGCAGTAAAAAAGTTATAGAGAAAATGCCACGATGACCTATTTGGAGCAGCGAAACCCTAGAATCCAAAGCTCTGATTCCAAATGTTATGAAACCAACTCACAAAAAGATAGAAAAGATAGTTGAACACCTTAGAATTCAGCCTCTTCGAGGGGCCAACCTCCTTTACATTACACAAATGAATAATTCTTGGATGATACAAATGAAAAGACCTCCATTTTATATATAGGAGTCTAAGGGGTCTTAATATAATAAGAGCCGACATAATAATAATAATGTAAGGGCACAATAATAACAATAGTGGGCTTCTATGGGGTACAATACTAATAATATAGGCACTACATGGGTACATCAATATAATAAGGGGGTTGTATTAATAACAATAAGGGATTACACTAGTAGTATAGGGGCCTAATAGCCTTCCAAGGATGAGAGGATAACCATTGAACTTTTTCTTAGGTTGGAGAACTAACAAGTTTGCAGGGTTTTCCCAGGAATCAATGGATACCATCACATCCTCATAAACTCCCTTAGGAGCTACTGTGGATCTGTTTGCAAGCTGCAAGATTGTTGCGGTCTTCTTTAATGATCCTTGGAGATTCAGTTTAAGCATAGTCTCCTTAGTCATCACATTTATGGTAGCCCCAAGATCGATCAAGATATGGAGGATAATGATACCATCAATGTGGACATCTACCACAGGACTTCCAGGGTCTAGATACTTTGGGCAAATCACTCTACCCAACATTAAGTGAGACAATTGTCCAATTACATTAATGGTAGGGGTGTCTTTCTTTCTCCTCCCAAGATGTTTGAAGCATTTCTTCTTGATTAAATTGTTGTAGATGGGGACATTCTTGATAGCTTGGAGGAGTGGGATTTTAATGCACAATTTTTTCAATTCACCCAGAAGTTCAGTGTCTTCTAGGGTGTGTTGGCTAGGATTGATTAGTCTCTTAGGAAAAGGAGGTGGATTAGCTTGAGAAACACTCTCTTCCTTTTCCTTTTCAAGCTCCTCGGGTGGAGATGGAGGTTGGTTATTTGGAAGCACTCTTCCAGACTTGAGCTTAATTTCTTGAATTTCCACAGCATAGGTAGGGTAATATGTCTCTCCATTATAGACCTGATGTGCCTGCTTGTTGTTCGAGCCTGGATTTGGCTGAGCAAGCATCTAAGGTTGCTCAGGTGGAGCAAGGTGAAGGAGTTGTGGCTGAGATGGAGGTGGAGGCAGTAAGGCTGGAGATTGGTTGTATGGGGGCCTCCACCCCTATCATGGTGTATTCCACTGAGGTTGTGCAGGATCATATGGATGAAATGATTGATTGGCAGGTTGGGAATGATATTGAGGTGCAAAAGACCAGGGAGAGGGTGTGTACCATGAAGGATGAACAGGAGGACACCAAGGGGGAATGGATGCATTCTAGTTGGGGTTGTAATATGAATAGGATGCCCCTTTCATGCCCTACTGGTATGATCAAGGTCCTTAAGGCTTCCTATGGTTGATATAGCAGAGTTGTTCAATCACACCTTCAGTTCCTTGATACACAACTTTCAATCCACACATAGAAGGGCACTTGTCTTTGGAGTGGTTTTCCTTATAGACTGAGCAGATCTCTATAAGATTAAATGGAGATTCATTTTTAGGGTGCCTCCTGGTGCATCTAGGACAAAATACAACTAAGGCTCTTTCTGCTTCCTCCTGCTTCCTCTTGATCTGCATGGTATCTGTTGGCTACTTGAATTGTTTATTGATTAAACAATCGAGTACCACATTAATTTGTCAACTCGGGAAAGTCCTTTTATTTCAAAGGTGACCTCGTACTGTATGTACTTAACTCTAAAAGCATTAAAAGCTGTAGTATACACAATTCTATTTTCTGTCAAACTCCTTACTCTATGTTATAGCAGTTAAAATATATTGCAGAGATGAAATGAAAGCAGTTAACTAAGAATACAAATCTGCAAAGAAAAATAATGGCTGCTCTGTTAGCAGAGGATCAGGACCCTCTCCTCAGGGTAAGGATGTTCAACACCTGCCCCTGTAACCAAATTGCCAATACAAACTGCAATTCCTAATCACCGGTGAAGTAATCTTTTACAATATCAAGCAACTAACAAAACAACGTATCAACAAGAGGAAATTATCAGAGGTAATGCTACAGAATCCAAACAGAGTATCAGCAAAAGTAAATTATCAGAGATAATGCTACAGAATTCAAACACACTCACATAGTAACAGAAAATAAATGGGTGAATCTTGTGAAGAAGGTGGGCCCTGTCCCTCTCACAAGATTCCCCAGAACACAGCTGCCGAATTAGATGCTCAGAACAACCTTTTATTCATCTGCCAAAATGTCCAGTTACAATGAAGATTCAGACTTGCTTTTGTTTTTCAAAATTTCCCTTACAACTTGTTTTCTTTCCCCCCCCCTTTCTAATGTAGATGTCTCCTCTTTATAGAGGAGACATCTATTACAATAGACCGTCATGGTTCATTCAGTTTAACCTTTTTGTCAAAAATAAGAAATCCATCCTTGTTACAGGATGCCGTTACAACAGTGTGACGGTGTATTCTTTCTTGGGTCTCTTACTGTTACACAGCTGGTAAACAAACCTCAACCGTCTTCTTGGAATCCTCGTACTATCCTTTGCCGCTTTACCATTGTTGCTGATTTAGTAAACTCATGCTGTTCCTGGTGTTTCAGCAACTGTAACTGTGTTTTACCCTTTCTGGGCAGTTGCTGATCGTGCTGTGTCAGCATGGAACTCTGCCGATCTTCTGATAGTTGCTGTTTCTGCTTGTCATTTCCGGTGTTCCAGTTGTTGCAAAATAACGTTTTCCCTGCTTTAGATAGTTGTTGTTGCTGGTGTTGCGGCAACTGCGTAGTTGCTGTTTTTGGTGTTGCAGCAACTACGAACTATAATTTCTGCAGACTTTAGACAGTTCAATAGTTACTTAGCAACTTGGTTAACTTCTCCAAAGATTAATTATAAAGATAACATGAATATGTAATGAATGATTAAACATATAGTAATGAGGAGAGTTACTTCATACCTTGGAATGATTAGGTCATTATATAATCAAGGATTTCAACTTATGGACTGAAGAGGGTAATATTATAGCAAAAATACAAGGTCAAAAGTGGTCAATTTGGAGTCCTAACATCCCCCCCAACTGAAAGGGTTGCATGTCCTCATGCAATGCTTACTCTGACTCTGAGTCGGAGTACTGGGATGAAGAGTGTAAATTACTGATACAGTAGCTATGGAAAGTGTAATCAAACCTGTCTCTGAACCCACAGACACTCTCTAGTTGCCTCCATGCTGCTACCTCTTCCTTGTTGGATGATTTAAACTGACCCTTATATTGCTGACCAGATAACCATAAGAGGGGAAATTTAAATCTGTAGCCAATCCATTTTTCAGCACATTATTCCATACATCTAACATAGTAAGGTACCCTTGAAATTGCTGCCTGTAGATTAGGGGGATTGCAGGGATGATACTCTTGTCTTTCCTTGGGACAGTTTTCCCAGAATAGGTTGTTGGCTTTAATAGCCAAAGGTGCCTTTGTTTTCACATAGTGTTGGCAATCTCGCAAGACCACTGCTTGTAGTTGCCTAATGTGATCAGTCATTCCAGGTTCACTTAACATTCTTTGGTGCTGTGCAATGAAAGTAGCCGCATTTTGGGGTTCAACCCTAATCCAAAGGAGGCAGTTCTGTTCATTGTGTTGTGCTGAGATGAAAGCGTTTTGCCAAGTGAGTTGGTTGGCTAGAAAGGAAATGAAAGCTCTGAGTTGTATGTCGCCAACAAGAGGGAGTATATTCATTTTTTTGTCTTCAGACATAGCTTCGTTGTGGAGATAAAGCTCACACAACAAATTCTGATCATTCTTGGGTGCTTCTGCAAAGGTTTCAATAAATTGTTCTGATGTAATCACCTGATGAGGTCTACCATCTCTAACTGCCTTTATCTGTAAGAATGTTAGTCGTTCCCTCAAAAATGCTGCATAGTTGAAATAAGGTCTTCTTGTAGCAAGTATTCTTTGAACCAAATCAAAAATTTGGGACAGTCTGGCTTTTAGTTCCTTAATTTCTTTGTACTGAGCTCTAGACTGCTCAAGTGATTCCCAATTCTTATATGCATAATTGAACCAGATTCCCTTTTGCTGTTGGAATGCTTTCCCTTCATATTCTTTCCACCATATTCCCTTTAATTCCTGAAAACTAGCGGTCTCTATGCATGCATCACTGATAGAGGGAGATTTAGTTTGTGTATAGGCATCAACAAGAATTTTCCGTTTTGTGATAATTTGAGTAGGCCGGGGTGGTTCTATGTCTTCTTCTCCTTTTCCTGCTGATTCCTGTGTAACAGCCAATTCTTTTTCCTCTTGTTCCATAACAATTTGGGTAGGCCGGGCTGATTCTATGTCTTCTTCTCCATTTCCTGCTGATTCCTGTGTAATAGACAATTCTTTTTCCTCTTGTTCCATAACAATTTGGGTAGGTCGGGGTGATTCTATGTCTTCTTCTCCATTTCCTGCTAATTCCTGTGAAACAGCCAATTCTTTTTCCTCTTGTTCCATAACAATTTGGGTAGGCCGGGTTGATTCTGTGTCTTCTTGGTCATTTGCTGCTGATTCCTGCATAACAGCAAGTTCTTCTCTTTCTTGTTCTGTAATTTTTGGGGAGCCCGCTGGTTCTTGAGTTACAACAAGTTCTTCTACTTCTTTCTTTACACTTTTTGGAGATCCTGCTGGTTCTTGTGTTACAACAGGTTGCTCTATTTCCACCTGTATAGTTTTTGGAGAACTTGCTGGTTCTTGTGTTACAGCAGGTTGCTCTGTTTCCACCTATATAGTTTTTGAAGAGCCTGCTGGTTCTTGTGTTGCAGCAGGTTGCTCTGTTTCCTCCTGCACAGTTTTTGGAGAGCGTGCTGGTTCTTGTGTTGCAGCAGGTTGCTCTGTTTCCTCCTGCACAGTTTTTGGAGAGCCTGCTGGTTCTTGTGTTGCAGCAGGTTGCTCTGTTTCCTCCTGCACAATTTTTGGAGAGCCTGCTGGTTCTTGTGTTGCAGCAGGTTGCTCTGTTTCCTCCTGCACAGTTTTTGGAGAGCCTGCTGGTTCTTGTGTTGCAGCAGGTTGCTCTGTTTCCTCCTGCACAGTTTTTGGAGAGCCTGCTGGTTCTTGTGTTGCAACAGATTGCTCTGTTTCCTCCTGCACAGTTTTTGGAGAGCCTGCTGGTTCTTGTGTTGGAGCAGGTTGCTCTGTTTCCTGCTGCACAGTTTTTGGAGAGCTTGCTGGTTCTTGTGTTGGAGCAGGTTGCTCTGTTTCCTCCTGCACAGTTTTTGGAGAGCCTGCTGGTTCTTGTGTTGTAGCAGGTTGCTCTATATCAGTAGAGGGTTGTGGTGGTTCTGTTTTTGCTTTTGCAATTTGTGTAACAGCAGGTTCTTTCATTTCAACTACAACAGCAAAAGGTTCTGGAATGACTCCAGTCACTGGTACTGCAATTATCTTGTATCCTGCTTGAGTGTATAGCTCACCACACTTGGTGCACATATATTCACTCTCTTTACTCTTCTCCGCTGTAGATGCTACCTGTGCTAAAATGTGCAGGTTGCGTTCATTTTGATAAGCTTCTTTGACCCTTATTATTTCCTCCTGATAATCCTGAATTTGGGATTTCAGAAATTCAATTTCTTCTTGCAGGGCAGATATGGTAGGCTGAGCTTGTGGAACTGCAGGTTCCAGTGGAGGCAGAGGTTGTGTTTCAGCATTCATTTGAACATTTATACCCCCAACAGGTGGTTCTTGTGTGTCACCTGGTGGGGTAGTGGCTGTTTCTTGTGTTGCAGCCACTTGGCCAATATTACCTTGGGTGTCGGCAGCTGGTTCTTGTGTGACAGCTGCCTCAAAAGATAATTTCACGAAACTGTGAACACTCTGCATCTCAGCCCCAGAGGGTGAGGAAGGGGAGTTTTCAGGGCTGGTGGGAGTACGGGTTCTTAACATGATGGGTGGAGAGCTGGGGAGAGTGGGGCTAGGGGGTTCAGCTGTTACAGACGACCGAGTCCTTTTCTTGGGTAGAGAAGCAGGGAATTCAGATATTTTTCTTTTTCAGCTAGCTTTCTTTAAAATAGGGGCAGTGGCGGAAATAGCAGCTGCCTTGACCGAAGCCCTAGTTCTTCTTCTTTTCGGTGGGGTTTCATTTTTCTGCTGCTTCTTTCGTTTGAGAAGGGTAATAGGGATGTTATCATCAGATTCGTCGGTAGAAATACCAAGTATGGGAGTGGATGGGCCGGTTTTATTGGGGGATGGGGTTGTTTGCATGGGTATTTCTACTGCTGGTTGTACATTTTCAACAACTTGTGGGGGAGTTTTTTCAGTTTGCTGGGGAATTTCTTGGGGTATTTGCTCTGAAGTATCCTCTGTTTGCTGAGGAATTTCTTCGGGTATTTGCTCTGAAGTATCCTCTGTTTGCTGAGGAATTTCTTCGGGTATTTGCTCTGAAGTATCCTCTGTTTGCTGAGGAATTTCTTCATCCTGCTGAGGTATGTCCTCAACTTGGTGAGGAATTTCCTGTTCCTGATGAGGAATTTCCTGCTCTAGTTGAGGGATTTATTCCTCTTGGTGGGGATTAATGAGCGGAGGGGGGTTATTTAAGGCAAGGCCTTTATTTATCAATAATTGAGCTAGACGGTGGTGTTTCAAGGAATGGAGCGGACGCTTTGCGTTGACAGTGTAACGTGACATATTTTTAAGACATCCCAATAGATAGTATGGCATATTTATCAACTAACCATGCCTCAAGTGATTCAACAAGACGAAATCGTGCTGGTAAATTACCTGGTACCAGCCTTCGCACGTCAGGTATTGCTTTACAAACTCAGCAACTTTCGGCCATGGTTGAGGCAGTGATTGAAGTGCTACGCCTCTGCCCTTGGGTTCCACCTGCTCGCCTAGTTGAAGAAAATCCTGCTGCGCGTTGAGGATCAGATGCTTCCTACTGAACCAGCGTGTGCCATTAGCTGGTAGCCCGGTAACTTGGGCTATGACTTCCTCTGTGACTGGAATTTGTACTCCCTGAACGACGGAAAACCCCTCTGTTAA
The DNA here is from genome assembly GCA_031772625.1 of Pinus tabuliformis. Lineage (NCBI taxonomy): Eukaryota > Viridiplantae > Streptophyta > Pinopsida > Pinales > Pinaceae > Pinus > Pinus tabuliformis. The sequence continues at coordinate 242,912,923 of CM062817.1, forward strand.
ATTGCATGCAAACTCAAGGACTTGCTGTGCGTCGAAATCTAGAAGTCTCCTAAAATAATATAGCCATCCCGCTTGCAGGAAAATTTGGTAGGCCTCGGGATAGAGCTCAAGAAGTGATGTTGTGCCAGGTTCATATGTGATGAGATTTCCTCCCATAGCTGTTGTTTCAGTGAGAATTCTCAGTACAGAGCCGAGTTTCCGAGTTCAGTCCAGAGTAAACCGTTGCAAATGGTAACATGACACGATGAGGTGACTTTTACATATTACCGGGAGAGTTAAGGGTGGCGGCAGTTGGCGTGCTATAAAATTATGACAGTGCTTTGGTAATCCCCCCCCCCCCCCCCCCAAAAGCTACGACTAAGTGATATGATTGGAAGTACAATTGTTCGGTAGTCCTATCAACGTCTCCACATTAACTATTATTTAATATCCATGCATAATCATGCGTACCTTTATATTTTACCTTTTTAGTTGCTGCGTCGAAAAGTCTTATCTTGTCTTTTGCTGGATTAATAATGATTAAATCGGGTCTAAAAGTATGAGAATACCGGCGGTTTTTATTACTGACGGGAAGTAATAGTGAAGGATTGTAATCATCATAGTGTATGGCTGGTTCTTTTGGTAGGAAATGGTATATTTTATGCAAATAATAATTCATTTCTTGGGAACTGAAGTGGAGAAATTGGTGATTTTTTAGTATAAATGAGAGAAATACTGAAAAAGGCATTACGACATCGGAAAGTGGTGTTGCAGCAACGGGGGTTGGTGTTGCAGCAACAGGAGATGGTGTTGCAGCAACGGGAGTTGGTGTTGCAGCAACGGGGAGTGGGTTGCAACCATAGGAAATGGTGTTGCAGCAACGGGAAATGGTGTTGCAGCAGCAAGAGTGGTGTTGCAGCAACGGGAAATAGTGAAAGACTGATTTATGGTCCAAAAAATGTTCCCAAGTCCGCAAAGTGATTCTTTTGAAGTTTTTGTTCTCAGCCATTTTCCAAAACTAAGATCTACAAAATAATGAATTGTAATATGGAAACCCTTGGCAGGGATTATTAGTTGAAAAGAATATCTAATCTAAAAAAAATACATAAATGAACAGAAATTTAAGTGCCTTGAGGGACAACAAGTTCCCCCAGGAAAGCATAGTGTATATCTGCCATGCAAGTAGCTTTAAAATCTTCTTTAGAAATAGGCCGCTGATACAAACGGAGTCGATACTGTTATAGACATTTTTGTGCCTTGCGTCACTGAGCATGAAATGTCAATAATTAAGGGATCCAAAGTCCCTAAACATGTTGTTCCTACCCCTAGAGGAACAAGGCCAGCAAACCACAACAGTTTATAAAAGTTCTCCACCTGAAAACACTCAAAAACAAGCAATTTCTGGATCATGTCAACTGCTCCACTGAGCATCTGCGCTGAATGTCAAGTGCTCCACTCTGTACCTGCGCTGAATGTCAACTGCAAAGAAGGCCACCTGCGCTGAGCGTACTTGGACAAGTGGCAGACTCATTCCTCAAGGTGTCAATGCCCAGGAAGCTTCCAAAATGACACTTGGATCAGGGAATTCGACTGGTGATGAGTAAGAGGTTCCAAATCTCCAAGTGGAAGTAAGAATCTCCAAGTGGACTCAAGAACTGAAGTGGGAGAGGACACTAGTCAGCTTCATGCCAGCCTCAAGCTGACTCATCCTTTCTCCAAAACTCCTATATATAGAGCTCTCTCATGAGGTCTAGGGAGGCTGGATTGTATGGTAAAGAATTGCTGTTGGATTGTGGTTAGATCATTGGGTGTTTATGCTTTTGAAAGGGGCTGAAGAAGGAATTCCTTGCTGCTGGGAAGGAGATGCTGGGTTGGAACCCTATGGGTTGTATCTCTTCCTGAACCCTGTTTATCAATCAATAAAGCTTCTCGGTTCTTTCCTATATGCTGGTGTTTATTGTATGATTTGCATTAGTGTATTTGATTTACTTCTAATCCTGAATCATTTATGAATATGTATATTTGCCTTTGTATTGTGTCCTTCTCTTGTTGCATGTAGCTGTTCTCTTGTCACAGGTAGCTGTTCTCTTGTGACCTCGTGGGAGCAAAAGCGAGGAGGCAAGTAGCTGTGGACACACAAAGGGGAGAGGATTTAGATCGAGGGACAACCGAAAGATAACAGTAAGTCTACCAATCTCCTCTCTTTCATATTTCATAAAGGAAGAAACCGAAGTAGCTGTATTCGTTTGTTGCTAAGGCACTATCACGCCTTAGGTGGATAGGATCGTCTTGCATACGCATTTTTCCCCACAACAAATTGGCGACTCCGCTGGGGAAGGACTTTGTTTTAGTCATTTTGTTTGAGCTTGCATCATTGTTTACTTCATAGACTCAACGGCAACAATCGAACTGCTTTGCAAAGTAGAATGTTGCTGCTTTGATCCTTTACAGGGTTTTTGTCTATGATCTTAACAATGGACTCATAAATGACTTGATGATCCTTTGTGATAGTCTTTAGTACCCTTTCAAAGTATCCCTCTGTTTATACCTTGCTTGTGTTTCTGATTTGGCCTGAAACAGTTGATTTTTGAGCATTTTATGACCCGGAAACCAAGAGAGACGAGAGTTTCTCCTTTCAGCGCAGGCACTGTGAAGGCAGTCTGCATTTCAACGCAGGTCCCGTGAAGGCTACCTGCGCTGAATGTCAAACTGACAGTGTTGTACCTGCGCTGAACCAGTGTGGCCTTGTGCAGCTGGGGTTCCTTGCTGTCTTTTGCCTGTTTTGATCTCTGTTTTTTGCTGCCTTTAACCAGCGTAGGTACCACATCTGTAATCCCTTTTCTTTGCTTGTATTCAGCCTCATTTTTGTACAAAAAGACTGTAAGTGTTTTTATGTGTTTGTGGCGTCATTTACAGTTTTCCTTTGCATGAGCGAAATAGTCATCCTGTAGCCTTGATTCAGATCTGATTGAGTGATTGATTGTGATCTTAGAAGAGAGTTCATTGGCTGTTTGCAGTTTGATCTATCGTTTGCTTTTGCTTATTGGTTTGAATTTGTGATTTTTAAGTGTCGAAACAAGTATTTCTTTCGAAAAATCGCAAAGTGATTGTAATCTTTTCTACCCTTGCTGATTTGGGAAAAAGTAAACTTGTTTATTTTCAGTCATTTAAAAGCAAATTCGAAGTTGTGCAAAAAGCTTTCTTTGTAGGCATTTATACTAAGAAAGTGAAAACAAACACCTGCATTGTGCATTTTGCATTTTGATAAGATTGCATGTTGGATTTAGGAAGAGTGCATTAGAGTGTGCTGATTGCTCTTTGAGAAAAGATAGTCGCTCTCTTTTCCCTTAGTAGCTAGGATTTTCAAAGTTGAAAGATTATAAAGCTTGCTTATCATCTTAGACTGCATTTAGGAATTTGTACCAATACATCTCGTGGTGATCCTGAAAGACAAACTTTAAAAAAGATCAACTTAAAATATATTGAATGAACCTAACAACGCTTTGCAACATAACGCTCACAGTAGAGGTCTAGGTAGAGACGTGTTCCGGCGTCGTTAAACGTAGTGACTGTTGATCTCTAAGAAGGTGGGTGATTCCTCCTGAGGGACGATTGCACTAATACGGACTTGTGCTCCCACGTACCGTCGCGTATATATTGGGAGACCCCTATAGGCATATATCCTTTATCCTTAGGAAGCCGTGTCGGCCGCCCTACTGATCGCAATGCAGTGAACACAGCATTCACGAAGATCGACCACCTGTACCGTAAAACGTATTCTGTGGTTTTGCGAAAAGTTTGGCACACCCTCTGCCTAGATCTCCAGAGCAGTTTCTTTTGGCCTTTTTCAGACTCTATAACAGAAAAAGCCCAACCGAGCATTTGTCACTTCGGGCTCGTTAAAATATCGAAGGAGACTAGAGTCATCTTTAGCTTTTTCTCGACTCTTTAAAACTGAAAAAGCAAGTTGTGTCTAAAAGCGTCGTTAACAATTTATTTTAAACGGAACAATCACCCTTATTGCCGCGTTGATCTTTAGGTTGAAAAGATGGAGCACACCAACCAAGGAGTTCCCCTTGGTGGGAATCCTAGTCCCTTCTCCTCTTGGGGAGATGTTGATGCGCCCCACATGGCCACATTGTCGCTTCCAGGATTGACAATTGGCCTACCTGTTTGGCTCTTTTCAACCAATGTCGTTCAGAATGCCACCATTCCTGAGCAGTCGAGTCAACAGTTAGATCAGACAAGAGTTGCCTCCCAGCCTTCTACTTCATCTTCCTCTCCTCCTTCCTCTTCGCTTGACGGAACTGGTCGGTCAAAGAACTGAGTTCCTAAGGAGAAAAAGGAGAAGAAGAAGAAAGAAAAGAAGCAGAAGGAGCCTAAGGCGACTAGGGGCAAACAATCGTCATCTAAACAAAATCCACACACTGCACTCGTAAGGCCTAAATCGCCATGCGTCATATGCAGGGGAGACCACTTCCATAGAGATTGTCCATGTATCCCTCGGATACTAAGAGACTGGTCCCCCCGTCTGCACAATTCGGTAACATCGACCTCTGATAGCCATGTCGATTGTTCACCGTCAACTAGTGGGAGTGAAGCTCCAGGACAGAGCAGGAAAGCTGAATTTCCCTGCGGACTGTGTGAAGGTGATCACGCCATCCACCGTTGTCCCTTCTTAGACGAGGCAAAAAGAGTTCTGGAAGATCGCCCGATATTACGAGCAAATCTTCCTCCTGGATATCAAAAACTCTTGCCAAGTCCCTCGCTAGTTGAGAATCCGGTTGACCCGCCCAGGTGGTCAGCCGAAGCACCTGTCATTGAAGATGAACCGTCTGGATCCATGCCTGACGAAAGTCAAAAGGTTGATACGGCAGTTGACCCGGTTTTGCCTTCAGAGGCTCCATCTTCGAATGACACCATCACAGAGGAGAATCAAGACGACACCGTCCAGATTCTCTTCATCAGCACCGACTCTGATGATCAAGGGGGCAATGCCACCATTCCTTTATCGCAGGAAGGAAGTTCATCAGAGCGCTACCCGGCCGTTTACTCGGTCCCACCACCAAGCAACCTGGTTGTGTCCTTTGATTGGAACCAACTAGGCAGACCCCGGTTGCCAGCCAGTATACCATTCAGAATTATTTGTCAAATATACAGGATGGTAATGGCTGGCACTATCATTGATGAGGGGGCATCTGTGAGTATCCTTTCCTCTATTGCTTGGAAAGCGCTTGGTTCGCCTGCGCTTTTGCCTGAGATGAGAAATCTATCAGGCTTTGATAAAGGAACCAGTCGCCCTTTAGGAATCCTCCCCAATGTGCCAATAACACTGAAGGGGAAGACCGTTCAAATGAACGTGATGGTCGTTCAAGGACCCTTGGATTATAACCTACTCCTTGGACGAGACTATATATATTGCAAGGGAGCAATAGTCTCCTCACTCTTTAGAGTAATGTGTTTTCCACATGGAGGAAGAATGGTCAAGCTCGTGGACCAACTTTCGTTTCCCGGATCACACATCGCAAATAGTCGCTTACCATCCCTAAATGGTCTATTCATGCAAGAAGTGTCTCAACCCATGGTCCGTCCTCCTGATAAGCGCGAGTAATTCGGGAGGACATGACTGGAACCCAGGGGGCATGCGTCCTGGTCTGCTTCGACAGAGAACTTTGGGTATAAGGTAGGATTTCCGCGAAAGAATATGACTAGTCCGTACCCCGTCCATGAAGGAAAAAGGGTTGTTCTAGAATAGGATTCTTTTGTCAAGGTACTTGGGAGAGACGGGGCCCGTCTCCCATCTTTGTCTATTTCGGTAGGCATTGCCAAAGAAGAGTGTTGTTTAACGAAACAATCTTTAGGTAACCTGAAAAAGGTAGGCCAAGGAAGTGTTTTGTCTAACGAGACAATCTTCGGGTAACCAGAAAGAGGTAAGCCTCCCTCAATAACACCAATGTTTTGTCTTTGAGTAGTGTTCTTCTCTTGCGATCTTGCGAAAAATCTATTAAAAGTCGGGCTAACGAGAGACAAGTATCGTATAGACCCGTTAAAATTAACGAGAAGACAAGTATCGTTAAACTGAACTAGCAAGACGACAAGTAGTTGTGAACACCCAAAGAAAAACAAAAGTGAGAAGGAGGAGGGGCAACCTTGAAATCATATTTTATACCTGGGGGCATGCAAACCCTTTTGGAGTGCAAGAAAAGAGCGGCTATTTACCTGTTTTTTGGGTTAGCTGTGTCGGAACCGGTTATTTATCTGTTTTTTGGGGTTAGCCGTTTTCGAACTTGCATAAAGGAAGGGTGCGGAGCAAAGCGTAGTGAGATGAAGCTCCATAAAAAATAGGGATCTCACAATGAGACAATCTTATCATATGACTGGTATATTGAGCAGTTTTAGCAGCATAGTTCATGCTCGTTAAAAAATAAACATAAGCTTTCGAGCAGTTTTAGCAGCATAGTTCATGCTCGTTAAAAAATAAACATAAGCTTTCGAGCAGTTTTAGCAGCATAGTTCATGCTCGTTAAAAAATAAACATAAGCTTTGAGCAAGTTTCAGCTCGTTAAAAAATGAACTTCCCGGTAAATAACCATTAAGAATGTAACCTGATCAACCATAAAAGCCTTGGTCGTGTTTCCGCAGCCTCACCTCCACCGTTCATTTGGCCGATCGCTTACCTCCATATGATTGTTTACCCATTTTGAGGAACAGCTGCGAAGAGTGATTTCAACTAGCCATCCTTGTGACACTGCCATGATTGGAAAATTCCAACCTATACCTGGAATCAGCTGCTATCCCTGTTCATCACTCGTTCCTCAAAAGACGAGTCTTCTTTAAGCTCTTTTCAATTGACTCGTAAAATATGAAAAGATTGCCGAGTTTTGGCCTTCCAGCTCGTTAAAGGACAGGAAGAGCTATCCCTCTTCTAGATTTTAATCTTTTTGGACCTGAGGGATTATTGCACAAAAAGATCGAGCGCTTGTTTTGTTCGGCTCGTTAAAAGTACCGAAAACTCATCCCTTCTGTATTGTTTTATACTTTTTCGGACTTAAGGGATTAGATGACGAAAAAGGAATTTTGGAGTTGACTTTATGTACCTTTTCAGACTCTCTAAAAATGAAAAGGGCCGAGTTTTCCTTGTCGTTAGACTCGTTAAAATTATTAAATAGCGACAAACTTGTCTTTAGACGAGAACGAGTTTCCCTATCGCTAGGCTCGTTAAAACATAGCGACGGGCTTGCCCGAAGGGCAGGTTATAGAACAAGCATATGTTATCCTCCTCAAGCTTGACAAAAATAAAGAGGTACTGGTCAGCAATGACTGGGGAAAAAATGGGAAAATCGAGAAGTCTTTGATGGTAGCAGGTCGCTCTTGAACATGACACTTTTCCTCCGTATCACATCGGGTTGGGTTGTTTCATTCACCGGTCACATCACCATGGTCTTTGCCACACCATCCATATTTGGGGTAATGCTATCGATCCATCGCATCAGTGTCGCCATATGTTCAAGAGAAGTCGTTCAGAAAGAGTCAACCAGGTCCCATCCACTGCCATACATTATCCTTCATCCATTCATGACTGCCACCCTGAATCATATATCACAGATTGTTTTCACCTCCACTAAAATCATTAGCTCCGTTCCGTGTCACTGATGTGGGATTCATTAAGGCCCTCCTTTGACAGATCGCTTCTTGTCGACATCAGCTCATTATCCAAGAAGTTGATCTAGGAACAACCCCTTCAGTACTTTGAAGCTTGCATGCCTCAATGGCAAGTTTCTCACTTCCGGCGACAGGTATACATCAATGACCTTCGACCAGAAGATTTTGCGTGGTGTTCGACGCCAAGTCCTTTATTCACACCACGTGAATTGTACTGCAGTACCTTGAGGGTCATCATCATTATCGGTGATTCCTCTCGCGCTTGTTAACGGTTTACATCATTGACCGGTAATCAAGCGATGTCTTTCCATGTTCGACTTCAGCGCAATTCTCACATGGATCGACTTGTACTTAGAGTGAAGATCGAACGAGTTTGAAGACCCCGGATCTAGTTTCATCCATCCGGGCTGCGATAATATATTCAGGAAAATAAAGACATTTGTTATGTACATCATTGCAGCAGATGATCATCCTCCTCAAAGGATGATAGTTTCGCCAGAACTATCAGTCTACCATCAGACAATCGTCTGTTCTATGTACCAAAATGTATTTATAAAGCTGAGCATGGGAATGCCCGCCTCAGCTAGATCATGAAAGCAGAATGAATCATAATGAATTGTATTGTATCTTATTACAGGTCTCCTCCCAGCAAATGGATGAACTTCGGACTCCCCTGGATAAAGCATTTCACCCGATAAACGGCCTCATACTTTAGGGGGCAACTGTTATAGACATTTTTGTGCCTTGCGTCACTGAGCATGAAATGTCAATAATTAAGGGATCCAAAGTCCCTAAACATGTTGTTCCTACCCCTAGAGGAACAAGGCCAGCAAACCACATCAGTTTATAAAAGTTCTCCACCTGAAAACACTAAAAAACAAGCAATTTCTGGATCATGTCAACTGCTCCACTGAGCATCTGCGCTGAATGTCAAGTGCTCCACTCTGTACCTACGCTGAATGTCAACTGCAAAGAAGGCCACCTGCGCTGAGCGTACTTGGACAAGTGGCAGACTCATTCCTCAAGGTGTCAATGCCCAGGAAGCTTCCAAAATGACACTTGGATCAGGGAATTCGACTGGTGATGAGTAAGAGGTTCCAAATCTCCAAGTGGAAGTAAGAATCTCCAAGTGGACTCAAGAACTGAAGTGGGAGAGGACACTAGTCATCTTCATGCCAGCCTCAAGCTGACTCATCCTTTCTCCAAAACTCCTATATATAGAGCTCTCTCATGAGGTCTAGGGAGGCTGGATTGTATGGTAAAGAATTGCTGTTGGATTGTGGTTAGATCATTGGGTGTTTATGCTTTTGAAAGGGGCTAAAGAAGGAATTCCTTGCTGCTGGGAAGGAGATGCTGGGTTGGAACCCTATGGGTTGTATCTCTTCCTGAACCCTGTTTATCAATCAATAAAGCTTCTCGGTTCTTTCCTATATGCTGGTGTTTATTGTATGATTTGCATTAGTGTATTTGATTTACTTCTAATCCTGAATCATTTATGAATATGTATATTTGCCTTTGTATTGTGTCCTTCTCTTGTTGCATGTAGCTGTTCTCTTGTCACAGGTAGCTGTTCTCTTGTGACCTCGTGGGAGCAAAAGCGAGGAGGCAAGTAGCTGTGGACACACAAAGGGGAGAGGATTTAGATCGAGGGACAACCGAAAGATAACGGTAAGTCTACCAATCTCCTCTCTTTCATATTTCATAAAGGAAGAAACCGAAGTAGCTGTATTCGTTTGTTGCTAAGGCACTATCACGCCTTAGGTGGATAGGATCGTCCTGCATAGGCATTTTTCCCCACAACAGATACCCATTCACTAGTAGTGGTGTTCTGCTATCATCAATCGTTAAAAGTCTGACTGTCCCATTTGGAAAAACAACATCTATTTCATAAGGCCCTAACCACCTTGTTCTTAACTTACCTTGGAAATTCTCAAAACGAGAGTCATAGAGTAGAGCCCAGTTACCTTTTTGGAACTGCTTTTGCTTGATGGTTCTGTCATGCCACCTACTTCTTTGTTGCTATATCATGATTGTTTGATGGATGGCATCCAGTCTCTTCTCGTCCAATTCCTGAAGCTGCTGCAACCTGGCTGTCTGTGCATCAGTCAAGTCAAGGTTAACAGCTAAAGCAGTTCTTAAAGTTTTGATTTCAAACTCTATAGGGAAAACAACATTTTTTCCAAAAACTAATTCATAAGGTGAAAAGCCCGTAGTATTCCTCCACGTAGTTCTATAGGCCCATAATGCCTCAGGCAACCTTTGAAACCAGTCCCTTCTATTCTCCTTTATTGTTTTTGTCAAGATGGCTTCTATGACTTTATTGGTGCTTTCTACCTGCCCATTTGCCTGGGGGTGATAAGGTGTAGTCATTTTGTGCTTAATATGATATTTCTGAAGTGTATCCTTGAAGCCATGAGAGTTGAAAGGAGGTCCTCCATCCGTGACTAGTTCTCCGGGTAATCCAAACCTAACAAAGATCTCTTCAAATAAAAATGTTAGTACTGATTCTTCATTAGCTTTAAGGAGTGCCTTAGCTTCTACCCATTTAGTCATATAATCTGTGCACACTAATATGTACACTCTTTGATTGGATGGGGGATTAATGGGACCTATAAAATCTAATGCCCATCTCTCAAAAGGTTCGAGAATTACCTGGGGTTTTGTAGAGCGATAAAAAGGTGTCTTTTTAACTCCTAATTACCTTCACATTAATTATCAACCCAGGGACGACTTTTTATTTCAAGAGTGTACTCAGTCTGAGGCGGCTATTTACTCAAGAGTAATGTTTTGCAGTATAGTGCTTAAAATGCAAAAGTAAATGAAAGCTGGAAACAAAATCTAATTGGAACAGCAAGAAATTGAAATGTTCTAAACTAAATCATTCACTCAAACAACCATCAATCGAGGATATAGTAGCAATAACTCATTCCTCTGGATATTGATGCAAATGAAATCAAACCGGAACAAGACAATCAATCTGGGAACGAGGAAGCAATAACCAATGTTCTCTACAGTTGACAGTCTTGCTTTAAAGCAATTAAAAGGAAATCGAAATTGAACTAAAGCTGCTATTGAAAGTAAACTAGGAAAACTCTTTAAAAGCACTCTTGCAATGAATCAACAGAAATGAAAAACAAAGCTTAATCTAACAAAAATGATTTATTAATGGAAAGGAATAACAATGCTAAAATACTAGAATTAAACAGTTATCTTAAATGGAACCAAACAGCAAAACTAAGTAATTAGAAAGACACAACAACTATAAATGTAATTGAATCAGCAACCTATCAGCATGAACATTAATCGCAGTTATTGAAGCAACATCAATCGTAGTTATAATTGAATAGTAACTTAATTGAACAGCCATTGCAATTATAAATGAGCAGCAATTAAATGAACCATAGTCTTAATTAGATAGCACAACATTAGATCAGAATTATCATTAAGACATTTCAAGTTATAATTAATAATTCTATCACTGACGCAATCCAATTATGATTTCAACGAAATGTTCATAAACAAAAGATTATTGAACAAACAATTTAAAGAAATGAAAAGGAAATCAAACCATCACATGAAAGCAATTGTAAAGATATGATACACAGCAGCAACATACTCCACCAGAGGCTGGGCCCTTAGCCGCCAGCGGATGCTGCTGGGCTACTTCAGATGAAAAGAATGAACAACAACTCCCAAATCAGGTATTAATCATTAAATGGTAAAATCATTACAACAGCAGCAGCTTTGAGACTTACAGCCTGAAACAATCCTTTCTTCCTCCTATCCTATCATGAATTCTTAATTCTAAATCTCTAATTCTCAATTCCATCATTTTTCCATCATTCGAATCCCCAAATCCTCCCCATCTCTGATCTCTGTTTTCATTTAAATAGAGAGAGATCAGAGAGAAGTTACAATAAAGATAAGTACAACATGATTTACATTACAAAATTGGATTGTTTCCAACCAATTGATAAACAAGAAGATATATTTCCATCCAGCTTTCAACAAGAGCAAGACGAATTTGGCTTTGCAGCTGAGATTTGGAGGACGGCCGCAACAACAAATCTGAGAAAATCGTGCTAAAAGAACCATGCGTTTCTCTCAGTACAAGTCGAATTTGGGCAAACCGTTCTTTACTAAAGTTAATTGGGTATGTTCTGGACAAAACCCATGTTCCAGATTTTCCAGATTCTGCTTCATTTGCGCATAATCTCATCCGCAAAACCGTCACTTCTTATTCCAACGAATTTCTGAGTTGGCACTTTTAATGATCAAATCTTCAATCTCGAAATTATCTTGGAGGCTAAAAATGGTGAATAATGTTACAAATGATTTATTAAAACTATCATTGATAAAATCATGCATAATTATCAATTTATTAGAAATAAAGGAGAATAAATAATATTCATCCATAGAAGCATAAATCATCATAAAATGGATTTATATAATAAATTATAATACATGACATGATGAAGAATAGTAGAAATGGGTGGAATAAGTGTTCAAAAGTGATAATAATAATGGCATATTAACGGCCCAACAGGTTTGAGTGGCATTTCATCCCTGTGATTAGGCTGGCCCATTCTTTGACAGCTATCACAAGCCTTCACATATTTCCTTGCATCTTTGAAGAGTGAGGGCCAATAATAACCCATTCTGAGTACCTTGTGTGCTGTTCTTTTATCTGCAAAATTCCCTCCACAAGGGCCATCGTGACAAGCTTTTAACACATCATAAATTTCATCTTCACCAATGCATCTCCGGATTTCCTGATCGAGTCCTGTATGGAAAAGACACCCACTTATCCAGCTGTACCTAGTACTTTGCTGAATAATCTTTCTTTTTTCCGTGTGTGATAGGTGCGATGGTAATTTTCCTGCAACTAAATAGTTGGCAATGTCTGCATACCAAGGTGAGTGAGCAGATACTGCAAATAAATATTCATCAGGAAAAGAATCATCTACTGGAATATTTTCATCAGTTTTTAATCGAGAAAGGAAATCAACAACTACATTTTCTTTTCCTGGCCTATCTACAATTGTGATGTCAAATTCTTGTAATAATAATAACCATCTGGTAACTCAAGCATTTGTAACTGATTTATTCATTAGATATTTAATGGCCGAGTGATCAGTATGCACAAAAGTAATATAGCCAGTAATATAATGTCGAAACTTATTGATAGCATAAATGACTGCTAGGAATTCCTTCTCAGTGGTTGTATAATTCAGTTCAGCTGGTGTTATATTCTTACTGATAAAATAAATAGCATAGGGAAGACTATTTTCTTCTTGACCCAAGACAGCTCCAATTGCAGTATCTGAGGCATCAGAGGATATATGAAAGGGTAGTGCCCAATCAGGTCCTCTTAAAATGGGAGCTGTAGACAACTGATGTTTAAGTTCATTAACTGCTTTTTCACAATCATCAGTCCACTTAAATTCAACATTTTTTGTTAATAACACAAATAGAGGAGAATCTATTTTGGAAAAATTCTTGATAAATCTTCTATAGTATCCAGCATGTCCTAAAAAGCTTCTTACATCAGTTTGTGTTTTGGGGATAGGGAGGGTTTGAATTACCTGTATTTTGGCTAGATCGACTTGAATTCCTAGGAATGAGATGAAGTGACCCAATACAATACCTTGAGTCATCATCATATGACATTTTTCAGTGCTTAAGGCAAGGTGTGCTTCTCCACATCGCTTAAGTACTTTTTCAAGGTTCTGCAGTGCATCCTCAAAAGTCACTCCATAAGGAGTAAAGTCATCCATAAATATTTCTAAGGAATCATTTAGCATATCAGAAAAAATCCCTATCATTGCTCTTTGAAATGTTGCCGGAGCATTACATAGCCCGAATGGAAGAACCCTGTAAGCAAAGGTCCCCCATGGGCTAGTAAACGTGGTCTTGTCCTGGTCTTGGGGTGCAATATTAATCTGATTGTCTCCACTAAATCCGTCCAAAAATGAAAAGAATTTATTACCTGCCAAATTATCTAATACTTGATCAATGAATGGTAAAGGGAAATGGTCTTTCTGGGTGGCTTTATTTAGAGCTCTGTAATCCACACATACTCTCCATTTGCCATTTTTCTTGGGTACAATTACAAGTGGGGAAACCCACTCACTATCAGATATAGGATATATAAATCCTGCATTCAACAGTTTTTGAAGTTCTTCCTTCACAATTTCCCTTAAATTGGGATTCATCCGTCGCTGGGGTTGACAGACTGGGCGGGATCCTTCTTTAATATAAATGCGGTGGGTGCATAGCTCAGGAGAAATCCCCTTCATGTCTGTATGATCCCATGAAAATGCTTCTTTATTCTCCCGAAGTAACTTTATTAAATGCTGTTTTTCATTATCAGTTAAGTTAGGATTTATATTTAATGTTTTGCCAGGCTCAATTTCTATTGTTGTACTTTTGGAGGAGCTGCCTACTATTGTCTGAGATAAATTTTTAGTTTTCAGGTTCTGCTGAGATTCAGATTCCAAGATTGCAGTGAAGTGATTATACATTTCTGGGCTGACCGAAGAAGGTTTAGAAATGAAGCTACTAATTAATTCATCTTCGGTAGAATCTTTGAAAGTTAAAGCTTGTCCGATAGTCAAGATAGGTTGGGTTTCTTCATCGTCATAATCTACCCATACAGAGTTGTCATTATTAATCATGGGTGTAGCATGAGGATAAAGGGTAAGCTGTTTGGTTTCCTGCCCATTAGAGATGGTCATTGATCCTGATCTACAGTTGATGAAAGCATCTGCTGTAGCTAGCCAAGGTCTTCCTAGAATCAGTGGATGACCCCCCACCTTTGTTTTAGTTTGTAACACCACAAAATCAGCTGGGTAATTCCAGGATTCTACAGAAATTATTAGGTCTTCAATGACTCCTTCAGGTTTAATTGTAGAGCGATCAGCCAGCTCTAGAATGGTTGAAGTTTCCCTAATAAAGTTTTTTAACTGCAGTAATTGTGCTGTTTCAAGCATCATAATGTTTATTGCAGCACCCAAATCTACTAGAACTTTAGAGACAAAGGTTTTTTCAACCTGAACTGTTACTGTAGGGTGACTAGGGTCACCATATTTCACAGGAGGATCCTTTTCTGTCATTAAAGCAGTCAGTTCTCCCATCACATGAACTGTGAGGGGGTCCTTAACTTTTCTTCCAGGTTTTTTTATACATATATCTCTAACAGTCCTAGCATAAATGGGAACATCTCTTAGGGCTTTCAATAATGGAATTTTAACATATAAATTCTGCAGTTCGCCTAAAAGGTTAAAAGCAGGTTGCTCAAGCGTTTTGGTGAGAGTCAGACGTTCAGGGAATGGCGGATCTGCTGTTTGAGCATTGTTGTTAGATGCTGATTCAACTGTTTCAGCATTATTGTTAGCTGGTTTTTCTTTTCCAACTTCCTCTTTATCAGAGTCAGTAATGTCATCAATGATGGGTTCAACAATTCTCCCTGAACGAAGATGGATATCGTTACATTGCACAGGGGAAACAGGCTGATTTTGAACATCAATTACTTGCAGAGCTTTATTGTTATTTGGGTTGGGGTTAGGTTGCACAGGCAGCTGTGGTCTAATTGCTTGGTTATTCGGAGGAGTATTGGATGGTAAGGAAAGAAATTGTGGATGCTGAGGAAATGGCATTTGCTGGGCTGCCCAGTTCGGATTCCATTGATTAAAATATGATTGCTTGGGAGCCCAAGGATTCCACATGGTAGGATCAGGAAAAGGAAGACTTGGTTGCTGCATGGGTAGAAAATTCATCGTATTAAAGGGTGGGTACTGCATTTGGTTCATGGGTGGGTAATTCGTTTGAAAAGGAGAATGATTATTCCAACGACTAAACGCTGTGTTAGAATTCATACCTTGTCTTTGTGGCCATTGCCTCCTCTGTGTCATCAGGTACATGCTTCAGCCTCTTCTTCAGTTGACTGTAGTGCTGCTTTTATTCCCAGCAGAGAGGGGAATTGCTGGGTCTCATGGTCCTTTTCACAGATCGTGCAGACTGGTACCTTATCTAGTGGGCATTCCCTGAGTGGGTGTTTTTCTCTGCATTTAGAACAAAAAATAGCTAGGGCAGCTTCTGCTTCTGCCTGTTTCTTTTTTACTTGCAGAGCATCAATTTGTGAAGCAAAAGAGCTTAACATTTCGGTTTTAAATTCTTCCAACAAATTACCTATTTCATCCCTTGTTGCTCCTCCACTTGCTGACTTCTGGACTCTTGAGTATACGCTGTCCCTGCTTTTTGGTCTGCTTACTGCTCCTCTTGAACATCTCATACAGAGTTTGATAATTTCATCAAATGGTTCCTTGGAAATATCCCCTTTTCCAAGCATATTTAACATGTCCAAGCAGTCATCTCATACCCCTTTCAACAGTATTGTTTTCAGAATATCTTTACTCATGGTAGGGTGGTCAGACCGCTGCAGATTATACTGCAGTCTTTCCACAAAGTCCTCCAGATTCTCGTCCTCCTTCTGAACCATTTTAAACAACTCTTCCTTCCTCTCTCTTGTTCGGCAGTAATCCTGATATTTGGCCAGAAAACTTTCTTTCATCTGATCCCAGGTAGTGATTGCCTGAGCTCCTAAGCTCATAAACCACCTTAACGCATTCCCTTTTAGTGTTGCTGGAAACAGTTTTAGTTTCTGATTAGGGCTCACATAATCATAACTCCTACATAGTATATCAAATTCAAAGAGGAATTCATCCGGGTCTTCAGAGGATAACCCATGAAAGTTGGGTAATGCTGAAAGTGGAATGTTCTTCATAGGGGTTGCCCCTCTCGGGAGCTCCCCAATAGGGAACTCCAGGGTAGAGAGTGAGTTTTCCCCCCTTCCTTCTACTCTGTTATCCTCCATTGGTCTTTTTCCTGAATCGCTTGCTCTATCTTCGGTATCTTCTGTCTCTTCAGGTTCTTCTACCAGTTCCTCAGTGTGCTCTGTACTTCCAGCTTCCTTTCAGGTCCTAGTACTTCCTCCGTCTGTCGATCTGTTTGTGAGGAATACTGGATCTGAGGTCTCCGGGAACTGGTCCTCTGTGATGTCTCGGCCTTTGAAATAATTTCGTCAATGAAGGTATTTCTTCCTCCCCCGCCTTTGCCGCCTGTGAAATGAGGTTTCCTGCATCCTCTCATGCACCTGTTATTTTTAAAAGGAAATCATTAATGCTTTTAAAATCTCTAGTCGCCTTCCCCGACAACGGCGCCAAAATGTTGGCTACTTGAATTGTTTATTGATTAAACAGTCGAGTACCACATTAATTTGTCAACCCGGGAAAGACCTTTTATTTCAAAGGTGACCTCGTACTGTATGTACTTAACTCTAAAAGCATTAAAAGCTGTAGTATACACAATTCTATTTTCTGTCAAACTCCTTACTCTATGTTATAGCAATTAAAATATATTGCAGAGATGAAATGAAAGCAGTTAACTAAGAATACAAATCTGCAAAGAAAAATAATGGCTGCTCTGTTAGCAGAGGATCAGGACCCTATCCTTAGGGTAAGGATGTTCAACACCTGCCCCTGTAACCAAATTGCCAATACACACTGCAATTCCTAATCACCGGTGAAGTACTCTTTTACAATATCAAGCAACTAACAAAACAGCGTATCAGCAAAAGGAAATTATCAGAGGTAATGCTACAAAATCCAAACAGAGTATCAGCAAAAGGAAATTATCAGAGATAATGCTACAGAATTCAAACACACTCACACACTAACAGAAAATAAATGGGTGAATCTTGTGAAGAAGGTGGGCCCTGTCCCTCTCACAAGATTCCCCAGAACACAACTGCCGAATTAGATGCTCAGAACAACCTTTTATTCATCTGCCAAAATGTCCAATTACAATGAAGATTCAGACTTGCTTTTGTCTTTCAAAATTTCCCTTACAACTTGTTTTCTTCCCCCCCCTTTCTAATGTAGATGTCTCCTCTTTATAGAGGAGACATCTATTACAATAGACCGTCATGGTTCATTCAGTTTAACCTTTTTGTCAAAAATAAGAAATCCATCCTTGTTACAGGATGCTGTTACAACAGTGTGACGGTGTATTCTTTCTTGGGTCTCTTGCTGTTACACAGCTGGTAAACAAACCTCAACCGTCTTCTTGGAATCCTCGTACTATCCTTTGCCGCTTTACCATTGTTGCTGATTTAGTAAACTCATGCTGTTCCTGGTGTTTCAGCAATTGTAACTGTGTTTTACCCTTTCTGGACAGTTGCTGATCGTGCTGCGTCAAGCATGGAACTCTGCCGATCTTCTGATAGTTGCTGTTTCTGCTTGTCATTTCCGGTGTTCTAGTTGTTGCAAAATAACGTTTTCCCTGCTTTAGATAGTTGCTGTTGCTGGTGTTGCGGCAACTGCGTAGTTGTTGTTTCTGGTGTTGCAGCAACTATGTAGTTGCTGTTTCTGGTGTTGCAGCAACTACGAACTATAATTTCTGTAGACTTTAGACAGTTCAATAGTTACTTAGCAACTTGGTTAACTTCTCCAAAGATTAATTATAAAGATAACATGAATATGTAATGAATGATTAAACATATAGTAATGAGGAGAGTTACTTCATACCTTGGAATGATTAGGTCATTATATAATCAAGGCTTTCAACTTATGGACTGAAGAGGGTAATATTATAGCAAAAATACAAGGTCAAAAGTGGTCAATTTGGAGTCCTAACAATATCCATTTACAGAGCCAGGGTATGCAACATTTCACTCTTAATGTCTTCCAACATGTTCCCAATTTCACTTTTGATGGATGTGTTGGAGGAGGATGAACTGGCCAAAGCTTGACTAGCACTACCCTTTTGTTGTAGTGGCTAACCACCCTCCAAAATTTGCCTCAGCTTCATTTTGGAGCCTCCCTACCAACCATACTCAACAACATGTCTTACCTTGTCAAGTACACAAGCTTCAGTGATTTTCTTGTAGATTGCCAGCCTATGCGTTAGGGCTTGTTGCATTCCTCTCACAAGCTATTCTTTGGACTTGGTCCAGCTGTAGGCTGAGCATCTCCCCCAAGAAATTGTGCAATTCTGAATAGCAACCAACCTTCCCTCTAGAAATTGCGCAATTTTGTCTGGCAACCTGCTGGGCTCCAGAATTGCGCAAATCCGCTAGTCAAGCTTCACTAAGAAAATTAGACAATTCCTCCCAGCAGGGCTACTCAGCCCAGAAATTGTGCAATTCTGGGCAGCAGTCAGCTGCTTTGCCCAGAAATTGCGTAATCCTTATGGGCAGCCAATCTAGCTCCCTCCCAGATATGCGCATTTTTTCCTCTCAGCTTAGCAGATTGTTGCATGTGCAGTTGGGTTGACCGGTTCCACTCGGGAACAAGAAAACTTGACTTGCATGCATGGGCTTCTTTTTCTTGGAATAGCAAAAGCAACATGCAAAAATCATCCCTAGATTTTAGGGAACTATTTTTAGCAAATTGAGGTTACATGCAAAGATTGTTTTAGAATCTTTCCTCCAAGTGTCGCTTTTTACTAGATTTGTGGTATGCATGTCATGACCCTCAAACTTATTTATTCGATGCTTTAGAGCTCACTTCTTCACATCGATCTTGGAGCTCTGGCATCCCACAACACATCCAGGAGTTTTCGACACATCCAGCTTAGCTATTCACGGGTAAGTGGTCGTAACTTGTCTTTTGCAACATTTTTGTCGCTTTTTGTGTTTTGGCTTGTGTCAGTGTTGTTTTCTTGATTTCTGTGAACGCTTACTATCGCTTACATGCATACTAGCTTGTAATAGAACCATTTTAGTTTTCATTAGCATCTCACTGCTATCACGCGCATGAAACTGTTTTGCACGAACGGTCGCCGATTCGGCGACTCGCTTCACCCACAAGCATGTTGTTCCATTTTCTGAATCTTTCATTCACTATTTTCATGCACGACTTTCACTCTTGCTTACACTCAGTATCACTGTGCATTCACATTCACATTTTCTTTTAGTTGCCCGTCGGCAGGTTTGGGTAGCCTTGGCCTAGAATCTGCCTCACCAAGACCACATTGCGCAATCCTAAGAGGGAAGGCTATGTCTTCCTCTCAGAAAATGTGCATTTCTGCCCAGTGACTATCCTCTAGTCTTGCATTGGGAAATTCTGAGGGACAGTGACTACTGGCCCAGAAAATTGCGCAATGCAGTCACTAGGCTTGCAACTACTACCAGTTGAAATTGCACATTGCACAGTTCCAACAGCCAACAAGCCAGCCTGGATTGTGCATTGCGCAATTCCAACAGCCAACCAGCCTCCCAGACAACCCATATTACCTTTTGCGTAGTTCTGGTAGCCACTCTCCTATGAAAAATTGCACAATCCTTGCCAGTCAATCCCAGGTATGTTGCATGCCATTCCTCAATTTGCTTTGGTTTTCACTGACAAATTTCTTGCCATGCATGTCGCTTTGTCTCCATATCTAGTAGGTGTTCGTCCGCCTATTATCAGTTCAGGATCAATGGTCTCCAAGAGTGTAGGATCAAAGGGCACTGACGGAAGTGCAACTGGAGCAGCAGTTGAGTGAGCGTCTACAAGTCTGATTATTTATGAAGATACCAATCTGATTGTGGACAAGGACATCAAGCTCAAATGGAAAGAGGTCAATGATGCATTTGTAGGCACATTTGGGGAAGACCTCAAAGACCTCCAAGTTTATGTGAAAATCCACAAGTCTGGCTTGTACCGGATTGCATGCAGATATCCCATGCTCCCATGTGCGGACATGATACATTGGATCGTCTCGCACACTGATCCTGAGATGATGACATTGAGCAGTTTCAGTGGGACGGAGGTTTCTACCTTCAGGGCACATGATTATGATGAGATGTATTAGATGTCGAGCCTATGATCATCATGGAGACTCCCTTCAGCATACCCAGCAGCAATGCCAACTCCAAAGACATTTTGAAGAACTAGCTGAAGGAGTCGGCCAAATTCAGGATGACACCCAACCAGGTATACAAGACGAAGATACTGTGGAAGGGGTATCAATACTTGGTCATCTTTGCATGTCAACTGTATGGCCAAGAAAGCACGAAAACCTTCCCACAGAGTTGGGTGATCGCGTTGCACCAATTGGTCAGAGAAAGCAAAGCATGCCACTGGTCCGACATCTTAGCTCATCAGTTGAAGGAACAAGTAACAAGGGCTCAATAGCCGCCCAAAGGTATGCAAGCAGAAATCTACATGTTTGCTTATATCTTGGATGCAATCTGTGCTCATCAGGATTTCTTAGGCTTGAAGTGGGCATGGACACTGGCGGAGACTGCTATGAACACTTATTACAAGATGTTGTTTGAATGCAGCTTTAGAGGAGTTATCACACAACTCTCTGATCATTTTGTCACCCCGCTTTACAAAATGATATTCGAACAGGATCCACCCTGCATGTTTAAGGTACCAATGGAGGCTCTGATTAACATAGATGATTGGTATGCCTCACCAATCAGCACCTTTATACGAATGTACAATGCAAAAAGCCTCCGCATGTTCTACCGAAGTTTTCCTTGGACAAGCTCGTCATGTAGGAAGTATCATATCACATCTCGGCAGGATTGACAGCTAGGTTGCATCGAAAGAAGAAGGCACCTTGTCCTGCCCTTCTGTTGTGGATCGGGTTATACAAGATACAAAGTTTCAAGCATGCAGATGTCAAAGTAGAGCAGATGAAGAAGTATCCATTTGACTTCCGAAGTTACAATCTGTATGACCCACATTGTCTTGTGAAAGATCACTATGCGAGAGTACAGTTCAACTGGATCCACGGGGCATGTCATTGGGCAGAGGAGACCCATGGAGATATTGTTACAACTCCTCCAGACTTAATGAACCAGTTGGCCTTGCTATGGAATGGATAGTGAAGCAACATGAAGCAGTATCCTGGAGAGCACCAGAAGCAGCAGTAATAGTAGAGGTGAACATAGCAGTGCACGACAAGGGCAAGAGGAAGATTGTTGATTGCATGGAAGAAGAGAAAAGCTACAAGTTCCAAGCAGACCCACTTGTGCAGAAAGCAGCTTTGGCCATAGAGGCGAAGAGGAAACAATGCGACAAGAGAAACACACAAAGGCAGAGAGAGAAAGACATAATGGAGGAAACAAAGAAGGAGTTGCAAGAGCAACTTCGGAAGGAACAGGAGTTGCACAGACAGGAGAAGGAAGCGTAGCAGGAATAGGTATAGCAGGGGGCACAACTTGTACAGATAGATGAAACTGCGCTCATACAAGTAGTAGACTCATCAGAACAATTGGCATCAGGCGGACAGGGTGAACCATCGCAGGAGCAGGACTTCGCTTAGGAGATAGAGCAAGCACTTGAGGAGATGGATACAAATATGGAGCAACAGGAGTTAGAGAAAGATATCGACCTCATGCCTCATTACTAAGAGGTCAATCCACCAGCTTCACCATGTCTAGAAGAGGAGCAAGTCCCAAGCGAACAAGGAGACACATAAATACACGAAGACAATCTGAAGGAGGAGTTGCACAACATCTCATTCGACGAGTCTCAACATAGAGTTGTGCAATTTTGCAGAGTGTCGACTCCGGATGATCATACATCTCCTGTGTAGTTTGAGGAATGAATGATCGTGTTTGACGTGCCTATACATCCAACAACATTGGCTAATGCTACCAGAGCATATGTCGAAGCCACTAGCTCGAGTGTTTGCTTCCTGATAGCTGAGAATGAGTGAATGGCGAAGGAGCTACAAACGGCCAAGCTGGGAGGTGAATTGGTTACAACATCCGCTCGAGCAGAATTAAAGAAGGCAATATTAGAGGAAGTATTGTCCCTTGACATAGTCATGCGAGTGTTGTATTCCAAGTTTGGTAACATGCATAAGGCAGTCGTCCATCTCAATGGGTGGCAACAATGATGTGCTAGAAGAGCACTTATCCTGTCGAACGTGCATGCTGCTGTTGATTACATGCAAACATGGATGATGAGATACAAGGGAGCCCCACTTCACTTGCCTAAGATGATGAAGCCCAGAGCAGTTGAGCTGAAGGCATGCATTCGAAGTCAAATCCAGAACTATGAATAGCTCCCGTAGCTCATCACTAATCTACAGGCTTCCCATGCACGTGTATTCAAGAGTATGGATACTATTGTGCGTGCACATGTGATCCCATCTTTTAGGAGACTCACTGAGGTGATGACAAAGTCACAAGTCTGACTATAGCTTGACTCGTACTTTGACGAGTTGATGCGCATAGCCACTTGCCCAGACTTGTCCATCAGTGCAGACACCATGCACAAGTATGTTGTCGGTCCGGCTGTACTTAAGACAATGATGTGCATTCTATCGGACGAGTTAGAGAGAGGAGCTTGAGCAGTGTACCCAGATGCTATGGAGGCAAGAGTTAGGTTCCAGAAAGATGTCACCTTAGAGTACACAGACACCCTCGTGGACTACCAACCTTGGCATCCGTTTGCTACTATCGACCACCGTGAAGATGTCGAAGAGCTGGTCTTCCAACAGTTGTCCAAGTCATAATGATGTCTTGCATGGCTTTCTCAAGCCATTTTGTCTCACATGGGTACATGTGCATTGTAATGTAACGTCTTGTCAAGTGTAAGTTCAAGTGTTGATAGTTGGATGTAACAGTCATAGAGTAGACGAAGAGTCATGAGAGTAGATGAACTATCACAAAGGGGAATGTCAAGGGCCACCCCACCCTTTGCTATAAATAGTCCCTCATAACTCATTGTATAGGCTTTTGGTCAACCAAGCTTCCGATAAGACTATATTAGAGAGAGCTTGGATAGTATTGTAACGTGCCTTGGCTTCTCCACTACGCAAAGCTAGTATATCTCTTTGGAGGAGCAGGCGGTTGTGGCTGACACGTTCCGCTATCAAAACTAGTGTTTGGACATGGATGTATTGTATGATTGTAACTTAACACTTCTTAATATAACAGATCCAACATGTTTCATACATATGTTGTATTGTATTTCAACTATCTTGAGTACTCTAAATGATATATGTATCTGTTTTCTTACGCATGCATGTGTAGCTTTTTGTATATGTATGTATGTATTTTCTGAAATGTGTTGTTAGTTTAACCATCACTTTGGATTGCTAGCTAACTTGCTTTCCATGTTTTGATGCATCTTTTCTCATGTGTTCCCTTCTTAACTTTGTGCTATCACAGGTTTCCAAGGGGTGCACTCACCTTACCCTCCATGTGTTAGAAACAATCATGCACCTTCCTTGGCTTACTGCAACTGTCACACCCTTGCTACCAACAAGGACATCTTACTTGCCTCTATGTGAAACCGTGGTCAAGGCATTACCGTACGACCCACTGTTGAGACTCCTACACCAAACAGTCTGAGGTCTAATTGGGACTTCTTATCAGGGAGATCCCCTGACATGTTGGCATGTCTAGCATCGTCAACATTTTGGGTGCTAGAAGGAGGGCCAGATGATAAGCTGTGTCCTCTCATCCTATTTTGAACCTTTGCATATCTATCATGGAGCCTTGCACTCTCCTCCCTCCACGATGTTTTTCGCATGATGAATCAGCTACCATCATGAGGGAGTTTTTTTATCTCTTGTCCACATACACATATGATGGTGAAGGCGAATTGGAATGGTCTGAGTTCTTACATGACTTCCTTGCCATGCTTCATGAGGAAGATGGATGTTTTGACAAACAGGCCAGTCTGCTGCTTGCATACACTCTTCGCAAATCTCCACATCGGTGGCTGTGCAACCTACCAGCTGATAGCGTTCAGTCACTTAAGAACTTATGTGATCTCATCGAAGACACTTTCTATCATTTTGATCCAGAACATCTTGACCAAAAACTGTTACAACGATAGAAGGCTCCGCATGAATCACCTATGGATTTTTGGCAGTGCTTCCGTGATTTGCAGTTTCAAGCTTCGAAGAGCCAGATGAAAATTTTCTATCTTTTGGATAGATTCAAGTGTTGTTTTAAGAAATCTTCCCATCCCAAGAAGAAGTTTGAACTTAAGCCTCACTCAGTATTCTTCAGTGATGGAGCTGCCTAATCACAGACAGATACATCCACTATCACAAGTGACTATCCATTGTCCCCTCAACAAGCAACTCCACCACTTTAGAGTGATGCGGGAGATCATGCTCACACATCTATTCAGCTGTCACATCCTCCCAACATCACTTCGCTTAACTTTCATGTAGAATTGGTTGTGAGTCCATCAAGTTGTCATATGCATTTTGTAGCACAACCTCCGTCTTCGTACTCAGATGATCCTTCAAATGATGTTGCCTTGTGTTATTCCATTTCGGACTCTACGCATGTTGTGAACGAGGATCAAGCCATTGACGGAGTTGGTGTTGCACAACCAACATGCACTATCATTCATGAAGGGTATGATTGGGAGCTTGAGCATCAACACTCAGCGAAGGATGTCTCCCTTTTGTCTAATCCCCCTCTGTTCTTTCCTGGCATCTTTGGTGAACCTGCCATCGATGATTCCACATGTGTATCTTCATCTACGGGTGCACCCATTGTTGATCACTTGTAGGACACCACTCGCAGGACACATTGGATGTCAGTCCATCATCCGACAACAGAAAGGATAGACTATTCTTTGAAAATCCACTTAACCTTTCATCTGCCTTTTCCGGAAACACAGAGGATGAATTTGTTCGCTTCTCATCTACCCCTCTATTTGATTTATCAGACCATGAGGATGCCGATGAAATCATTGATTTTGCTAATCGTGGATTTCATGATCCATTTACTCCCATATTCGATCACGATCATTATTCTATCACAGTTGATCTTTCGAAGCTACCTGTTTATGATTACGACAAAGTCAAAACACCCTAGACTGTCGAGGCACTTCAGCCCGAGCTGATGGTTATGTCAGGCACTCGCTGTCCTGAGGTTGGTTTCACTTCCGATCAGGAAATTGTTCAATCACCCAAGGCTCCTCATCATTCATCTATATGCATTGAAGATCAATCTCACACAGAGATCATGCTTCCTCCACTCGAACTGCACGATCCCATCGCTCATGCATTGGTGAAATCTTACATTACAAGCACATGTGGATGACGCAAGTTGTCTTTGTTTCTTTCGTTTGCTTTCATGTCATAGTCAAGAGTATGTGTATGCTTCAAAGTTGCACGCAGTGTTTCACAGGACCATGAGAAGTCCACGGACCACATGTCATGTACTTGCACTCATTTATGTCCTGTGGACACTTTCAAACATGAAGTGTGTTTGTCTTCATTGTTATGTCTTTCTTGTTTGCTGGTTCGCACAACTTGGTTGCTCGCGGACCAAGCCTTCACCAACATGTGTCAGCCAATGCACCGGTGGTTGCATTGGAAATATCACTTCACATGATCAAGCAGACCAAGCCTTCACCAACATGGGTCAACCAATGCACCGGTGGTTGCATTGGAAATATCACTTCACATGATCAGGGCCATGCACCGTTAGTTTAGGAGTAGGAGTAGTGTTTTCTTTCAATTTGTTTGCTTGCATTCTTGTTTGCTTACTTGCTTTACTTGTTTATTAGTTTTCTTGCTTGTTTGCTTACTCATTTTGCTTTTGCATTTACTTCTGCTTCTGCTTTGCTTTGTTGCTTTGTTTGCTTGTTTTTTGTTCATAGGTTAGTTTCTCATGAAACCATGAATTACCCTTGAAACAAGCTGGGTAAATTACAAGAGGTCATGTGAAACTCTCACTACTTGGTTATCTGTCATCCTGCCTCTATATGAAGAACTTGTTACTTTTATTCCATTATACGTCGATGGAAAATACGTACTGTTCGAAGTGAACCTTGGTGAAAACACAATGCTTGTGCGCTAACTAGTGTCACTTACTCTAGTCGGTTGTTTTTGGGTTAACCCTTGTCAGCTCAATCAAGTAGAGTAAGGTGAGGGGGAAAGCCTTAACAGGCACATCAAAGGTATATAATAAACTACTTCTATGAAGGAACAACATCTTCTGCTCTCAATACGTCGGATCCCTCTTCTATCTTTGAAATGAATAAGTGCTATGCATAGTTATGAAAAATGAAAAAAATGAAAAATGAAATTTTTTAAAAATGAAGAGTGAATAAGGCAAAAGAAGAGAAAGGCTTCTTACATAGAGAGGTGATGCAAGTAACTTCGCCGAGGTACTGACCAGGCTCACTGGTAGCGGAGCTATGCTTGTGTTCCTGCATGACTCTGTCGGGGTACTGTCCAGGTCTACTGGTAGCAGAGCAACACCAGAGATGAAACTAAGACTCTGACGACTATACTGCTTGTGCACAATATATCCCTCAACCCCAATCGAAACAAATATGTGACTTGGCTTGGAATGTGTCTCAATCGACCAAGAGTTTGGCAAATGCTATATCTTACAATCAAGCAAGTGTGGAAACCAAGATGAACTGAGAACTGAACAATACTTCCGTAGGTGTTAGACTTGCTCTTCATGAACAAAGTCCATTCAGAGAGCTGGAGTTTTACCAGTGCGTCACCAGGTGTTGTAGCAACTACAACCACCCTCCAAAATTTTGCCTTAGCTTCGTTTTGGAGTCTCCCTACCAACCATTGTTAGCAGCATATCTTGCCTTTTCAAGTACACAAGCTTCAGTGTTTTTCTTGCAGATTTCCAGCCTATGCATAAGGGCTTGTTGCATTCCCCTCACAGGTTGTTTCTTCGGACTTGGTCTAGCTGCAGGCTAAGTAGCTCCCCCAAGAAATTGTGCAATTCTGGAGGGCAACCAGCCTTCCCTCCAGAAATTGCACAATTCTATCTGGCAACCTACTGGGCTCCAGAATTGCACAAATCCGCCAATCAAGCTTCACTGATAAAATTGCGCAATTCCTCCCAGCAGGGTTTCTCAGCCCAGAAGTTGCGCAATTATGGGCAGTAGTCATCTGCTCTGCCAAGAAATTGTGCAATCCCTCTGGGCAGCTAACCCAGCTCCCTCCCAGAAATGCACATTTTTCCCCTCAGCTAACAGACTGTTGCATGTGCAGTTGGGTTGACCGTTCCACCCAGGACTAAGAAAACTTAACCTGCATGCATGGGTTGATTTTTCCCAGAATAACAAAACCAACATGCAAAAAGAATCCCTAGATTTTAGGGAGCTATTTTTAGCAGCTGGAGGTTACATGCAAAGATTGTTTTAGAATCTTTCCTCTAAGTGTCGATTTTTCCTAGATTTGTGGCATGCGTGTCATGAGCCTCAAACTTATTTATTCGATGCTTCAGAGCTCACTTCTTCACATCGATCTTGGAGCTCTAACATCCCACATCACATCCAGGAGTTTTCGACACATCCAACTCAGCTGTTCATGGGTAAGTGGTCTTAACTTGTCTTTTGCAGCATTTCTGTCGCTTTTTGCATTTCGACTTGCGTGAGTGATGTTTGCTTGATTTCTGTGAATGCTCGCTATCGTTTACATGCATACTAGCTTGTACTAACACCGTTTTAGTTTTTGTTAGCATCTCACTATTGCCGCATGCATGAATGGTCACTGATTCGAAGACTCGCTTCACCCACATGCATATTGTTCCGTTTTCTTAATCTTTCATTCGCTGTTTGCATGCACGATCATTCACTTCTGCTTACACTCAATATTGCCATGCATTCACATTCACATCTGCTTTCAGTTGCCCGTTGGCGGGTCTAGGCAGCCTTGGCTCAGACTTTGCCTCACTAAGACAACACTGCGCAATCCTGAGAGGGAAGGCTATGTCTTCCTCTCAGAAAATCCGCATTTCTTCCGAGTGACTGTCCTCTAGTCTTGCATTGCGCAATTTTGAGGGACAATGACTACTGGCCCATAAAATTGCACAATGTAGTCACTTGGCCTATAACCACTATCCACTGAAATTGCGCATTGCACAGTTCCAGCAGCCAATAGGCCAACTTGGATTTTTCATTGTGCAATTCCATCAGAGAGCCAACCTCCTAGACAACCCAGACTTCCTTTCGCGCAGTTCTGGCAGCTAGCCTCCCAGGAAATATTGTGCAATCCTTTCCAGTCAATCCCCAAGTATGTTGCATGTTGTTCCTCAATTTTCTTTGGTTTTAGCTGACAAATTTCTTTCCATGCATCTTTCTTTGTCTCCAGATCTAGCGTTTTTTCATCTTCCTCTTATCAGTTCAGGATCAATGGCCTCCAAGGGAGTAGGATCAAAGAACACTAACAAAAGTGTAACTGGAGCAACAGTTGAGTGAGTGTCTACATGTCTGCTGATTTATGAAGATACCAAGTTGATTGTAGACAAGGACATCAAGCTCAAATGGCAAGAGGCCAATGATGCATTTGCAGGCACATTTGGGGAAGACCTCGAAGACCGCCAAGTCTATGTGAACATCCACAAGTCTGGCTTGTACCAGATTGCATGTAGATATCTCATTCTCCCATGCATGAATATGATACATTGGATCATCTCTCACACTAATCCTGAGACAATGACATTGAGCAGTGTCAGCAGGATAGATATTGCTACCTTCAGGGCACAAGATTATAATGAGATGTATTAGATGTTGAAGCCTGTGATCATCATGGAGACTCCATTCATCATACCCAGCAACAATGCTAAATCCAGAGACATTTTGAAGAACTGGGTGAAGGAGCTGCCCAAATTCAGGATGACGCCCAACTGGGTTTACAAGACGAAGATACTGCGAAAGGCGTATCAATACTTGGTCATCTTTACATGTCGACTGTATGGCCGAGAAAGCACGGAAACCTTCCCACAGAGTTGGGCGATCACATTGGACCAACTGGTCAAAGAAGGCAAAGCATGGAACTGGTCTAACATCTTGGCTCATCAGCTGAAGGAATAGGTAACAAGGGCTCCACAGCCGCCCAAAGGTATGCAAGCAGAAATCTGCATGTCCACTTATATCATGGATGCAATCTGTGCCTGTCAGGAGTTCCCTGGCTTGAAGTCGGCGTGGACACCGACATAGACTATTGTGAACACTTATTGCAAGATGTTGTCTGAATGCAGCTTCAGAGGAGTTATCACACAACTGTACGATCATTTTTTCACCCTGGTTTACAAGATAATATTCGAACAGGATCCACCTTGCATGTCAAAGGCAACAAAGGAGGCACTGATTGACATAGCTGATTCGTATGCCTCACCATTCGGCACCTTCATACATATGTACAACGCGGAAAAGCCTCCGCATGTTCTACCAAAGTTTTCCTTGGACAAGCTCTTCATGCAGGAAGTATCATATCACATCTCGACAGGATTGAAAGCTAGGCTGCACCAGAAGAAGAAGGCACATTGGCTTGCCCTCCCGTTGTGGATTGGGTTATATGAGATACAAAGTTTCAAGCATGAGGATGTCAAAGCAAAGAAGATGAAGAAGTATCCATTCAACCTCCAAAGTTACAATCCATATGACCCACATTGCCTTGTGAAAGATCATGTTCAACTAGATCCACAGGGCATGTCATTGGGCGGAGGAAGACCCATGGAGATATTGTTACAACTCCTATAGACTCAATGAACCAGTCGGCCTCGCTATGGAATGGATAGAAAAGCAATGTGAAGCAACATCTCGAGAGCACCAGAGGTGTCATAGGTGAATATACCATTGCGTGACAAGGGCAAGAGGAATATTTTCGACTGCATCGAGGAAGAGAAAGCTGCAAGTTCTGAGCAGAACCACTTGTGTAGAAAGCATGTTTGGCCATAAAGGCAAAGAGGCAACAACGCGACAAGAGAAACACGCAAAGGCAGAGAGAGAAATGGAGAATGGGGGAAACAAAGAAGGAGTTGCATGAGTTGAAGGAGCAACTCTGAAAGGAACAGGAGTTGCACAGACATGAGAAGGAAGCACAGTAGGAACAAGTACAACAGGGGGCACAACTTGTACAGATAGATGAAACTGCGCCTGTATAGGTAGTAGACTCATCAGAATAGCTGGCATCAGGTAGATAGGGTGAACCATCGCAGGAGTAGGACTTCGCTCAGGAGATAGAGCAAGCACTTGAACATATGGATATAGATATGGAGCAACAGGAGTTAGAGAAAGACATCGACCTCATGCCTCATCACCAAAAGGTCGATCCACTAGCTTCAACATGTCCAGAATAGGAGCAAGTCCAAAGTGACCAAGGAGACACATAAACCCTTGGAGACAATTTGGAGGAGGAGACGCACAACATCTCATTCGACGAGTCTCAACATAGAGTTGTGCAATCTCATAGAGTGTCGACTCTAGATGATCATACATCTCCTGCGCAATTTGAGGAATGAGTGATCATGTCTGACATGCACAAACATCCAGCAGCATTGGTCGATGCTACCAGAGCATATGTTGAAGCCACTAGCTCGAGTGTTCGCTTCCTGATAGCTGAGAACGAGCAAATGGCAAAGGAGATATAGATGACCAAGCAGGGAGGAGAATTGGTTACAACATCCGCTTGAGTAGAATTGAAAAAGGAAATAATAGATGAAGTATTGTCCCTTGACACAGTCATGTAGGCGTTGTATTCCAAGTTTGGTACCATGCATAAGGCAGTCACCCATCTCAATGGGTTGCAACATCGATGTGCTAGAAGAGCATGTATCCTGTCGAACGTGCATGTTGTTGTTGATTACATGAAAACATGGATGATGAGATACAAGGGAGCCTCGCTTCACTTGCCTAAGATGATGAAGCCCAGAGCGGTCGAGCTGAAGGCACGCATCCGGAACTATGAAGAGCTCCCACAACTCATTACTAATCTACAGGCTTTCCATGTATGTGTATTCAAGAGTATGGATGTTGTTTTGCATGCACATGCGATCCCATCTATTGGGACACTCACCGAGGTGAAGACAAAGGCATAGGTCCGACTAGAGATTGACTCATACTTTGATGAGTTGATGCGCATAGCCACCAGTCCAAACTTCTCCATTAGTGTAGACACCATGCAAAAGTATGTTGCTAGTCCGACCGTACTTAAGACAATGATGCACATGCTATCAGACAAGTTGGACAGAGGAGCTCGAGCAGTGTACTTGGATGTTATGGAGGAAAGAGTTAGGTTCCAGAAATATGTCACCTTAGAGTACACGGACACCATCGCGGACTACCAATCTTGGCATTAGTTTTCTACTATCGACCACCGTGAAGATGTCGAAGAGTTTGTCTTCTAACAATTGTCCACGTCATAGTGATGTCTTGCATGGCTTGCTCAAGCCATTTTGTCTCACATGGGTACATGTGCATTGTAATGTAAAGTCTTGTTAAGTGTAAGTTCAAGTGCCAATAATTGGATGTAATAGTCATAGAGTAGATGAAGAGTTATGAGATAGATGAACTGTCACAAAGGGGAATGTTAAGGGCCACCCTACCCTTTGCTATAAATAGTCCCTTATAACTCATTGTATAGGCTTTTGGTTAGCCAAGCTTTCGATAAGACTATCTTAGAGAGAGCTTGGGCAGTATTGTAACGTGCCTTGGCTTCTCCACTGCGGAGAGCTAGTATATCTCTTTGGAACAACATGCAATTGTGGTTGTAATGTTTTGCTGTCAGAACTAGTGGTTGGACATGGATGTATTGTATGACTGGAACTTACACTTCTTAATATAACATAGCCAGAACGTTTCATGTATATGTTGTATTGTATTTTAGCTATCTTGAGTACTCTAAATGATATATGTATCTGTTTGCTTATGCATGCATGTGTAGATTTTTATATATGTATGTATGTATCTTTCTGAAATGTGTTGTTGGTTTAACCATCAATTTGGATTGCTAGCTAACTTTCCTTCCATGTTGTGATGCATCTTTTCTCGTGTGTTCCCTTCTTAACTCCTTGCTATCATAGGTTTCCAAGGGGTGCACTCCCCTCACCCTCTGTGTGTCAGAACTGCTCATGCACCTTCCTTGGCTTACTGCAACTGTCACACCCCTTGCTACCAACAAGGACATCTTACTTGCCTCTGTGCGAAATCACAGTCAAGGCATTATTGTACGACCCACTGCTAGGACTCCTACCAAAAATGGTCTGAGGTCTAATTGGGACTTCTTACTGGGGAGATCCCTTGACATGTTGGCAGGTCCAACATCATCAACACCTTCTTTATGGCTACCGTAGAATGATTTTTGAAAACTATCTTGATATCATCATAAGATAACTGGTAGATGTCCCCTCCCCACAACATGTTTATGGTTTCTAGGATATCTTCCCTGATCCCTATAAGAAGGAATAACTTGAGTGATTCAAGATCAAGCGTGCATCTGGCCCTTTCATCGCTAAGTTGGAACCTTTCCTCATAATCTTCCAAAGATTCATCATGTCCCAAGGTCATTTTAAAGATTTCCTCTTTGGTGTCTTTGGACCTAAAATAATCCATATACTTGTTGTTGAAGGCTTGTTGTATTTGAGCCCAAGTAGTGATGTTGTCCCCAGGTAAACCCATGAACCAACACAAGGCTGCATCCTTAATGGTGGATGGGAACAATTTCAACTTCTGGTCGTCAAAGGTATAATCATAAGTTTTGCAGATGAAAACAAACTCAAACAAAAATGTATCAAGGTCCTCTGAGGTTAAGCCATGGAAGTGAGGAAGGGAAGAGGGCTTATGTTTTTCATCCTATCATCTCCATTAGTTTATCTAATCGGTAAAGCACCCTCAGCTCTATTTTCAACTCCATTTCTATTTTCAATCCCATTTCTATTTTTAGCCATGGTGTAGGTTGGTGGAATGGTTTCTTCTTTTCCTTTCCCAATAGGCTCATCAAAGATCTCTCATTGTTCACCTAATGGGTCCTCTAGTTCACAACCACCGAAGAAGAGGGAAGGTTGGTTGTTTAATGGTGTGGGGGCATTTGGAAAAAAATTCCTAAGTTGCCTCTACTCCTACGACGCATGAAAGAGATTTGTTTTTTTCTTTTAGGGGTCTTTTAGAACTACTTGCAGAATGCAAAGAAAGCAGAAATTGCAATTATTTGCTGAATGGAACTAGTTATAGAATGGAAGGAAAGCAGAAATTGCAACTATTTGCTTAATGGAACTACTTGCAAGATGGAAGGAAAGCAAGAATTTCAACTATTTGATGAATGGAACTACTTGTAGAATGGAAAGAAAGCAAAAATTTCATCTCTTCACTGAATGTCAAATAGAAAGGAAAACAGAAATTACATCTACCTAGACACCTCCCCAGTAGCGGTGCCAAAAAGTGATGGGCCCCAGTATTTAGCAAGGATGTTGTAACTCCTAGGGTGACCAATTTTACTTTATCAACTAGGGGTTCGTACAAACTTGGAGATGATAGTGCTATATGCATAACTAATGCAAAAATATACTCTTGTCACATCTCAACTGGGATGATATACCACTCAGGTTTTTCAAAACGGCCTTCTATTGACTAGAAGGAGGCTAACTAGTGACATTGAATGTAAACATATCTTTGATGCAAAAAGTAAATGATTGCCTATTTTAAGGAAATGAAAGTGCTGAATAGAAAGTGCTATGAAATGACATGAAATTACCTAGCTAAGAATTAACACACATTATTTTGCAGAAGAGACATAATTTAACCTTGCATTCTATCATCTAGCTATCTTGACTAAGTAGACATGGAAATTATTCTAACATTTCTATGACTGATGTATGCATACACTAGCTAAATAGTGCAAAAAATAGTCTTTGATTTTCATTTTAGAAATGTAAATTCTAAGCTAAATAAGCTGATCTTTTGTAGGGGAGGAAGGTATGGGAAAACTAGTCCAAAATGGCATTTAGGGTTATGGAGGTCAAGTTGAAGGCCTACCCTGGGCTATGATCATCATTTTTGCCCAAAACAGTCTAAAACATGCTGTTATAGGGTTTCCTGTAGTTGCTACAGGATTTCCTGTAGTTACTAGAGGATGTCCTAATTTACTACAGGAAACTTAGCTGAAAGATGTAGGAAGGTAGGGAAGGTGAAAGGAAGTATTGGGAAGATATATGATGGTGGAATAAGGTATGAGGAAGGTGCATACTACCCAAGGATCAACCCAACTCTTTAGGATGGTTGGATTTGCTCAAGGTGGCTGTCCACAATGGCTACAAAACATAAATCTGAATTAGTGGTTGGTAGGATTGGGCGAGGGGTGGAGAAGACTTAGATGAGGCTGGTGGAATGAGTTCCTCCCTGTAGATTAAAAACTCCTGAAACAACACATATTCTTTTCTTCATTCATGCACGACTTTATGTAAATGTGGCAAAGATGAGTTGAATTTGAGAAACTGATTTATTGATGGCTAATGGCTTAAATAAATGGAATGGAATTCTTTCTAATCTACAACAAACTCAAGAAACCAAAATGACAATTATAGGTGCTTCTAAAAAATCATCAACAATGATCTACTCAACAAGAAATCCTAAGCTATGTAATTTTAAGATAAATTTGTTTTTGGGGCTGTGAGAGTGGGGACCTCAAACCATGATCCCATGAGGGAGATGAGAATGAGGCCACTATCACAAGCTTTTTTGAAGTATTTTCTTTCACTACTGTAACACTAATCTACTTCTCCAACTAATAGAAGAAAAACTAACCAATCGTTCAAAGACTTGTAAATTAAACAAAGCATAGACAACTTCAACAACTAATCTATGATTCTAATTTAATAGTACATGTACAAAAACAGGAACCTCTATTTCTAGGGTTGGGCCCTAACCCAAGAGCTTCATCCCTTTGAGTCAACTAAGTGCTGGATCAAAGAAACCCTTTTCATTATCATCAAACTATCAAAAGTAACATGATAATAACAATCACAATATCTTAGCTCGAAATTGCCTCTTGGCTACAATAAAAAGTCAAATCCTAATGAGGCCCTAGGCCTTCTTATTTATACAACATAAGCTACCAACAACTTCCTTAAAATTAGGGAGGCTTGGCTCCCAAACTCGAGATTGACTTGTCTTCAACTATCACTGGCTTGGCTACCAATGAACTTGGTGGGATTGGATACTTGTAACTCTGAGCCGATGAGATTTGGTGGAGGAAACTTTGAGCGATTGAGGAGTTAAGGAGGGAGACCCAATCTCCTAAAATCCCTCTTGCTTGTCTACTTCAATTTCATGCACTTAAATTATCCCAAAACTACTCCAAATCCTACAATTAATGCACATTAGGCCGCATGACATAACATCTCACCTTTACCCTTCTCACTAAGCAAAATATAATAAAAGATGTAAAGAAATGTGAGAAAAGTTGATTTTAATAAGCTAGAGAGTGGCATTAAGTCCAATATAATTTACCTATTGATGAGTCTCATCAGTAAAATCAAAGGATATCGCCTTATAACATATACAAATTACTGAAGTATTGGAAATTCAAAATGGAAAAGAGAAATTATTAACACAAATGATTAATTTAAATAAACAATTAGAGAATTACGAGAAACAGATTGAGGTATTGAATAAAGAAAGAACATAACATGTCTTTCAAGCCATTGAATCAACTCTAGAAACTCCATCATATCCAACAGTTTTAGCAGTGCTGGGATATTTAGTAGATCTATATGAAGACTTAGCAAAAACCCTATTATATTTGAGTATAAGGGAAGTAGAAGTGGCGAATACAGAAATAACTCTAAAATTCACATATTAAAATTTAAGGTTTCTTAAAAGGATGGCACATTCAAGGCTTATCAATAACATAGAGGAAAATTATAGTAAGACACAAATCATCTACAAAACACATTTGTAGGAAAAACTGATTTGATAGGATAAAGACATATTTTATGGGATCATATTATGTTCAAAATATCAAAATTATGGAATTATTTTGCATTGATTGGAGGTGAATCTACACTACCTTATTAGACAGATAAGTTATTCAACAAGTTTGGAATGAATTGGATGATAAACCCATAATGGCCAATATAAATATTTAGTTCCTCAGTTCTAAAAGTTGGCATGAATTGAACAAACTAGGGGTTACACAAAGGACATTTGTAGGGGCTTCACCTATAAGGCTATCTACACAATTTTTGTTTTTGTTATTTTGTTTAATTATATTAACCACATGCAACACGGGTAAATAACAATTTAAGGAATACAAGGCAATATATTTATTCTCTTAATGAAATAGAGAGACAATCATAAGATACTTTATTACCAGAAATGAGAAAAATTAAGAATTTCCATTTGACATTCATTTATCCATGAACTATAACTATAAGTGAATCACATAAATAAACCACACATCAATATGCAATACACATAACATTGTAAGGTCAATTCATCGATAATTCTATTATACTATTTAATGCAATACAATAAACATGTAGTGGAAATTTATGTAACCCGAAGTATCGTTCACTGAAGGGATGGAGACTTGACTCAACGTTGTTGATTCTTGCGCTCCTTGTGGTTTTCCACGTACGGGTGTGAATAATGTAGCACCCTTGGCCGAATGTCACCGACTCACTGGTTGGCCTCCCAGCCTACTCCTTAGGTACTCTTCTTCCCCACGGAACTCTGAACTGCAATGGGGTTGTAAGATAGTGGAGAAGTGTTAGCTAGTGGAGGAGAGCACTATTTGCTCAAGAGTTCCTCTCTCAAAAGAAAACCTCCACTAGACCAAACTAACTATAGTTGTATTCACTATCAAATTATTATTATCTCATCCATCCAATAATAGGGAAAAAATAGTTAGCGCGATGAGACATAATGGATAGGTAAGGTTTCTTAAATGTTGTGGAACCAAGGTTAAAGGGTCAATTCTCATCCCTTTCATATGTATACCATATTTCCCCATGACAAGTGATGAGTCTATCTTGAGATCATAACCATGATGGAACAATCGTGAATCATAGGCCACCTGCCTTGCCATGTGCTTTCCTTTGAGCAAGCGTACAAGTCTATAAATTCTTGATTGAGATGGGCATTTATAGATTTTGGGTGGTTTTATTATTCACCTCACATATTTATGGTGGCCAAGAATTATGATATGGAAGGATCCCTCATAGGGATGGTGGTCATGATGTCACCTGGAGGTTGTGCTTTCCCCTAGATATGTCTTTGATTGTAGGTAGAAGTACTGTTGATATCTCTTTGTACCTAGATACACAACTACCAAGTAGCCATGTTGGTCATTTTCACTGCCTATATGTGCCCTCTGGTTAGCCCATCTATGGGTATCTACTAGTTCTCTTGGGCATGGAGAATATGTGTTATGATGATCTTGTCATTGGGTCCCCACTCTTCACCAAAATTTACTTGGATTCTTTGGGGCTCAGGCTGGATGCCTCACCTCACGCTGATAATTTATCAACTCGCCTCTCCTGTATCATCTCACTCTACATACTACTTTGATGGGTTCTCATCACATCAATGTTTCCGATTTTGGCCCTGACCCAAGTTTCACTGTTAAGCTTGAAACTAAGGCGTCTCCTAGCCCTAGGTTAACAACATGTAGACGGTTCTCAGTATCATTCTATAATCCATCGAGGTCTCAGAGGAATTCCAGGAATCCAACTCATGGTTCACCCTTTTCTATATCGACAGACATTTGTAGTTCTACTT
The DNA here is from genome assembly GCA_031772625.1 of Pinus tabuliformis. Classification (NCBI taxonomy): domain Eukaryota; kingdom Viridiplantae; phylum Streptophyta; class Pinopsida; order Pinales; family Pinaceae; genus Pinus; species Pinus tabuliformis. The sequence goes on from CM062817.1 coordinate 242,951,070, forward strand.
GGTTGGGTGGCAGTTTGGGTTATCTCACATGCAACATTTAATGGCTCTTGACTCCAAAATTCGTGGCTCGTGGTGCTTTGTTTTATGGCTTTGGTCTTGTCTTTGGAGCTTGTAGCAGTTTACCTTCTCGCAGTTGGGTTCATTCTCACAAGTTGCTCAAAATGCGTGCTTCTAGGTACACCATGGCATAGCCCAATTCAACCTATTCAAGCCTCTCCAAGATGACCCTTGCAATCCATATGCACTCTTGGACTGCCTCTTTTTACTCTATGAATACTTTTAGTTATAGAAGTTGTTGTTCTAAAGAGAAGTGCATGTCTCTTATTAGCTTCATTTATAAACTTTTGACATGTTTTTATACTGTCATATGACGTGGTTAAATGGGTACAATATATTCTCAAGATCTTAAGTTTGTGCTACTAGTCTGGTTTCCCTTCGAGTAAACCAATATCACAAGGTAACCTCTTATGTAATTCCTTTTTGAAGTAAAGAACAATCAAACTTTAAACAAAAAAAAAAAAAATAGGGCAAGAAAAAGGGCTCCTTTCCTATAACCTGACCCTCCTTTTATAGGAGGCTTCATATGTGACACTAGGCACTACATGCATAAATAATTATATTTATTAATCGAAAAGTTTTATTATTCACCCACCCATGTGTCACCCTCTCACCAAGGCCCTCTTAAATTATTTACTTAAATTATTATTCAAAAATAATATTTTTTCTCACCCCAACATGACTCCCTATTTATTCTCCTAGTTGTCTCTTGATTCCCCCTTTATGTTCCTTGATTTGTGCTCATTACTGAAGTAAATTGGTAAATCTCATATTTGGTCCCCAAACTACACCCCAGTTTAACTCAGTTTGACTCTTAGATGGAGATCCTTGTGTTGGCTCTTGCCACATGGAGGTTCTCTCATGAAATTAAATTTCTCTAATTAAATTTATTATTCTTTATTTTCATTCACCACCCTCTTTTCTTAATGAGGTTAAACTATTTTAGGATTAACCTTTCTAATTAAATCTATGCCCCTTTCCCCACTTTTGCTTATTAAAACACTTATGCATATTATCTACTTAATATTTTCCAACATGGGAAGGGTAGAGTTCTCAAGTGGTCTAATCTTTTTATTTCTTCTTATTCTCCCTTTACCTTGAGTTTCATTATTGATTTAGATAACTTGGTTTTAAAACCTCATTTACCACATTATGTGCATTATTATAATGATCATATCTTAATTATATTTTAGTAGTTCCTTCTTGATGCCAAGGGTGCCAAGTCGGTCATTCCCTTCAAGAAATCCCCTTTGAATTTCCAAGGGTGCCATGCCATCGGTTTCTTCTTGATGCCAAAGGTGCCAAGTTTCATGCCCTCCAAGAACTTCTCTTGAAGTTCTAAGGGTGCCAAGTTTTGTTCCCTTCAAGAACTTCTCTTAAAGTTCCAAGGGTGCCACGCCACTTTCCTTTCAAGCATCCACTGACTATAGGGGGGAGATCTAAGTGAAACGAGAGAGACCACTATCCTCTCCTATGTCACCCTCTATAGTGAGACTAATGGTGCTGGGGATCGAGGAATCTACCTTGATGTGCACCCCCAGTAAAATCCTTGTGAGGAACTGATCTGAATCAGATCCATAAAGAATAATTAACAGAGCCATGGCTGTACCAGGTCGGGACAGACTTCAAAGAATTTACAACAGCGATCAAAAACACCTCTAAACTAGTGGTAATTGCAGCCAGTGTGGAACGACGAGGACCTCGGTCAAAGCGCGTTGACTGAGGCCCATGGAGACTGCGCAGGAGGCGAATTTAGGCCCTGGGAGGCCCGTATCGGGAAATAGATGAGGTTTTTTATGTGCTAATCGCACATCGCTGGGCGAAAACCCTCAAAATGGGGAAGCCCCAAGCACTCGGTTGTGTGGGAGCCGGAAAACCATGGGATAAAAGGTTAAGCGCTAAAGGCGAGACCTGCTCCAAAACCGACGGTATTGATCGGGGGCATCCATGGGCAGTAAGCAGATTTGATGGAAAAGGAGAGATTCCACTCAGCATCGACGTGTGGCAAGCGGAGGAGAGAGAAAACCGCTGCTCATTGCGCGTTAACAGTCGAGCTAGTCAACCGTGCGGGACGAGCGAATGACGTCGGATTTGGGGGCTCCAGATCTAACGGCTGAGATTGCGCCCAATGGAGAAGACAAAATTGATGGGGGATTAAGCCACGATATGAAAGAATTTGAAGTCTGGATTGACCGCCACGAGGGCAAAAGACTCATTCCATGACGTAAACAAAGAAATGAACCAACGACGCAAGCTGGCGCAGTTCGCAGAAGGACAAGTGGCCATCCCTGTGAGCTTGATGATGACACTGGGAACAGGGAACTCCAAGCACAAATGCATGCAGGAAAATCAACGAAAGTGGAAGAGGAACCGAACCGCCATGAGCCTGAATGGCTTAAAAGCCATGAATAGAGAACAGAAAGGACAGAGGATAGAAGAGTCGGGAACCCAAAGAGGAATATCGAAGACAGAAGATAGAGAAGAGAAAGAATCAGTGAAGCAAAAAGCAGAAAGAAGACAGAGGGCTGAGCTGACCAAAGGCAGCGTCGAGCACCAGAGAGCTTGAGAGATTCAAGCCATCCCTGAGAGGATCTGTCAGACCAGAGAGGTCAAAGAGCTGGTAAGGAAGAGAGTCTGTGTACTCCAGTGGCTTGGGGAATCCAAGAACCACCCTGCCATGCTAATCTATTTAAGGAGAACCATATTGAGCTCCTTCATTGTGATTCTTTGCTTCAATACACAATAAAAGAAGGCCACCACTGAAAGCTGGACCAGAGATATAGCCCTGGAGGATAAGGTGAACTCCTTATTAATTTCTTGTGATCTTGTATTTTCTTACTGTATTTCTCTGTTGTTTTCCCTTTCAAGTGTCTATGTATTTTCAATCTGATCGATCCGTTGCTTAAATAACATAGACACACACCAACATATGAGTCTATAATACCTTAATTTAATAATTCTTAACTGAGGTCACTCATAGGGTGATTATCAGATCAGGAACCCAATCCGGGGCCTACCCCCATGACATCGTGATTTTCAAGGCAAAGGTATCCCACACCTTCCATCCCAAACCACAATGTGAGCGTTAGTGGGTGAGATTAGGGATGCTATCCCACCCCTCCCATGAATTTCCCTATATCTGTAAAACCCCATCACCCATATGTGAGTCATTCGGCCAAGCAACTAACCTGTGCATGTGGCCACTATCATGTCATTAGAATTCACAACAAAATTTTATATTGAACTTTAAAATTTTCTTGAGACAATAGTATGTAATTCAAACCAAATAGAGGTTGTCAAATCATCACATGCAAGGGCATCTGGGTGGTCTCCTGCCACACTCAATGATCATCAGTAATATTTGATTCATAATATTAGTCAACAATATAATTGTGTATGTTAAATCATCATCGTGGCATAATCATCAACATATTTTTAATTGAGCAAGAACTAATGCAACTCGACGCCTAATGAATCCATCATATGGGAGACATAGTCATAAAACATGTCCATCATAATTATTATAATCACAACATCAAACTAGAAAAACAATTATTATCACATCCACTCATAACAAGATTCAAATATATGGATCCTCAACTTGAGGTCCTCAAAGAATAATGTATCAAGGCTAATGGCATATCAGGTCAGTCAACCAAAGTGGGAACTACAACATCATTAACTATGGAGACAAATAAATTCATAACTAAGATAAATATCACCCATTAGGCTCAAAATAAACACAATGTATTGTAAAGAAATATGGAACAAGTTCAACAATTATTTGGAGATGGGTTTACCCGCTTGTTGGAGCAAAAAGGGGACTTTGATTTCACAAGAAGCATATAAAGTGTTACTTTTAAAAGAGAGAAAAAATTGACAAAATTTTCAAACACGTCAGGAACATTAAAAGGAAACTATTGTAGACAAGTTAATCAATGATTTCAACATCTTATGGTAGCTCAAAAATTTATTTGTTATAGTCCACACATACGAAAATATACTAAATTGGACATAGGATATAGAAAGATGACTACATTTGAATTAACCTATTTGGGAACATCTTAGTTGATTTTCATGATAAAGGATTCATCAAAACACCTTGAAGATGGAGATGCATGATATGCAGTAATGTTTCAGTCTTTTTGTCCAACAAATACTTATTTTTGTAATTCTAGTCCTATAAATTTACAATATAATTAATAGGTTATAGTATGTATTTTGTACAAAAATGGTTGAGAACTCAATACCAAAGTGATCAATAGTTTTTGTGTTCACTCAATATTATAATTAAGGATGATAAGCATTTTATCACATGGCTAGATTCAACTGTTCTTTTTATGATTGTATGTTTAGTGCCTTGTTATGTTTTCTTCTTAGTTTTTTAAATATTTTTCTGCTACGTGCTTGTTCCAAAATTGTAAATGAACCTAAAGAGTGATCTGAAAGTGATAAATGGGTACCACTTACCCTATCCTATAGGTTTAGGGTAATCATATTATTGAAGCAAATCTATGAAGTTTTATGTTTGTCTCCAACACTATTCTTTTTTCATTAATTATTGAAATCAAGTTTATAATTACAAACAATTATGTATCATAATTGCTAAATTCACTTGCTTAGCATGTTTTCTACACATGATATTTTGAGTATAATTATATATTCTTAATCCTCATGAAAGGTATCTTTTATTCCTATATTAAATTATCTCATTTACTTATTGTTTGTCATAACTGAGAGAATTTCTAAAGACTAATAAATATGGGGTATTGTTCTTGGGATCATTTAAAGAGTAATAAAAAAAATAGATCACATCAACTACTTGAGTGTACTAGTTCCTTAACATAGTTCTCTAGCCAAGAACGTCTTAAGGAACAACACCAAATTTGAATAGTCACCGAGAAATAAGGATATTAAGCTATTTTCCCTAGGAATACAATGTACACTTATTCTTGTTGGTGAATTTGAGTGTACTAGTTCCTTAACATAGTTCTCTAGCCAAGAACGTCTTAAGGAACAACATCAAATTTGCATAGTCATCGAGAAATAAGGATATTAAGCTATTTTCCCTAGGAATACAATGTACACTTATTCTTGTTGGTGAACAATAAAAGGTCGATTAAATAATTCACCTAGCGAACTCCACAACTCTCACATTCGCATCTCCAAAGAAGTTTACATAAAGTAATCCATATTTAGAGGAAGTGCCAATGTTATCAGATCTTGAAAATTTTGTCTCTTAGAGAAATTCAAGGGAAAAGAAGAATATCGCTTTAAGTATTCTTTCTCAACCTTCCATTTTTGTTAAAAATATTATTAATATTGACGAAAATTTACCCACTACTTCTACTGAAATTAAGCCAATTATCACTGAACTTGATATTAAAAAGGTTTTTCCTCTTAATTCCCAGTGTTTTCATATTCAATTTTCCTAAAAAGAAGCAGAAGTAAATGCCTATTTAAATCCTCTTTCTCTCGACACTCAACAAGATATTCTTAATTATTTAATGGCTAGCCAACAAAATCTCCCAAAATTAAATTCCTTAGTTGCCACTAGATATGCACCTCTTCAGTTTCCCGTGAACTTGCATGATTGTATTGAGGGTTATCTCAAACATTTACCTAGATTTATTGGAGAAACTAAAATTACTACGATAGATCATATCTCTTTTTTCCTTAATTGTGTTAATAATATGAACATAGAGGAGGAAGACATTTACGTGAGAACTTTTCTTCAGTCCTTGGAAGGAGAAATAAGAAAATGGTTCAAATAATTATAGTCTAATTTAATTACTTCGTAGGTAGTTCTTGAAACTATATTTATAATATAATGGGGTGAAAAAAGAGATTATTTGTATTATTCGACTGAATTTGAAATCTTAAAGAAAAATCAGGGAGAAACAATCCTTGAGTTTATTATAAGATTAATAAGATTTATAATAAAATTCCATTGGATATTAAGCTTTCTCAGCCAAAAGAAAAGGTAAGAAAAGGTGACTTATTTAGTTGTATTTGAGTTCAATTTTTTTAATGATAAGAGAAATAAAGTCTCTAAATTTTATAGTTATGCAAGATGATGCATTATAAATAGAAACAGATACGACATCTATAGGAAAAATTAGGGTTAGAGTAGACCTTGGTGAGAAGAAAAATAAAAAAGAAGAAATAGGCCCTTCAAGTACAACTAAAAATATATAGGAACATAAGATTGATGAGATGTCCGAAATGATTAGGAACTTATTAAACGAACAATCAAGGATGGAAGTATCCACTAAGAGCAACTTAGAAACCAGTAAATATAAATCTGATTCAATTTGGGATACCCTTTCAACTATAAATCTTAGAGGGAAAGAAGAAATATTGATCAACAATTTATCCTCCATTGGTTGTTGACGAGCTTCTCGATGAGAATGTAGTACTAAAATACGAAATATATTGATTTCTAATTCAATTCCTATCACTAAATTGGAATGTGAACACAAAATATTATTCCAAAGCATGGATCAAAAAAATGGTATGGATCTCAATCTCTCTTCTCATTATAAGTTTTTTCATGAAATCATTTAAGCAAAGTTGAACAAGAAATGTGATCTTAGACCCATAAAGCATGTAGAAAAACCAATAGATCAACCACATCCCAAAAAGGTTTTTGTCAAGTAGGAAAAAACCTTCTTCTTCAAGAAAGAATCCACAAACATATAAGGAAAATGAAGAGAAGGTGAAATCAGATAATTTAATAAAATCTATTAATTTGGAAAAGGAATCAGATAAAATCGAAGTGCCTATTCCTCTCATCACGTTAGCAAAGAATCCAATGTATCAAAAACAATTGTCAAAGTTCATTCAATGGCACCTACAACATAGCAAGATACCCTTAATTCAAAAGATGAATGTCCTACAGTGACATTTGGACCTAACCTAGAGGAGCAAGGAGATGCAGTTGATCCCTTTTATCATATCACTCCCAATATTCATGAACATATGTTGCATAATTTCATGTTGGACTCAGGAGCATCCCATTATTTGATTCCTCAAATTACGATGAAAATTTTAGGGTTAAAATTAAGTACATCATATCTTGATATGTATTCTTTTGACTCTAGAGGGGTAAAATGTATTGGTATGATCGAAGATTTGGTGGTGTATTTACATCAATTGCCAATTAAAAGTATTGTAATGGATATTGTGGTGGTTGGCATCCTAGCAAAGTTTGGCGTGTTATTGTCAAGATCTTGGGCTATGAACATAGGAGGTAGACAACAAATGGGTTCCACTATTCTTATCTTTGGAGGTGAATCCAAAAGAGAGACAACTGTACAAAGAGGGTAAATTTTCATATATTGTAAATGATTCAAACCACCTAGATAATTTTCGTATACATTTCATAAATCACGATCTGGGTTGTTCTATACCTTCTGTAAATAATAGTTTAGAAACATCATCTATTTCAAAGGATTTTTTAATCAATCAGAATGTTAACAATCTTGAAAATAAAGATTTTAAGATGTTCTTTGATGGAGCATCTTTAAAAGATGGCTATGGAGCTGGTGTATTATTAGTTTCTCCTACAAATGAATTTATTCCATTTTCTTTCAAACTTGAGTTGGAAACTATTAATAGTTTTCGGAATACAAAGCATTGGTTCTTGGATTGGAAGCAACAAAAAAATAAAAAATCCTCAATATTAACCTTTTTAGGGATTCTAAGCTAGTAGTCAGATAGGCAATAAATTATTTCCAAACCAAACATCCAAAACTTATATGATATAGAAATGATGTATGGGATTTGGTGGAGAATTTATTTTTAGCTTTAAATATTAATTCAGTTCCTAGAGCTAAAAATCGATCGGTGTATTATCTTATAGTTTTAGCTAGTACTTTCAAACCACCTACAAAACCACAACTTAGATATGAAGTAGAGATGAGGTATATGCCATTAGTTCTAGATAATATAAGGTAATGACAAGTCTTCGAGGATGACTAGTAGATAAAGAGGTTTATAAAAATAACTGAAGAGTTTTATGTTACCAATACTGACCAAATGAGAGAAAAAGAAGAGGGTATGGCACTAGTAGACTATAAACTTGAATGGATATATGTGATTGCAGATAAAAAAGTTATCCAATTAAAAATATTTTTGTTCTTAAGGGATTGGTAATTTTGGAAGTTTGTTTCGTTTAACTGATATAACTCTTAAAACCATTGTTAACATGCATACATAAGTTATGGAAGATTGTAACACTAGGACTAAATATGAACCAAATCTTATCAAGCTTTCTATCATTGGCCGAAGGAGTGAAAGAGAGGTATGCAAATAATTTTAAATGGTATATTGATGTTTTTGCATGGAAGTATGAAGATATTAATACCTATGATACCACTATCATGGAACATAAAACACATTTAAAGCTAGGGATAAAACCATTCAAAAAAAAGTTGAGAATAATTTATCCTCTTTGTTTCCTATGATTGAAAAGGAGCTTAAGAAATTATTAGATGCAAAAATAATGTTTCCTCTTAGATATTCAGAATGAATTTCCAATTTAGTTCGGGTCAACCATTTTCTCGACCAATGTTTGGTCAGGAAGAAACTCATGGGATTCAATTTTAGAGCGAGTGGGATTGACCAAACATGAGTTTTGATCAATCACTTTATCAACTAGTGGAGGGTTGAGGGAAAGCTTTCGATAACCAGTCGAAAGACGAGGTTGAGAAGCGGTAAGTTTATCCAACACTTTAGAGGCTTCATCCATATAACGACAAAGGTGAATGGGATGATTCCATTCACATAACCTGCAGGGAAATTTAACTTCTCCCTTTTTACCATGGGTTTTACTGTCATTAGTTGAAGGCTTATCACTAGCATGATCTCTAGAGGCTGACGACGAAGGTTGATGGGAACCTATGGACCACACTTCTAAGACCTTGGAAATGCTAGGACAATCTCGAAGAAGGTGGTAACCCTTACATAGCATGCAAGGGGATTTCACTTTCTGGGGCTGATTGGAAGGTTTATCAATGTCAGTTACATCGGTAGCATTGGTTTTTGCATTGCCCCCTTGCTTATTTTTCTTCTTCTTCTTATCTACTTGGTTACTAGCTTGCAGGATTTCACTAGATGAAGAGGGAGAAGAGGAAGAAGACCGAACATGCAAAGAAGGAAAAGTGTCAACTATAGAATCAACCAGAGGTTGATACTGTTCAGGTGGAGGAAATCTTGGTTGAGGAGGAGGTTGGACACTCAGAACCATAAGGGCCGAAAATAACCTAACTGGCAAGCCAATGGTAAAACGAGGAAGGGACAACGTTTCCATATAGGGAGCACCAACATTTCCAAAATAAGGAAAAGGACCAGGATTCCTGTCAGAGGAGTTTTCTTGGTTGGTGAACTCAGGAACTATTTCCATTAGTCTCAACCTAAGATCTGCTAAGGAGTATTTCCATAGGAAGGATGTTTTTCCGAGGTCAATTATTTGATTATATAACTTAACAAAAATAAATAAACAAAGGGTAACTAGGCATAAAGGTTTATGAAGAAACTGCGAACTGCAATATACATCTTAGCGAACTAAGGACTTAATGTACGACAACCAAAATCCCCAAAATCTATGTTCAGTGTATCACGGTATACAAGGCGATAGACTCGGTTACCTATGGATGGATAATAACCTATAGGGGACTCTCAAAATATACACGATAGTATGTGGGGGTACAGTCCATAGTCGTGTTGTCTAATGCGTAACCATTTGATGAGAGTCTTCCCATATACTTACCATGCATGGAGTGCCTCTGATATACCCGAAAGTACTGGAGAACGGTCCTATACACTTCCATACGTGGAATAGGATTCCACCCTCGGGATACAACACTAGAAAATAATGAGATCTCCTACATTTAACGACCCCATAACACGTCTCTAGCCTAGATCTCTAAATGTTTGCGTTAAGTTCCAAATGCTCCTTAGGTTAATTGAGGTAAATTTTAAGTTTATCTTCAATTAAGTTTCGGTTTTAAGGCTCAAAACGATGTCACCTGAACACCTATGATGCAACTATCATGAAAAAAGGATTATTTCAGTTTTGATTAAAGCTAAGCTAGTAAGGGAAGATATTCAAACAATGATGCAACAATGAAGAATGCAACAAACAAACCTTTCCTAACTAGATCTTTCACTTTCATTTTCCAAATGCAACCAACAAAAGCGAAATGATTTCAATTTTTCTTTCAATGAATGAGAATGCACTCAATGCACTTTTTAGCTTTCAATCACTAAACAATGTAATCTATGTTCAATAATGATCCGAAAAATGATTTTTCAAGGCAACATGATCTAATGCACTTTTCGAAAAGTAAACTTTGAGCTGAAAACTAAATAAATGAAAAATCAATTTCTTTTATGGTCTCAAAAGAACTAATAATTCTAAAAAAAAACAAATACATATTCCTTACAAACATATGAGAAACAAACAACAATTTTAATTGACTCAAAGGATCAAAGACTCAACCAAAATTTAGTTTCACCACTTCAAACAACGGGAGGGACTTTTGCACATCACAAGAAAATAACACAAATCAAAGAAAATTCAATGTACACAGAGCAAGGGAACACTTCAAAGATATAGACACACTAGACCTTTCTGATAAAAACCCTAAAAAAACTCTCATTTTTGGATCAACGCTACTTTATGGTAAAAATCTACGCTAGTAAGGTTATCAATGCTACTTTTATGGTAAAAGTATATGTTGATAAGGTTATCAATGCTACTTTTATGGTAAAATCCCATGCTGACAGGCTTACAGGACCTTCAACACGACTGTAATGAGAAAAATCAGTGCGGACAACACGATTGTTTCTGTCAAAAAGCGTGTTGAGCGAGGAAGACGTAGGAAAATAATGAGAAATCCGAAGAGAGATCTAAAATTGACACTCTAAAGAATGTACTACTGAGAATGAAAACCCAAAATGACCCTAAATCACATATCACAAGGAGGTTGGTCAAACTAATCAAAAAGACCAAACATAAAAGGAGGTTGGAAGGGCTATAGGCTCCCCAATGAAGTCACCATTTTGTTATCTAGGCAATCCCTTCTACGGATATAAGTGATCCCTTTAGCCCAATGAGTGGATCTAGTAGCAATAGAAACAAATACATGAAAAACTCTCCTAGTTTAAATCAGAATAGCATGAGAGAGGAAATATGGCCTACCTCACTCCTATGCAACCGCTTTTCGATGTCAATCTCAATCTCCTCACTTCCAAGCTCGATCCTCGCTATTCTATTGTGAATCAATACCTACAAGAGAGATCAAACAAAGACAACAAAGGAAAAGCATAACATATGCATTCTAATGTAAACCATACAATAGATCAAGGAGCATCATACTAAGAAAGTAGTCATTTACACGCTTATGGAAAGTAAACATGAATTGTATTAATAATAAACACAAGAGGGAAGCATACAACCACTGCCTTAATGTTGGATGCCTCATTCGGGATGGGTTTTCAAGTCCAAGCCAATACTTCTCAAGTTATCTTTTCTCCTTCAATAATTGGCAGCAATTAGGCAGAATTTAGCAGCAACATGACCAATGTAGTTTGACCAACCATTTGAGGGTATAAGGGAATGCATTTATAAGTAAGGAGAGGGATTTAGGGATCCCAAAAAGGGGAAGAAGGTCTACATCTTAAGGGGAAGGCCCCTAAATGTAGGATTGAGGATTCAAAATGGGAGAACTCAACCATATCCTTATTCAACAATAACCATCTCGCCGTTCTCGAGGCCTCTAGTAAGAGAAGCTTTTGCTCCATTTTGGAGAAACTGCTTGAAGAGGACCAGTGCGCTTTTTCATTATAATTCCCGTGCTAACAGCGCTAGACATGAGTTATGCAGAGTGTTACCAGTGTGGATTTTACTGGTAACAGTAGCGCTAGGCTTGCAAATAGGGTTTTTTGACAAATATTTCAGAATTACTTCAAGACATTTCTTCTTCTTTATTTTTACGGATGCTCTGATTAATGTTTTTCATAGTGAATTAATTGACATTTTTTATCATTTTGCGACATTTTGGGAAAAGTTCGACAACTTAGTGTATGAGACAGGGAGTGCAACAAATTACTATATAACAGATTCCCCTTAAAGCATGAAGTCAGAACATAGAGTGACAGCTGAAATGCTTTACAAGTCAAGGCAAGGACTTTTGAGAACTATCATTAGGAGACCTGCAAATCAAAATTAATACAACATATATGACATCTCTAAATAGGCATTTAACAATAAACGAATCCACGACATGGGCACAACCATCTGACTTGAAAGGATCATGTGTATGGATCCACGACATGGATGTAGCCATTCGACTAGAAAGGATCATATGTATGGTTTCACATCATGGACACAATCATCCGACTAGAAAGGATCATATGTATGGATCCATGACATGGATGCAACCATCCAACTAGAAAGGATCATATGTATGGATCCCTGACATGGATGCAACCATCTGACTAGAAAGGATCATGTATACAATTAGGAATACTAAATAACTCCATGCAACTTGGATTTATTAAATGAAATCTAGGGTCTTCATCTCTTTCCCGATCCAACCAAAGTTTGAACCTAACCATGTGAATAGACGTGATGAAGTTGAACATGGTAGAAACCACCTGATTATCGGTCAATTATGTAAACTATTGACATGTATGAAAGAAAACACCAATAGTGACAATGGCTCTCAAGGTACAACAACACAATCCACAAGTGTGAATAAGGAAGCTGAAGTCGAACACTCGTAGAATCATCTGATTGAAGGCCTATCATCAAATGAGAAGAACCTGCCACTGAGACATGCAAGCTTCAAGGTAATGATAGGGAGTTTCTAGATCATCTTCCTAGATAATGAGTTGGATTTGACAGGAAGTGATCTGTCGAAGGAGGGCCATAATGTTTCCCACATTATGGCCCTCCTTCGACAGAGAAGGTCAAATGGGCTATAAGAGGTTTGAATTTGCAGATGGAACTTCTCTTGAACATATCGGAGACAAGACTCGAGAGTTTGGAAACATTTGACTAAAAAATGGGATTAATGGTCATGATGACTGATCCGAATTGGATCCATGAAGATTATCAAGTGCCATGACCGTATCAAATCAGGATAGACTTCAAAATTTATGAACAAAGAGCGATCATGAAGACCTCTGGACAGTGGCAGTTTGTAGCCAGCAAGGAATGACGAGGACCTCGGTCAAAGCATGCTAACCGAGGCCCATGGAGACCGCGCAGGAGGCAAAACTGGTAGTTGGGAAGCTCGGATCGGGAAATGGAGGGCATCTAAGTGCTAATCATGCATCGCTGGGTAAAAATCCTCAAGAAGGAAAAGCCCCAAAGTGCTCGATCACATGGGAAGCAGGGAAACCGTAGGGAAGGCGCTAAGGTGAAAGGCGGGTCCCGCGCTCCAAAACCGGCAGTATATCAGAGGCATCCTTGGGCGGTAAGCAGATTTGGCAGAAAATGAGCGATTCCATTCAGCGCACGACGCGTGTCTGGCGGATGAGAGAGAAAACCGCCTCTCATCGCATGTTAATAGTCGAGCAAGTCAACCGTGCAAAATGAGCGAACACCGTAGGATATGGGGGCTCCAGATTTGACGACGAAGATTGTGCTTGATGGAGAAACTAGATTTGACAGGGGAATTAAGTTGTGGCATATAAAAGTCTGAAGTTCGATTTGACCGCTTAGTTGGCGGATGAATCATTTCATAACGTAACCAAAAAATCAAACCATCGAGGAAGCGCTGGCGCAGTTCGTGAGAGGATACGTGGCCACCTCCCTTTGAGATGTTGGCGATGACGCAGAGGCAGGGACTCCAAGCAAACAACAGCAGGCAATCCGAAGGGACGAAAGAGGAAGCAAACAATCAAGGACAAATTGGCTTTAAGCCATGAATAGGCAAAGAACAGAACGAGGGGAAAGAGAAAAAGAGAAGGACGAAGACAGAGAGAGCGAGAGAGAAGAAGAGACAGTGAAGCAAGAAGCAGAAAACAGAGAGCCGAGCTGACCTAAGGCAGCATTAAGCAGACAGAAGGCTTGAGAGTTTCAAGCAGTCCCTGTGAGGATTTGTCGGGAATCGAGTACCACATTGGGCTCCTCCCATTAAAGACCAGAGAGGTCAAGACTTGGAAAGGGAAAGAGTCTATGCACTCTAGTGGCTTCAGGAATCCAAGGACCACCCCACCAAGCATTATCTATTTCAGGAGACTTAAATTGAGCTCCTCACTGTAAAAATATGCTTTAAAGACACAATAAAAGAAGGCCACCATTGAGAGCTGGACCGGAGATGTAGCCTTGGATAATAGGTGAACTCCTATTTGTTGTGTTCTTGTATTTGCTTACTGTGTTTCTCTTACTGTTTTCCATTTTCCAAGTGTCTGTGTATTTTGAAATCTGATCAATCCGTTGCCTAAAATAACATAGACACACACTATCACATGAGTCTGTAATACCTTAATTAATTAATTAATTAATTGAGGTCACTCACAAGTGATTTTCAGATCAAGTGGTATCAAAGCTTTAGGCTGTTAAGGTTGGACAAGCTTGTGTTGGTTTAGCTGTTGAATGCTAACTAGATCAAAGCTCAAATTAGGAGAAGGAGAGTTGGTCGAAACTAATCCTGAAATTCGGAGAGTCTATCCTCGAAAGACAATGTCAGAGGAAGGTTCTATGGGGCCAGACCCTCAATTCATAGATATTTTCCTAGCCATAAAGTCCATGGTATAAGAAATGTATAGGAACTTTAGAAAACATAAGGATGAAGATTCATCAGGCTCTAAACAAGACAAAGGAGAATATGAGTCTCACTTCCATGACCACTCAAAAGGAAAAGGGAAAGAAGAAAGTTTTCTCACACCTCCTAACAGCCCTGAACACAAAAAGAAAGCATCTTTGATCAAACTAGATGTTAAATTTTATTTACCTATATATGATGGAGAGTTGAACGCAGAAAAGCTGGACAATTGGATTAGACAAATTGATGTTTATTGCAGAGTGCAGAATATCGATTCAAACAAGAGTAAGATTCAACTGGCAAGACTATGCCTTGGAGGCACTACCTTGGTTTGGTGGGGAGGTAGGACCCAAGCTGATACGAAGAGGCATGGTAAGACTATCTCTGTCTGGAGTGAATTTGTTTCTGCAATCAAAAAGCAGTTCTATCCATTGGCCTACATGCAGCAAGCCATGATGAGTTGGAAAACTCTTTGACAGTTGAAAGGGAAAAGTGTGCAAGGGTACACTAAAGAATTTAGAAAGAGAGCATTGATTCTAGGAATCTCATTAGACTCACCTGAGACTTTGTTGAAGTACATTGGTGGTCTACACAGCTACATGAGGCACACTATCCTCATGTTTATTCCCACTAGTATAGATGAGGTATCTGTACAAGCTACTCATCTAGAAGTTAAAGGAAAGCAAGGAAGCTAAAGGAAAGAATGGAAGTCCAAAAGTTGGGGGATCATCCCAACCCACTGCAAGAAAGAATAAGGAGAAAAGAAAGTAGAAATGGAAAGCAAGGAAGGCTAACACAACATAGAAAAGAAGGGCTTCATGCACTCACTATAAAAGGGATGGGCATGATGATGAGCATTGTTGGATTCTGCATCCAGAGCTGAGATCTAAGAAGTTCGAGGGCAAGAAGAAGAAGACTGCTGCAACTATTCAGAAAGATTTGGGGTCAGACTCAGGAGATGAAACAACCATTGTAGCCACAGGTATAAAAGGTTGTCTGCTTTAGAGAATGTTGAAATCAAGAAGTAGGTGTAGTAGTTGCTCAAGAAAGGGTTCATCAGACCTAGCACATCACCGTGTGGGTCACCAATCATTTTGGTGAGAAAGAAAGATGGCTCGTGGAGAATGTGCATTGATTACCGAGCACTGAATAAGATAACAATAAAAAATCGTTATCCCCTTCCTCGCATAGATGATATTTTAGATCAATTGAAAGAAGCTGTTTATTTCTCCAAGCTAGACTTGCATAGTGGATGCCATTAGGTCAGAGTTGCAGAACAAGATGCATGGAAAACTACTTTCAAAACAAAGCAGGGATTGTATGAGTGTCTGGTTATGCCTTTTGGGTTAACTAATGCTCCTGCTACTTTCATGAGATTGATGAATGATGTACTTAGACCTTTTCTTGATTATTTTGTTATTGTGTATCTAGATGACATTATAATATTTAGAAAAATGTGGGAAGAACACTTAAAGCATGTTAAGCAGACACTAGATGTTTTGAAAAGAGAAAAACTTTATGTTAAACTCTCAAAATGTGAATTTGGCAAAACATCTCTGAATTATTTGGGTCATATAGTAGGGGATGGTGAATTGAAGATAGATCCCTCTAAGGTGGCAATTATTGTAAATTGGCCTAAACCCAAATCTGCTACAGAAGTTAGGACCTTCTTAGGAGCAACACAATATTGGAGAAAGTTCATTTCTAACTTTTCCTTAATTGCATCTCTCTTACATGCTTTAACAGGATTGAACAAGGTGTTTCAGTGGGGAGGCAAACAGCAGAGAGCCTTTGACACCTTGAAAGAAAATATTAGTACACCACCTGTACTAGTACTACCTGATCTTCAAAGACCATTTGATATCCAAACAGATGCCAGTGACTATGCCATGGGAGTAGTGTTGACACAACACGGTAAACCCATATGTTATCATTCTGAGACCTTTAATTCTGCAGTAGTTAACTATCCTACATATGATAAAGAATTGTATGCATTAGTACAAAGTGTGAAAAAGTGGAAACATTACTTAATGGGCAAAGAGACAGTAATACTAATCATCAACCACTTCAATATCTACACTCCCAAACTAAGTTGCAACAATCAAGACACTATAGATGGATGGGTTTTCTACAACAGTTTCATTTAGTCATCAGATATAAAAAGGGCATACACAATAAACTTGCAGACATGTTGTGTAGACCTATTATAAATGCATCTACTATACTTAAGCATAATTATGTGTTACATGAGAGTTACATTGAACAATATGCTCAAGATATAGACTTTAAAGATGTATATGCAACTTTAAGTCAAGGAAAACGAGTAAAAGAATTGGATTATCATGTGAAGGACCGACTCTTCTATCATTGTGGGAAGTTATGCATTCCATAATTGAAAGAGTAAAGAAAATTTGAGATGCCCACACTTCTCTAATATCAGGTCACTTTGGGGTAAGTAAAATAGTTTCACAGCTGTAAAGATTTTGTTATTGGCCAAAAATGAACGAGACAATTTCTAGATATGTAAGAGAGTGTACTATGTGTGCTAAAAGCAAGCCCAACAATAGAACACTAGGCTTGTACACTCCATTACCAGTTCCTTCTCACCCTTGGGAAAGTGTTTCCATGGATTTTGTTGGAGGACTGCCTAAATCTAGGAAAGGTCATGATTATCTGTATGTTGTTGTGGATAGGTTCAGCAAAATGTGTGTTTTGATACCTTGTAATAAACAGATTACAACTAAATAAATTGCAAAACTATTCTTTGAACTTGTATGGGTTCATTTTGGATTACCCACTTCCATTGTATCTGATCGAGACACTCAATTTGTGGGGAAGTTTTGGTCAAGTCTGTGGGAAATGATGGACACCAAACTAAAGAAAAGCACAACTTTTCATCCACAAACTGATGGCCAGATAGAAGTAGTCAACAGGACAGTGATCCAGTTGCTCAGGGGATATTGCAGCAAACATCCTAAGCTTTGGGATGAACATTTATGTTATGTGCAACATGCTTACAACAGAGCAAAACATTCTTCTACACAGAGATCTCCTTTTGAGACCTATTTTGGTTTCACACCAAGGTCTCCTTTGGATTTTGTCTTTGGTAAAGACACCACAGTTGAGGGACACAGTGATGTGGACAGGGAAACTAGGTTCATTGAACAAATCCAAGAGATCCACCAGGAAGTACAGGAACAACTGGAAAAGAGCCAAGCCAAATACAAGGCAAGGCATGACAAGCATCGGATGGAGCATAGTTTCCAAGTTGGTGACCAAGTCTGGCTGTATATCGGCAAGGACATGATGCAAGGTGAAGGTAAAAAGCTAAAACCTATCAGGTATGGACCTTTCAGGATACTTGAGAAGATTGGTGAGAATGCTTTTCGCCTTGATCTACCAGCTTACATGCAAATCTACTCAGTCATCAATGCAGATTGCTTGAGATTGTCTGAACCTTCACTAATTGAGGATCCCGAAGAGCAGAGTCAATTGCCTTCTATTGATGACCTGCTACCTGAATATCTTAATGGATTGCAGGAAGACATAGTTTTGGACAGGAAGGTGAGGATGACGCACAGGGGAGATGTTGAGTACCTCAAAATTGGGCTCAAGGGTTTAAAGCCGAGCAGTGCAAAGTGGATAGAGATTGGACAAGTGAAACAATTGTACCCTCACTTAGTCGATGCTTGAAAACCAACTTTTGGTGGTCCAAAATCTTTTTCAGTGGGAAGGTTGTGATCTGAATTGGATCCATGAAGATTATCAAGTGCCATGACTGTATCAAATCAGGACAGACTTCAAAATTTATGAACAAAGAGCGATCAGGAAGACCTCTGGACAGTGGCAGTTTGTAGCTAGCAAGGAATTACGAGGACCTTGGTCAAAGCACGCTGACCGAGGCCCATGGAGACCCGTAGGAGGAAAAACTAGCAGTTCAGAAGCCTGGATCGGGAAACGGAGGCCATTTCTGATGCACTTAGCACTAATTGCGCATCGCTGGGCAAAACCCCTCGAGAAGGAAAAGCTCTGGAGTGCTCGGTCGCATGGGAAGCCGAGAAATCGTAGGGAAGGCGCTAAGGTGAAAGGCGGGTCCCACGCTCCAAAACTGGCCGTATATCAGAGGCATCCTTGGGTGGTAAGTGGATTTGGCAGAAAACGAGCGATTCCATTCAGCGCACAATGCGTGTCTGGTGGATGAGAGAGAAAACCACCTCTCATCGCGCGCTAATGGTCGAGCAAGTCAACCGCGAAAAATGAGCGAACACCGTAGGATTTAGGGGCTCCAGATCTGACGACAGAGATTGAGCCTGACGAAGAAACTGGATTTGACAGGGGAATTAAGATGCAAATATAAAAGTTTGAAGTCCAATTTGACCGCTGAGTTGGTGGATGAATCATTTCATAATGTAACAAAAAAACCGAACCGTCAAGGAAGAGCTGACACAGTTCGTGAGAGGACATGTGGCCACCTCCCTGTGAGACGTTGGCGATGACGCAGAGGCAGGGAATCCAAGCGAACAACAGTAGGCGATCCGAAGGGATATAAGAGGAAGTGAACAGTCAAGGACAAATTGGGTTTAAGCCATGAATACGCAAAGAACAGAACGGGGGGAAAGAGAAAAATAGAAGGACGAAGATAGAGAGAGCGAGAGCGAAGAAGAGATAATGAAGCAAGAAGCAGAAAACAGAGAGCCAAGCTTACCTAAGGCAACATCGAGTAGACAGAAGGCTTGAGAGGTTCAAGCAATCCCTGTGAGGATCTATCGGGAATCGAGTATCACATTGGGCTCCTCCCATTAAAGACCAAAGAGGTCAAGACTTGGAAAGGGAAAGAGTCTATGCACTTTAGTGGCTTGGGGAATCCGAGAACCACCCCACCAAGCATTATCTGTTTCGGGAGACTTAGATTGAGCTCCTCACTGTAAAAATCTACTTTAAAGACACAATAAAAGAAGGCCACCACTAAAAGCTGGAGCAGAGATGTAGCCCTGGAGAATAGGGTGAACTCCTTATTAATTTGTTGTGTTCTTGTATTTGCTTACTGTGTTTCTCTTACTGTTTTCCATTTTCCAAGTGTCTATGTATTTTGCAATCTGATTGATCCGTTGCCTAAAATAACATAGACACACACCAACACATGAGTTTGTAATACCTTCATTAATTAGTTAATTAATTGAGGTCACTCACGAGTGATTTTTAGATCAATGACGATATGTGACAATCAAATGAGAGTAAATTGGAATCCCAAAACCCATGAAGGCAAGTGATGAAGTGAGGATAACCTAAGCCTTACACGAGTGACATATAAAATTCATGTTCAAGAGCAACATGCGACCTTTCATACATAATACAAGACACATTTAATTCCATTTTCCCCCACTATTTCTAGCTAGTACCTCTTTATTTTTATTCACAAGCTTGAAGAGGATACCATATGCTTGTCGTATAAGTTCATCCTTCAGATGAATAAATGCTAGTATTTTTAACAAGCCCTAGGAATGAGGAGCTTGGTCTCATCATGGTGACAAGTCCTTCATCATTTCAGTTTTACGAGCTTGATGGAGGGGTAACTCGAAACCTTTTTCATGTTTAGAGAGTTTGAAAAAGAGGAAAAAAGGAAACTCCAGAGGTCCCTTTACATAGATAGTCTCTCGAATCCGAAAAGCTAGAATTTTTTTTTAAGAAAACCTCTTAGCCACGTGTGACCAAGGTATTCCTTTTTCGTACATTAGTCTATCTCAATCTAGAAAAGGGTTAAACTTATACTGAGTAGACATCTTTTCATTTACTTTTACAAGTTCGAAAAGACAAGTGCCCAACAATATTTTCATATTTTAGGAGCCTAAAAAAGCACTGAAAGAGGACTCCTCCTGGTAAAAAGGATAGAAACTGGTTTCGGTGATGATAGAACTGATCAAAACATGTAAACTTCAAGAGGCTGGATAATAAGACCACTCATCACAGCGGTTCCTCAAGAAAGGGTAAAATAATCAAGTGAAAGTGTATAATCGACCAAAGAGATGGTGACGATGGAATGAAAAACCAAGGCTCATCTAGCAAAAAGAGGATGATAAAAATAACAATCATGAGAGGTAAAGTGGGAGTGGTTTCATTTTTACACAAGCTTGAAACATGGAAAACTATGCTTGAGGATATTTGAAGATGGTTTCATTTTTTCACAAGTTTGAAACATGAGAAAAAACTATGCTTGGATTTGGTTTCATTTTTATACAAACTTGAAATGGAAACAAACTATGCTTGGATTTGGTTTCATTTTACATAAGTGAAACAGAAACAAACTATGCTTGGATTTGGTTTCATTTTTACACAAGCTTAAAACAAAGATAAACTATACTTGAGATAAGTTTGCATGCCCCCAACATAATGACTCAATTCTAGGTACATGCCCCCAAGCTTCATTTCATTCACCTAAGTAGATTACTGGTTACTAATAGGTGGATGGAATGAAGGTTCATTTATGAGATGAAGTGAAAGACTCAACTGGGAATTTGTGAGATATAAACAAAGACTTGAATTGAAAGGGGATTTGTTTCAATTTTAACGAGCTCGACATAGGAAAATAACCATGCTCATGACACCTTGTTTCTTTTTTTAACAAGCTTTACACAAGTAAGGAATTCTTCTCATGACACCTTGTTTCATTTTTTAATGAGATTGAAACAATAAAATAACTATCCTCATGGGGACCTATTTCATTTTTTAACAAGGTTGACATAGTAAAAGAACTATCCTCATGGGAGCCCTAATTACGACCTATAAGAGGTCATAGGTTCCAATAGGTTCTTATCAGATGGGAGAACAACACTCTGGAAGGGATACATATCAAGGGATTTAATTGAAATATTAGGCTCCAATGCCCCCAGTACATGGTGAATTATATCACTGACTAGATCATCAGTAGGTGAGGGCACGAAACATGCAACCACATAATTAAAATGTGGTGGGAGTGATACCACTTGCAATAAATGACCGTTTAGGGAAGATGGTTGATTGGGAGTCAAATTAGGACCAATGAACGAAAGTTGATGAATAGCTACAATTCTTCATGCAGGAAACATATGACCCGAAAGAGAGAAGAAACAAGAGCTCCCATGACATAAACATAGTAACGAACGAGGAGTAAATTAAAATCTAAAGGGCCTTGGATAACCACCACATCGAGATAGATGGTCTTTCCTCCCAAAGTAATAGGAAACTTAAGAAGGATCCCTAACAGTTGACTGGTTCCTCTGTTAAAAGATAAAAGATTAACGGGCACAAGTTGTGGAGAACCTAAAGCTTGCAAAGTAGTTGAGGATAGAATAATAACATATGCATCTTCATCTACTATTGTGCCAGGTATGAGTATATGATAATCATGTACTGTGATCTGAAAAGGCACATGAGAAGGAAGACGATATCCTTCCAGTCAACTCCAATCAAAGAAAGTGACTAAACTACTTGGAGGGGGTGCCATCAGAATGGGAGAATT
Organism: Pinus tabuliformis; assembly: GCA_031772625.1. Taxonomy (NCBI): domain Eukaryota; kingdom Viridiplantae; phylum Streptophyta; class Pinopsida; order Pinales; family Pinaceae; genus Pinus; species Pinus tabuliformis. Next base: position 242,973,402 of record CM062817.1, read on the forward strand.
TCCCCCTTGCATTACGGGATCAGGAGGATCGCCCCCCTGGATTGTGAGAATAAAGAAGTTGGTCACCCTTACATAGAATTCAAGGGAATTTCACTTTCCAGGGCTGATTGGAAAGTTTCTCAACATTAGTTACATCAATAGCAATGGCTGTTGGGTTGCTCCCTTGCTTATTTTTCTTCTTCTTAATCTTCCTTTTCTTCTTCTTCTTATCCACTTGGTTACTAGCTTGTAGGTTTCACAAGATGAAGAGGGAAAAGAGGAAGAATACCGAACAAGTGAAGAAGGGAAAATGTAAACTATAGAATCAACTGGAGGTTGATATTGTTCACGTGGAGGAGAGCCCAATTGAGGAGTAGTTTGGACACTCAGAACCATAGGGGTTGAAAATAACAAATATGGAAAGCCAATGGTAAACCCAGGAAGGGACAACGTTGCCATGTAGGGAGCACCAACATTTCCAAAAGAAGGAAAAGGACTAGGATTCCTGTTATAGGGTTTTCTTCGTTGGTGAACTAAGGAACCGTTTCCATTAGTCTCAACCTAGGATCTACTAGGGGGTATTTCCACAGGAAGGATGTTTTTTCGAGGTCAATTAATTGATTTTAGAACTTAACAAAAATAAATAAAAAAGGGGTAACTAGGCATAAAGTTTTACCAAGCAACCGTGAACCACAATATACACCTTGGCGAACTAAGGACTTAACGTACGATAACCAATCTCCCTGAATTTTGTGTTCGGTGTATCACGGTATACAAGGCAATAGACTCGGTTACCTATGGATTGATAACAACCTATAGGGTGCTCCCAAAATATACGTGACGGTACATGGGAGTATAGCCTGTAGTAGTGTTTTCTAATGCATAACCGTTCAATGAGAGCGTTCCCATATACTTACCATGCATGGAGCGTCTCCGATATACCTGAAAGTACTGGAGAACGGTCCTATACACTTCCATACATGGAACAAGATTTCACCCCCGGAATACAACACTGGAAATAGTGACAACTCCTACATTTAACAACACTAGAATACGTCTCTAGCCTAGACCTATAAATGTTTGCATTAAGTTCCAAATGCTCCTTAGGTTAATTGAGGTAAATTTTAAGTTTATCTTCAATTAAGTTTCAATTTTAAGGCTTAAAACGATGTTACCTGAACAACTATGATGCAACTATCATGAGAAAAGGATTCTTTCTGTTTCGATGAAAGCTAAGCTAGTAAGGGAAGAGATTCAAACAATGATGCAACAACGAATAATGTAGCAAACAAAGCTTCCCTAACTAGATCTTTCACTTTCATTTTCCAAATGAAACCACCAAAAGTGAAATGGTTTCAATTTTTCTTTTAATGAATGAGAATGCACTCAATGCACTTTTTACCTTTCAGTCACTAAACAATGTAATCTATGTTGAATGATGATCCCAGAAATGACTTTTCAATGCAATGTGATCTAATGTAGTTTTCGAAAAGTAAACTTTGCGATGAAAACTAAATAAATGCAAAATAAATTTCTCTTATGGTCTCAAAAGAACTAATAATGCTCAAACAACAACAAATCAATATTCCTTCCAAACATATGAGCAACAAACAACAATTTTAATTGACTCAAAGAATCAAAGACTCAACCAAAATTTACTTTCACCACTTCAAACATTGGGAGGGACTTTTTCACACCACAAAGAAACTAACACAGATCAAAGAAAAGTCAATGCACAAAGAGCACGATAACACTTCTGAGATCAAGAGACACTAGAACTTTCTGATAAAAATCCTAAAATAATCTCATTTTGTGATCAACGCTACTTTATGGTTAAAATCCACATTGATAAGGTTATCAACGCTACTTTTATGGTAAAAACCTGTGTTGACAGGCTTACAGGGTCTTCAATGAGTCTGTAATGAGAAAAATCAATGCGTACAATGCGAATGTTTCTGACAAAAGGCACGATGAGTGAGAAAGACTTAGGAAAATAAGGAGAAATACAAAGAGAGATCTAGACTTGACACTCTAAAGAATATACTACCCAGAGTGCAGACCCAAAATGACCCTAAATCACAGATCACAAGGAGGTTGGTTGAACTAATAAAAATGACCAAACATAAAAGAAGGTTGGAAGCACCATAGGCTCCCCAGCAAAGTCACCATTTTATTATCTAAGAAATCCCTTCTATGGATAGAAGCAATCCCTCTAGTATAATGAGTGGATCTAGTAACAACCGAAATAAATACATGCAAAACTCTCCTAGTTTAAATCATAATGACATGAGAGAGGAAATATGGCCTACCTCAATCCTAAGTGGTCACTTTTCGATGTCGATCTTGATCTCCTCACTTCCAAGATTGATCCTCACTATTCTTTTGTGAATGAATACCTGCAAGAGAGATCAAACAAAGACAACAAAGGAAAAACATATCATATGCATTCTAATGTAAGCCATACGGCAAATCAAGGAGCATCATACTAAGCAAGTAGTCATTTACACGCTTATGGAAAGTCAACATGCATTATATTAATAATAAACACAAGAGGGAAGCATACAACCACTGCCTTGATGTTGGAAGCATCCTTTTGGATGGGTTTCCAATTCCAAGCCATGACTTCTCAAGCTTTCCTTTCTCCGTCACAAATTGGCAACAATTAGGCACAATTTAGTAACAGCATGAACAATCTAGTCTGACCAACCATTTGAGGGTATAAGGGAATGCAAAAATAGGGAAGGAGAGGGAGTTACGGATCCACAAAAGGGAGAAGAAGGTCCACATATTAAGGGGAAGATCCCTAAAGGTAGGATCAAAGACTCAAAATGGGAGAACTCGACCATATCCTTATTCAACAATAACCAACTCGCCGTTCTTGAGGCTTCTAGTAAGAGAAGCTTTTGCTCCATATTTGGAGAAATTGCCTGAAGAGGACTAATGCGATTTTTCACTATAATTCCCGCGTTGACAGCGCTAGACACTAATTATGTAGAGGGTTAGCAGTGCAAATTTTACTGGTAACAGTAGTGCTGGGCTTATAAATTGGGTTTTTTGACAGATCCTCCAGAATTACTTCAAGACATTTCTTCTTCTTTATTTTTAGGGATGCTCTGATCAATGTTTTTCATGGTGAATTCATTGACAACTTTTGTCACTTTGCAAAATTTTGGGCAAAGTTCGACAGCTCAGGGTTTGAGACAGGGAGTGTGACAAATTACTGTATAACATTTATACAACTAGGCTTTACCGCAATATTGCTATTACTGGTCAAGGTATTCCTAGGACAAACAATAAACATACACTACCATGCTTTACCACAATCCTGCCAAAATCGGTAAAGGGATTCATAGGCCCTAAACAATCATGGATGCCTTCAAATTTCTTCACCAATACCTTGAGGAATTTTCCCGTCTCCACCCTCAGGATTTACTGTGTATCTCCATTACCGACCAAGGGATTCCTAGGCCCTTGGGAATTTTCCTGATACCACCTCACCCAGTTCCAAAACCATTCAACAATCCAGCTCAACCAAATAAAAGAACCCCAACACATCATGGCTATCTGGAAATGGCAAGGAAATGATGAAAGCATTATCACAGTTGGAAAATCCCATGCCAATGAAAACAAGAGTACCAAATACACACATGCATGCCAAAAATTAGGGGAATTTTGAGGTCTAAAATGGGCCTTTAAGGAAATTATAAAATAACAGTGAAAATAATAAAATAAGATTACATTACATCATCAAATTTTAAAGGAAAAAAAAACTATTTTTTCAACTCGTATTTTCAACTTATCTCCTTATGGGTTTACTCAAATTTTGAGCGAAAACACTCGTTGGATTCAAAATTTGATTCTTGATCTAAGGAGTACCCATGTTGCATACGTTTGATGGACCATGGTACACGAAAAATCAGAAATACATGAAAAATGTGATTGCAATTAAGTTTTTTCATATTTTTCATTTTTCGTGTAGCAGGGTCCAGCGAAAGTATGCAACATGCATACTCCTTGGACGAGGAATTAAATTTTTCATCCAACGAGTACTCCTTGAAATTTGAGTAAAATCTTAGGGAGGTAAGTTGCAAATACGAGTTGAAAAAGTAGTTTTATTATTTTTTAATATTTTTATTGTTTTACTCCAAAAATGGTGAATCATCCCCCATGGTTGACATCATCATCTTGAATCCTATTGGTTCTTATAAAGTTTATTTTGGTTGTAAATTTTTCTTAGGAGGCCCATTTTAGACCTCAAAATTCTCCTAATGACTAGCAAGGAATTCATACATGCAACTTGATACCTAAAAGTAATCTCGCTGTAGCCACTTGATCCAACTCTTCATTGCTTGATCTTTTCTTCCCTTTGCTTTATCATCCATCCGTTGCCTTCCTTTCTCCAATGATAGAGTGCTCCAAGGATGCTCAAGTGTGCAAGAGTATGATAGAATAGAGGGAAAAGAGAAAGAGCTCCAAAATTGAACTAACAAAAGGTTGTGAACTGATCCCTAGAAGTATTTTATCAATGAGGCCTCTATTTTATTCAATTTCCTCCTCACATGAAACTTGTGACCTTTCACCTTCCTTTTCTCCTATTTTCCATTATTTTCATAAATAAAATGCGACTTAATGCCTTTGTAATTTCCTTAGCCATAATAAACCAAATGAACACCCACTAGGATGTTTTGCCGAACATTAAACTTGGAATAAGTGTCCCATGACCTTGGTCTTATTTTGCCTTGTTTAACTTTATTACATGAACTTTTAATGCGGCCCTGTTACACCAAGTCCCAATTTGTAAGAAAAACTAGTGAATACAAAGCCATGAATTTGAGTATGAATTTAAATAAATTTCATTTAATGGAAAAAATGGTGCTACATAGACAAACAGGGGAAATGGACTTTATTGGCCTGATCAAATCAACATTGAGCACTTCTAGTACAAAGTATGCTTACAAATATGGACACTTAATCAGAATATGAAAGGATATAAAACACGACTAAACAGATGAGGATTGAAGAATTGGAGTACTTGGTAGTAACATTGGGAGCAAACCCAATGGACTCAAATTGCATCAAAGCTTAGGTAAAATCAAAGGACACTAATATCCTTTCTTTAAAGAAGACATTTAAAGTGCCTAGTTAAGAACAAGTACAAACTATTGAATTATTAGCCATTCAAAAGTAAGAAGAGCAATTATTAACCCAAGTGAATAATTTAAATAAACAAATGGAGAATTATGAGAAGAAAATTGAGGTATTGAATAAACAGAGGGTAGAACATATTTATCAAGCCACTACATCAACTCCATCAACTCTAGTAGTTTTAATAGTGCCAATATATTTATTAGATGCATTTGGAAACTTAGCAAAAGCTCTTTCATATTTTAGTCTTAGGGGAGTAGAAGTTGAAAATTTAAAAATAATTCTTACTATAAAGGATGAGGAATTTCACATCTTGGAAAAGCAAGTTTTAAAAAAGGATGGCATTATCAAGGTCTGTCAATAAAAAAGAGAAAACTTACAACAAGAAGTACATCAACTACAAAATAGACTAGTAGGAAAAACCTTTTTAATAGGAAAAATACATATTTTATGGGATCAAATTATATTTAAAATCTCAAAATTATGGAATTATTTTGTATTTATTGGAGATGAATCTACATTAGCTTATCATACAAAGTAAACTATTTAGCAAGTTTGGAATGAATTGGAGGATAAACCCTAATCACCAATATAATTATTAAGTTATTCAATTCTAAAATTTGGCATGAATTGAAGGAACTAGGGGTTATAGATAGGACATCATTAATTAAGGAGACAAATAAAGTCTAGACTAGGAAAAAATCACCTAGAAAGCTCAAAATAAATGAAATGTTGTGGAAAGAAATGTTGAACATTTTCTGAACAAGTTCAACAATTTGTTGTAGATGGGTTTACCCACTTCTTGGAGAAAAAAGGGCACTTTAATTTCATAGGAACAATATCAAGTGTACTTTTGAAAGACGTAAATAAAATTGGTCAATTTTCAGACATGTGATGGACATTAAAAGGGAAATCTATTATGGACAAGTTAATATATGGTTTCAACCTTATATGGTAGTTCAAAAATTTATTTACTACAGTTCCTACCTATGAAAAATATACATAATTGAATATAGCCTATAGAAAAATGGTTACTTTGAATTATCCTGTAGGTGTTGATTGATAATATCTTGCTTTATTTGCATGATAAAGGGTTCATCACGATACCTCGAAGATGAAGATGCATGATATATGGTATCCTTTCCATCTTTTCTCCAACAAATACTTATTTTTGTAATTATGGTCCTATAAATCTACAAATGTAATTAATAGGTGATAAAATTTCTTTGGTATAAAAACAATAAGAACTCAATACAAAAGGGATCAAAAGTTTTTGTATTGACTCAATATTATAATAAATGATGATAAGCTTTTTATCTGTTGACTAGATTCACCCTTTCTTTTTATGATTGTTTGTTTAATGCTTCTAGTTGTTTGCTCTAGTTTCCATACACAGTGGGGTTGAGCCATCTTTCCTCTTCCCTTGGTTTTCGATTGCCTCTCTGTTATGGTTGAGTGTTAAAACCATTTCCATAAATAAGGAGCTACACCATGACCAAGAGTATCTGACTCACGAGCATGTGAATACCTATCACGAGTATGACCATGAGCATCCTTACCAACCCTCCTTACTAACGCACTTAGTGATGGCATAATCAACACACCTATAGGAAAGTTGTTATGTTTCCTTCTTATTTTATCAAATATTTTTTGCTACATGCTTGTTCCAAAATTGTAAACAAACATAAAGAGTGACTTGAAAGTGATAATTGGGTACCACTTCCCCTATCATATGGGTTTATAGTAATTATATGAGTGAAGTGATTTTGTGAAGGTTTATGTTTGTCTCCAACATTGTTCCCTCTTCATTAATTATAGAAATCAAGTTTTATAATTACAAACAATTATGTCTCATAACTACTAAATTCACTTGCTTAGCTTGTTTTCTACACTTGAAATTTTGAGTATAAGTTTATATTCCTGACCCTCATGATGTCTTTCTTTTATTCCTCTATTCCACAATCTCATTTACTTATTGTTTTCCATAATTGAGAGAATTGCTTGAAGGCTATTAAATTTAGAGTAATGTCCTTAGGATCATTTAAATAGTAATTAAAATTTATATCACATCAACTACTTGAGTGTACTGGTGCCTTGGCATAGTTCACTAGGTAAGAACATCTCAAGGAAAAACATACTCGAACAAGAATAAGATTCAATAGGTTGAAACCATAATAGTATATAAATGGAGGGATTTGGTGAACTCTATAATCCTTTGAAACACACTTTATAAAGGTGTAAAAAAAAATGTTGAAATCCAAGAACGCTATATGTATTTTATTGAAAATATAAGAAAATTATCTATAAAAACTATAAGAAATTGAAATTGATCCTTGTTTTAAAGTTTGCAAATTCCTCTTGGATATGCAAGAAGATTATTTAGTGGGATATATAAGCCACCAACTATGGCCATATTCAAGGATATTTCTAGTAAAGATATGTAGCCACAATTGAGCATGCTTATAGTTATGTTTAAATAGGCACTTATTATATCAATTGCTTGGAAATTGGTGGAATTTCAAAGGTGGGGCTCGATTATGTAGCTTTTTGTTCCTATATGTTTTATTTGGATCATGAACTTGACTTTTCCTTGTCAATTTAAGATTGTTCCCATGATTTTCCATTTTCTTGGACTATTGGATTACCTTTTTTTAATATTAATTTGTATTAAAGTGATGCTTTTTTTTTAGTTCCAAAGTCCTACTCTATTGAAATTAATAGTTATTTACATCTTTGTTTATATTTTTCTCATTTTTGTTTTTTTGTTTTTGTTTTTCATCTCAAGATTTATCGAGTAAGAGGGCAAGTACCTTGGTTGAGGGAGAAAATGCAATATGTTATCAATGTCATAAGAATGGCAAACTAAAGTTATCTCATTGATTAAAATGAAAATAAAAGTGTTATTGCTTCTCTTATATTGTAGTAGAAACAAGTGTTACTTCTGTTATCACTCAGGTTGTTCCCTGCCTCCTGAAGGGAATATGGCCGAGGTAACCACTAACCAATCTTTCAGCTACAGGTCCTAGCCTACCTGCAACTAGAGAGGGCTCTCTCTTAATAATTTAGCTTTGTTTTGGAGTAATTTTAGGCTAGTTATGATGTACAGGGTTTTGTTTTAAATTTGGTTGGATGATGATTTCAGGCAGAACTGGTATGCAGTCTCAGAACAGTCTAGACTATTGGGCAATGGAGTCAATGATGGTGTACTGCTGAAAGTATTTCTCGGGGAAAAGGTAATGCTACAGAGCCAGACAGGCATCTATGGAACAATTCTTCAAATCTGGGAATCGATGGCATGAAATCAGGGAATGAAAGGCAGTCAAGGATCTTTCACTATACTGATAGAGGGAAAGTGTAAGAATATTATCTAGGAGCAATTAAGAATTCCTAAACAACATTCATAATGAGAGAATCAGTGCAAACATGAGCAATTAAGAATTCATATTTATGACCAATTCTGAAGAAAACACAGTTAGAAACAGAGATTGAGCAGAGGGTGCATTCAAACAAGTCCTGAGCTATTCTTCTTCTCTATTGCTAAGATCATGAAACATATATGTGAATTTTGCAAACACGGAAAAGACAAAACATGGTTTAGGAAAACTTATTGTTCCATTAAACGACACAGGAATTCTGTAGCAGAACGCAGTTCATTACTTTCACATCCAGACAGTGCAGAGACCATGAACTTCACCAGCCATTTGTATTATAAAGTCTGAAAATTTACAGCGCAACTCTTAGAGAGAAAATCACCAACCCCAAATACGTTCTATGGGGAGGTATATATACAAAAATGAGATACAAAATATCTAGATGATGAGTCTTCATGCAATAAATTACATCACCAACTCTTCCAAGGAAGTAAATGAAGAATTAAATGCTGCAGTCAGTATTGGTGCACTAGCTGTCTTTTATGTCAGAGAAATTTTGAATTTTTTGGACCAACAAAGTCGGCTGTGGCTGCATCTTTAATATGCGTTTGCTGGGTTTTGCTGTTATGCTGTCTTTGCTATGTCATCACTTTGCTGTCCCGCCCTTGGCATGCATATTTGGCCTTTCATAAAAATTGCCGTATTCACGCTTTGACTCCTTTTGCTTGCTGTCTTTGTGCTTTAACCGGTGGCTTGTGTACCCGATTTGCTGACCTGTAGATGACCAAAATATGAAGCTGATTAAAAGAGAGAAAGGATCGAGATTACTTTGGAAAAATCTCTAGCATTGCTTGCCACCAATCTTCTTTAGGCAGTTGATGTCTTTGTATCTTTATTAATGTCTCATCTGCCTCGGTATATCTGTAAAAATTGGGCGGGACCTCAAACAAGTGATTGATCTCATGCTCAATATAAAATAAGTTTTCCAGCTTGTCATAAAGGCTCTGTCCAGATGGAGGCCCTGTTTCCTCTGAGGTACTTGTGGATGTTGTAATCTGATTTGAAATAAAATTATTCATCCTGGTGGCATACTGTTCCCGGGTCAGCAGTCTTCCGGCGTTGGTTAACAAGCTGGGTAATCCCCTGTTTTGTAATGCTGCAAGCTTTAGCTTGAAATCATCTACTTCTGCCTGCATTTCCTGACACTTTCTTTCTAGACTTTGCACAAAATTTCTTAGAGTCAGCACCTTTTTTGCTGTCAGAACAGTATCTGTCCTGTTACTGATGTCTAATGCCGCCAACTCCTCTTTAGTATGAGTGTTCAGGAAATGAATCATTTTACTGGCCTGCTCAGGCATATTCCCTAATGCTGCTCTAGCCCTTTGATTCTCAAATTGAGCCAGGCCTATCAATTCTATCTGTTCATGCATGGTTTGGATCGATTTCCATTGGTGAGTGATTGATTGGCCAATTTTGGCCCACAAAATCTTCTTTATTTCAGCTAGAGTCTTGTCCAAAGTCAGCTCCTTCTCCAAGGCTTTTATTTTGTCATTCAAGGCCTTAATCTCCCTTGTTTTTTCAGCTACTGTCATCTTGGACTTATCGTAGCTTACTTCCAGTTTGGCCAACTTTTCCTTGGCCTCTTTCACCTCTATTGCCTGAAGTTCTAGCTCCTTGACAGCTTTCATCATTTCTTCCATGCTCATGCTAGACTCAGGTGCTGTTGTTGTTGCTGTTGTAGCATCTGTAGTTGTTGTAGTTGCTGGGATAATAGGAGGGGTCACCGCTGCTTGTGTAGGAGGAATAGTAGCAACAGTTGGAGTTGTTTGAGGTGGCTGGGAGGTCGACTCTCCCTGCTTGCCTTGGACTGTTCTTTCCAATTCTTTCTCCATCTGAATTATTCTTTGGTTCATTCTCATCAGTAGATCCATTGTATCCTCAACATCTTTTTCTTGTACCAGCTCTGCAGTTTGAGGGTGCATAGTAGAAGGCAACCCCAATTGTTTTCTAAGGGCAACAATATCATCTTCTTTTTTCTTCATAAGGGCTCTGACACCCTTAGGATCCTTAGGATCATGTCCTAGGTCCACAATAATGTCCTCCAATGTTTTTATTCTGTTATCTTTGGCTGAGGAGGACATTCTTTCCAAATCTAGTTGAGTATTTGTATTCTTCAAAGATTCCTTCAATTCATGGGCCAACATGGCCTTATCTGCTAGAGTGGCATAGACCATCTCACCTGTTTGCTTGTGCAATTCTATTTGGTCCATGGGGTGAATGTCCTTGGCAAGGACCTCTAAATTTGTCTTCACATAATCTGCAGCGGACTGTGGCTGCTGTATCTTCGGATTGAAATGGCTAAGAATCATTTTTTCTTCTTTGAAGTCATAGGCTGCCATCAATCTTTGTTGTTTGGCAAGTGTTGCCTTGAGGAACTGATCATATAACTGTACTCTTAACAGCTCATTTTGAGCCTTGATTTCCATGAAAGTAATTTTTATACCAGGTGGCCGCTTGCTTTGTTGTGTTGAGGAGAATACCTCCATGACATGCTGCCTCTCTTGCTCTTGCTGGAAAGAGCTAGTAGGTGTCTGCTGGCTTGCTTCCCTTTCTCTCGTTGGACTTTCTAGGACCTCTTCACTAACTTCCTCCTCAATTGGAGGATCAACTCTTTGCCTCTTGGCTTCAGGTTGCTGTGTAGACCCACTAGCAGGTGTGGAGTCTTCTCGGTCTCGCTTCTTACATCTTTCCTCATTAATAGGAGTTTGTAAAGCTAGCACTTGCAGTGCCTCTATTTGCTGTGGAGGAGCTTTTTCTTGAGTTTGCTCCTTTGAGGTGGTAGGTTGTTATGTAACCATTTCTTGCTCTACATCCATTGGCTCCTTGCCTTTTGTTGTACCTGTTGCTGGTGTAGACTGTTGTTGGGAAGCTTGCGAAGCTGCAGCTGTAGATGGGCCTTCTTTGACTTATTGTGGCAGTTTGAAAGTTACCTGGTCAAAAGAATCCAAGTCAAGAGTTTTTTCTAAATCTTTGACATTTTGCTCCATAATTTCTTCTTGGGTAAATTCCTCAGCTAGTGTCCCTGCCACCCACTCATCTTGGTTGGCATATTGTTCAATTTGTGGGAATTTACAATGCTCATAGGCTGTCAGCCTATATTTTACTTTTCTGGCACTGATAAAGCCCTCCGGGTCATAAGGGACCCACCAGAAACTTCTTTTTAACTTGAATTTCTCCTTCAATATTTGGTCAGCATCTTGCCAACCTTCTTTCTTGTTCATAATAAAGGGGCCTAGATGGTCTTTGAATTTCAGGCGAGCTTTCTTCTTGGCACTATGAAAATGAGTGAGATCTGAATTGATGAGTTGCCTGTAATACTCCAAGGCAAACAGTCTCATTGGTACATATCTTGGGAGCCTGTAAGGACAGAGCTCACAACCATAGATTCTAATGACAGTGTGATTTTGGTAGAGATACCAATCACCTATTTTGTAATTCTTGGACAGCTGCAAGATCTTCTGCATGTCATATGATAATCTAGGAGGGGGAGTTCTCATTAGGAGACAAGAGACTGGGTAGACAAATTGGTCAATGAACTCACAGTAGGAATATGGAGAGTTTTGAACCTCATGAAAAACTGATGACCAAAAGATAACAAACCTTCTTTCACCCTTTGAATCCAACTTCTTGATGGGACATTGGAAACATTCAGACTGGTAATACATGAATAAATGATAGATATATGATGAATATTTAAAGACTCCCTCCCTATCCAGTTTTACTAGCTGGTCATGTATTTTGTTGGAGATAAATTTGGCATAGTTATACTTGACAGCAGGGGGCTGTCCTGGGCTGTAGGCAGACAACAGAACCAACACTGTTTCATCAATGTGCTCACTTGTTTTAAAACCTAGCACAGAGGAAATCATATCTACAAGCAGCTTTCCCACCTCATTGAAGTTGACATATAGGAATGGAGGTGGCTCAGTAGGTTGGCAGTCTGCCCTCATGAATGTCTTGGCAATTCTTGCAATCTCAAAGCTGGAGAGCTTGGAGCCTTCATCCAGCAAGTATTTCATAGAGAAAGGAAACAATAGCTGAGTCTGTTTGAAGTTTAGCATCTGGTTGATAGAGTCAGGAGTAATATGAAAAGGTATGCTCCCAGATGGAGACTTGAAAACTCTCTGAGTTGGCTCATAGTTCTCAGCACATAGATGGATAATCTCAGGAAAAATATTAACGGAGGGGAGGGAGTAAAAAGGAAAATTAGACTCCCATATGCCATACATGTCACAGTTGTTTAAAAAACTGTTTCTCAACTGGCAGAAGGTCTGCAAGTGATTCCTGTCCCCAACCAAATCTTGAATGAGGTAATCTTTATCAGCTAGGGGCATTGCTTCAAGCTCTTTGTTGGGTGGGTTCATAGGAGTGATGTTTAAAGCTGTTGGAGTGGCCATTTTGAAATTTTTCTGTATTTGTGCTTGGAATAAAGATTAGAGCAGTAACAGACTGAGGATAACTGCTTCTGAGGATTTGCAAATGAGTTGCACAATGAGTTCAAATGAGGCAATAGTCTTCAATATCTGTAACTATAATGGAAAAGGCAAACTTTGCAGAGTTTGGATAAGGCCTCTTTTTTTTCTCTTTGATAAATTCTCTGGGTTGAAAGACTGTAAGGGCAAATTGCAGAAGGAATGGGGATTATTTCAGCCCAATTACTGAAGTCTTTTGCAGCGGAATGTGGCAAAAGGGGATAATGCTGAGCTTTTATGAAGTTCTTGCCGGGAATACGAGCTTAAAAACAGCTTTCAATGGTGAAATTGTAAGTGGGCGCAGGTTTACACAGTTTCTTTTGAGCTGGAGATTTATCAGTGAATTTAGGTAGCATTTGGGTACATGAGTGACTTTAATTTGGGGATTTGCAGGTATTTAAGCAAGTGAAAAGGAGAAAATGGCAAGAACAGGGGTAAACAGATGAAAATTAGGCAAATACCTGGTTTTTAGTCACCGAGGGTGGTCGAGCTGGTACAATGGCAAGCAATGGAGGCGAAATCGCAGGCAGCAGTGGCTCAATTGGTTGAATTTGAACTTTGGAGGCAAAATGACATAAAATAGCATGCGCAACACACCCAACTCGACCAATAAAAATGAACTAAAATGGTCGAATTCGCGTGTTTTTTATAAAAATTTGGGACTTTGGCGCTTTCGGTGCTTTTTTGGGATGACGTCAGCATGATGTCATCCGGCGGGTAGGGGTATGGCAGGGTGACGTGGCTGCTGACGAGGATGGTGACGCGGCAGAGGACACGGTGGCGGGACGGGAACACAAGCAGATGAGGTGGCGGTGACACGGGGCAGCGGCGGGTCGACGCGGAGGTGACGTCATGGCGACGTGGTGCTGACGTCACTAGCGGATGGCGGTTTCTGGTTTCATCCCGCACCACCTTTGGGCATAAGCGGTATCGGGGAGGGGGCCTCCGAACACGCCGGGAGGATGACGCGTGGCGAGGGTATGGCAGGGAAACCGCCCATCCCCCGGACGCTAACCTCCGGCGGATAGGCATATGAAATCGACCGCCCACCATTGATCTGCGGCTTGGAAGATCGGACGGAGGACGGGGCGGGCGAAGCGACAGTTGGTTAGGCGCGGGACCCGCCCGAATATAAAATGAAAATGCGCCATGGGGGGGGTTGAAAACTTAGGTTTATGATGGTTTATGGGTTTATGTGTGGGGGCAGCGTAGTTTGATGTTTTAAAAAACATTTAACCATTAAACTTTAACAATGAGCGCGAAGAGGAGAAGGGTTAGGTTTATAAACAAAGGGGGGGAACCATGGTTATTAATTTAACCAAAGGTTAAACTAACTTTGGATTTAGGACACGGAAGGGTTCATAATAGTCCCAAATGGACTATTATTTCCCAAAACTATGTTACATAGCTATAGTGCTATAGGGTAGGATATTTAGTATTTTTTGGGGTTTTTTATATGATTTTTTGTAAAAATAGGGATGGGAACATAGGTTAGGGAGCTACATAAATAAATTAGAAGTTAATATGATTTTGTGGAGTGAAAGTGCAGGGGCATGAAGCTAAGTTTATGAAAGAAAACTTAGATATAAGAAGTGAATGGAATGTGGAGAAATGTTTTTTACACAAGAAATGTGGCTTCTTTTTATTGAAGAAAGTCAAAGCTTGACTTAGTATTTTACAAAAATGAAGTGAAAGCAGGACTTGTTGGGCAGATCCCAAGGTCCTTCAGGGGATGTTAGTGAGTGATTTATGGGGGACTGAAAGGGGAATTAGACATGCTTCCATAGTTATGCCGTCAAACAACTGCTTTGAGATTTCTGTCATTGATGAGATGGACCTTGTTTGACAATATAAAGGTGATCCAAACCTTGCTGCTGCAACCTCAAACTACCTACCCAACCTAATACACCTAGTATTTTTTCTTCCTTTTGAATGGGTGCACTTAGACTTGCAAACCCTGATTGTTCTCTTTTCTTTTGACTGCCCTCCTATCTAAATGTACCCTTATCTCTTCCAAGGGCCCAGATTAAGCAGTTGGGCTCCTTAACTTCTCTACCTAGCTACTCATCTGCCAAGCTTAAGCTGTTTGGACAGACATTCTTTCACTATTCTACAACAACAATTTAAACATGGCATGGTCCAGGTTGAACTGTTGGGCCACCCATCAAGTGTGATAACAACAATACTTGCACATTGTGGACTTGCAAATAAGATAGTAGTGGCATTTTGACTGGCCACTTTCCTGGTCTTTCTTTGGGGTTCATTTTTATTTTTCTTTCTGACCAATTTACTCTTTTTTCCCTTTGATAATTCTTTTAGGGCATACCCTCTTCACATTTTTTAATTCTGTCTATCTGTATAGAAAATATGGAACCTTTGCAGCATCAAAGATGAACATATTTGGCACTTCCACTGTCAATCATGAAAAATGAAACCTATTGGTATAGGAACCTAACAACTTCCCTTTGATAATGAGCATTATATATTGTAGACCATTCTATGTTAAATATTTAGAATCCTACAATGACAAGGAAAAAAGGAATTTCTTAATTATGCTGGTAGGCATTTCCTCTGCAGGGTTGGGATTGGAAAACACTATTCACCCCAACCATTCCGATTTGATCATCCTTGAGCCAATTACATTCGGACACGTGGAATGAGTTCCAAGCAAGTTTTGCAGAGTTTTGGTCAATTTTCAGTCTATAAATGAGTCTCAAGTTGAGTTTCCACCGAGGAATCATTTCACGAAAAGATTCGACATGAATCATGAGTCTTGGGAGTCTTATTAATCCATTGTTATGATACTCTAGCCAACCATTAACAAGAATATGGGCAACTCCTACCTTCGTCTCTTGCAAGCAACTTGCTGGGTATTAATTGATGGTGTTTATGGAGGAATTTCCCCACCATTGCGTTTGCCGACAGTGTCATAAAAATTCTGCTTTTGTTGCTACTGCGGTTATGGTGTAACAGAAAAAAAGAAATTGTCATCAACCATGGGTGGAAGGACTAATGCATGTGGTTACCGGAGGGTAGAGCCAAGGTGCTTGAAGAAAAAATATTATTTTTATGGTGGAGTGAAATATTTTTCAACAATGCAAAAGCATGGGTTGTTTCCCTTCAAGGCATCATCTCTCACCCCATCCTAAGGAACAAGTTGTAGAAATAATGAGGCCTAAAGGTATGTATGTATTGATGCACTTCCCAGTTTCATCAAGGTTTCACACTGAACTGTAATCGAGGCCTTAATAACCCCATTTCCATCTATAGGCAACATGTGAGTCAGATAAACAAAGGCCTCAATCCCCCATTGTTATTGGTTATTATTAAACATTCACATTTTCTACTTTTTATTAGATTACTGTGTATGTCCTCCCAACTAATATCATCCATTATGGATGCACTACTTTTATATCCTGATTTTCATCCGCTATTCATAATTTCAAACTTTAACATCTTTCTTCTTCTGTCATTCAAACACATTGCTACTGATATTCTCTATATTGATTACTCATACTAATATGTTCAATCCCCTGATTGGATCCCACACTTTGTATGCCCTAAAGAACATGTTTTGTCTAATTTTTAAGCTTTACTACTGTTTTCAAAAACAAATCTATGTAACGCCCACCTCCCACATTTACCCAAGCTAACTGGTCCACCGAGGTAAACATGTGATGAAGAGTTATTGTGATATGATTCAACTCCCCATGTACAATTAAAGGCGTGGAATTGGCACACGAAAAACTAAATTGACCTTCCTTAGGAGCTATAGGACCCCCAAGGGCTAACCACCCACTCCAGGTGCCCAAACCCTGAGTTAACTTGCCTTTGTACTAACCTAAATCCATAATCTCTCCCATGACAAGCCCTCCATGCAACTGAAAGCCTCCAATCTCTCCCACAGTAAGGCCTCCATGCAACTGCATTATTTTTCAGGTAGTTTTGTGTCAACGACCTCGAAATCTAAGGCGCTTTTTGAGGGCTAGGACTCAGGCCTCTGCCCAGAACATGATGAAATTCTTAGAAATGATAAATAACAAGAAGATAAGGCCTCTAATGCAAAACTTGAACCAATTACTGACTAGACTCATCCTAACCATGACAAACATTTCATAAAACACATCATAAGCATGCAATGTATAGGTCATATAAACACATCTGAACATAAGGACCTCATACTTATCTGAGATTTGTCAAGAAGGTTTGATGCCCTCTCACAATAGTTTTATTACCATTTATCAGGTCATACATTCATTAACATTTCATTTACTAAACAAAACATGAGGAGATCCATAACCAAAATCTGCCATAAAACCATGCTTATAACCAACATATAACCAACAAAATAACAATGATAGAACAACCATCAAAGCCACATAATAACAAGCACATTTACTCATGAAATACAATAGCAAAATAAATTTTATTAACATGTGCAAAAGCCAACCAATTCAGGGACTTTCATGTACCACCCGATCACAGATTGGGTTGAACCAAATCTTTCTTTCAACTATCATCCTCGTGCCATATTCCAAGCATGAATGTGGGACTCGCAACAAAACCAACTAGGGCTTCTCAGGCTTTACCGCGTATCCTGCGATTACTGATCAGGGGATTCCTAGGCCCAAAAACCTCATCTGTACCACTAGGATTTACTCTGTATCCTGTCATTACTGGTCAAGGGATTCCTAGGCCCAAACAAAGAAACATACACTATAGGATTTACCACAATCCTGCCATATATTGACCGAGGGATAAATAGGCTCTAAACAAGCATGGATGCCTCTGTATATCTCCACCTAAAACTTGAGGAATTTTCCCATCTCCACCCTCAGGATTTACCGTGTATCCCACCATTACCGGTCAAGGGATTCCTAGGACTTTGGGAATTTTCTTGAGACCGCCCTACTCAGTTTCCAAACCATCTGGTAATATACATCAATTAAGTGAAAGAACCCCATCACACTATGGCTATCCAGAAATAGCAAGGAAAGCCTTAAAACCACTTTCACACCTGGAAAAACCTATGTCAATGACTGCAAGAGAAGCAAATACACACATGCATGTACCATGCATTCCAAAAATAGCAAGGAAATCATACATGTATCTCGATATCTGCAAGTAATCCTATTATAACCGCTTGATCCAACTCTTCCTTGCTTGATATTTTCTTTCCTTTTCCTCCTTGTCCTCCCTTTTCCTTCCTTCCTCCAATGCTAGAGTGATCTAAGAATACTCTAAGTGGGCAAGAGTATGAGAGAATAGGGAGAGAGCTCCAAATCTGGACTGACAAAAGCTGTGAACTGATCCTCAGAATCATTTTTATTAACGAGACCTCTATTTTCTTCAATTTCCATCATTTTTCTTCAATTTCCTCCTCACATGCAACCTATGACCTTTCACCTTCCTTTTCTCCTAATTTCCTTTATTTACATAAATAAAATGACTATTATTTCCTCTTTCCTTTCCAAATCCTTTGCCATTGCCTTTGCCAATTTCCCCTTATCCATAAGAACCAAATGAACACCCACTATGATTTTTTTTCCCAATATTAAGATTGGAATACGTGTCCCATGACCCTAGTCTTATTTTGCCTTTATTAACTTTTATTACATGAACTTTTAACCTAGGGTTGTTACAATCTAGGTGTTACTTCACATGCCATTTGTTTCTATGATTGACATTTGCACTGTTTGTCAATCTTGATTCCTTATCCTTCGTTATGTGTTTAGCCCTAGAAACTACCATCTTTCTTATCTCCTGAAACAAACTATAGTATCAAATACACAATTTCTACATTTATAAACAATATGCGAGTTCAAAATATGTGGTATTGCTATATGTATCCTTATATAGACCCGGATTTAGCAATATTCTGTACACAATTATGTGACAACAAAGTCATAATTACTGGGAACTAGATTTATTAAAGTCAACTTATTCAAGAAAGTTTCCTCTGTATCCTTGTGGTTTAGGGATTTTGTGAATGTCATTTGTTTCTCAATATAAATAATATTCTCATAGAATTTTGTTACGGTTTTTGTTTAAAACCCAATAGAGACTCCATCTAAAGTACTATTTACTAATGGAATCATGTCTAAATTCTTTGGCAAAACCTCATGTATAAATGGGTTTTGATTTCAGAGGTTCTATTGGCTCTTTTAGGAGAAGAAATTCTAGGAAATGGTATAACTTTAGGCTTTCCAAGGATATTTTTTTGCATCCTCCTAGGCTCACCTATAATTATAAACATAACAACTTTAATTCAATGTATAACCTCAAGAAAATGCCATGTGGTGTGACGTACCCTCTTGACATTCTAAACAAGGCACACAATTGATTTAAGAATGTCATTTAGAAACGTGTATGTCCTTAAAAGAACATCATATGGTAATGAATGCATTTCTTCTTGAAGAATTTACAGCGTCCTGTTTTGAAATCCTCCAAATATAGATATGAATCTATCATAAAGGTTTTCCTTGTTAAACATTGAACAATTGAATACTCTGACTCTTCGATTGAGGATTTTGATTGCAATGAATATGTTGTTTTCGTTGTCATGCTTATCTTGTTCTTCCATCCTCAAAGTAGTCCCACTGTAAATTTTTCACTGTTGGAAGGAAACTTGTTGCCATGTTCATCCTTTCTGTTGTCCAACTATGAAGTGAAGGTGATTCTCTTTAATATTGAATTCAACATACAATCCTCTTCTTCACAGTTTGTTGGTGCATATTATTCTCTTTTTGTCTCTCTTTTGTAACCATTGTCCATAACATAGCTTATGTATTAGACTATTTTGCATTATTTAGCACACAACCCAATATAATTTCTCTCTAAAATAAGGACCATGACCGTCCTTCTTGTTGACCAACTACAAACTCAAAGTGAAATCTTGTTTTATTGAAGAATTGCTTTAGTATATAAGGTATCTTCACTGATTTCTTCATGCACTTATTCATAGTTTATTGGTGCATACTTTTACCCAGTGATCTCTCTTTTGTAATAACGGTCCATAGCATAGCTTCATATCTAAGACTATTTTATATCATCTGGCACATAATATTTGATAATATATTTCCTCTATAATTTAATATAACCCGACTTAGGTTGTTCTTGTTTTTCTAATTAATAAATTTATTAATTGAAATAAATTTTTTCTTCCAATATATATATATATATATATATATCTTTCCAGGAAAGAAGAGCATGCTAGACTGAGTTCCATAATCAATGAGAAGTCCCTAATTTTCTTCGAAGAACAAGACTTTTATTCAAGGGCTTAATCAAAACCAAAATTCTATAAGTGCACTTGCATTTCATATTTTGTCTTCCCATGTTGTCTATTATTCCATGACATGTGGTCACTAGTGCTCGATGAAATTTTATGTTTCCAGTCTCTACTTTTCACCATCAATGCATTCATGAAGTGAATGGAAACTATGTTTAGTCATGTTGTAGCTGGAACGAACAAAAACAAAAAAATGTTTTCCTTCTGGAAATATGACTTCATTAAATGGGAAGAATCATACATTGCACATTGAAAAGGTGGTTAATTAGGCACCCTGCTTGTGCTTTCTGTGCACCCATATATCTGCGAAGGAAAAATATTATAGCTTTTATTTAAGGCCACTTATTAAATTTGGTGGGATTGCACCAAAAATAGTTAAAATTTTGACATCAGATAAGATGTGGTCTAAAACATAGATGCACATGTGAGATGAGAGTAAATGGGGTTGAAAAATATGGTAAAATATATCAACAATGGTTTATATATAAACATATACTTTGATTAATTAAATATAAAATCAAAGCATAGGAATAAAGATGAAACTATTGAAAAACATATAATTACTTATCAGAAATTCATGTTCCCTTTTCTGATAAGAATGTAATTACAAAAACAACTAGTTATGTGTCTTGGCAAGTTGCAACTTTTGGGTTCATAACTCAAATATATTCTATTCTAAAACCAATTTCTTTTTCTTGTCATTCATTATTATGGTTTGATTTATCACCTTATAGTTTTAAAACTTCATCACAGATAAAATGAATTACATCAACATGCACTTCAAATTGAGCATTGCTCTTTTGGAAAGAGCAGTCATTTTCTAAGAGTGCACTTGAGAAAATCCTAAATAGATATATTCTTGTTACTTAGTCCATTCCCTTATATATGTTACTTATCTCCATAAAAAAATCTTAACATTTCTATGAGGGGTTCAAATGTTTTTTTGGCCTTTTATCAATGCCTTATTAAAACAATTCCCTCAAAAAACTTTCCTACCAATGTTTTTTTCCAATATCATTTTTGAAATTTTAGACAAACTCCAATGTTTCCATGCTATGCTCCTTCATAATGTTATTTTTTCCTCAAAATTCCTTTCCCATGTTATGGAAGTATCATAAAACATTGTATTTTTTATTATTATGCAAGAGCAATAATTTTGATGAGTATGTGGGATGCAAAAATAGATTGAGTTGAGAGTTAGGCATGTGCATCTCAACCTTTTTTTTTGCACCGAATCAAATTCTACATATTCCATGATAAAGATGTGATGTCCATATTAGGGCTTCCCTAATTTGACAAAAATAGAAGTATGGATAAGATAAAATAGGATAAACAATTTAGGGATAAGATCAGTGTATTCTAGGTTGAGCTGTTTTTGGTTGGTGGTGATTTTTCATGCACATAAACCAATTTTGAAAAAAATTGTACTGTAAATTATGTACCTATGCATTATGATATTATCATTTTAGGGGAAATTTCTTGTCATAGAGTGCATGATTCTTTGAAACACCAACATATCACTTTGTCAAAGAGGTTATGAACTAGCCTTTATTTCTCCCTTTATGTATTTTTATTTTTATTTTTTATTTTTTCATGGTTGAACTTTGTGGCAACTTGTGGGACATGATAAGGCCTTCTTGCATTCCTTTCCACTAAATCAAAGTTATTAGCCCTTATGAAAATGCTTAATGTACATTAAAATTTATATATTTAGATTTCAAGCTTACTACATTGAGAAGGGGCTACTAAAAGAGTTCAAATGCATACGTTATTAATGTTTATATTTTGTAAATGAGTAATAGATCACATTGAGAGTTGAGTTAGTGAGGGCCACATGCTAGGTTATGATATATCCTTGCCTATCATAGCCAAAAAGGGTTAACACATCAACATAAACCCCAAGCCACAAAGAATTACGTTGTTCATATATAACTAATTTGATATTGATTTGAAGTTGAACAACAAACTTATCATTAGAAGATGAAGTTCTCCTTGGTCAAGCGGGGTGGGATCACTATTAAAAGTAGAATGACACCTAATTTTCAAAAAGAAAGGCATTTTCTATACATAAAATTGTTCTACAAAGTTTTCTTTTGTGTTGTCAAATAAGCTAATAACTTTGAAATACCACACCCCTCCATCAAAGCTTGCCAACAAATAGGGTTGAAAACTTTGTTAAGGCTTATGCCAAATAGTACTGAGAAATCTTTCCATTTTTAAGAAAACCTTTGTCATTCCAAGTGAAGGTAGTTGTTCCTTGTTTTCTAGACTATTTTTAAGTAAAATACACCCCAACAAAAGAGATTTAAGCCATCTATATTTCCATGTGGACTGAAATATACCTACATTATGCATCATAGGGTCAACCTTTTGTTCAATATATTTGTTATTTGTGGTCGTTGTCTCCTTCTCATTACCACAAATCCATTTCAAATCCCTCTAAAATAAAATAGTAAATATCACTCCCCTTCTCACCCTCTTGAAGTGAGGTACCTCCACATGAATGTGAGATTGGGGAAGGTATTGAATTTAATGATTGTGTTGGCTATCAGATCAAAGTGTGAATAAATTAGCCAACGGAGTAGAAAAAGAGTTGCTGAGTTAGACCATGGATGCTTTACTAGATTTGAAGAGTCCAAGAAAGTTTATTATTGAAAGACAAAGAGGAAAATTGATGATAAATATGTTGAAGATGAAATATTTAACTGAACTAGGGCACAATACTCTTTGGTTGATTTATCACTTGATGAACTGGAGACATTTATTTAGGAATCAGATGAAGGTGACTATTTTCAAAATGTTGACGATGATGAAGAATACAGGAAATTCTTAGCTGCTATGATGGGAAATTCAAAGGGAAATGATAAAGTGGCACACAAATAAGGAAGATGAGGATGATGACGATGAGGATAATGATGTAACCTTTGATATTTAAATTGAGGAGTCATTGGAAAGTGATGATGAATCAAGTTTGGGAAAGGGAAGGAAAATAAAACACTAAGAGAATTTTCATAGGCAAGAGAAGAGAAAAAAGAATCGTAAAAAAACTTCCTTCCATACTAAAGATAGGCTTCTCGGGCTTGCAAAAGCACCACTTCATCCTTTTCTTCCTTCAATAACAAATTCATAGACACGATCTTGTTATGCATAAGTCAAAATTATCTTATCTAACCAAACATCCCATGATGGGTTTCACATTGAGACACCAAATCTTATAAATGGATTTATGACCCATCAGATTGGGAAACTACATTGTTTGATCTGTGAGCATGCTCAGCTCCTTATTGAAGTCTTTTCTCTCTATATTTAGGATCCTCCTCAATAGAAAATTGCTTAGGAGGCTCAAAATATGTTGATTGAGTTTGTTGATATAAGTGATGACCTATTGTCATGGGAGAAAACTCCTTTCAGAAATTTTATTTTCATCGTCCATATGTTCATCCCTTTGTATAAAAGAATGTCCAATTACATCTAATGCTAATGTTGTCATATCCTTTTATGGAGAAAATTCATCCCTGGGAAACTTTTGAAGCTCAAAATACATGTCAGAAAACAAAATCATCCTGTCCAAGCAACATAGTAACCGCTTCATCTCTTGCAAATGATGTGAGCTTCCCATCTTCATATAGAGGGATTTCTCTTGGAAATTACTCTGAAAATCCTGGCACAACTGGATGTGATTCTGCTGCAAATGTTATGGAGTCAAGACGGGTTCCTATGATTCTTGGGCCAATATGGTCAATACTAGATGTAGATCCAATTGGCCATTTCAAAGATTTATTAACTGATGTTGCAACTATTATTTGCATCAAACTCAATCTCTTCTTTTGTAACTACTAGAAAAATACCATATAAATACAATCCTTTGTTATGGATATTTATCATACCATGATTTTTTTCTTAATCTGAACAATGCCTTAAACTCTTTATTGCTTTGGTCAGTTGTACATGATTACAGAAAGTGGTATGTCAAGTTTGGAGAGTACCATAACCAATGTGAACAAGAGCCACTCTTTTCTCTTCCAGTTGATCTAGGTTTATGTTTACGGTTTGGAATTCACTGCCAACAACTAAGGGATCTCCTTGATGCATAATACCAATTAGACTCTACACCGTTTGGTTTAGGGATCTCATTTGGTATATAGGCCCGACTGCCATATAGTTGGTTGAAGTTTTCTTTGGACGAGAAATGGAATATCGACTAACAAAATGTATAGACTTCAACAAACACAAGTGAGTAATTGACGAATGCTTCATAAAACAGATACCATAAATAACAATATTAGAACTTCAAAGCATGAATCTTAAGTAAAGCATCATTAGCAAAACTTCAAATAAGACCACGCATATCTAAAGGATAAAATTAACAACCAAGAATGAGTTCAATATGGTTAAGAATTTACAAACACAAGTGAGTGCACAATCTACAATAGTACTATGCCAATATCAATAAAGCAGTTTATCAACATAAGCACAGGGTCAACATATCATATACCATCCATGTGTTGCAAAGGAAAACTCATAGCACTAGAAGATACATGAGGAGACAGTACACCAAAGCTCATAGGAACCTCTAATTCACCAAGCTAATAATATTTTGGCATAAAATTACAAAGTATTCATCCAATCCAGCAATGAAAATATACTATTATTCCTTGCATTTATTAGAAGAACACAAGTTCTCAAAACAATATGTACCAGAATAAGTCCAAAGATAAAATTCCTTTACAATATGCCATGAGGGTGTATTTATAGAAAAGAGGGTGACTTTTGGTCTACCCTTGACTCTTAGACTTCCTCATAACCTTTTGAATTCCTCATGACTTTTAGACTTCCTCATGACTCTTCAAATTCCTACTTTGTTCTACTCTATCCTATCTTTCTATTCTCAACAAAATAAGCTAATTCTATCCTATCAATTTGGTAATAGATAATTCTGGAACATCTAAGTGTAGTTGCTCCATGAGGTAAGTGTGCTAGAGCTTGTATTCAATAGCTATTGGAGCTATCTTTGGCTGATCTTCATCATGCCTATGTATACATTCAAGGGCGTCTGGAATGAGGGTGCTTCTTTTGACATTGATCTAATTGGCTAGAGTCATCAACTTCATGTACATCCTCACCGGTTCCACCACGTACCGTGTAATGTTCTCCTTTGTAACTTGCAAGTCACTTGAGTTGGAAGCTTGCTTGAAAGTGTCGATAAATGCTTGAACCTCTTGTAGGATGTCCTCCTGCTTCCTCACTTCTCCAACTGCCCCAATAGAAGGAACCCCATGGTTCTCGATCACTGACTCCAATCCACTCAGAAGATTCCTGTAAGAAGTAAGAACCTTGTCCACATCTCTAGCTAGCTTGTCTCGTGATTAGATCTTAATGCGTAGCTGGACTTTATCATTCTGGGTGGTGATCCAATATTTCCTTGGGAGAACCGATGGTGCCTCTGGATACTTGTTTATCCACTCATGAATATTGTCTAGAGCTGTAACGACCTCTTTTAGCATGGACAATTTTTCTTTTGTGTTGGCCTGTATGGCCAGGATAGGGGCCACAATATGATGCAATTTTTACATCTCTTCATAAACCATTACCATGGATCCTCTCAGGGTTTCAACCTCTTCATTGATTGTGGCATGTAATTCCTTCGTGCTTGACTGAGCTAAGCACAATGTTGCATTCTCTTCTTCCATATTCCTTCTATGTTCTTCTACTCTGACGACTCTTTGTTCATATGCATAGAGATTTATTTGGAGTTGTTGTCTAGGTAAATCCTCTCTACGGATAAAGATGATCCCTCTAGTCCAATGAGTGGGACTAGAAACCTAAGTGACAATCTACAAGACACTTTCCTAAGTTGCAATTGAAATGAGAGATGAAGAAGGTGGCCTACCTCATTCTGATGCTATCTCGATCCCCTTTGTTTAAGACCTTGAGTCACTTGCATCATAGGCTCGTTCTTGCTGCTCACAATGTTTATGCACCTACACAAGAGATCAATAGACAACAAGACATGCAAATACAAATAACATATTCAAAATAAAAATAGATAACTGATCAAGGAATTTTAAGATAGATGATACATGAGCATACACATCAATGGAAAATGAACTAGCAGTTGTATATTAATAGAAAATAAGGGGAAGCATATAACCAAGCCTTGATGTTGATAGGCTCTCCTTGAATGAATGTCAAAGTCCAAGCTAAGCTCTCCAAGCATTCCTTCTCCAAGCCAAATGAGTAGCATATAGGCTCGATCTTAGCATAAGGGTGAAAATAGACATGGACCAACCATTTGGGAATGGGAGAGGATGAATACATAGGCAGGGAAAGGGAGTTATGATCTCTCCAAAGATAGGAGTAGGCCCTCATCTTAAGGAGGTAGCTCATATGGATAAGACCAAGAGTCCAAGTTGGGAGAACTCTACCTCATCTACGTTGAACAACCTCCAGATCGCCACTCTGGAAGCTTCTAGATCACGAAGCTTCTCATCATCTTTGGGAAACTTTACTTTTCAGGATCATCGCGGGTATACAAGTAAACAAAACGATGCCAAAATGATGCCATCGTGAGTCAAGTATAATACAACAGGCGACCATCGTGGTTTTCACTCTCATAAGAGCGATGATGCTCAAATTAGGGTTTAAGGGCTATTTCCTTCAAGGGAAGCTGAAGGCATTTTCAAATTAGTGTTTTAGGGAGGATTTGAGCTGCATATTTGAATGAGTACACTGCATGATGGTCATGTTTTGAGCACTTCAGGGTATGTCATAGGGAAGTGCAGGAGGTGTGAAAAAATACTTTGTAACAAGAGTTCTGCAATTTGCTTTCTCATTCTCCCAACATTTAGCTCAATCATGGTCACAAAGGCAGTCCAAACCGAGACGATCATCTCAGGGTTTACTGTAATATCTAGGACAATATCCTTCTCCGTGGTCACAGAAAAAGGCTCTACATGGTTCCTAGCATAATATTTCCTCCTTTCTTGCATGATCTTGCAATTGACCTGATCGAAGGTAAGCTTTGTTAGGTCTAGCACTTCATCCTCAGCCTCATTAGGAATGCCTATCACTTTGAGAGGAAGATGCCCTCTAGTGATGGGAGTGGATGGGTGGACATCTAGCAGAGGTAGTTCAACCTTCTCACTAAATTATTGTTGCTGTTTAGACTCCAGTTGGGATTTCATGTGAGCCTCTTCATGTTGTTTTCTTAATTCCTCTTCTTCCTCTCTTTTCTTTTCTTCCTCTGCCTTCCTCCTTTGTTCCTCCTCCAGTCTCTTCTTTTCTTTTTCTTCTTGTTCTTGTTTCTTCTTGAGCTCTTCTACTTGTTTGCATTTCTCCTCTTTCTCTTTCTGTTCCTGTCTCTTCTTCTGTTCTTCCTCTTGGGCCCTCCTCTCCTCCTACAATTTCAATCATTCCTCCTCTAGTTGTTTCTTCCTACTTTCTTCCTCTTGTTGCTTCTTCTCAAGATGGTCTTCGAGCTACTAGTCTCTTGATTTCTACAATCGTCTAAGTTCTTCTTCTCTTTTTTTCTTGAGCTCTTGCTTTTGCTTTGCCAAGGTTGCATTTCTCTGCTCCAATTTTTCATCTTCTTCAGCCTCATATTGGTCGCTTGGGGGATCTTCCATTTATTTTCCTTTGTGTTTCTTTAGTTTACCCGCTGCTTTTTGTTTCTATTTGTTCCTCTTAAGTGAAGTTGACCTTTCTTGTAAGATCACATTTTCTTGGGAATGCCTGACTTGCTCGTCATCCTTTTCTTGTTGTTAACTGGGGCTGAACTCCTTGGCTGCATTGTACCAATTTCTAATTTTGTCTTCGTGAGTGTGCTTGGTGTGCAGGTATGACTAGTTGAAATTAGCTTTCTTGCAGTGAGATGATACTACTCTTTTGGGGTCATAGGTATGGTGGTTCAAAGTCACAAAATGGAACCACTTTATCTCCTCGGCTTTTGCCTAACCTTCTTTGGATTTTTCAACCGTGTAAGCCCAGATAGTAAGAGGGAAGGTTAGCTAAGGTTTATTCTTCCCTTTTCTCAACATCTTTGAAAAGCCTTGGGTCATTTGATAACATACTTCCTGCATCATAATTTATCTATGGCAAATTGAGGAAACATGTGAGGGGTTTTGTATGAGACAAAGACCCTAATAAATGTGCCCCCCTAGATAAGAAACTAATCTTCCACTTTAACGATAGTCTCCACGACCCTCTTCGACATGCAAGGAGGGCCTGTATAAACTGGTATAATGGGGCGATGAACGTTTCAGAGGCAGATTCATGTACACTTTTATATCCTAGGTCCCAAAAGATCTTGTAGTGATGGTGTACACGCTCCACCGCAGTTGTGGTCTAGTTGTAGCTCCAATGATCAAAATGGCATCTTGCACAAACCACATCCAATAGGTATGAGTGTTGGCTTGAGGGTCTCAGACCTAGGTTCAGAGTTAGCTGCGCTAACCAACAAAACCCTATACCATTGGAACTTTCGGCAACAACTTGCTCGCACAGACCGCAGTCTCACCCGAGGCGATATTGGGGGATGCTGGAACTAGGTTTCCGCATCCAGAAGGATATGGAGTGTGGATCTTGACTTAGTCTTAGATATATATCTGATCTATGCAATATTAATTAGGATTATACCAATGATGGATGTCTGTGGCTGGGTAACCTTACTTATATGCGATCATTGACTAATATCGCCTCAGGTTAGACTGCAGTCTACATGAGCAGGTCATTGCCAAAAGGGTTGGTGGTATAGGGTTTTTTTGGTTAGCGCAACTAAATCTGAACCTGGGTCTGAGCCCCTCAAGCCAACAATGATGCCATGTAATACTTTGACGGTTCTTGTGCCTCAGGATGCTTGGCTACAACTATAGTAGTCCTTAATGCAGAAGCTAAGATACTCGCCTAGTTGAAAATTGTACCTTTAGTAGTGATGACATACATGATAGGGATCCATGTCCTGTGGAAGGTGTCAATGTCAGCCCTGCCGTAAAACTGATTCATCATGGCGACAATGATTTGGTAAACCTTTTTTAGACCCTTTGTCTTGTATAGTTGGTCATTCTTTACCCGGAACTTGGATGAGTCTTGCCACCATTCCCTCAGAATGTCCTTAGTTGGAATTAAAAAACCTATCATCCATCTGGTGTTAAATGATTCCTGCTTTTCTGGAAATATGTAGTAAGAAAAAATGTCTACCGAAAAGATAGACGTGAATGCTTCACCTATGTGATTTATCACTACCCATTGATCTGTGTCTATGTTCTGTATAATATAGTCGATGGTTTTGGCACACGTAAAGATAGGAGGATGCGAGGCAACTTTGTGGAGCCTAGATCTCTTGACGTTTATATACACTTAGAAATCCTCCTGGTCTTCAGGGATATCCTATTTATAAAACTCTTCATATATATCAAACTAGGAGGGCTTGGTGCTCTTGTTGAGGTTGCATGTAGTGTCCCTGTAGATAACAGGTGATGGGACCTAGTAAGTTTCCAGTGTGCTTCTTTCAGAGCTCTTCGAAGAAGACTTTACTACCGGGGGTGTCATCTCGCCAGAGAAAGATGATATCGAGATGCATTTAAGATCGACTTCGTCTGACATGTCAAGAAAATAGCCCCATGATGAGAGAGACAAAATGAATAATTAAAATTAGGAGAAAAACAAAAATAACAGCTTGTTGTGGCCAACAACAACCCCCCTTCTTATTTAGTGTTACTCCTAATACTAAATAAGTGGGGACCCTTAGTAAAAAATTTAAAAATTAATTAGTGCATGTATTTCCTTTTTAATAAAACTTACCATCATAAACTTAGGAAAATACCCTTGAAAAATAAAAAAAGCCTAAGTTTTATGATAAAGTAGAATTATTCCTTAGGAAATATCGCATCGCAAAAAGATAATAAATACCTCCTTGCAAGCCGAATTCTAAGATTGCAAGATCGCGATGCGAAACTACACATTAAGAAAACATTTATCGCATCGCATGCCTCAAAAATCACTTACGCTGAAAAAACTCAAACTGCCGATATGCGATGGCGCATATCGCAAATTGCATTTCGCAGAAAACAGATTAACAAAAATTGTCATATGTCATGCTCCTGCGATATTGCAATATTGCGATTTTGCGACAGAGCGACAAAGCGACATTGTGATATAGCGAGCAAGCGATAGAGAGATATTGCGATGTTGCGATCTGCGATATTGTGATTTGTGATATTGCGAAGCAAATCACAAAATCGCTTCATTGCAAATCTTTTGGGCTCGTTGTTCGAAAAAGTATTTTCCATAAACCAAGACATGGTTATGCGCTTTAATGCTAATTAATGAGTTAGTTGCCACTCATTAATGGAATATGGTTTTGTGCTTATCGAAAAGTCATTTCACATAAGGTGGTTTATTTTATATGTCTTCGACATTTAAAACTTTCCCGTCACCTTTCCTTATCATTATTCTCACTTCACTTGTAAACTGTAGGAACAAAGAATAGAGAAATATACAAAGCAGTACGCAGGATATTATGGGAAAGAAAGGTAAAACCCTTAGCTCTGAAGAGAAAGAAATGGCGCCTTTGTATACAGACACCGCCTGTAACAGAGACGCTGGTATTGCTACTTGGGAAGGCATGTATAGTCTACTTGAGGAAGAGAATCCTAGAGTGATGGAGGTTGAGGCTACTGTAGGCTCACATAGTTCTTCTGAGGCATCCATTACAAAGCTAGCTTGTTCGTTCTTACACAGGATAGCTGCGAGGCCCAAAATTCTTCCATACACGGACATGATTAAATGGATACTGGACAAAATTGATATCGGAGATAGAAAATTTAAGACTCAGGGTCAAGGACTCATTGGCTCATTCACTTCACAAGATTTGAGGCTCATGTATCATTTGCCAGAGCCACAGGCAACTTATAACAAACAGTTCATGGAGAAATTTGCCAAAGAGAATGAAGACCGAGTAGAATCCATCAAAGATTGGTCAAGGAGAGACGAACTGCTGAAAAAAGATAAACATGGTATGTATAGCACTGGTTCTCTCACCTCCCCATATTGCTTTGCTGCTGCTATGCTCTGTAGACTTTTTGGGAAGCCAGACATTAACAAATTTTCATCTGAATGGCTACCATTATTGGATGCCGCCACCAATGCTACTGTAGTGGATTGGGCTAAAATATTGTCTGATAACTTAGTCACAGCCATTGTAAATTACCGGTTTATAAGAACTATTTCTCAGAGAATCTATCCCCCTTTCTACTTATCTGCATATGTGATGGATGCGATATGTTATATTTCCAAGTTTCCTGTGATGGGTTGGAAATGGACGACTCAAGACCCCTTACCCATTCATGTTTTATCATAAAGAATTGTGGGAATCTAAGTTCACTCCATATTTCTACAAGATTTGTCATGGAATCATGCTGCCCATGTACAAAATGTTGTATGATAAATATGCTCCAAGGTGTTCTCCTTTAGCAGAGATAGACATACTCCCTGTCGCGAGATGGTTCAGAGAAGAACTGTTTACATATGTCAGAGTATTCGGAAGTGCCGCTTCCTCTCACATCTCACCTTTGTATGTCCCTGATAAACTCATGGCACGAGAAATTGCTTATCAAACCTGCGGAAAAGGAGGTTTGACTAAAGATTTGAAAGACAAAAAGAAGGCTATTTGGCTACAATTTCCTGTAGCCTATGGGGCCTTTTCACTATTTGATGTAGGCCATGCATTCAAGGAAGTAAAAAACATAATGTGTCTACAATTATTCAAGTTCCAAGGAAGACCGTTCGACCCTCATGATATTGCTAAGAATTTCACTGTCACAGTCAAAATAAAGGTGTTTACTAAAGAAAAAGATCTTTTTGATGACATATTCCAACAAAAAAGTACGCTTGAAGAAGTTCTGCATTCGGCTCAAATGCGATTCCCTCCAGTAGAATTTCAGCAGTTCAAGATATACAGGGAAAGGAGGTTAGCTAGTATTCCTTTGGAAAAAATATGCTTAGAACCCATAAGGGAACCAACTCCAAGTATTAGTCTTAGTGGAAGTTTAGGCACAGATAGATCTAAATCTAAGTCTGGGAAAGAAACATCTGAACATTCCAAGAGATCAGAAAGTGACCATGGTAAAAGCGAGGGGTCAGTAAAGGATACTGCCCAATCAAAAGATCTCTCGCAGCAATAGGCTTTTACCTCCCCACAAATAGATCCTCCCCCTCTCATCATTCAACCACCATCAGTCAGAACTGAGCTAGATAAATAATGGGAGACCTTCAATGATTTGATCAATCTTGAAGGACAAGGCACAAAGACACCTGTGAGCAATATACAGACAACAGAAGATATAGTCACAGGAACAATTAGCAATGTCTCAAATATGGAACATATTCCTATTACCCCATCCTCTAAACTTATACTTAATATAGAAGAGATTCCTCCTCTTGATATATTTTATAGTCCACAACACAAGGCAGTAGTGAGAAGATAAAGGAAGAAAAGGAAATTGGAGAATGTGCTCTCTCATGATGCAGAGCAATTAGACGTCCTATGGCAAGATCCTACTATCGATCTCACTGAGAATCTCACCAAATTATCTTAGATCGCAGGAGCATATGCCTCGAAGACTATTGATAAAGCATTTGAGGTATAGCAACTACTAAAAGAAAAGGAAGCCCAGATACAAGTTTTGCAACAATAGTTGAACAAGCCAACTCCAACAACGAAGCATAGAAACAGCTTGAAAGGCTACAACAGGACATCCAACGAATGCAGATAGGCTACCAGAACAGTTTGGCTGAGAGAGAAAAATAGTTATAGGATATGTAGGAGATGCACAAGGATGATCCTAAACTTACAGAATTCATCACAGAATCCATTTCCTTGAATGAACAACTACTATAGCAATAGGAAGCATTGAGCCAAAGAATATCACAGTGGAACTTGTATTGTGAAATAAGTGATAAAATCACTAATCAAGTCATGGATTTACGACATGATTATGATTTAATTAATAAACGAGTTACTGAATATTTGGCTTGGCAAGAAACAGAGGAGGGAAAAAGAGCAGGTGCACCAATAATAAACGACAATCACAAAGAAATGTTATTTAACAAATGGGATGCACAACTCAGGAAAGCAGAGCAAGCAGCGGAAGAAGCAACCACGACATCAAATAGCGTTATTGACTATGTAAATGAAAATCTGCATAGAGCAAATCTGATCTCAGAAACCACTCCAGGGTATCTACCGAAAGTACATCAACTAAAAATAGGATGGAGATAGAAGGCTCAAGAAAAGGCAAAATCAATCCAAAGGCTAACCAAGTTGAATTGGGATTATTACTAGGCATACTTGGTAAAACCACACAGCCAATGCATGACTCTCAAGTGTATCATCAATTCTACCGAGAAGATGGCGCCAGCTCTTGCCGATTCTATTTTCACAACACAACTAAAATTGAAAGTCGGCCAGCTGACTCTTCTCAAACAAATGCTGAACGCGTGCGATTTCAAGGAGCAGATACATAAATAATTAGTTAGTAGTTTTAATTTTAGATTCAGTTTTAGTTTTAATTTAGTTTTATTTTTGCCAGAAATGAGGACGGTCATTTAAACCACATCCTACATTTTTGTAATAAGTTATTTTTAGATTTAGTTAGTAGTATTTAAACCCCTCTCATGCATTTAGAGAAGGGTCCAAAAATTGATCAAAAACTTATCCCCAGAACATGCACTTTTGTACCATCTGAGGAGGTTTTGATGAATGAATGGAACAGGATTTGTTGATATCTGTATTTAATATCTGCTACTAATGTTTCACTTCTATACTCTTAGTGGATGTTGGATTAAGAAGAGATAAATCATTATCGCTTGAATCTCATGAGTAGAACTAGTTATAAATGGTACTTCTATCTCTTAACTATTTCTGCCTTTGTGTCAAAGTGATATTCATGTTCAATTGTTTATATATTGATGCGTTAATGCTTGAGTTATCATTTGGCACTTTTGCACGGTGATAGCTATTTATTTATGCGTAATGTATGAGTAGCTTATTATGCGATATGTTTTTCACAACTGTTTCGTCTAACTTTTTATACGAAGTGGTTTATCTGTATTGAATTCTTTTCTCATAACAGTTGAATGATCTTTATTACCAATTGTTATCTGAAATCATTTTAGATCGCATAACAAAAGGATTACACCGCGGGTTAGTGTAGACTTAGATATTTTTGCTTATTAGAATACAATTTGCATGTTATTAGATTAGGGTTAGAATTAGAGCATCTCACTTAGGAACTTTTAGAAAGGAAATATCAATTCTTCACACACACACACATAAATTGGGAAACTGGTCCCATATCCCTAGTCGGACTCACTATACCAAACGAAAAAGGAGCTGCTGACCAAGGTCCAGACCGGGTGGGTATCCCCCTTGTTGTAGACCCGATTTTTGGGGCTTCAACACAACTTTAGAGTTCTTGGCAAGTCCGTAGGGAAGAATTGTTCCTAAAAGATCGCCAGGTCACGAAGATAAACTATGTGACTTAGTGACCATGGTAGGCTAGGTTGCAAGTCAAGAGAGGTCACAAGATAAAAAAGGTCATACAAGTCACAATTAAGGAAAGGTCACATGGGTCGCACAATCCCGAAGTCGCAGTGAAGGGAGGTCGCACATTTGCAAGGTCGCATCTGTTTGCCTATCGCAGCGTTTGTCCATGTAACATGTTCCTTAAGGCAACTTGAAGAAGGAAACGAAGCTCAAAATAGTCCCTGTGGACCCACTGAACTAGATAACTTGATTCCTAAGGGGGAAATCTTGCTTAAGGAAGACATGGGGCTGAGTGACGAGGAAAAAATGAGCTTGGGAGGAAGAATAGGTTCGCTAAGGGTTTCTGATTAATATGGGCTATTAACCTTAGATAAAAACCCCTAGATTAGGAAGATGTAGGGTCAGGGTAGAGGAAGGGGAAAAATGGAAGTAAGTAATGATAGCTAGGAAGAGGAAGAGTCAGTTACTTGGGAGGTTCATGCACTTTCCCCAAATCCATGAGCCTCTTTGTCCTCTGAGCAACTAAAACGAAATGACCAAATGACCAGTGAGGTCAGCATATTTATAAAAAAAGGTCGCACGTGTGTGGTTGTAGATTTCACCAGGTTGCATAGGGATAGTTTTTAGCCTTTTGCGACTTAGCGATCCATACGACCTAGCGACTCTCACGTGAGGTTGCGAAGTCGCAAAGTTGTGAGATGATTGCTTTGGGGATTTGCGACCTTGCGACCTAGCGGCCTCATTATTCGCGAGGTCACAAAGTCATGTGAGGGTGAAAGGTCATAATTTTTTCCTGCAACTCAACGACTTGACTTGGCTAAAATTGAAGTAGGTCGCATGGTTGCAAGTCTTAGGCTCATGAAATCTGACTTGGCACAACCTACAACTTGGGCTGAAAAATAAACCTTTGAGTCTCTAAGAGTTAGACTTGTGACAGGATCATAAGGGTTTTGGCCAATCGATGAGGCTTTGGAAGTAAATGATAGACACAAGCATAGTGTAGGGGCTCCAAAATTTTGAAAGTCAGGAATTTTTGAGGGTTGTCGCAATGGATACAACAATTAGAAATTCACTGGTAGAACCTAGGTATCTCTGCTTACACTTTATCTAGGGATGAAGCAGACTTTTATGAGTTCTTCATTTCAAGATTGTGGGTCCCACTAACCCTCCAAGTTTCCCCTAGTATTGATCAATAATCCCTAGCTACTTAGAATCTGCTTGTTACCACATAGAGTAAAGACCTTCTTGATGGCTCGATATAGGGGTCCAGATAATGATATGAGATGTAAAGGTTTTCGGTATAGTAGTTACAATATTTGGTGTTGCTCTGCTGCAGCGAGCCTGAACAATACTCGGGTGGATTCACTACCTAGAAATCTCAAACGTTGCTTCGCTGCCAGCAAGCCTGGACAATATCCCATTGGAGTTGTTGCATCACCTCTCTGCGCAGGAAGCCTTTTTCAACTCTGCAGGAAGCCTTTCTCAACCCTTTTGCCCTTATTTAATTTAATTCATGTTCTCATTGGCACTTATTCACATGTGCTCATTGGCACTTATTCATATGGAATTTATTAGCCTGGGTGGATGAGGGATCCCGACTTATTTTACTTGCAAGAGAGGTTGTTTCTGGATTTTCCAGAGACTTTATTATTTCCCCGAAATAGGTATTTCTCATTAAGGTTTTTCCTTTCCCCTTCTTGCGCCAACTGGATAAACCGATTCATTCAAAACTTAGAGCCAAGTCAATAGTAGGGGATATCTGTTAAAGGATAGGGTACCATGGATGACTTAATTTTCCCTCTAAAAATATTTCAATACTCAACCTTGGTCGTGACTTTTAGGGTTGATCAAGTGCAGGCACATAAAGAAATACAACTAAGCCACCAGCGTAAGGCTATCTCAACCCTAAGATGTATAACTAGGGCAATGCTCCAAAAATTTTATTTAGGGAAGAAACGTTATTAAAGGACAAAAATAAAAGGTGTAAAGAAGGTGAAATGATAAAGGAAAAAGGAGGGGCTAAGCTAAGGAAAACGTGGAAAACAAAAAGAAGGAAACTATAGTACAAGGGTGGAGAAGCAGCTGTGGGAGCTACTAGGTGAAATAAGATTTGAGGTCATGATTTACGAGAAGGGGTTCAAACCTCCCTTATAAGGTCTGCAACCTATAGGTATGTCAGCCAATATTTTCTTTAACCTGAAAGGGACCAATCCACAAGGCCTAGAATTTGGTGTGTTTACCTTTGTCCTCATTATCCTTATCTCATTTGAGGACTAGGTCACCCACATTGAAATCATTACTCCCTGCGGATTTCTTATCAAACCACCTCTTGATTCGGCTTTGGTGAACGGCAAACTTCTCGCTAGCCTTCTATTTTTCCTCTTCCATCTTGAGGAGGGTATCGATTCAATTTTGAACGGTAGGGCAAGGGGTGCTTTGCGAATCTTGCAACAACTTAAGAGCGGGTAGGTACAAGTTGGGTGGTAAGATTGCTTCTTTCCCATAGACCACAAAGTAGGGGTATGTTCTGAGAGATGGTTTCGGGGTGACATGTTCGGCCCACAGGGCATTGTTTAGTGCATTGTGCCAGTTCCATTGGTGTGGCAGGAAGGTTTTCTCAGTAATGCGGTTTAGGTTATTGTTGGTGGATTCTGCTAGGCCATTGCCTTGGGGGTAATAGTTAGCTGAGTGTTTCAAAACAATGCCATTTTCAAAAGAAAAATCATATAACCTTAAAGATGAGAAATAAGTAGCATTATAAAAAACAAGGGAGGTTGGAATGCCAAACCTGGTCACAATGTATTGATTGACAAAAGATATTAGCTCTTCGTCGTTGATTTGCCTTAATGGAATGGATTACACCCACCTCATGAAATAGTCTGTAGCTGTGAGTATATACCTTTGCTATTTTGATGAGTGTGGTATGATCTCCCCGGTGACGTCTAGTCCCCACTATTGAAAGGGTTCCTCTACTGCTATAAACTGGAGAGGAGCGGTTGACCAAGATTATCTTCCAACATACTTTTGACAGATGGGGAATTTCAAAGCATACACGTGTGCGTATTTGAAAAGGGTAGGCCAATAAAACCTACCCTCAGGATCTTATGTGTAGTGGTATCGGTGAAATAATGGCCTCCTTCCAGCCCATCATGTAGCTCCTTTAGCACCTGTTGGGCTTTGTGAAATTCCAAACATATGAGTAATATGCCATGGTTGTGTTCACAAAATAGATTCCCTTGTATTAATTGGTAGGATGCAACTTTGAGTCTCACGACCATTTTATGTCTAGCGGACAAGGTAGGAGGTAAGGTGCCTTTCCCTAAATACTACTTTATATCGACATACCAAGGTGAAGAGTCATGTGCAAGGGTGAGTTTGCTTTGGCACATCTCGATCTCATGATTTCAACCTTTCAATTCTTCGTTTTGTGGGTCTGCAGCTTCAACGGTTAATTTACATAGGCCATGCCCTTTCACTGTTTGAGAAATCTTGAACTCTAAGTCATATTCTTGGGGGAAAGTCATCCAATTGGCCCTTCTCTCACCCATCTCTTGTTGGACGAATAGTGACCAAATAGCAGGGTGAGGGACATACACTGTCACATGGTTGATAATGTAGGGTCTAAAATGTTTCATTACTTTGTAGACCACATACACTTGTTTATCTATGTCTAGGTAGTTGAGTTCTGTGCCGTGTAGTCCCATGCTTGTGAAGGACATGGGACGCTCATCATTGTTACTATATTTTTGTGTAAGCACAATAGTTAGGACGAATCCGAGGCGAAAGTGTACAAAATGAAGTCCTTGCTAAAATCAGGGTTGTACAGAGAAGGGGCTTCTGCGATGGATTTACTGATACAATCAAATGCTTCCTTCTCTTCTTGATTCCACTTAAAAATAAAATCCTTTTTTATCATATTCTGTAAGGGTTTAACTATCTGGTTAAAATTGGAAATAATTTTGTGAAGAAAGTTGATTTTACCTAGGAAAGATTGCATAACTTTTTTTCCAATGGGGAGAGGGATTTACGCGATGGATTTTATGTGATCAATATCGATAGTGATTCCATCTTTTGTTATTATATGCCCAAGGAGATTGCCTTTTTATATCGTGAATATGCTCTTTTTGGGGTTCTGTGAAATCCCATATTTTCGGCATTGCTCAAATATATGCTTGAGATGGTGAAGGTGGCTGAACCTTTTCTTTGAAAACACTATGACATCATCTAGATAAACGATCATGCTTTGCCCCATTAATCCTCTCAAAGCGATGTCCATTGCCCTTTGGAATATTGCTCCAGCATTGATAAGGCCAAAGGGCATGCGTCAAAATGTAAAAGTTCCCCACTTCATTCTGAAGGTCATGTTTAACTGATCTAGTTCAAAAACCAACACCTGGTTGTACCCAAAGAAACCACTGAGCAAGGAAAACATTTCCGAACCAGATACTATTTGAAGAATCTGGTCCATAGAGGGAACTAGATAATTGTCTTTATACAAAGCTTGGTTGAGATTCTGGAAGTTGACACACAACCAAATTTCACCGGACTTCTTTCATACAAGAACCAAGTTCGATACCTAAGTAGAGTGCCTAAATTTGAAAATAATATGTGCATCTAATAATTTCTTCAGCTATTTTTGAATGAGGGGATCTAATGTAGGATGTACTTTTCTTAATTTCTACTGGAATGGTTTTACCCCTTCTTTTGTAGGAATAACATGTTGAATTATCTGGGTATCATATGTCTTTAGGTCATCATACATCTTTGAAAATACATCTCGATACCTCTTGAATAAGTTGATGAACGACCGCCTTTCATCAGGAGAACACCTGACACCCAGATTGATAAAACTGGGGTCAGTCTCAGTCCTGAGATTAATTTCTCATGTGAGAGTGTGGAACTTTGTGTCTTGGTATTTAGTGGGCTCCATAGATGGTTTTGCAGATCAAATATTTTTTCTAGCGTAACCACACCTTTGGGGATAAGGTTTCCCTTGCGCTCGTTTGCTTCCTCTTGCAATGCCCCTTCATGCTCTTCCTCCTCTATCATCGCATCTTTAAATGCCTCGATGTTTCCCATAAAATCTAGTATCTGTTGATCATCATCGAAAACACGTAGATTAGTTACGTGTTCTGGAACAATAATTTTATAAACAATGTCAATAGAAAATCCATCCCTTAAAGGTGTAAATATAATTGCGGCATTAGCTAAAATATCAACGATGACATTATTAATCCTAGGAACATAATTAATACTGAAAGATTTAAAGGAACAGATTAATCGCCATACCTCTTGATGATAATTTTTTAGGTGTTGTGATAGACAATGAATTTTGTTTCATACCTGCCTTGTAATGATTTCAGAATCACCGATCACCTTCAAACATTCGATCTTTAGGTAAATAAATTTCTTGAGCCCAAGGATCAATGCATCATACTCTACAGTGGTGTTAGTGCATTGGAATTCTAACCTATAAGCTAGCTTGGTGGAAGCGATTCATCGATTCTTTCATCAAAGACTCCCATGATTTTGTGAATCTTATTAAAAATGAGAAGATAGAACGTGATGACATCCTGGTTAGTTTTGACGTAGTGTCCTTATTCACCAAGATTCCTCTTGATGAATCCATTCAGGTTATAAAAGATATTACTGATCTAGGAACTGCAAAATTGGCCGAAATCTGCTTGCGATATACAGTCTTCACCTTCCAAGGAATATATTATGAACAAACATCTGGTGTGGTAATGGGATCACCCCTTTCGCCAATCGTGGCCAACTTATACATGGAATACTTTGAAAAGAAAGCCCTGGAATCTTACCCTTTGAAGCCAGCTTGGTGGAAGCGATTCGTCGATGATACCAATATAAAATGGACACATGGTAAAATAGAGCTTGACAAGTTTTTATTCACCTAAATTCTATCTCACCAGGAATAAAATTTACCATGGAGCTTGAAGAAAACATAAGCATTCCATTTTTAGACGTACTCATCATCAGGAAAGAGGATGGCTCTTTAGGGCATAAGGTTTTCAGGAAGTCAACCCACACAGAAAGCTACCTCCACGCTAATTCCCACCATCACCCAACCCAAAAATTTGGTGCTCTTGCTATCAGGGCCCTTCGAATTTCTAACGCTGAGCATCCGAATGAAGAAAAGAAACATTTAGTTTCAACCTTTAAGAGTATAGGATACAAAGAAAAAGAGATTAAAAGAGCTATGGAGAAAGCTGAAAGAAGGATGTTATCTCATAAACCTAAGGCTCAAGACCAACCTCAGTGTGGCAGGGTGTTTCTACCTTATATTCATGGAGTAACAGATAAGATTACTAAAATCCTAAGGAAGAAAAACATAAACACGCAATTCGCAGTACTTGGAACTATTAGGCAAGGTATGAGGTCAATCAAGGATAGTATTGATAGACATCAGCTTAAGGGAGTCTATAAAATAGATTGTTCATGTGGAAAAAGCTACATTGGTGAAACAGGCCGCTCCCTGCAGACAAGACTCAAGGAACATGGAGCTGATATTAGGAATGAAAGGTCTTGTCCTTTGGCCTTGGCATAACACTCCTCAAAAACAAAGCACCATGTCTGTTTAGAAAGCGCCTCAATTGTCGCAAGGGAAGAACAACATCATAGACGAAAGATTAGAGAAGCTCTTGAAATTATGAAACATCTGCATAATCTCAACAGAGACAATGGTATGGAGATTAGTGGAAGCTGGCTTCCCCTAATCAGAGAAATTAAGATCAACAATACATCTTAGGCATAGCATTTAGTGGTAGATTTCACCTCTCCCTTTCTAATATTTAGTAGTTAGTAGCATTGCTATAATAGTTTAATTATGATAACAATAATAATAACTAGTACTTAATTACAATATTTACATTAGTAATTATGATAATAGCTATTACCTTATCATTAACTATTATTATAAATCATTATTATGATGTATTAATTGAAAGCTATTAATAAATCTATTAATTAGTTAAATTATTCATAAAAATAAATATATTAATTAGTTAAACTATTTATTTATAAAAATTAAACACTTGACATGAATTATCAATTATTATTATTATTAATTATTATTAATTATTATTATGATTACTATTTTAATTATTAATATTAATTATCAGGTCTTGACATGAATTATCCATTATTATTATTTATTATTAATTAATTATTAATTATGAATTATTAATATTGATTTCTAATATTATTAATATTAATTAATTCTAATATAATAATTATTATTTTAAGTAATTTTAATTTACAATACACTAACATTACTATTCATTAAATACCAATATATATTAATAATAAATATCTCACATACTATTTTATAATAAATATTATACTAACATATATTATATATATTAAATATTAAATATTAATACAATATACTAAAGATTACTATTCATTAAATACCAATTTATACTAATAATGAATATTTCACATACTATTTTATAATTAATATATTATATTATATTATACTAACATATATTAAAAATCAAATACTACATATGTAGTATTAGTATAATAATAACTAAATATTTATAATAAAGATTATTATATTAAAATTAAAATTAAATTAATTATTAATAATATTAAAAATAATTAATTAAACTTAATTATAATAATAATTAACATAATAATAATTTATAATAATTTAAAATCAATTAATTAACTCATCAATAATTAATCAAAAATTAATATTATTGAAACAAGGCCGACATTCATCTCATCCCAAAACCAAATTCTACTCTCCTCATTATTATTTAATCCCTCAATTAAGCTCTTCTACTATCAAGCATCCATTAAGTCCTGATGATGGATCCTGGTTGGGATTTGAAACGTTGACGAAAAATGGTTTTTATTGTGGATTCTCCAGTAACTAAGTCAAAAGAAATTAAAAATTTGTTTTTTGGGGGGTCCACGACGATACAACCTGCACCGGATCCATCCTAAGTCTTGGACCCATCATAATATAAAGGCCAAATTTCATTGCTAGTTGC
This sequence comes from Pinus tabuliformis, assembly GCA_031772625.1. NCBI lineage: Eukaryota > Viridiplantae > Streptophyta > Pinopsida > Pinales > Pinaceae > Pinus > Pinus tabuliformis. The sequence continues at coordinate 243,016,280 of CM062817.1, forward strand.
ATCTACGCTTAATGTATTTACATCTATAGTACGAGTTTCATTAGCATCCGTTGGAGGGAAAGGAAGGAGTTCCAGTTGCATATCAAGTAGGAAGGGTGATGGCAAGGCTTGATAGCACCCAATATCGGTTTCCAAAAAACACATTCTCAACTAATCTTGAGCAAAACTAATGGGTTCATTTGATCCCTCAAGATCCGTGACCGTATGCTTCATGTAGGGTTCACTATTAACTCTAATCTAGTTGTTCTTTCCTTTGTAAGGTAGCCATAAGTGGGACCAATTATTGGTGTTAGTGTCAGTCATTTTAGCCTATCACCAGTGATCAAATATGCTCTTACAAGGTGTTGTTAAGGTGTCAAGTCAAATTTTTGTCATTTCGGTGAATCTTCAAATAAAAAATTGGTCACTGGTTGTTGTGTCTAGGTCACTGCTGCTCCCTTCACTTACTCATGGTCTTCATCACTCATCATGGTCATTATCTTATTCGAGGTATCATATCTTCATTTAAATGTCTTGCGTCATGAAATGGTTAAATTCCTCATTTTAGGTCATGGTCTAGGGTTTCACTCCATGTGTCGTCATGATACCATATGTCAAAACAAAAACATGTCCATCATGTGAGTTAATGGATAAAGGGAGTTAGTAGCTTAGGGAAAGAAAAATAAAGGTAAAGGTAAGGTTTTATTTCAAATAAGACAATGCTGCAGTACACTACCTCGTCTCATCATTTCTCAAAGGGACATATAATGTCATGCCACTACCAAGGAAAAAAATCAACTTTCAAGCTACAAAGGACCAAAGCATTAAAAGGGTTTCATTTCATCGTTCACAAGTTTAAGCATCTCCTTGGCAAGTAAATAAACATCTAGCACCTCTTATGCATTCTTTATTTTGAAGAACTCAGTGAAAATCCCTCTCCTAAGGTTTCATTGTGCTTTTGGTCTCCAAATGCTTTTGCTTCATTGCGGTGAGAAAAATCCTAGTTTTTATGTTCCATAACCCCCAAAAATACCTTATATACCCCTCCCAACCATTTCCCATACCCACTCCCTTCATTTCCCCTCATTTTCGCTAAACCCTAGCTCAATGCTGTATTTTTGCAAATTTCTAGGTTATGACTGTGTTTTGGACTTTTCCACACCTTTCCCTCACTCTTTTCAAGAAATTCCACCTCCATACACTCCGTAACATCTATCCATACCACCCAAAATTTTCCCAAGAATTTATAAATCTCCTAACCCCTTCATTCCCCTCCATCTACAAGACTGTCTCAAAATCCCCTATTTTCCTAAAACTAAACCCTAATTCTTCCTCCTAGTGAGCTAGGGTTTCACCTTGGAAGCACAAGCCACACACACTGATAAGAAGAAGTACAATAATGGAGGACATGTCTGAAGAGTTGAGCCATATAACATCAAAGATATAAGTGCCTCACACACTCTCATCAAGAGGTCATTTGCGACACACAGGGAAATTTTTTCTTAAGTGTGTGTCTCTAACCAAATGGAGATGTAATTGAAAAAAGTGGAAGAGGGTTTTGTCAATAATATACCAAGGGACAAAAACCTCCTTCAGTTTTTACACAGGTATCATATATTTGGAGATATGAAACTTTATTGGAGACCTATGTTAGAAAATAAAAAAATTTCAAATTAATTTCCTGTTTTAGACATGATTTTGTGGCACGGATTACGAGACAATAAAAATGAATTTCTAGAAAATGAGAAAGGTTTTTATTTCAAACATTCTTATATACAACAACCTCTCTCATTTTCCCAAAAGACTTATGTTTAGAGAGATATCACTCCATCTTTGAGCCATATTTTTGCTGGAAAACCCAAAATTTAGACCCTGCCAGAAGGCGCTGCGCTTTTTTCTCAAGCCTCCATTTGAGGAAAGGTCTACATTTTTGGAAAGCCCTTACCATCCTATAAAAACCCATTTGCTCAGATTTTTCAGAGGTGGCTTAGTTTTGGAGAAAAAGGCAAAAAAGTGGCAAAAAACTAGCATTTTGGACCATTTTTTGACATGCGTTGCACTTTTGGAGCGACCTTGGGAGAATGGATTTTTGAAGGCCTTCCCATGCTCCAAATTCAGAAATGCAAGCTGTTATGGAAAATATACTTGAAGGGATAGTTGACCATTCTCTTAGCTTTGAATTTTGACCCCTGGAAGGCACCTAAACATTAGCTCAACTTCGGCGTTGCGCTTCTGCGCTTTTCTGTGTTTCAAATTGTAAATTACACTGTGTAAATTTCTAGTTTCTAGTTTGACTTAGTCAAAGTCAAGATTCTCTATGTAATGGCACTAGTTTCGAGGCTAGGTTATGTAGGCATGAATAAATGTACATTATAGGTTGTTTTTGATGTTTATTAGGCCTCATAAAAGAAGAAAACTCCTAAACAAAATCTCCATGAAGTGTTTGAGTTTCACCTTCTCACTCTCACCTGTTGGTTGAGAGAATCTTAGAGTCAGTTCCTCCACCATGGAATTTGACTCCTGAAGGTGGGCAAGTGGTCTAAGAGAGTCTATATGTATCATTTCTCTTAAGGAGAATAGGGTTGAACTTTTTGTGAAGGAAGTTTGCATGTATTCATCTTTTAGCGAATACAGAGATAGGTTGCAGCTATTTTCAAGGAACTCTGACCCAATGAGTTCATGGTGCTTGTACTTCATTCTTTTTGTTTTCTAATGGTATAAACATCTTTATCTACATTATATTTCTTCTTTATATGAATGTATTACAATAAAATACACAGAATTATTGTTTTTCAAGCTATGTTATATGGTTTTCATAGTTATGTGTATGTCTTCCTAAGCTAATGAAATCATGTTTACTTATGCTCATTAGTTTATGCCACACTATATCCTCTATACTACACTTGCAATACTCGAAATAGACCATGGCTTCGGATATCTAGCTCCTTCTCATATTTTCTCTCATATTTTCTCTTGCACTCCTATAGCCTAGACCTATTTGTGGCTCCAAACCCTAAGTTCAGCAAACCCTAAAAACCAAATTTTCACAAACAAACAAACAAATACACATATCTAGCCTAAAATTCATTTGCTTTAAAGTCATATCACTGATAAGAGACTTAGAGAGATCCCTCTTATGCTTAGTAGGGATAGCTACTGAGCTGAAGTGGTTTGAGGTTACCCTTCTCGATTTCCTTTTCAGCCTAGGAGATTGTAAGGACTAACATTTTTGGCATCGTTGCCATGGAACGAAAGATCATATCTTCCTTGAGAAAGAACAACAAAGATCAGATCTGATTGCTGATGGTGAACAATGATCAGACACATATGAAAGGCTAAACCATTCACCTGACGACTCCCACTTGATCTGAAGACTCCACTGGTAGCAGGATCCAAAAATCAAAATGAGTTCTCAATCTAGAAGGTATGATCCTATGCATTGAGATCATGTTCCAGGCTTTCCAAATCGTATGCCTCAGGCAGATTGGCAAACACACTTGCCAAAATTCAGAGATGGAAAAGGTGATGATGCTACACTTCATTTAATAAGATTTGATATGCATGTGCATAAGCAGATGATTGATTTTCATGAAGATTGTTTAATGAATATGTTCATGGTCACATTAGAAGAAAGAGCACGATTTTGGTATGAAAGCTTGCCTCCTACTTGTATCTATTCTCTCAAGGATTTTCACTCATTATTTTTTGAGAATTATAGAGAGGCCTATCCTTCTTTGCTTTTGATTGAAGATCGCTGTGATAATTTTGAAATTTTTATTCAAGGGCTGGAAAATGCTTATGGCGATGAAGAGTTTATGGATGATGAAATCATGGATGCTTTGAATGAAAACCCTTTTCACCACCATGTTAAGGTCATGGATTCTACCTCGGATGACAGCGAAATTGAGCATATCATCGGAGAATCATTTGTTGATTTGCAACAATCTTATGATCCACAAGAACATCTCCAAGAGACAACAATTTCTGCAACTGAAAATGAAACTGATTAGATCGTCAAGGATCAAGAAAAGAGCAGTGAAAGAGAAGAGTTTGTTCTAAAGCATATTGCATAAGAGAATTGCATTCAGGAAAACTTCCAGTGAACAATGTCTTCTTTGGCTGAAGATAATATTGATCAACAATTATTTGATGAAGGTCAGATTCATTCCCTCGAATTATATGAAGGTATTCAGTAGTGTTCAAGAGACCAAGACATTGATGAGGAGTATCAATAAAATTTCTCTTCAAATATTTCATTTCTTGAATTTTTGTTTCAAGATGAAACTTGTCCATCCATATGTTCATAATTTTTTGAAGACCAAGAGCACACTCTTCCCAAAATTCATCATGAAGAGCGACTAGTTGCAATAGAAGGATGTTTCTTGATTCCTCCAAATCAGAAACAACCAATTTCATGATTTTCAAGATCCTGTGGCTAATTTGTTACAGCTAGTAATGAAGTTCAATGTTGCAGCATTCATTGATGAAGGTGATCAGTTTCAGCACATAGACAAATCAACAATTTGGAATGAGGTCTGTTTTCCTGTTTTAAATAATCTAGAAAAGCATATGTTGAATGCTTTCCATGATCCTCTGGTGATTTTATTGTAGTCATCAGTAGAGGAGGAATTTTTCAAATTTGTCAATATAGATTTTGAATCCATATGGAATTTGGAGTTGCCTAGATTTTGTTTGGTCTGCCCGCTCAAGGAAAGTGTAAGTAGGATTCAAGTAAGTAGCCATTTGCTGGATTGGTTACACTGGAGGGATCATTACACATGATTGTATATACATCTTTAGTAGGTGGGTGATTATCATCAGGATTTGAAGCCTGAGGTGAAGGCCTTAAGATCCCGATGGTTTGCTGCCATAAGTAAGTTCAGTGAGTATGTTTTTTATAGTCAAGTCAGTTAGTTAGTCAGCCAGTTTTCAGTTTGAGTTTAGTCTTTGAATTTTGACTTCATGCCCAATGGATAAGGCTACTTGATCTATGGTGTTCTTGACACCTCCAAGGAGCTGCCATACCCAGATGGAGCCAATTTTAGTGTCAGTCAGTTCAGCCTGTCACCAGTGATCAAATATGCTCTTACAAGGTGTTGTGAAGGTGTCAAGTCAAATTTTTGTCATTTCAGTGAATCTTCAAATAAAAATTTGGTCACTAGTTGTTGTGTCTAAGTCATTGCTGCTCCCTTTACTTACTCATGGTCTTCATCACTCATCATGGTCATTGTCTTCTTTGAGGTATCATATCTTCATTTAAATTTCTTAGGTCATGAAATGGTTAAATTCCTCATTTTAGGTCATGGTCGAGGGTTTCACTCCATGTGTCGTCATGATCCCATATGTCAAAACAAAAACATGTCCATCATGTGAGTCAGTGGATAAAGAGTGTTAGTAGGTTAGAGAAAGAAAAATAAAGGTAAAGGTAATGTTTTATTTCAAATAAGACAATGCTGGAGTACACTACCTCATCTCATCATTTCTCAAAGGGACATATGATGTCATGCCACTACCAAAGCAAAAATCAACTTTCAAGCTACAAAGGATGAAAGCATAAAAAGGGTTTCATTTCATCATTCACAAGTTTAATCATCTCCTTGGCAAGTAAATAAACATCTGGCACCTCTTATGTATCCTTCAGTTTGAAGAACTCAATGAAAATCCCTCTCCTAGGGTTTCGTTGTGCTTTTGGTCTCCAAATGTTTTTGCTTCATTGTTGTGATAAAAATCCTAGTTTTTATGTTCCATAACCCCCAAAAATACTTTATATACCCTCCCAACCATTTCCCACACCCATTCCTTTCATTTCCCCTCATTTTTGCTAAACCCTAACTCAATGCTACGTTTTTGCAAATTTCTAGGCTATGACTGTGTTTTGAGCGTTTCCACACCTTTCCCTCACTCTTTTCAAGAAATTCAACCTCCTTACACTCCCTAACATCTATCCCTACCACCCGAATTTTTCCCAAGAATTTAGAAATCCCCTAACCCCTTCATTCCCCTCCATCTACGAGACTATCTCAAAATCCCCTGTTTTCCTAAAACTAAACCCTAATTCTTCCTCCTAGTGAGCTAGGGTTTCATCTTGGAAGCAGAGGCCACACACACTGACAAGAAGAATTACAATAATGGAGGACATGTATGAATAGTTGAGCCATCTAACATCAAAGAGATCAGTGCCTCACAAACTCATCAAGAGGTCATTTGCCACACATAGGGACGATTTTTTTTCAAAGTGTGTTTCTGACTAAATGGAGATGAAATTGACAAAAATGGAAGAGATTTTTTCTAATAAAATACCAAGGGACAAAAAAATCCTTCATTTTTTACACAGGTATTATATATTGGGAGATATTAAACTTTCTTGGAGACCTATGTCAGAGAATAAAAAAATTTCAAGTTAATTTCCTGTTTTAGTCATGATTTTGTGGCACAGATTACGAGAAACTGAAAATGAATTTCTAGAAGCGGAGAGAGGTTTTTATTCCAAGAATTCTTATATACAAAAACCTCACTCATTTTTTGAAAATTTCTTATGGTTAGAGATATATAAATCTATCTTTGAGCTATATTTTTGCAGAAAAACCCAAAATTTAGACCCTGCCAGAAGCGCAACGCGCTTTTTCCTCAAGCCTCCATCTGAGGAAAGGTATGCATTTTTTGAAAGATATTGCCATCCTATAAAAACTGATTTGCTCAGATTTTGCATAGGTGGCTTACTTTTGGAGAAAAAGGCAAAATGGTGGCAAAAAACTTGCATTCTGGACCATTTTTTGACACGCGCTGTGCTTCTGGAGCGACCTTGGGAGAATGGATTTTTGAAGGCATTCCCATGCTCCAAATTCAGAAATTCAAACTGTTCTGGAAAGTATACTTGAAGGGCTAGTTGTCCATTCTCTCCATTTTGCATTTTGACCCCTGGAAGGCACCTAAAAATCAGCTCAAATTCAGCGCTGCGCTTTTGCACTTTTCTGTGTTTCAAATTATAAATTACACTGTGTAAATTTCTAATTTCTAGTTTGAATTAGTAAAATTCAAGATTCTCTATGTAATGGCACTATTTCTGAGGCTAGGTGATGTAGGCATGAATAAATGTACATCATAGGTTGTTTTTGATATTTATTATGCCTCATAAAAGAAGCAAACTCCTAAACAAACTCTCCATGAAGTGTTTGAGTTTCACCTTCTCACTCTCACCTGTTGGTTGAGAGAATCTTGGAGTCAATTCCTTCACCAAGGAATTTGACTCTTGAAGGTGACAAAGTGGTCTAATAGAGTCTATATGTGTCATTTCTCTTAAGGAGAAGAGGGTTGAAATTTTTGTGAAGGAAGTTTGCATGTATTCATCTTTTCAGCTAATAGAGAGACAAGTTGCAACTATTTTCAAGGAGCTCTAGCCCTGTGCGTTCATGGTGCTTGTACTTCATTCTTTTTGTTTTCGAATGGTCTAAACATCTTTATCTACATTATATTTTTCTTCCTATGAATGCCTTACAATAAAATACATGGAATTCTTGTTTTTCAAGCGATGTTATCTGGTTTTCATAGTTATGTGTATGTCTTCCTAAGCTAATGAAATCATGTTTATTTATGCTCATTAGTTTCTTCCACACTATATCATATATACTACATCGACAATACTCAAAATACACCATGGCTTCTGATATCTAGCTTCTTCTCATATTTGCTTCTGCACTCCTACAACCTAGACCTATTTGTGGCTCCAAACCCTAAGTTTAGCAAACCCTTAAAACCAAATTTTCACAAACAAACAAACAAATACACATATCTAGCCTAAAATTCATTTGCTTTAAAGTCATCACTGATAAGAGACTTAGAGAGATCCCTCTCATGCTCAGTAGGGCTAGCTACTGAGCTAAAGTGGTTTGAGGTTACCCTTCTCGGTTTCCTTTTCAGCCTACGAGCTTGTAAGGACTAACATTTTTGGCACCGTTGCCGCGGAACGAAAGATCATATCTTCCCTGGTAAAGAACGACAAAGATCAGATCTGATTGCTAAAGGTGAACAATGATCAGAGACATATGAAAGGTTGAACCATCACTTGGTGACTCCCACTTGCTCCAAAGACTCCACTGGTAGCAGGATAGAGAAATCAAAAAGAGTTTTCAATCCAGAAGGTATGCTCCTATGCATCGAGATTATGTTCCAGGCTTTCCAAATCATATGCCTTAGGAGATTGGCAAACACACTTGCCAAAATTTAGAGATGGAAAAGGTGATGATGCTACACTTCATTTAATAAGATTTCATATGCATGTGCATAAGCTGAGGATTGATTTTCATGAATATTGTTTAATGAAGATGTTCATGGTCTCATTAGAAGAAAGAGCACAATCTTGGTATGAAAGCTCGCCTCCTACTTGTACCTATTCTCTCAAGGATTTTCACTCAGTATTTTTTGAGAATTATAGAGGCCTATCCTTCTTTGCTTTTGATTGAAGATCGCTGTGATAATTTTGAAAATTTTATTCAAGAGTTGGAAAATGCTTAAGGTGATGAAGAGTTTAGGGATGATGAAATCTTATATGCTTTGAATGAAAACCCTTTTCACCACCATGTTAAGGTCATGGATTCTACCTTGGACGACAGTGAAATTGAGCAAATCATTGAAGAATCATTTGTTGATTTGCAATGATCTTATGATCCACAAGAACATCTCCAAGAGACAACAATTTCTACAGCTGAAAATGAAATTCATTAGATCGTCAAGGATTAAGAAAAGAGCAGTGAAAGAGAAGAGTTTGTTCTAAAGCATATTGCAGAAGAGAATTGCATTCAGGAAAACTTCCAGTGAACAATGTCTTCTTTGGCTGAAGATAATATTGATCAACAATTATTTGATGAAGGTCAGATTCATTTCCTCGAATTATATGAAGGTATTCAGTAGTGTTCAAGAGACCAAGACATTGATGAGGAGTATCAATCAAATTTCTCTTCAAATATTTCATTTCTTGAATTTTTGTTTCAAGATGAAACTTGTCCATTCATATGTTCATAATTTTTTGAAGACCAAGAGCACACTCTTCCCAAAATTCATCATGAAGAGCGAATAGTTGCAATAGAAGGATGTTTCTTGATTCCTCCAAATCAGAAACAACCAATTTTTCATGATTTTCAAGATCCTGTGGCTAATTTGTTACAACTAGTAATGAAGTTCAATGTTGCAACATTCATTGATGAAGGTGATCAGTTTCAGCACATAGACAAATCAACAGTTTGGAATGAGGTTTGTTTTCCTATTTTAAATCATCCAGAAAAGCATATGTTGCATGCTTTCCACGATCCTATGGTGAGTTTATTGTAGTCATCAGTAGAGGAGGAATTATTCAAGTTTTTCAATACAGGTGTTGAATCCATATGGAGTTTGGAGTTGCCTATATTTTGTTTGGTTTGCCCACTCAAGGAAAGTGTAAGTAGGATACAAGTAAGTAGCCATTTGCTGGATTGGTTACACTAGAGGGATCATTACACATGATTGTATATACATCTTCAGCAGGTGGGTGATTATCATTAGAATTTGAAGCTCGAGGTGAAGGCCCTAAGATCTCGATGGTTTGCTGCCATAAGTAAGTTCAGTGAGTATGTTTTTTATAGTCAAGTCAGTCAGTTAGTCAGCCAGTTTTGAGTTTGAGTTTAGTCTTTGAATTTTGACTCCATGCCCAATAGATAAGGATAATTGGTCTACGGTGTTCTTGACATCTCCAAGTAGCTGCCATTCCCAGCTGGAGCCAATGTTAGTGTCAGTCAGTTCAGCCAGTCACTAGTGATCAAATATGCTCTTACAAGGTGTTGTTAAGGTGTCAAGTCAAATTTTTGTCATTTTAGTGAATCTTCAAATAAAAATTTGGTCACTCATTGTTGTGTCTAGGTCATCGCTGCTCCCTTCAATTACTCACGGTCTTCATCATTCATCATGGTCATTGTCTTCTTCGAGGTATCTTATCTTCATTTAAATTTCTTGGGTCATGAAATGGTTAAATTCCTCCTTTTAGGTCATGGTCTAGGGTTTCACTCCATTTGTCATCATGATACCATATGTCAAAACAAAAACATGTCCATCATGTGAGTTAGTGGATGAAAGGAGTTAGTAGCTTAGGGAAAGCAAAATAAAGGTAAAGGTAATGTTTTATTTCAAATAATACAATGCTGTAGTACATTACCTCGTCTCATCATTTCTCAAAGGGACATATGATGTCATGCCACTACCAAGGCAAAAATCAACTTTCAAGCTACAAAGGACCAAAGCATCGAAAGGGTTTCATTTCATCATTCACAAGTTTAAGCATCTTCTTGGCAGGTAAATAAACATCTGAAACCTCTTATGCATCCTTCATTTTGAAGAACTCAGTGAAAATCCCTCTCCTAGGGTTTCGCTGTGCTTTTGGTATCCAAATGATTTTACTTCATTGCGGTGATAAAAATCCTATTTTTCATGTTCCATAACCCAAAAAAATACCTTATATACCCCTCCCAACCATTTCCCATACCCACTCCCTTCATTTCCCCTCATTTTTGCTAAACCCTAGCTCAATGCTGCGTTTTTGCAAATTTCTAGGTTATGACTGTGTTTTGGACTTTTCCACACCTTTCCCTCACTATTTTCAAGAAATTCCACCTCCTTACACTCCCTAACATCTATCACTACGACCAAATTTTTTCCCAAGAATTTAGAAATCCCCTAACTCCTTCATTACCCTCCATCTACAAGACTGTCTCAAAATCCCCTGTTTTCCTAAAAATAAACCCTAATTCTTCCTCCTAGTGAGCTAGGGTTTCACCTTGGAAGCATAGGCCACACACACTGACAAGAAGAAGTAAAATAATGGAGGACATGTCTGAAGAGTTGAGCCATCTAACATCAAAGAGATCAGTGCTTCACAAACTCATCAAGAGGTCATTTGCGGCACACAGGGACGGTTTATACTCAAAGTGTTTATGACCAAATGGAGATGAAATTGATAAAAGTGGAAGAGATTTTTTTCAATAAGATACAAAGGGACAAAAAAATCCCTCATTTTTTACACAGGTATCATATATTGGGAGATATGAAACTTTCTTGGAGACCTATGTCAGAATATAAAAATTTTTCAAGTTAATTTCCTGTTTTAGTCATGATTGTGTGGCATCGATTACGAGAAAATTAAAATGAATATCTAGAAACGGAGAGAGGTTATTATTCCAAACATTCTTATATACAAAAAACTCTCTCATTGTTACAAAAGGCCTTATTTTTAGAGAGATATCACTCCATCTTTGAGCCATATTTTTGTAGAAAATCCCAAAAATTTAGACCCTACCAGAAGTGCAACGTGCTTTTTCCTCAGGCCTCCATTTGAAGAAAGGTCTACATTTTTGGAAATCTCTTGCTATCCTATAAAACCCATTTTCTCAGATTTTGTAGAGGTGGCTTAGTTTTGGAGAAAAAGGAAAAAAAAGTGGCAAAAAACTAGCATTCTGGACCATTTTTTGACAGGTGTTGTGCTTCTGGAGTGACCTTGGGAGAATGGATTTTTGAAGGCCTTCCCATGCTCCAAATTTAGAAATTAAAACTATTATGAAAACTATACTTGAAGGGATAGTTTACCATTCTCTCAGTTTTGCATTTTGACCCCTGGAAGGCACCTAAAAATCAGCTCAAAGTCGGTGCTGCGCTTCTGCACTTTTCTGTGTTTCAAATTGTAAATTACACTGTGTAAATTTCTAGTTTCTAGTTTGACTTAGTCAAAGTCAAGATTCTCTATGTAATGGCACTAGTTTCAAGGCTAGGTGATGTAGGCATGAATAAATGTACATCATAGGTTGTTTTTGATATTTATTATGCCTCATAAAAAAAGCAAACTCCTAAACAAACTCTCCATGAAGTGTTTGAGTTTCACCTTCTCACTCTCACCTGTTGGTTGAGAGAATCTTGGAGTCAGTTCATCCACCAAGGAATTCGACTCCTGAAGTTGGGAAAGTGGTCTAAGAGAGTCTAAATGTATCATTTCTCTTGAGGAGAAGAGGGTTTAACTTTTTGTGAAGGAAGCTTGCATGTAATCATCTTTTCAGCTAATAGAGAGACAGGTTGCAACTGTTTTCAAGGAACTCTAGCCCAGTGAGTTCATGGTGCTTGTACTTCATTATTTTTATTTTCTAATGGTATATACATATTTATCTACATTATATTTCTTCTTTCTATGAATTTTGTACAATACAATACATAGAATTCGTGTTTTCAAGCTTTGTTATATGGTTTTCATAGTTATGTGTATGTCTTCCTAAGCTAATGAAATCATGTTTATTTATGCTCATTAGTTTCTTCCACACTATATCCTCTATACTACACTGACATTAATCGAAATATACCATGGATTCTAATATCTAGCTTCTTCTCATATTTTCTCCTGCACTTCTACAACCTAGACCTATTTGTGGCTCCAAACCCTAAGTTCAGCAAACACTAAAAACCAATTTTTCATAAACAAACAAACAAATACACATATCTAGCCTAAAATTCATTTGCTTTAAAGTCATATCACTGATAAGAGACTTAGCGATATCCCTCTCATGCTCAGTAGGGCTAGCTATTGAGCTGAAGTGGTTTGAGGTTACCCTTCTCGATTTCCTTTTCAGCCTAGGAGATTGTAAGGACTAACATTTTTGGTGCCGTTGCTGCGGAACGAAAGATCATATCTTCCCTAGGAAAGAACGACAAAGATTAGATCTGATTGCTGATGGTGAAAAGTGATCAAACACATATGAAAGGCTGAACCATTCACTTGGCAACTCCCACTTGATCCGAAGACTCCACTGGTAGCAGGATCTAGAAATCAAAATGAGTTCTCAATCCAGAAGGTATGTTGCTATGCATCGATATCATGTTCCAGGCTTTCCAAATCGTATGCCTTAGGCAGATTAGCAAACACACTTGCCAAAATTCAGAGATGGAAAAGGTGATGATGCTACACTTCATTTAATAAGATTTCATATGCATGTGCTTAAGCTGAGGATTGATTTTCATGGAGATTGTTTAATAAAGATGTTCATGGTCGCACTAGAAGAAAGAGCATGGTCTTGGTATGAAAGCTTGCCTCCTACTTGTATCTATTCTCTCAAGGATTTTCACTTAGTATTTTTTGAGAATTATGGAGAGGCCTATCCTTATTTTCTTTTGATTGAAGATTGTTGTGATAATTTTGAAAATTTTATTCAAGAGATGGAAAATGCTTATGGTGATGAAGAGTTTATGGATGATGAAATCTTGGATGCTTCAATGAAAACCCTTTTTACCACCATGTTAAGGTCATGGATTCTAACTTGGATGACAGTGAAATTGAGCATATCATTGAAGAATCATTTTTTGATTTGCAACAATCTTATGATCCATAAGAACATCTCCAAGAGACAACAATTTCTGCAGCTGAAAATGAAACTGATCAGATCATCAAGGATCAAGAAAAGAGCAGTGAAAGAGAAGAGTTTGTTCGAAAGCATATTGCAGAAGAGAATTGTATTCAGGAAAATTCCCAACAAACAATGTCTTCTTTGGCTAAAGAAAATATTGATTGTAATTATTTGATGAAGGTCACATTCATTCCCTCGAATTATATGAAGGTATTCAACAGTGTTTAGGAGACCAAGACATTGATGAGGAGTGTGTTGATGCCTCGAAATCCCTGCAACAACATTGGGGGATAACCACCCGGTCTGGACCTTAAAAGCAGCTCCTTTTCCGTTTGGTGTGGTGGCTCCGACTGGTTCAACCAGGTCCAGTTACCTTTTCCCTATTGCTATTGGTTTATGATGTATCTTTACATACCAATAGACAGGGATATCAGATCACTTCTTCTTGCTAATCAGGCAAGAGAATGACCCTTAAGCTGATTTGGGTTCAGCCAAGCCACAACTAAAGTTTTGCCTCTTTGAGAAGAGGACTTAAAAGAGTGTAGAATTTACTCTAAATGCAAGCTTATTCTATGATGCAAGCAAAATAAACTAATCTAAATCCTATCTTAATTAGACAGATATAGATCTAACCCAACTAAGAGCAAGATAATTAAAGTATTGGGATTTAGATATGTCTTGTTTATAATGAATACCAAGTTAATGAAGTAGTTCAATTAATTGATATTATGGATATCAAAACACATCCTATTGAGACCTCTTAACTGAAATAATAAACCAACAACACTCAGAAAGTAGTTCACATAAATGATATTGATTATCAAATCAGCAAATCCAATAATTAAACAATAATATGTGGAAATAGTTCACAACATATTACCATTCAATAAATCAGTTTTAATAAGGCAGATTTCTGAGTAAATAGTTACTCAGAAATCAGAAATTAATCCATAAGAACAGAGATACATGATAACAACATTGAGACAAACTACCCATATTGACAATAGTGCACAAACATGAATAAAATGACACATTCCTGTTACCATAAAAATGAAACTGATATTTGAAATAGTAGTATTAAAAATACCAATTTATTGCATCCATTTCTCTGATCTTGGTCTCCAACAGTCCTTTACATTGCTTGAACTTCTGCCTTCAAAACTAGAGCCACAATAGTGCAAACTCTGCCCCTCATACATAATTCAAGATACAAAGGAAAAATCCTCAATAATCCCCAGATCTGAGATTTTCTCTCCTCTCTCCTACAACTCTAAATTCCTATTACAGTAGTGCTTTTAGAAGTCTAAAATTGCAGAGGAGAGCAGCCCCTTATTACATTCTACAATCTGTTATTTATAATATTTGTTAAGGAATTCTTGAGAGAAGAGTTTGTTGAAGAGAAATCTGCTAAATCCAATTTTACTTGCTCAAAATTCTGATCTTCAATTGCTGGAGCATTCTCATTGATTGAGATTTTTTCCTCCATATTCCTTCCACTGTTTTCCTGCAAAAAGAAATCAAAATAAATTAACATGCAACAATAAAATCAATCATGGCATTGCTGGCATTTAAATCAAATCCAATCGAATTCTATTTAAATAAATAATTGAAAATAAAATATAAACTTTCTCTTGATGCCTGGGATGGTTTAATTGGTCAGAGATATGATTAACCAATGGATATGCAATTATAAGAGGTTTTTGACCAATGAAAATAAAACGCAGAAAAATGATTTTGTTTTCAAAATTCGAAGCTTGATCTTCTGCTTAATTTTTGACCCAATAAATGACCAAATCTGTTAATGAAATCTCCTCAGAAATATTCTCCTTGATTTTCTCTTTCCAATGAACCGTCCTGGGCCTCATTTGGCCAAGTAAAACTCATTCTATGAGCTTCCAAAGTTGATGAGTCAAATCTGGCATGAATCTGGAAATTCTATTGCTGGGCTAAAAAAAAATCAAAATTCTCATTAAAAATTAAATCCTAAATTAGAATTCTAATTAATTGTTAATTATAAATTAAACTAATTATTAATTAATATTAATCTAACTAACTAATATGTAATTAATTATTTATAAACAAATTTAATCTAATTAAAAAAAACTAATTAATATTAATCTAAATGATGTTTAAATTTAAATCAATCAAATTAATTAAATATTATTAATTAATTAATCTGATTAATTTAAAATTCATTAATTAAATAATATATATTAACTAATTTAAAATATTAAATAATTATTTTAATATGTTTTTTTTTTTTTTTTTCTGAATAAAGACTAATTCTATTAAGAAAAGAAAAGTATAGTACAATCAAGCTTGCAAGCAAGCGAAGCAGAAAAGCAAGGGAGCCACCGGTGAAAGGCTAACCACCTCGCGCTAAGAGACATTCCATGAAAGGACTAAGTAGACAAAGGAGAACAAAAAGAAAGAACTCGGCTCAGAGAACTACCCCGAGGAGTCATTTCCAGCCACACGACATTTTTTGCCTTTTTTCTTGTTTACTTTGACCCATCCAATGGAGTTTGACTGAGCCATGACAATCGGAAGACTGTTCTGCATAGGCGGCAGAGGCTCCTTGTCAGAATCTGAGGAAGAAGACAAATGAGTGCGTTTCTGAGAAAGCTGTGGGTCAGCGGATACTGCTGGAGCACCCGAGGGAGTGTCCATCGGAATCACATCATTCTTCACATCTGCTACTGTAGCCTCATCATTCTGCAAAACATCTTCAGTTTCCTCCTCATCCGAGCTAGAGAAATATAGATCGAACATTGAGCGGGGAGGCTCACAAGGATTCCATCGCTTGGATTTGGGTTTGCGATTTAGATTCTTCTTTTTTTGGAGGAACTGAGAACATGTACTTTGGAGGTGCCCCGTTTGATGGCAATGGCGGCATCTGAAGGCTGTGTTCTCGTAATCCAAGGTTTGAGTCCAATGGAAATCTCCAATCTTGAGTTTAATCTGATCCGGTAGTCCTTTACTGATGTCTATTTCTGCACAAAGTCTGCCGTAGGTGTAAAGACCATTTTCCTTTCTTGAGCTGTCTACAGCCAGGAACCGTCCCAGAGATTCTCCAATGGCTATGAAAACAGATGTATGCCATAGATGAGCTGGAAGATTCGGGAGCCTGACCCAAATGGGAAGCTTGGTGATGACTGCTGTAGAAGGGTCAAAGTCTGGAAACCAGGGGGTGAGAAAGAGCCCAGCCGCACCCCAGAACCAAGGGCCTTCCATTAAGGCCTTCTGGTAATCGTCATTTGAGTCAAAAACTACAATAAAGAATCCTTTTGAACATAAGTAAATCTTGCTTTTTTTGGTCCAAGTGGAGTGGATCCATTGGTAAAGTTCTGCTGTGCGAGGCCAAAGCCCATTAAATCTGCAGATGAGTGCCGATTCTTCGAAAATCTGTAAACGATTTTCAATCTCAGGATGAGTGAAATTGAGGGAGGGAATTTCCTCTGATTTATCTACCAAAAAAGGCTTTGGAGCCCCTTTTGGAAGGGCTGTTTTCGAAGAAGACTGAGGTTGGGCAGCGTCTTTGCTAGCTGCATCTTTGTAAGAGAAAAAAGGGGCAGAGGAGTTCTGCCCAAAGGAACCATCTCTTAAACGAAAAGAAGCCTCGATGGAGGCGTCCTTATGAATGCTGTAAAAAGAGAGAGGTAGGGGATTCATTAGTTGCTTACCCTTATATAACAATCTGATGAGGGAGGAGGGGATCCCCAGCCGGCATTCCAGTTTTTGCAGTAGATCCTGGACTAGATCTGTTGCTCGAACCCAATGCATCCTTGTCTTTCCCTGTAGTTTAACTTGGATTTGAAATTCCTGAGATTCTTCCAACAATTCTGGCTGAATCAAAAGAGGAACCGAGATAGCTGTTCTCTGCTTACCGCTGTGACCCTGATGTCCGAGAGGACTGGTGTACGCGCCTCTGTGCATAGGCCATTCCTCCACCGAGTCTTGAGGGTTATACCGGACACCTACAACCCTTTCAACACATTCCTTATGAGCTGAGAGTGAAAACAGGCTCCTAACAGGGGATACTACTCGATGGGACATTTTGTCAAACAGTTGCCCCACATCCTCCTTGGTTCCGAAAAGAAGAGGTAACTGGACCTGGTGCTGGATGTCCAAACTTCTTAAATCTCTCACACTCCCGCTTCTTTCCCTTTGGACAACGCTGGCCGCTGCAATAGGGATTCCATCACTCCAATCTGAGCATTTTCGTGAAAACCTGCCTGCCCTTCTACACGGGGTGACCCTTCCGATGAGGCCGCCTTCTTCTTTCTTCTTTAAACCCCTCGACGCAGAGTCCACCAGGGGCCTTCCGCAGATCTCAGTGGTGGCTGACTTCATGTGCCCCCTTGAGCCCGCGTGAGCCACCGGGCCACTAGCAACGGCAGACATTAACGACGCGTCCATAAACCACCAGGCGACTTCGTTGGGCCTGCATCGACGGCCATTCGAGCCGACAACAGCACTTCGAGGGCAGGGGAAGGGGCCAACAGGCCTAGGAGCGGCGGCGACTGGGGAAAAATCCATGATCTCTTCTCGCTTATTCAAATCAACATAAATAATTACTTTAATATGTTATATTATAACTAAAACTAATATACCAATCTACCTTTTATTAACTCCACTCATTACACTCACGTATGAGTGACTTTGGATGAAACTAAAAAAAACAAAACATGAAAACCTTAGTTAATGCCTCGTTGCACCTTACCTTATCGGCAAATCGCATCGGGGATGGCTTATGGGGTATATCGGGGGTTTGTAAAATATGTTGCGAACAAAACTTCCGACCCGATATCACATTGGGGAGTATGGTGTGTATCGGGGGTTTTTAAACTTGTCATATATGAAACTCCCGATGCGATATATTTTTTTTTATATATTAAATTTTAGTTTAATTAAATTAATTATATTTTAAATAATAATTAATTTAATTAATCTGAGATTTAATATTAAAAATCAATTTTGATTTTGATTTTATTTTATGAGGGTTATTTTATAAACTACAGCCACTCTTAATAAAAGTAAAAATAAAAATAAACTACAGCCACTTCGAAAATTTTGGGTTTTCGAGATTAATAATTGATTTAGAAATTGGAGTAAATTTCTTAAATCTCGATACTTAATGATTTGGCCGCATAACTAAAAATGAAAAATGTTAGTAAAAAATCGCTACGGGTTAATATTTAAAATGAATGCCTTATTGAACTAATTTATTTACAAAATGCAATATTGTACATTTTATGCATTTTTAACCCAGGCTAGATAAATGATGAGACTTCAAAGGAGTGCCATTTTCAAACCAGTTGACCAAATGAGGCGAAACAAGCGTCAATGGGAAGCTTATAAAAAATCGATTCTAACAAAGCAATCAAAACAAGAATCCAAAGAAAATGTAAAATTAACAAAAGCGTAGGGCAATCAATTAAATAAAAATCCAAAAAGGTGTTGAGCCAAAATTTTTATAGAAAGGGTCCTCATTATTTGAAGTGAACAAGTCAAAAATGGGGGGGTTGTGTTTTTACCACAACAATGGCGACACACGGGAGAAGAACCAGCTATCTTTCTTTGATATGAATGAGATTTTTCTAAAATTAAAGTAAAAATAATTAAAGAAGAGAATTTTTTTTTTTTTGGAATGCTTGACTAGGTTCATTAATCTTAATAAAAACAAGAATCATCTAACTGTAATTTTCCTCAAAATTTCTCATAAATTAAAATATTTCAAAACTCTATATCAGTCCTTAATTAGTTGTAGAGATAAAGCAGGGGTCACTTTACAGCTTAGCTTTTAAAATATACTCCTTTGTCATAGGTAGAGCCACTGCTGCCAGCAAACATCTATAGTTTCGACAGGGTTACCTTTTAATCATAAATGATTCAAAATCCCATCTGTTTAAGAATTATTGATCTAGAGATAAATCCATTTATATATGTTTATTTTCTTTGAATTTTTATTTTTATTTCTCTTAAAAGCCATTGTCCTGGTTTGGTGGCCAGATAGTTGACAATGCCATTCACTGGTTAAAATTGGACTGAACAAGCTGGCTCGTGATGAGACCCCTTGTCTTATAATTGTTTGTAATCATAAGCCATTACCCTGGTTTGTTTAGCAGTGTTGGTAATGTCAGCCTATTTTTCCCCTATGATCATGGTAAGCAGGCTCATGATGAGACCTCTTATCTTTTAAGTTTAAATATATTTCTGGATTATACTCTAGAAAAATAAGACTCTTTGGGACAGGGAGAATCATTGACTCCTTAAGAGTTAAGAATGACAATTTCAGAGTTAAAGGTGCTTTGCTGTAAAGTGTCTTTACTTGGTTAAAAATAACTTTTCTTGACTGATAATAGAACTTTGAAAGATCCTAATGAAATTTTGAAATCTCAAAATGATTACAATTTGATGAAAAAGAAATTTTTCAGATTTTATGATACTTTGCCAACTTCTCTTGATTGGTAATCTCTTCCTTAAGTATGTCTACCTCTATAATAAGAAAATCAAACTTCATTAAGAGATTTAAGAAAAAGCTAATAGGTGACTATTAACAATTTTTCTCCATGTATCCTGACCATTGTTAGGTAACAAATAGGCCTTCCATATAAATAATGGCAAAGTCACCAAAATCAAAGCTGAAATCCGAAGGAAAAGAATTCTTATACTAAAATGAGAAAAGAAATCAGCAAACAAAAATAAAAACGATGAAGTCTCTAAAAATGAAAAGGAAAATCCAAGTTTCGCAAGATAAACTCAAACAAGAATGTTTATACCAATGTCTCAACAATAAGAAGAGAAAGAAAATAATCGTGTAATCAATCATTCTCAGGTCGAGATTGGGTAAATCATACCTTGCAGGGTTGTGAGTGTTTTAGGCTTTTTGAATAGCAGTGACGATAAAATTCAGCCACCATGAAAACTTTCCGTCTGATATTAATTTTCTTGTTTCAAAGCATCATCTTAATTGTTTTCCAATGAAAGGAATGCTTAAAGAAACAAACTAAAGGTTCAGAAACTTCCTGGTGTAGCTGTTTCATCGAAGATCATCGCTGCTTCATAAAATTAAGCTAGGAGAAGAGTATGGACTTCGAAAATATGATCTGGCAGAGGATTGAAAGCTTTAAATGGAGAACTGCAAAAAAGATTTTTTATATCAGCAAAAACAAAACTGAAACTAAAGTAATGAAATGGAAATTAATGAAAGTGGGCATATGAATCTTACCATTGGATAATTTCTTTTGATCTTACCTGAAAGGTATCAGTTTCTCCAAACTAGTTGACTTCTTATTTTAATTATCATTAAAAACATAAAGAAGTCAAACTAACCAAAATCCTATAACCCAAAATCATTGTTTATTTTATTTAAACTAAAGCAAACAGTAAAATATAAAAATGGAATGCTTAGTATTCAAGGAAATTGAAATTATAAGAAATGCATCAGAGATGAGAATGAGAATTTGCAGTAATGACTATTCCTCAGAATATTATATGTTTCATATAAACTCCATGATTTGATAAATTGTTCAGAATCAAGACCAAATCCAAGATAATAAAATTTAAATATGAAGATAGAGGTCTTGAATTCCATTTTTTAATTATGGAATTATATATTTAAAACTAAAATCTATGAGAAATTGAAATGATTTTTGTATGCTGCAAATTTGTCATCAATTGCCTTTTTCCCATAGTGGTTACCCAAGCACGTTTTAACACATCGCCTCATCCGATGATCCACACAACATGTTTCTTCACCATGCTTGAATTTTAATTTGCAAAACTTCACTTTTATTGCTATGCCATATATTGATTAAATGTTAACAGCTTAGAGGCATGCATTGGAAGTTCTCGCATCAAAGGTTGCAATGGCGAATTGCCGATAAGAATATGTGCAATGAAATGAAGCGATCGCATCATTAAAGAAATATTATATCGGGGGTCGGGGCATATTTACACTGTGCTTCCCACATCGCACATCGCACATCGCAGAATCATAGATTTGATGTAAGCATAAATAACAATGCGATGAAGCGATTGCGATATCGGCGATTGGCAAACTTTTGGTACCCAATGTAACACGATATGATTCTTGCGATGCCGATATGTGATGAATGACATGGCTAGTCGGCGATCGGAAATTTTAAGCACATGGTGTAACAATATTTGATATGTCGATATGCGATGAAGAGTGGACCCGATAGATTTATGATGATATTTTAATAACATATCGGATCCAAGACATCGACCCTTTAAAATTATGTTCCTACCATTATTGCGATTAAACAGACGCGATATTTTTTAAACTTGATTTGAATTTCATATCGGGTCCAAAATTATGTGTTTATTGCAATATCGGTAAAGTTGATTATCAGAGATCGGCGATTCATGATAATGGAAGTATATGTCAACTGCAAAGCTCCGATATGCGAAATGCGATATGGCATATGAGTAAGATAATACATCGGAGGTATTTTATGAACAATTTGTTATCAAAAGAAATGCTAAGAACTACTTCCGATGAAATCTTATGATGCGAATGGTCTTATGATATTCCTTGAAATTTCAATTGTGTTTTCTAAGTGAATAAAAGCAAAGTTAAAAAATGCTTAAATTCTAATGAATCAAAAGTAAAATTTTCCTGCACCTGTTGCAAATTTGAATTGGGTTTGCTGCTTACTTCAAGTTTTGAAAACAAATGAAAACCTGCAAATAAAACAAAACACAAATCAAAAATAAACTAAGGAAAATATGAACTAATAATGGATGAGAATAAACTTGTAAATGCGTACCTGAAAGGAATTTGTCTGTAAATTTTACCTTATGAATCTTCAAATTCTTCCTTCGATTTATCAAAATTTTGACTTTGTTCAAAATCATCTCATCATTTATTCTAAATCTAAGTGTGCAATCAGCCTAAATAAAATCTGTTTATTCATGTCCAGGGAATATAAAATTTATCAGAAATAAATATTAAACTATGCTTCCCTTTCGAAGTGAAACAACAATTTATTACCTCTGCTCATTCCAAATTAATCTTGAGAAAAATCTGTATTGTTATAGTGACTGTTCAATAATGCCTTTAGTAAATAAAGATGATGCAATTTACAGCATCAGGTAATAAACTAAAGATTAGAATGAGATTAAGCCACTAATTGTAGAAAAATATCAAAACAGATTTGAATGTGTGCACTTGGCAAAATGGACATCCTTAAGATCAGCTTTTGGAAAATTCCAAGGAAGATAATATGAACTTCATATGATTACCGTGAAAGGTTAGACTGACTAATAATGATTGAATTAGAATTAAGCTTATGATAGACAGTCATACATTTCATGGGATAATGAGATCATGAATCTTTTATATCCTCAAATCCTTACCATATAAATTTCAAAAGAAAATCTTAGAAGGAAATCCCGAAATGAAGAAAAGTGGTCTTGAGGCAATCGATACCAAGTGCAACTTTAATTGAATTTAATCAAGACATTATTCAAAATAGGCAGATTAGAGATATCGCTATAAGAAATTTCAAAAAGGAAAGCAAGAATTAAAATTTTCTGATAAGGAAAAATGTTTCCACTGAACATGTATGAGAAGGCTGATTGCTTTGTTTTATTTTTTAATCTACAAACATAAAACAAGCTAACTAAATTAATTCTACTCCTAGTCTAACCATATACATGAAAATGACTAGGTATAGTCATATTTCCAGTGTAGCCATTTTCTCATTTTAATTGCTGCATGTATGTACAGTTCAAATGTTAGTAATAAAAATACAAATCTAAATAAACTAAAAAAATTAAATATGAAATCAGAATGTAAAGTTATTGTTAGCAAGTTGATTAAAATCTCTTTCTCATGAAATTTCCTTTCCAATTCAATACCAATTGGATCACAAAAATCTGGATGGATTTTCATTAATGATTGGGAAACGTTCAAAAGAGGAGATGACAGGCCGAATTGTGGATATGAGTTTTCAAATTCAAAGGGCTCGAAAAAATTGTTAGTGTTATGTACAAATGTTAAGCTATTAACAATCTCCTTTGAGAGAAAAATTTCCAAATATTTTTCAAATGAATTAATGAAAAATGGATGGAAATCTTTCAAATGAAATGGAAAATTATTAATTGAATTGAATTGCTGGCCTGATTGCAAAAATACATTCTCTTGTTGACATTGCCTTTGAAAAAATAGAAGCTTTTGATGAAACATTAGCATTGATTGAAATTGAAATATTAATATCTTTTGATGCTCATGATTATAATATGAAACTTCAATTTCCCAATCGGGCAATGCATCAATTGAGTGTTTGATAGTAAGGTGTTCAATATGCCAGCGAAAAATGTGAAAATTTTGCAAAATAAAATCAGAAAATAAATCTAAGTTTAAACAAAATAGCTGTGAAAGAAAAACTAAAATGAAATCACTATTTGTACAACTAATGTTACAGCACAATTGGGATTGTTTTGAAATAATTTCTCTTTCACAAGGATTGGCTATAATTATGAAATTTGGATAATTTCGAATTCCAACTTGTGAAATAGAAAACAAATTATGATTATGAATAGGAATGGGAGTTTGATCCTCATATGAATCATAAATTGGAATGATTTCTTGAATGGTGAAATCATGAAGATAATTTGCTGCTCTAAAATGAGGATTAGTTGGGATAATTCCTAAATTGAAGCGTTCCTCATCCTCAGATGTTATTTGAATTTTATCATGAGGATTCTCTTGAGAATAATAGAAATCAACATCCTCAATGTCAGAGTAATCATCATAAATGACCTCACAAGATTGTCTGGAATTCCCTTCGATTTCATCCAATATACCAAAACAAGAAGGAACAAAAATCTCATGTTCATTAGTGGCAAAAGAATGATCAGTTATTATTTCTTTATCTTGATAAAAATTTAATGGTAATTCATTTAAATCATCCTCTTTAATTTCTGAAATATCATTAATACCAAGAGGGGAAAAATTACCATCATTAAAAATATCAGGATAAAGGGAAAAATGTGAACCTGAAACAATGCATTTAAAACTGTCTCTGTTTGAGAGCTCTTGTGCATTATGCTCATTGTAAATTTCAGATTGCAGATCATTCATTTGCATACTCATGCTTTCTTGAAGAAGGCTGCTTTGCTGCTGTGATTTCGGCATTTGCTCATCATGGAGAAATTCAGAAATTTGTACAGCAGTTTGCATTTTGTTTAGTTTGATTGCTGCTTGTACTTGCTGATTTGCGATTTGATTTTCCGAATTTACTTCAAAGTATCTTTCAGATTTCAAGGCGGCTTTTTCTCCAAAATTGCTGTTGTTGTCTTCTTGCATTTGAATGGAAATATTTTCCAAGCTTTGTGAAACCACTTCATCACCATTTATTTGCACATCCACATTGGGATTCTCATTTTCATTGGAAGGGGATGGAACAAAACTTGAACTAATTTCATATGGATTGGGAATGGGAGGAAGAGAACAAATATATTCAAACCAATCTAGTGATTCTTCTTCCGTAGGTTTATCTTCGTCTTTAAATCTTAAGCAATTCAAATGAAATCGCATATTAAAATCATTAACAGACTCATTTTTAAACCTTCATAGATATTCAATTTCTTCACATACCTGTTCATAATCATAGCCGTCAAAGTTACAAATGAAAATTGTAACAAATTGATCCCAGCTGTGGATTGAAGCAACTGAAAGAGTTTTACACCAGTTTCTGGCT
Source organism: Pinus tabuliformis (assembly GCA_031772625.1). Taxonomy (NCBI): domain Eukaryota; kingdom Viridiplantae; phylum Streptophyta; class Pinopsida; order Pinales; family Pinaceae; genus Pinus; species Pinus tabuliformis. The sequence continues at coordinate 243,041,394 of CM062817.1, forward strand.
TTTGCCGCAAATGTGAGAGTAAAAATTCTGCATAAAATGCCTTCATCAATTCCTTGAAAATCGTAATTTGAAACATTTTGAATAAATTGAAAGACATGGTTAAAAGCAGTAGAATTTCTCTTACCATTGAACTTTACCTGAGACAAGAGTCTTACCACTTCGGGTGGAGTATTGGAGGATGCACGTCCATGGATACAACTCCAAATTGGAAGTTTGAGAGGAGCCATCGCAATAAATAAAATATTAAAATTGAAAAGACTCTAATAGACAAAAAAAAAAAAAAAAATCTCAGGCCCTCCTTCTAGCGCCAAAAATGTTGATGCCTCGAAAATCGCTGCAACAACATTGGGGGATAACCACCCGGTCCGGACCTTAAAAGCAGCTCCTTTTCCGTTTGGTGTGGTGGCTTCGACTGGTTCAACTAGGTCCAGTTACCTTTTCCCTATTGCTATTGGTTTATGATGTATCTTTACATACCAATAGACAGGGATATCAGATCACTTCTTCTTGCTGATCAGGCAAGAGAATGACCCTTAAGCTGATTTGGGTTCAGCCAAGCCACAACTAAAGTTTTGCCTCTTTGAGAAGAGGACTTAAAAGAATGTAGAATTTACTCTAAATGCAAGCTTATTCTATGATGCAAGCAAAAGAAACTAATCTAAATCCTATCTTAATTAGGCAGATATAGATCTAACCCAACTAAGAGCAAGATAATTAAAGTATTGGGATTTAGATATGTCTTATTTATAATAAATACCAAGTTAATGAAGTAGTTCAATTAACTGATATTATGGATATCAAAACACATCCTATTGAGACCTCTTAACTGAAATAATAAACCAACAACACTCAGGAAGTAGTTCACATAAATGATATTGATTATCAAATCAGCAAATCCAATAACTAAACAATAATATGTGGAAATAGTTCACAACATATTACCATTCAATAAATCAGTTTTAATAAGGCAGATTTCTGAGTAAATAGTTACTCAGAAATCAGAAATTAATCCATAAGAACAGAGATACATGATAACAACATTGAGACAAACTACCCATATTGACAATAGTGCACAAACATGAATAAAATGACACATTCCTGTTACCATAAAAATGAAACTGATATTTGAAATAGTAGTATTAAAAATACCAATTTATTGCATCCATTTATCTGATCTTGGTCTCCAACAGTCCTTTACATTGCTTGAACTTCTGCCTTCAAACTAGAGCCACAATAGTGCAAACTCTGCCCCTCATACATAATTCAAGATACAAAGGAAAAATCCTCAATAATCCCCAGATCTGAGATTTTCTCTCCTTTCTCCTACAACTCTAAATTCCTATTACAGTAGTGCTTTTAGAAGTCTAAAATTGCAGAGGAGAGCAGCCCCTTATTACATTCTGCAATCTGTTATTTATAATATTTGTCAAGGAATTCTTGAGAGAAGAGTTTGTTGAAGAGAAATCTGCTAAATCCAATTTTACTTGCTCAAAATTCTGATCTTCAATTGCTGGAGCATTCTCATTGATTGAGATCTTTTCCTCCATATTCCTTCCACTGTTTTCTTGCAAAAAGAAATCAAAATAAATTAACATGCAACAATAAAATTAATCATGGCATTGCTGACATTTAAATCAATCCAATCGAATTCTATTTAAATAAATAATTGAAAATAAAATATAAACTTTCTCTTGATGCCTGGGATGGTTTAATTGGCCAGAGATATGATTAACCAATGGATATGCAATTATAAGAGGTTTTTGACCAATGAAAATAAAACTCAGAAAAATGATTTTGTTTTCAAAATTCGAAGCTTGATCTTCTGCCTGATTTTTGACCCAATAAATGACCAAATCTGTTAATGAAATCTCCTCAGAAATATTCTCCTTGATTTTCTCTTTCCAATGAGCCGTCCTGGGCCTCATTTGGCCAAGTAAAACTCATTCTATGAGCTTCCAAAGTTGATGAGTCAAATCTGGCATGAATCTGGAAATTCTATTGCTGGGCTAAAAAAAATCAAAATTCTCATTAAAAATTAAATCCTAAATTAGAATTCTAATTAATTCTAAATTAATTGTTAATTATAAATTAAACTAATTATTAATTAATATTAATCTAACTAACTAATATGTAATTAATTATTTATAAACAAATTTAATCTAATTAAAAAACTAATTAATATTAATCTAAATGATGTTTAAATTTAAATCAATCAAATTAATTAAATATTATTAATTAATTAATTTGATTAATTTAAAATTCATTAATTAAATAATATATATTAACTAATTTAAAATATTAAATAATTACTTTAATATGTTATATTATAAGTAAAACTAATATACCAACCTACCTTTTATTAACTCCACTCATTACACTCACGTATGAGTGACTTTGGATGAAACTAAAAAAAACAAAACATGAAAACCTTAGTTAATGCCTCGTTGCACCTTACCTTATTGGCAAATCACATCGGGGATGGCTTATGGGGTATATCGGGGGTTTGTAAAATATGTTGCGAACAAAACTTCCGACTTGATATCACATCGGGGAGTATGGTGTGTATCGGGGGTTTTTAAACTTGTCATATATGAAATTCGGGGGTTTTTAAACTTGTCATATATGAAACTCCCGATGCGATATTTTTTTTTTTTATATATTAAATTTTAGTTTAATTAAATTAATTATATTTTAAATAATAATTAATTTAATTAATCTGAGATTTAATATTAAAAATCAATTTTGATTTTGATTTTATTTTATGAGGGTTATTTTATAAACTACAGCCACTCTTAATAAAAGTAAAAATAAAAATAAACTACAACCACTTCGAAAATTTTGGGTTTTCGAGATTAATAATTGATTTAGAAATTGGAGTAAATTTCTTAAATCTCGATACTTAATGATTTGGCCGCATAACTAAAAATGAAAAATGTTAGTAAAAACTCGCTACGGGTTAATATTTAAAATGAATGCCTTATTGAACTAATTTATTTACAAAATGCAATATTGTACATTTTATGCATTTTTAACCCAGGCTAGATAAATGATGAGACTTCAAAGGAGTGCCATTTTCAAACCAGTTGACCAAATGAGGCGAAACAAGCGTCAATGGGAAGCTTATAAAAAATCGATTCTAACAAAGCAATCAAAACAAGAATCCAAAGAAAATGTAAAATTAACAAAAGCGTAGGGCAATCAACTAAATAAAAATTCAAAAAGGTGTTTAGCCAAATTTTTTATAGAAAGGGTCCCCATTATTTGAAGTGAACAAGTCAAAAATGGGGGGGGGGTTGTGTTTTTACCACAACAGAGTGTCAATCAGATTTCTCTTCAAATATTTCATTTCTTGAATTTTTGTTTCAAGATGAAACTTGTCCATCCATATGTTCATAATTTTTTGAAGACCAAGAGCACACTCTTCCCAAAATTCATCATGAAGAGTGACTAGTTGCAATATAAGGATGTTTCTTGATTCCTCCAAATCAGAAATAGACAATTTTCCATGATTTTCAAGATCTTGTGGCTAATTTTTTACAGCCAGTAATGAAGTTCAATGTTGCAGCATCCATTGATGAAGGTGATCAGTTTCAACACATAGATAAATCAACAGTTTGGAATGAGGTATGTTTTCATGTGTTAAATAATCTAGAAAAGCATATGTTGCATGCTTTCCATGATCCTCTCATGAGTTTATTGTAGTCATAAGTAGAGGAGGAATTTTTCAGGTTTGTAAATACAGGTGTTGAATCCATATGGAATTTGGAGTTGCCTAGATTTTGTTTGGTCTTCCGGCTCAAGGAAAGTGTAAGTAGGATTCAAGTAATTAGGATTTTAGGTCATGGTTTAAGGTTTCACTCCATGTGTCGTCATGATACCATATGTCAAAACAAAAACATGTCCATCATGTGAGTCAGTGGATAAAGGGAGTTAGCAGCTTAGGGAAAGAAAAATAAAGGTAAAGGTAATGTTTTATTTCAAATAAGATAATGCTGCAGTACACTACCTTGTCTCATCAATTCTCAAAGGGACATATGATGTCATGCCACTACCAAGGCAAAAATCAAATTTCAAGATACAAAGGACCAAAGCATCAAAAGGGTTTCATTTCATCATTCACAAGTTTAAGCATCTCCTTGGCAAGTAAATAAACATCTGGAACCTCTTATGCATCCTTCATTTTGAACAACTCAGTGAAAATCCATCTCCTAGGGTTTCGCTGTGCTTTTGGTCTCCAAATGATTTTGCTTCATTTTGGTGAGAAAAATACTAGTTTTTATGTTCAATAACCCCCCAAAATACCTTATATACCCCTCCCAACCATTTCCCATATCCATTCCCTTCATTTCCCCTCATTTTCTCTAAACCCTAGCTCAATGCTGCGTTTTTGCAAATTTCTAGGTTATGATTATGTTTTGGACTTTTCCACACCTTTCCCTCACTCTTTTCAAGAAATTCCACCTCCTTACACTCCCTAAAATCTATCCCTACCACCCAAATTTTTCCCAAGAATTTAGAAATCCCCTAACCCCTTCATTCCCCTCCATCTACAAGACTATCTCAAAATCCCTTGTTTTCCTAAAACTAAACCCTAATTCCTCCTCCTAGTCAGCTAGGGTTTCACCTTGGAAGCAGAGGCCACACACACTGACAAGAAGAAGTACAATAATGGAGGACATGTCTGAAGAGTTGAGCCATATAACATCAAAGAGATCAGTGCCTCACAAACTCATCAAGAGGTCATTTGCGGCACACAGGGACAATTTTTCTTCAAAGTGTGTTTCTGACCAAATGGAGATGAAATTGACAAAAGTGGAAGAGAGTTTTGTAATTAATATACCAAGGGAAAAAAACCTCCTTCATTGTTTACACAAGTATCATACATTGGAGATATGAAACTTTATTGGAGACCTATGTTAGAAAATAAAAAAATTTCAAGTTAATTTCTTGTTTTAGTCATGATTTTGTGGCACGGTTTATGAGAAAATGAAAATGAATTTGTAGAAACTGAGAGAATTTTTTATTAAAAACATTCTTATCTACAAAAACCTCGCTCATTTTTCGAAAAAGCCTTATTGTGAGAGAGATATAACTCCATATTTGAGCCATAGTTTTGTAGAAAAACCCAAAATTTAGACCCTGCCAGAAACACAGCGCACATTTTCCTCAGGCCTCCATTTGAGGAAAGGTATACATTTTTGGAAAGCTCTTGTCATCCTATAAAAACCAATTTGATCATATTTTGTAAAGGTGGCTCAGTTTTGGAGAAAAAACCAAAAAAGTGGCAAAAAATTGCATTCTGGACCATTTTTTGACAGTCGCTGCACTTCTGGAGCGACTTTGGGAGAATGGCTTTTTGAAGGCCTTCCCATGCTCCAAATTCAGAAATTCAAACTGTTCTAGAAACTGTAATTGAAGGGCTAGCTGACCATTCTCTCAATTTGGCATTTTGACCCCTGGAAGGTTCCTAAAAGTCAGCTCAAATTCGCCGCTGCGCTTCTGCACTTTTCTGTGTTTCAAATTGTAAATTATACTGTGTAAATATCTAGTTTCTAGTTTGACTTAGTCAAAGTCAAGATTCTCTATGTAATGGCACTAGTTTCAAGGCTAGGTGATGTAGGCATGAATAAATGTACATGATAGGTTGTTTTTGATGTTAATTAGGCCTCATAAAAGAAGAAAACTTGTAAACAAACTCTCCATGAAGCATTTGAGTTTCACCTTCTCACTCTCACCTGTTGGTTGAGGGAATCTTGGAGTCAGTTCCTCCACTAAGGAATTTGACTCCTAAAGGTGGGCAAGTGGTCTAAGAGAGTCTATATGTATCATTTCTCTTGAGGAGAAGAGGGTTGAACTTTTTGTGAAGGAAGATTGCATGTAATCATCTTTTCCGCTAATACAGAGACAGGTTGCAACTATTTTCAAGTAACTCTAGCCCAGTGAGCTCATGGTGCTTGTACTTCATTTTTTTTGTTTTCTAATGGTCTAAACATATTTATATACATTATATTTCTTCTTTCTATGAGTTCCCTACAATAAAATACACAAAATTCTTGTTTTTCAAGCTCTGTTATCTGGTTTTCATAGTTATGTGTATGTCTTCCTAAGCTAATGAAATCATGTTTATTTATGCTCATTAGTTTCTTCCACACTATATCCTCTATACTACATTGAAAATACTCAAAATACACCATGGATTTTGATATCTAGCTCCTTCTCATATTTTCTCCTGCACTCCTACAACCTAGACCTATTTGTGGCTCCAAACCCTAAGTTCAGCAAACCCTAAAAACCAAATTTTCACAAACAAACAAACAAATACACATATCTAGCCTAAAATTAATTTGCTTTAAAGTCATATCACTGATAAGAGACTTAGAGATATCCATCTCATGCTCAGTAGGGCTAGCTACTGAGTTGAAGTGGTTTGAGGTTACCCTTCTCGTTTTCCTTTTCAGCCTAGGAGATTGTAAGGACTAACATTTTTGGTGTCGTTGCCGCGGAATGAAAAATCATATCTTCCCTAGGAAAGAACGACAAAGATCAGATCTGATTGCTGATGGTGAAAAATGACCAGACACATATGAAAGGTTGAACCATTCACTTTGTGACTCCCACTTGATTCGAAGACTCCACTAGTAGCTGGATCCAGAAATCAAAATGAGTTCTTAATCCAGAAGGTATGATCCTATGCATCGAGATCATGTTCCAGGCTTTGCAAATCGTATGCCTCAGGCATATTGGCAAAACACTTGCTAAAATTCAGAGATTGAAAAGGTGATGATGTTACACTTCATTTAATAAGATTTGATATGCATGTGTGTAAGCTGAGGATTGATTTTCATGAAGATTGTTTAATGAAGATGTTCATGGTCACATTAGAAGAAAGAGCACGGTCTTGGTATGAAATCTTGCCTCCTACTTGTATCTATTCTCTCAAGGATTTTCACTCATTATTTTTTGAGAATTATAGAGAGGCCTATCCTTCTTTGCTTTTGATTGAAGATTGTTGTGATAATTTTGAAAATTTTATTCAAGATCTGGAAAATGCTTATGGCGATGAAGAGTTTATTGATGATGGAATCTTGGACGCTTTGAATGAAAGCCCTTTTCACCACCATGTTAAGGTCATGGATTCTACCTTGGATGATAGCGAAAGTGACCATATCATTGAAGAATCATTTATTGATTTGCAATAATGTTATGATCCACAAGAAACTCTCCAAGAGACAACAATTTCTACAACTGAAAATGAAACTGATCAGATCGTCAAGGATCAAGAAAAGAGCAGCAAAAGAGAAGAGTTTGTTCTAAAGCATATTGTAGAAGAGAATTGTATTCAGGAAAACTTCCAATAAACAATGTCTTCTTTGGCTGAAGATAATATTGATCAACAATTACTTGATGAAGGTCACATTCATTCCCTCAAATTATATGAAGGTATTTGGCAGTGCTCAAGAGACCAAGACATTGATGAGGAGTGCCAATCAGATTTCTCTTCAAGTATTTCATTTCTTGAATTTTTGATTCAAGATGAAACTTGTCCATCTATATGTTCATAATTTTTTGAAGACCAAGAGCACACTCTTCCCAAAATTCATCATGAAGAGCGACTAGTTGCAAAAGAAGGATGTTTCTTGATTCCTCCAAATCAAAAACAACCAATTTTTCATGATTTTCAGGATCCTGTGGCTAATTTGTTACAGCCAGTAACGAAGTTCAATGTTGCAACATTCATTGATGAAGGTGATAAGTTTCAGCACACACAAATCAATAGTTTGGAATGAGGTCTGTTTTCCTGTTTTAAATAATCTAGAAAAGCATATGTTGCATGATTTCTATTATCCTCTAGTGAGTTTATTGCAACCATCAGTAGAGGAGGAATTTTTCAAGTTTTTCAATACAGGTGTTGAATCCATATGGAATTTTGAGTTGCCTAGTTTTTGTTTGGTCTGCCTGCTCAAGGAAAGTGCAAGTAGGATTCAAGTAAGTAGCCATTTTCTCGATGGGTTACACTGGAGGGATCATTACACATGATTGTATATAAATCTTCAGTAGGTGGGCGGTTATCATCAGGATTTGAAGCCCGAGGTGAATTCCCTAAGATCCTGATGGTTTGCTGCCATAAGTAAGTTTAGTCAGTATGTTTTTTATAGTCAAGTCATTCAGTTAGTTAGCCAATTTTCAGTTTGAGTTTAGTCTTTGCATTTTGAATCCATGCCCAATGGATAAGGCTACTTGGTCTACAATGTTCTTGACACCTCCAAGGAGCTCCCATCCCTAGCTGGAGCCAATGTTAGTGTCAGTCAGTTCAGCCTATCACCGGTTATTAAATATGCTCTTACAAGGTGTTGTTAAGGTGTCAAGTCAATTTTTTGTCATTTCAGTGAATCTTCAAATAAAAATTTGGTCACTGGTTGTTGTGTCTAGGTCATTGCTGCTCCCTTAACTTACTCATGGTCTTCATCACTCATCATGGTCATTTTCTTGTTCGAGGTATCATATCTTCATTTAAATGTATTGGGTCATGAAATGGTTAAATTCCTCATTTTAGGTCATGGGTCACTAGGACATGGGTCACTACTACAGTTATGTTGTGTATCCATTATGGACAGGTTTTATCGAATGAGAGGCTTGGTGAAAAGTGCATAAATTCTCCTTACCAGACTCTTCTATGTTGAAATTTGTATTAGAGCTCTGAGATAATTTTGCGGGGGGATTATTGTTCCTTCGGAATAAAGGTTTCACCTATTTACAACCCGAAGAGGTCTCACTAGTCTTGCCTTTAAATTCAAAGACCTCATTCATTAATTTCTTCAAGGATTTGGCTAATCCCTCGAAATCGAAGGAATCCTTGTCCTTATCACCAAATTTTCTAGTTGAGGCTTGGGATTTCTTGTTTGTTGGCTTAGACTCTTCCTAGGTGTCATGTTCAAGGCTCCTATAGACAACAAATCTTTCTCCACAAAAATAGCTTCTGTAAAGTTCTCCACTAAGGTGGCTTTAGCTTCACGCTTGATAAACACAACGATATCCCGTGGGAGGGATCTAGTATAATAGTCAACAATGATAGAATCATCCAGAGCCACATCTGTTGGAAAACTATTCAAGATGGTAGTAAATTGTTGGTTAAAATCTTTGACCTTTTCCTTCTTATGGCACTTTAATGTGTTAAATTTACTGAGGAGCATGGATGGTGTCTTTTCTTCGGAGAACCTCTCAAGAAATGTTTTCTTGAACTCCTCCCAAGTTCGTATTGATGCTAAAGGTAGGGAGAGATACCAGGTCGCAACCTTATTTTCTAGTGTATGAGGAAAAATCCTGCAAGCCACATCATCATATTGCACTCTCATCATTTGCAGGGCTAGGGTAAAATTATTGATATGGTCCTCAACCATGGCTCCCTTTTTAGGGCCAAAATTCGGAAGGTGTTTATCAGGGTGACTGGGCATATCGTGAAGGGGGCATCAGATTCCTAAAGGGGACTGATCCATATAGGCTAAAGGTTGTCGATGGTTGGCATCGCCATCAAAATCAATTTCAGTTCCCGTCCTAGATCCTTCACTGGTGTGGGGTGGTTGTTTTCCATTACCTCCAGGGACCCTCGAATTCCTAAATCTCTAAAGTTCTTGACATTTCTGAAGTTTCCCAGGTTCCTAGTGTTAGGGTCCCACCCTAACCCCCTTATTCATGTAGTAGGATCAAGTCATAGTTATAGTTAAGTAAGGAGTCAATAAAGCCCATATTAATAATTGTAAGTGGTTAACCCACAATTAATGATGGGACCACAGTTAGTTGCAAATGGGCCATGGTATTAGATAGATGGTATTAATAAGAACAATGGTATTGATCCATGGTATTGCATGTATGAGTCATATATAAAGGATAGAGACTCCCTGCGAGGAGCATCGTGTCTTATTTTGTAAGCGAGCTCTGCTCTATTGGAGGTTGCCCCCTCGAAGAGGCAAGTGAACATTGCTTTCTGACTAATAAAATACTTGCTATTGTTTCTCACTATTCTAAGTTTTTGGTATATTTCTTCACATATTCTGTATTCCAGTATCGTCTTGCAAGTTAAGATCATAACAAGTGGTATCAGAGCTCTTTCCAGGGCGGGTGGGATCTCCATTTCTTAGCAATTTTTTTTTTGGCTAGAGACGTGTTCCAGTGTCTTTAAACCACAGGATCTATCGTTGAGTGCATAAACCTGCGGATTTGGGGAGGCATGCACACAGGAAATACAAGAGGTGGTCATGCTTGTTGGACTCCCTTGTAACCCCTGTGGGTACCTCTTCGAGTAGTAGCGCATTAGACAGAACCGCGCACGGAGTGTCTTCGAAGTACCCTCTAGGTATATCGGAAGCCCCCTAGCTCCTTTGAAACCTCGCCATAGATAAACCGTCGGCCGTCTTGCTGCTACAGTACACTGAGAACAGCACTCGGAGAGATTACTCGCCCGTACGATAGGGTAGTCGGGTTGTATGACTAAGGGTATGGTTGATCCTCCTTAGTTAGAGCCCTGAAACATTGGGCCAAGTACTACTGTCGGAACTTTATGTATATTGCGATCTGTAGCACCTGACACTCCTCGAGACCATAGTTCCCTTTTCTATCTCGGGATCACGCATAATCTCTGCCAGATTAGATCTCGCAAGTGGGGTTGCATCAGCAGCAAACATCAGTCCTGCAATTCTGAGTTAGCATACCAGCCTTTCCGATCCATCAGATCCGCAGCAGCAATCGGTGCCGCCGCTCAGATCTATCTAATCAGTCATTCAGATCTCTCAGATCCACCAGATCTGAGTAGTTGTGTGGGGTTCCTATATCGGGGCGTGATTTTCGCAGGACTTTTGGCAGCATTGACATTTTGGGGATTCAACTATTGCAGTATTCCTAAGAAAGGAGTAAAACTCCATTAGGAGTTTTCAGAAGAAGAAGAAGAAAAAAAAAAGAACTCTGAGACCCCCCGGGGTGCTTATTGGTGATCTAGCCCATAAGAATTAGGACGACGAGCTGAGCAAGGTGGTACCATTCAATTGTCAATGAAAAAAAATTCGGGCGGTCCCAAATTTCAAGTACATAGGATCAGTGCATGGTAGAAACTAGAGCTCAAACTATGGCCAATGAGAAGATCGACAAACTTGAACAATCCTTGTAAGCCATCTAATCTCAGCTTGACAGACTAACTGACACACTCTTTAAAGGCAAGGAGGAAGCCCACGAGGAGGCGCATATTGGCAATGGACACAATGAGGGTGAGTCTAGCCACTCTCTTCACCTTTGGGGCACCCACCAACAATCCCGTCCGCAACCTCCCAAGCTGGATATGCATAAATTTGATGGTACTCACCCGGCTACATGGATAGCACAAATGGGGCAGTATTTCAATCTGAATAACATCTTAGATAATGAGACTCAGCTTATGGTGGGGAGCATGTACTTTGACAATGCAAGATGGCAATGGTGGGAATGGCATCAACGTTGCAATGGAAGTTTTCTAACTTGGGCCACCTTAAAAAAAGATCTTACAGAGCGCTTTGACCAGGAATCTTCTTTTTTGGGTTGTCTCACTAAGCTCCGACAGACTGACACAGTGGATGAATATGTTACAGCCTTTGAAGCCTTAGCTTTCCACACTAGCGATCTCTCAGATGCGTTCTACACGGAATGTTTTATCAGCGGTCTTAAAGAGGCCATACAAGCCAACGTCCGACTACACCATCCTCTCACATGGTCAGAGGCTTGCAAGGTAGCTCGTAACGTGGAACATGCGTTAGCAGCCAAGTCCATTCGCCCAAATTTCACTGCCAAGGGTCCCCCCCCACAAGCTCACAACATGACTCAAACACTTAAGGTTCAAAAGGTGTCACCTGTAGAAATGGCTGAAAGAAGAAAATAGCGATTATGTTACTACTGTGATGAAAAATACTCCCCAGGTCATAAATGCAAGGAGCCTAAATTTTTTCAAATTGATGCCACTGATTACAGCTCATCAGAGGAAGCCCCACCACTTGAGGAACCGGAGGAGGTAGAAGAAGATAACCAGAAGGACAATGTCCCTGACGAACCAGTTATTTCGCTGCATGCTTTGGCAAGGACTTCTTCACCTCAAACTCTCAAAATCAGAGGTTTTATTAAACATCGCCCGGTAGTAGTCTTGATTGATAGTGGAAGTACACATAATTTCATCCATCAAAAAGTCGCGGGAGTAGTGCATTGTTTTGTACGAGCAGTTTCTAACTTCCAAGTCCAAATTGCGGATGGGGGAACAATGAAATGTGAAGGCCGCTGTGAAAATGTCAAACTTCAAATGGGGGCTTATCAGTTGAAGACCCACATGTTGTCCATACACATGGGAGGGTGCGACATTGTCCTCGGTGCTGAATGGCTTCGCACTCTTGGGCCAATCACAATGGATTTTCAGGAGTTATATATGAGCTTTAAGTAGAACAACTCCACATATACCCTCCATGGACTCCAAGTGGGAGCTCCCTCTATCATCAGCTCACAGAGGATGGAAAAATTGCTAAAAAAGGGCCATCATGGAGTTATCACTCAATTTAATGCCATCCAGGCCGTCGAACCCAATTCTCTGCCGATTCATCCTGAGATGCAATAGATTTTAAATAACCATCTGCCAGTCTTTGACAAGCCTCATGAGCTTCCACCCTGCGAGGGGAACATGATCATAGCATCACCTTGCTTCTAGGGGCCCAACCACCAAATGTGCGCCCATACAGATATCCATTCACCCAAAAGAATGAAATAGAAAAAATAATCAAGGAACTTTTTGAAGCAGGTGTCATTCGTCCCAACATTAGTCCTTATTCATCACTGGTGGTCATGGTGCTCAAGAAAGATGGGGAATGGCGGATGTGTCCAGACTTCAGGGCCCTCAATAAGTTGACAGTCAAAGATAAATTTCCCATCCCGGTTGTTGATGATTTGTTGGATGAACTCAGTGGGGCTCAATTCTTCACTAAGTTGGATCTTCACTCAGGCTACCACCAAATTCGCATGAAGGAAGTTGACATTCCAAAGACTGCTTTCAGAACTCATGAAGGCCATTATGAGTTCCTGGTCATGCCATTCAGTCTTTGTAATGCCCCATCTACTTTTCAGAGCCTTATGAACCACCTTCTAAAACCATATCTCAGGAAATTTGTCCTTGTCTTCTTCGATGACATTGTCATCTATAGTTGCACTTGGGCCGCACATCTTCAGCATATAGATCTGCTCTTGCAACTGCTCCGCAAGCATAAATTATTTGTTAAGATGTCCAAATGTTCTTTTGGCATGGAAGAAGTTGAGTATTTGGGCCACATTGTGGGGTGTGAAGGTGTCAAGGTGGACCCCAAAAATATCCAGGCAATGCAGGATTGGCCTCAACCTAAGACCTTGAAGAGCCTGAGAGGATTTTTGGGTCTCACAGGGTATTATCGCAAATTTGTTAGCAATTATGGCCACATTGCGAAGCCCCTCACTCAACTCCTCAAGAAAAATTCATTCTTCTGGAATGATGATGCACAACAGGCATTTACAGCTCTCAAAACTGCCATGTGTTCCACTCCAGTCTTAGCACTACCTAATTCCACCAAATCTTTTGTCATTGAATGTGATGCTTCGGGTACGGGTATTGGGGCAGTCTTGATGCAGGAAGGTCGACCCTTGGCCTTCACAAGCCAACAACTAAGTGGGAGGAATCTGGGACAATCTACCTATGAGAAGGAAATGATGGCCATCTTACATGCAGTAGATACCTGTCGACCTTACTTTTTTTTCCAAGGAAAAAATCGGTAACTTTTTATTTAAAAAATGAAAAGTTACACTAGCAGATGCATTGAAGCATTTCCGTAAGATGCCCATTGGGCTCAAGTGCTTTCGCACCCCATGCAACGTTACAAAAACTAACTTGCATTAGAAGAAGAAAAAGAGAAAGAGAGAAGAAGGGAGAAAGAGGCAGAAAAACTGGAATCCGGTAGTGAGTAAAGGACTCACCCTTCAAGTTTTTCTCCCCTTTTTATTTTCGACCTTGCGCCACTCTCCTTGAGTGGGCTCAATCGAAGCTATGACTAACTGTGTTTCTGCTTTCTGTGAGGCTGTTTCCTTGTCTGAGTCTGAAGTGTTTGAGTGGTGATGCCTTTTGATCCCTCCCATATTCAGATCTTCGCTTGCCTTCTCTGCCTGATTTGAGTGAAACTGTGAAGCCTTGTTGTCTGATGTGGTTCCCTTCTGAGTCTCCATTTCTTGAGAAACCTCGGCATTCTCTGCGGGGGTCTCTTCTTCCTCTGCTTCTAATTCTTCGTCCTCTGAGTCTGGGGGGGGAAATCGCCATCCTTTCCTCTGCTTCCCTTTCTGCTTCTTTTTACTGTTTACTTTCTTGTCTTCTGGACATGCACTTTGCAAGTGTCCTGTCTGCCTATAGAGCCTACATCTGAAAGCGGTGTTTTCATAGTCTAGTGCTTGTAGCCAATTTTGTTGTTTGTAGATCAGCCTTATGTTGTCCGACAGCCCTTTACTTAGATCTACTTCCACACAAATGCGTGTGAAAGTGTAGACCCTTTCATCAATCCTTTCCAGATCTGTTTTGATATATTTCCCTATGCTATTCCCAATGCCTTCTAGTACTCGTTCACTCCAAAAGTGAAGGGGAAGGTTGTATAGGCGGACCCAGACCGACACTTTGGATATAGTCATTTTGTTTGGATCGAAATCTGGAAACCATGGGGTCATAAACAGCCCCGATGTTCCCCAAAACCAAGGCCCAACACTGATGATTGTATCTCTGACTTCCTTGGAAGCAAATCTTACTATAAAAAACCCCTTGGAGCATAGATTTATATCACATTCCATGGTCCAACTGGTGAAGATCCAGTGGAATAGATCCATTGGTTTTGGCCAAAACTGTTAAAACGACAGATTAGGGCCTGCGTTTCATAGGACTTAACGAAATCATCAAGCCCTGTAGAATCAAAGTTAAGGGATGGGGTTTGCCCTAGCTGATCTACTATGTATGGCCTAGGTGTATATCCGCCTTGATCTGGAGAGGACCCTGAGTCTCCGTTGCCCTGTAAAATGTTTTTGTAGGAGGAACGTCCCTTGGGTTGGTGCTGAGGTGCTGTCTTTTTCCCCTTGTCTCCCCCTGAGGAGCTTGGCTGTCCCTGAGGCAGAGCCCCTCCTCTCAGCCTAAGGTTTAAAGCAATGATTGTTCCTGGACTAATCTCATAGCTTTTCAGCGTTCTACTATCTTGGAGGGACCACCTACCACTGACCAAATGTTGGATCTGAACTGGGTATCCCGTCTCTGCCCATATTTGCTGTTTCAGCTGCAAGATGGTGCTTCCTGCATGAACCCACACTAAATGGGTTTTCCCATCAGGGGATTTAATAAAAATCTGAAAACGAGTTGTTGTTACATGCTCTGGCTATAAACAATCTTCCAGATCTGGCCTCGTATTGGGTCGTTTTTCCTTGTGCATATCTAGATCTACAAACCCTCTGCTTGATCTTTTCTTGTTGCCACCGATCTGCTGCCTGGGATCTGGCTGTTCTCGAATGTTGGCTAGATCAGGTAGATCCAGGCCGGATCTGATGTGCTCTCCGCATTTCCCATCGAACACAGGGTTTAGGCTACCACACTTCAGATTTGTCGCCGTTGGAAACCTCGAAACCTCGCATCCAAACGAAATGGGGAGATCATGCAGTCTGCTGATCCACTTCGACAAGGGGGACCCAGCCATGGCGAAAGAGATCGAAACAACAACAAAATTACTAACCCCTGCCATGCATTTTGCTCGAATCTGCCTGCCGTCTGTTGACCTCTCCACTAACCTCCGTTGCAAGAGCGATGCTCCATTCATCGCCATCAACGACGTGTTTACAGCGGCCATGGTCGCAATCCCTCTCTCTGTATCAGGTACCAACCTCCCAGTCCTCACCTGTCGACCTTACTTACTGGGGCGACGTTTCCAAATCTGCACAGACCATCACAATCTTAAATATTTTTTGGAGCAATGCCTATCCTCCCCACAACAAAATAAATGGCTCGCCAAAATGTTGGGATATGATTATGAGATCATTTACAAGAAAGGGCGCGAAAATAGTGTAGCAGATGCATTATCTCGCCAATTTGAGGAGGAAAGTACCCTGCTCGCAATTTCCCTTCCCATTCCAGAATGGATTGAAGAATCTCGCAGGGAATGGCTTTCACATCCTGGGCTCTCCCAACTCATTACTCAATTGCAGGCGGATCCAAATTCCACCAAGGGCTACTCGTGGCAGGATGAGATTCTTTGCTACAAGCAAAGTCGTAATATTACCAACATCCACCCTCAAAAGCCGCATTTTGGCAGAATTGCACTCATCCCCCACTGCAGGACATTCAGGCTTTCAGACGACATACACTCGCACTAGAAGATCATTTTTTTGGACAGGCATGAAAAAGGACATCCTTGCTTTTGTAGCAGAATGTGATGTTTGTCAACGCCACAAAGGGGAGACAGTCAAAGCACCAAGCACATTACAACCGTTGCCCATCTCGGCATCTATATGGATGGAGGTTTCTATGGATTTCATTATAGGTCTTCCAAAGTCGGGAAACAAGTCAGTCATCATGGTGGTTGTGGACCGACTTTCTAAGTATGCTCATTTCTGCGCCCTACCCCACCCATTTACACCGATTTTGGTCGCTCAATATTTCATGGATCAGATCTTCAAATTGCATGGCATGCCCACTTCTATTGTGTCTGATCGTGACCCAATCTTCACCAGTAAATTTTGGCAGGAACTCTTCAGGCTACAAGGCACCCAACTAAAACTCAGTACTTCCTATCATCCAAAAATAGATGGTCAAACTGAGGCTGCCAACAAATGTCTGGAAACCTACCTCAGGTGTTTCACTTCAGAAAAGAAACATCTATGGGTACAGTGGTTGCCTCTAGCTGAATGGTGGTATAACACCAACTATCATGCCACCACCAAAGTGACTCCCTATGAAGCAGTTTATGGTCAACTCCCTCCTTCCCCTACTTCTTATATCAAGGGGCGCTCCAAGGTACAAGCAGTGGATCAACTCCCACAAAACCGCACAACCATGCTCGCCCATCTTAGAGAGAATCTTCATCAAGCTCAAAACCGCATGAAGCAACAGGTAGATCATCATCGCTCAGAGTGCCAATTTCAAGATGGGGATTAGGTGTTTTTGAGGTTGCAACCATATAAGAAAACTTCACTCAAAAACAAGGGTTGTCATAAACTATCTCCAAAATTCTATGGACCATATCAAGTACTTCAGCGCATTGGAGAAGTGGCCTACAAGCTAGCTTTGCCACCCACTGAAAAAATCCATCCAGTTTTCCATGTCTCATGCCTCAAGAAAGTGACTGCGAACAATTGCAGAATTCAAACCAGTCTACCTGAATTGGATGAAGAAGGGTCAATCTGGCTCCAACCTGAACAGGTCCTAGACACATGAGAACGGCACCTGCATGGCCGCATGATCAAGGAAGTCCTCATCAAGTGGAAAGACACCTCTTCAGAAGATGCAACATGGGAACCAACCATTATTCTTCAGCAGTTTCCGTAGCTTCAGCCTTGAGGACAAGGCTATTCTTAAGGGGGAGGGCATGTTAGGATCCCACCCTAACCCCCTTATTCATGTAGTAGGATCGAGTCATAGTTATAGTTAAGTAAGGAGTCAATAAAGCCCATATTAATAATTGTAAGTGGTTAACCCGCAATTAATGACGGGACCACAATTAGTTGCAAATGGGCCATGGTATTAGATAGATGGTATTAATAAGAACCATGGTATTGATCCATGGTATTGCATGTATGAGTCATATATAAAGGATAGAGACTCCCTGCGAGGAGCATCGTGTCTTATTTTGTAAGCGAGCTCTGCTCTATTGGAGGTTGCCCCCTCGAAGAGGCAAGTGAACATTGCTTTATGAATAATAAAATGCTTGCTGTTGTTTCTCACTATTCTAAGTTCTGGGTATATTTCTTCGCATATTCTGTATTCTAGTATCGTCTTGCAGGTTAAGAGCATAACACCTATGGAACTTGAAAGGTCACTCGTTATGGGGAGTATCTACATTGTAAATATTAATGTGGTTTTTTATATTGTCATCATTTCCCAGCCCTAGGGGCACCTCAATGTTTCCCCTGAGCAGTTGATTGTTAACTCATTTATATTATGGTGGCGGTTGATTATTTTCCTTTGTATTCTCCTGCCACAGTTGATTATTACCTCGCATGACTGTGGTTTTTCGGCCTTCCCTCTCAGATGTTGGGGGGGGGGGGGTTTCTAATCCTTCAATCAAGAGCCTTTCAACAATGTCTGCATAATCATCTAAAATCATCCCAATCAGATGCGGTACTGAATTAACTAATATGCCTTGATGGGTATGGTGAGGCTTAGAGGTGCATGGGTTAGGTAGAGATTTAGTGGCATGGATGCAGTTCATACCTCTAGTGAACTATCGAGTGATAGGGTGTAAAGCCCTCAAATGGTCATATGTGACTTCATAGAGAGTAGCTTCCTCTCCCATCGGGGCGTCCTCGAGTGGGAGAGGTTGGGAGTCTCCAAGATGGAGATCTCTGAAAGGTGGGATGGAGAGGCGTTCTAGGGGAAGCTGGACAGGGTTGATTACTATCTTGATGTGAATTTTATGTGTGAGGGCATGCATTGGTGCTAGCTATCAGGCCCTCCTTCTAGTACCAAATCTGTTGACAGGTTGAAAATACCGCCAACAAATATGGGATCTCCCCAGTGCAGAATCCCAATTAGACTCTACACCATTTGGTTTAGGTATCCCATCCGGTTTGTAGGCCCGAATTCCATATAGTTGGTTGAATTTTGCTTTAGATAGGAAAGGGAATATTGGCTAACAAAACGTATAGACTTCAACAAAGACAAGTGAGTAACTGATGAATGCTTCATAAAATATATACCATAAATAACAATATTAGAACTTTAAAGCATGAATCTTAAGTAAAGCATAGTTAGCAAAACTTCAAATAAGACCATGCATATCTAAAGGATAAACTTAGCAACCAAGAATGAGTTCAATACGGTTAAGCATTTACAAACACAAGCGAGTGCACAATCTACAATAGTATTATGCCAATATCAATAAAGCTGTTTATCAAATAAGCACAAGGTCAACATATCATATACCATTCATGTGTTGCAAAGGAAAACTCATAACACTGGAAGATACATGAGGATACAGTACACCAAAGCTCATAGGAACCTCCAATTCATCAAGATAATAATATTCATGGCATTAAAGTACAAAGTCTTCATCCAATCCAACAGTGGAAATCTACTATTACTCGCATTTATTAGAAGAGCACAAGTTCTCAAAATAATATGTACCAGAATAAGTCCAAAGCTAAAAGTCCTCTACAATATGCCATGGTGGTGTATTTATAGAAAAGAGGGTGACTTTTGGTCTACCCTTGACTCTTAGACTTCCTTATGACCTTTTGACTTCCTCATGAATTTCATACTTCCTCATGACTCTTCAAATTCCTACTTTGTTTGACTCTATCCTATCTTTCTATTCTCAACAAAATAAGCTAATTCTATCCTATCAATTTGATAATATATAATTCTAGAACATCTAAGTGTAGATGCTCTATGAGGTAAGCATGCCAAAGCTTGTATTCAACAACTATTGGAGCTATCTTTGTCTGATCTTCATCATGCCTATGCAGAAATTCAAGGGTGTTTGGAATGAGGGTGCTTCTTTTGACATTGATATGATTGGCTAGTGTCATCAACTTTGTGTACATCCTCTCCAGTTCCATTGTTGAGAAATGTAGGGCATTAGCATTAGATGATTTCTCTTCTATTAGTGACTCTTTGTGAATTCTTTTTACTTATTTAGATTAGGATATTCTTCATGTTAGATTATTAATTTTCTTCTTCATCAAACAGTGACCAATGCATGAACATAAATAGACAAGAGACACAACATGTAGGCTATGATCCAGGGCCAAAACCTCTCACTCTTTGAGAGGAAAACCCACACAAATTCTTCTTATAGAGATTCCAATAGATGAATACCAAGACCAAGACCCTTGACGTATTATCTGCTTCCAAGATCAAGACACTATCTCTCTTGATTTTCTTCTCCTTCCTCCTTTCGGTTCTTCTTATGCATTGAGATCATCTCCTTTCTGAGAATAATATGATAGCAACGAACAATTGACATAATTGAGATGGAAATGTACGATATCACTATCTTGTCACCAAACTTTCCTTACTACAACATTAGCAAGACACTGTAATACTTTTCTTAATGGTAACTCCATATCACCAAACCATGGCTTCTATACATCATCTAGTTGTGGTATAAATACCCTCATTCAAACTCTATCTTTCTACTGTAGCAATGAGACCTTTTACCCAGAGATCTGAACTTCATACTGTCACTGTTTACTCGAGATTACAGAGACACATATATGAGCTTCTTTCACTGTGAAGATCGAACTATATCCTAAAGAAACCTTTGATGTCTCTTCTTTTTTTTCTTCGAATTGTGTACTATGATATGACATCTAAATTCTATAGGGATCCATATTCCCTTGACTGCAATAGTATTCGAACTGTTTACTTCTAGTTGTCCACCCAAAGTCATGAAGATGTCTGAACTTTAGTCTCTCACCTCATCTTAACTACAAAGAGATGTCCGAATACTTCTTTGTTCTGCCCATCTAAAAAAAATCAGAAAGGTATGTGAAAATCTTTGTCTCGAGGAATAGGCTGAATTTGCTATATATAGTGGTTTATCCATTATATTAAGCTGACATGAACCATGTGAACCATTGTGTCTTCATAAGGTAAGCCGACGTGATCTTTACTTCATCTTTGAAACCGACATGAGGAAGAGATCTAGTGCTTTTCGTTGGAGAGCTTCTAGATAGTCCTATTAACTGAAATATATTTGTTACATGCCCAAGAAGGGCTCTTCATACATGACATAGACTCTTTGACTTTTAATGACCAATCCCAAAGCTCTCAATGGGAGCCATCTAAAAAATAAAATCACTTGCTCATGAAACCCATAAAGCAAGGCTTACAATAATAATTTTATTTTCTTGATTACATCATTTACAGAAGTCACAATTACATGTCATTATGAAGAGTGAACCTAGTTACAAATTTCAACACTCCCTCTTAACTAGGAAGTTATTCATAATTGTACTCAGTCATTCTCAATCCGAATAATTTCTCTTAAGAAGAATATGATTGGTAACCCATCTGTCTAGCATCATATCAACCAACATTGTCACATACCAAGGCCTTGACTAACAACTCTATCCATATGATATGAGCAAAATGATGGCAAGACCAATGATTCATTGACACCAAAATTATTGTCTCTCAAGGTACATACTCCACTTGGGTGTTCAAAGAGTATGACCTACTTTGGACTATTCTTATCTTGAATAGACAATCCTCAAAGAATATCGGTCCACGGCTACTCTTATCTTGGATTCCCTATCTCATCCACAAAGAGTATCAGATGCCAGATGATTACCCAATCCTCCATTCTGTCTTCCTAGGTGAAGACCAGAATGATGTGTCTATATCTCCCTCTCAATTAGGGAGGACATATCAATTCCAATAACAGAATGTACTCATTCCTACAGAAGGAATGTACCTAATCTCCCTCTTGGATTAGGAATTTCCAGTTTCTTCCAAGTAAGAAACTTTCTTTCAGGCTCCCTCTTAATTAGGGACCTACAACAATTCAAAAACTAGCTGCTTGAAGATCTCCTTCCTTTGATGTCATGAATTTATTTGTCAAGGAGTCTTTATATTTTGGGGCTTTTTCGTAGGGCACATACCATCCATCACTTTCATCCATGAGTCAGTTATGTCATATTCCTTTCATTAGAAAGTGATCCATTAGCCTTCATCTGGCCTTGCTTCATGTCATGTTGAATTCTTCATGCCATAATTTTGGAAGGATCTTACTTCCTTCTATATGGTCCTGTTGGAAGACATCCACATTTCTTCCATTGGCAGACCTGCATATACCCATCTAGATATTTGTTCAAAAAGAAATGAACACTTAAATAAAAAATTACCTTTGTGATGATCTTTCGTCATGACATCTTCCAGTTTGTATCAACATCCTGCATACATGTTGACATATCTCCCAAAGATATCCATTGTCAAGGGTCTCCATCTTTTTAGACTTCCAACATAGTCTTCATATCTTTATGGGATATTTCCTACTCAAATCTTCTTGGTCTTTCAGATGTTGATTTCCTTTACCATGGTTGCATATCCCCTGATCTCTTCGTTCCTTTTCTTCACACATTTTATTCCCAGGAGCTTCCATTCAGAGTTCCTCAATTGTAGTCAACCACCACATACTCCATATGAGGAAATATTATGTTGATTTCTTCTAGCATGACCCATGCCTTCTGACATTATTTCATAGGAGGAGATTCCTTTCATTTGATCATGCTTCTCAAAATAGAGTAGTGATCTAAGTTACCAACAACTATACAACATGACTTTATAAAATCAAATACAAAAATACATATTTCATTTACCTTTAGGTCATCTAGGCTTCTTTCAACAACTTCATTGATTGGAAAGACCTTCAACCCCTTGATATGCTTCATCTCTTATGTCATCATACCATCATCCCATGAATTCCACAAGTTGGAGTTCATGATGAAACACTTTCTTCTTATCTGGATCGGTGAATCTTCCAATGAAGATTCCATCAAAGAGTCTTAAGGATCTTGCATATCACTGTCCAACACATGTTTCCTTTTTGTCTTGATGTATGATGAGAATTGTACTGGATGACTTCTTCCTTTCCTTAAGTTTCCAATGAGGTTCCTAAGAACTATATCCTTCATAGTTTATTATCAAAGATCCTTCATGTTTCCTATGGTGATGTCATGAGCTCTTAATTCTAATACTTTTCCTCTTCCTTGGACTTCCTTCTTTCAACTTCCTCCACTTCTTTGATGAAATGGACTTCTTTGATGATTCTCCTTGTTATTTCCCTTTAACTTAGGACAATATTTCCTGTAGTGCTCATAGCATTGAATCTTAGCTATGTTCTTCTCTCCTTTCGACAAATTTCTAAATACTTTTTCCTTAAACCTGTCTTCTTCTATCTTTCATAGAAACCACAGGTTGTTGAATAGGATAGCCTTCTCATCCTCATAAACATTGTTACCTTGTTCATTAGTTAGTGCATTTAGAACAATGAGGATTATATATCCCAGGTCTTGCAATTGAGATCTTATGAAGATAACCTTTTATCCTTTGATTCCTTCAATTTGAGTATATCAGATCAAAGTGATGTGACCTTCTTTATTGCATCTTCAGGGAATATCTCTACCATCCTATCATATATATCTCTTTGATGTCTCCAATACTACTATATGAGGGGACCTTTCATAAGAATCCATTTCCATGTATTCAGAGGAGACCTTTCCATTTATATGTTCAATGACTTCACTTTCTTCGAGGACTATACCTATCCTCCTTTTCCATGCAAGGAATTCAGATAACCCAACTATCTTATAGGAGTCTCCTTGCAAAACGAAGCCATTTTACCAAATTTGATTATAGAATGAAAGATAATTACTTGACAAGTAAGGATGAAATCTTCAACTTGATCACTTTGATGGTGGATGAAGAAGAGGTATTAGTGTTCCTTTTCGACGATCTTCTTCCAAATGAAAAGCCCTTATTCAATAAAGGAGATTGGTCCTTCAATGCCTCTAGATCTAGCTTCCTTTGTTGATGGTGATTGATGAGGACGTTTAGATGCTTCCTTGGGTGGTCTTATTCAAGGATAATGTGGGGATCCTTGCTGCAATGGTAGGGGAATTTATTTGTATCTTTTGAAGATGACGACAATGCCTTCTAACCTTCTTTGTCTTTAAAATACTTCACCTTCTTTGGTAGTGAATGAGTGCAGATCAGATTTGCTTCTAGTGTTTCAACTTTATTCAAGATGATGTGATATTCGTCTTTAAAGTCCTTCGAGATACCTTGCTTTGTAGATAACTTGATGAATGTCTTTGTGGTCTAGAGGATTTGAAAATTTTGTTGTTGTAGGCTGCTTCTTTGATCTAAGGTTTTATTCTTCAAAGTAGATCTTGATCTTTTGCTTTGATAAACTTCAACTTTCTTAGATGAATTTCTTGAAACTCGATCCTTGAGTGTCTCTTTGATTAGATGCCCTTCATTTTACTTTAGCACCTTAGGTTTGATACCATGTTGAGAAATCTAGGGCATTAGCATTAGATGATTTCTCTTCTATTAGTGACTGTTTGTGAATGATTTTTACTTATTTAGATTAGGATCTTATTCATGTTAGATTATTAATGTTCTTCTTCATCAAACAGTAACCAATGCATGAACATAAATAGACAAGAGACACAATATGTAGGTTATGAACAAGGGCCAAAATCTCTCACTCTTTGAGAGGAAAACCCACAAAATTATTCTTATAGAGATTCCAATTGATGAATACCAAGACCAAGACCCTTGACCTATTAGCTGCTTCCAAGATCAAGACACTAGCTCTCTTGACTGTCTTCTCCTTCCTCCTTTCAGTTCTTCTTATGCATTGAGATCATCTCCTTTCTGAGCATAATATGATAGCAACGAACAATTGACACACTTGAGATGGCACTGTACCATATCATTATCTTGTCACCAAACTGTCCTTACTGCAGCATTAGCAAGACACTGTAATACTTTTCTTAATGGAAACTCCTTCACATCACCAAATCGTGGCTTCTATACATCATCTAGATGTGGTATAGATACCCTCATTCAAACTCTATCTTTCTACTGTAGCAATGAGACCTTTTACCCAGAGATCTGAACTTCATACTGTCACTGTTTACCCGAGATTACAGAGAGACATATCCGAGCTTCTTTCACTGTGGAGATCGAACTGTATCCTACAAAAACCTTCATTTCCTCTTCTCTTTTGTCTGAAATGTGTATTGTAATATGATATCTGAATTCTAGAGGGATCCATATTCCCTTGATTGTAGTAGTATTTGAATTGCTTATTTATATTTGTCCACCCAAAGTCATGAAGATGTTTGAAATTCAGTCTATCACTTCATCTGAACTACAGAGAGATGTTCGAATACTTCTCTATTCTGCCCATCCGAAAAATTCAGAGAGGTACACAAAAATCTCTGTCTTGAGGAATAGGCCGAGGTTGCTATATATAGTGATTCATCAATTATATTAAGTACTTCTAGATAGTCCTATTAACTCAAATATATTTGTTACATGCCCAAGAAGGGCTCTTCATACATGACATAGACTCTTTGACTTTTAATGATAAATCCTAAAGGTCTCAATGGGAGCCATCTAAAAAAAAAATAACTTTCTCATGAAACCCATGAAGCAAGGCTTACAATAGTAATTTTATTTTCTTCATTACATCATTTAAAAAAGTCACAATTACATGTCATTATGAAGACCAAACCTAGTTACACTTTTAAAAATCCACCAAGTACTGTGTAATGTTATCCTTTGTAACTTGCAAGTCACTTAAGTTGGAAGCTTGCCTCAAAGTGTAGATAAATGCTTGAAGCTCCTGTAGGCTGTCCTCCTGCTTCCTCACTTTTCCAACTTCCCCATTAGAAGGAACCCCATGGTTATCAATCAGTGACTCCAATCCACTCAGAAGTGTTTTCAGGAAAACTAGTGTCTTTTTGATCTGCTAGTCCCACTAAGACAGGTAGCTAGCTTAGAAACAAACAATTCAAAGAGCTTCAAGATTTCCTTTATGTATGATAGATAAGATAAAAGTAGAGAGCACCAACCTGTATCTTTCGCTTGGCCCCTTGCTTGTTTCCCCTCTCCCTCGATAGAACATGCCACTCTTATCCTACTTGTCCTACTTTAGAAAATACCTGTAGAGGCAAAGCAACAAAACACTATCAAAGCATCGAGATCTATGATATCATAAATAATGTAGAATCAGAAATACATTAACCATACAATTGCATCGACAAGTAACAAGATTTACAAATACACAATTGTATGGAGGAAAACTCGAAGAACTTTATTGATAGTAGAAGTAGAAGAGAGGATTACAACCCAGCTGTCTGATCCAGCATCATCCTCCCAGCATGAAAGCCCTCTTCACCTCATGAAAAGAAAGATCACCCAACAATATAATGTCTCAAAGAGAAACCAACAACACTTCCTTACAAATTACAAAATTCCAGCCTTTGGATCTCTTAGATGAGGGATCCCTTTATAGATATTTGCAGAGGGGTGAGTCAGCTTCTGGGTTTTTGATTAGTGTCATTTAACTGATAGTTCTTGGTTCCACCTGGCTATTTCATGATCTGTTACTCATCCCTGGGCGAATTCAGAGAGGCAAGTGTCATATGAGAAGTTTCTAGAAGTTTCTATGGGTTTCCACTTAGCAAACTGTCTCTTCCATTCGTCTACTCTCACCCATCGCACCCCACAGAATGCTCTTTCAAGTTGCATCGCACTTGGCCAGTGTAACAGTCAGTATGCATCACACCCTTAGCATGGAGCAGTATGTATGGTCAGTTTTGGCCAGTTCTGAGTGGTTTTTCAGGTGGAACTTCTGGGAAATGATGTAATCAGTTGACCATGATCCTTTAGGGTGTGAAACAACACTTTTAGGGGTTTAAGATCCCTTGGTTTATCGACATATGTGATTGGGGTTGTAGTGCCAAAATATGTCTATAATAGTTTCCCCATAAAGCATGAGGTCGTAAATCTTCTGATGTCGGGTGAAATGCTTTATCATGAGGATCTTAGGTTTTTCGAACTGGAAGGCGGGCATTCCCATGCTTAACTTTATAAATTCATTTTCATGTACATAGGAAAGATAATCGTCTGTTGTTGCAGACTGGTGATTCTTGAAGAGCCATCATCCCTTAGCTTGGATGATCATCTATGCAGCTATGGTTTGCATTTGATGTCTTCATTTTCCTGAATATATCGCAGCCCGGATGGATGAAACTAGATCCAGGGTCTTCAAACTCGTTCAATCTTCGTTGAATGTATAAGTCGATCCATGTGAAAAGATGTTTTGAAGTCGAACATGGAAAGACATCGCCTGATTACCAGCCAATGATGTAAGCTATTAATAGGCATGAGAGGAATCACCGATAATGACAATGACCCTCAAGGTACTACAGTACAATTCATGTAGTGTGAATATAGGATCTGATGTCGAAGACCATGCAAAATATTTTGGTCGAAGGCCATTGATGTAAACCTATAGCCTGAAGTGAGAAACTTTCCATTGATGCATGTAAGCTTCAAAGTACTGAAAGGGGTGTTCCTAAGTCAACTTCTTGGATAATGAGATGATGTTGACAAGAAGTGACTTGTCGTAGGAGGGCCTTAATGAATCCCACATCTACGACACGAAACGAAGCAAATGATTTTCTGGAGGTGAAAATGAACTGATGATATAAGGTTCAGGAATGGCGGTCATGAAAAATGGAGAGTGAAGGTATTGCAGTGGATGAGACATTAGTTGGGTTGGTTTCTCTAAATGACTTCTCTTGAACATATTGGTGACACTGAGATGGATTGGTAGCGTCAACCCCAAAAATGGATGGTATGGAGGACCAATGGTGATGTGACCGGTGAATGGAATAACCCAACCCGACTAAATCATGGTGATGGAGTGAAAGTGTCATATTCAAGAGTGACCTACTACCAATGAAGTTCTTCAAGTTTTCTTCCCTTTTTCCCCAGTCATTGCTAACCAATACCTCTTTACTTTTGTCAAGCTTGAGGAGGATAACATATGCTTGTTTTATAATTTTCCCTTCGGGCAAACCTGTCGCTATGTTTTAGCGAGCCTAGCGACAGTGAAACTCACTATTGTCCGGATGGACAAGTTTGTCACTATTGTTTTAATGAGTTTAATGACAAGGATAACTTGGTCCTTTTCATGTTTAGAGAGTTTGAAAAGAGATGGAAAGGAAACTCCAGCAGTCCTGTTTCGTGGCATAATCCTTTAAGTCTAAAAAAGTATAAAATAATATGAAAGGGATGACTTTTCAATGGCTTTGGTGAGGTGAAAAAGACAAGTGCTTGATCTTTTTGTGTAATGATCCCTCAGGTCTAAAAAGATTAAAATGTAGAGGAGGGATGGCGCTTCCTTTACTTTAACGAGCTGGAAAGGCTAGTAGCTTGGTAATCTTTTCATATTTTACGAGTCTAAAAAGAGCTTAAAAGAGACTCATTTTTAAGGAACAAGTGATGTTTTCGGGTAGCAAATGGTTCTAGGTAATTTTGGAACTTCTCAAACACGACAGTGTAACGAGGGTGGCTAATAGAATCAGTCAACAAACTTGTTCCTCAAAAGGGGTAAACAATCAAGTGGAAGTGTATGATCAGCCAAAAGAGTGGAGGTGACAATAAGAACACAACCAAGGCTCAAAGGTTGATAGTAATGCAATCACAAAGGTTATTTACCGAGGGTGGATTCATTTTTTAATGAGCTTGAAACTTTAGAAACTATGCTCAGTGGCGGGTTTATTTTTTAACAAGCTTGAACTCTGCGGTAACATTGCTCATGCCAGTTGTCTTTAAAGATGTCTCTTATTAGTAGGTTCATTTTTAGTGAGCTTGCCCGATGCGAAACTTTGCTCATTTCCTTTTGTATGCAGGTTGGAAACGACCAAACTACAGAACTAACTACACTAAGAGTTAATGAACAACTGAGGTTAGGTAGGATAGTTTTGTCTTTTGCCTAGAAAAAACATTTCCTTTGCTTTGCCTGCGCGCCCCGACAAAGGTGAATGGTGGATCAGGCCATTCACCTGACCTAAGCAGTTGAACTAAAAGTTAGGCTAAAATACTACGAGGTTAGAGTTACGCTGGTCGCTTTTCACTTGTGTAAAAAAGGTTTGCATGCCCGCAGGTTTTGAAAAAACGATAATTTCCAGTCACCTTATGGAAGTTCCTACATCTAAGTAGGATCATTTCTTTTGCGGGGCAGACAAAACACTTCCTCGGCTTTGTCCATCGAAATAGACAAAGGTGAATGGTGTGAGCTTCCAATCACATAACGTGCGAGGAGATAAATGTTCCAGATAGATCCCATATCCTACATGGAAATGGTGTTTCAAACTAGTCATATAACCTACAAGGAAATTTGTTTTTTCATCTAGGTTCGCCTGCTAAAGCAGACCAGGGTGCATGCCCTCTAAGCTTCATTACATTCAACGAATTACTCGCGGTAATTAGGTGGATGAACTGGAGGTTGAAGAGACATTCTTGACGTAAAGAGACCATTTAGGGATGGTGTTTGACTCATAACTGTGTTCAAACGGGGAAATGAAAGCTGGCCAACAAGCTGCACCATTCTGCCTTCATACAGGAAACACATCACCCTAAAGAGTTTGGAAACAATAGCTCTAATGCTATAAACATAGTCACACCCAAGGAGTAGATTGTAATCTAGTGGCCCTTGGACTACCATCACATTCAAGTGAACGATTTTCCTTCTCAAAGTTATAGGCAAATTTGGAAGGATCCCTAATGGTCGACTGATTCCTTTGTTGAAGCCTGACAAATTTTGATTCTCAGGCAGAAGCGATGGCGAACCAAGTGCTTTCCAAGTAGTTGAGGAAAGGATACTCACGGAAGCCCCTTCATCTATGATAGTGCCACACATGATCATTTTTTGAACTTGTACTATGATTTAGAATGGTACATTAGATGGAAGGTGGGGTCCGCTGGTAGGTTCCAATTGAAGGAAACGACGAGATTGCTTGGAGGAGGGACATAATAAATGGCCAGATGAATCTCTCAAACTGGGGAACTTCCCTCTTGTGGTAAAGGAACGAGTAGATTGCCCCCATGTTCATCAAACTCTGTGTTAACAAAAAGAATTTGAACGGTGTCGTTCTCATTCTCTTTAGAAACCGTATCATTTGAAGGTGGACCCTTTGAAGGCAAGATTGGATCGGCTGCCATCCCGACCTGTTGACTTTTTTCCGGTATGGATTTAGAGGGTTTATCTTCAATGGTAGGAATTTCTACCAACAACTGAGGTATTTCAATTGGATTTTCAACTATCGATGGACTTGGTAAGAGTTTCCTGTATCCAAGTGGAAGCCGCTGCGGTGAAGTAGGACGGTTATGTAAGATTCTCTTGGCCTCATCCAGAAAAGGACATTGGTGAAGGTGATGGTCTTCATCGCATAATTGACATGGAATTTTTACCTCTACTTTCTGTCCAGGAACTTCATTTTCACTAGTCGATGCTGCGTTGTCAACATGATTGCCAGAGGTTGATGACACTGGATGGTGCACACGGGGAGACCATTCTCTCAAGATTCACGGAATGCAAGGACAATCTCGATGAAAATGGTTTCCTTTGCACAATAGACAAGGATATTTAGAAGATTTAATGTGTGTATTTTCATTAGATGATTCATTGTTGCCCCCTTGCTTGACTAGCTTCTTCTTCTTCTCCTTCCCTTTCTTCTTTTCTCAGTTACTTGGTTTTTAGTATCACTAGTTTCACCAAGCGAAGAGGAAGACGGAGAGGGAGAAAAAAACAAAGCAGAAGGTGAGGGAGCAATTCCAGTATCATCTGGTTGATGATTCGATTGCTGAGGAATTACGGTGTTTTGAACGACAGAGGTTGAGAATAGCCATACTGGTAGGCCAATTGTGATTCCTGGAAGGGACAATGTAGCCATATATGGAGCACCAATATCTCCCCAAGAAGAGAAAGGATAGGATTTCCCCCAAGGGGAAATCCTTGATTGGTGGACTCCATTACCTCAACTTAGGATGAACGAAGGGATGTTATTCCGAATTAAATAAATTTTATGATGCTTTGACACAACTTTTCTTTTTCAATTTTTAAGAGTCGAGAAAAAGCTAAAGGTAACTCTAGTCTCCTTCGATTTTTAATGAGCCTGAAGTGACAAGTGCTCAGATGGACCTTTTATTTTAAGGAGTCGAAAAGGAACAAAAGTGTCTACTCTGGAAATATAGACAGAGGGATTACCAAACCAATCGCAAAATTGCAATATACACCTTGGTGGTAAATTAAAGAGAAATTGCCAAGGACCTTATGTACGGTAGACAATCTTCCTAAATGTTGTGTTCAGAGAATTGCGATCGATAGGGCAAAAGACACAGATTCCTAAGGATAAAGGATATCAGCTTATTGTGGTCTCCCAATATATACTCAATGGTACGGGGAGCACAAGTCCGTACTGGCACTTGTCGTATCAAAGAGGAGGAATCACCCAACCTTTGATGAAAACGATATTTACCAAGCTTTATGACGCCATAATATGTCTCTAGCCTAGACTTCTAGATGTTGTTCGTTAGGTTCCAAAGAGTTTTTATGTTCATTGAGGTTTATTTTAGAGTTGATCTTTTTTAAGAAGTTTGCCTTTCAAGGTTAACTGCATGATGTAGATGTAAAATTCCTAAATATTCAATCTAAAATGATAAACAGTCGTTTGTTTTCTTTTAGCAATGAAAATCCTAGCTACTAAGGAAAGAAGAGTACGATTCTTTCAATAGAGAGCAGAGAGCACACACTGAATGCACTTTTCCTAAATCATTTTCCGCATGCAGTCTAAATGCAAATGCACATGCATGTATTTGTTTTTCCATTTGCTTAATGTGAGAATGCCAAAAAGGAAAACTAGGTACAAATCTAAACTATTTTCTTCAAAGCGACACTTCAACAATTTCTTTTCAAAACGAAAGGAAGACTAAGATGACAATTTCAATTTCGAATGGAAAACTACTTTCGACACTTCAAATACTGACAAATCAAATACAATGGAAAAAGTACAATCGACTATCTAGAAGAGGAAGACTTTACGACACTCTTCTTTTTGACTCACAATGATAGTTGCGACACTTTTGAATCAAAAGACGACAGTTCGATTAAGCTACTCTTTGCAAAGGAGGACTATAAATGATGAAAAATACATAGGAAAAATTCACAATTCCCGATTAATGGAGGCTGAATAATGTAAAGGAAGAAGGCTTCGACAATGACATATTGATCATAAGCAGAAAAACTACTGAATAAAGCTGAAAACAATGAAGAAAAAACCAAATTCCAGAGAAGGAAACAATGTCATTCAGTCATCGCACCTGTCCTTAAGGGAAACAGGGATGCATCTCACCTACAACACACGGGAGATGCGATGCATCCAGTTTTCCAGTTAGAGACAGTGTGATGGACCAGGGAACAAAATTGAGCTTGGTTTTCACTCGCAATTTGCAGCTAAATTAAGTGATTTAGGCTGAGCTATGATGGATAGTAACAGCAAAGTATACGGGTATGATCTTATGAGGTTATTGAGCTACCACCAGGGCACTAAGGATGTTTTTAAGTTAGATGTTCAGTTCATAAACCAACCTGGAGATTGACTGAAGCAGCGTTGATCTACTTTGCACTTACAAGTGCAGTTCGAAGGCTAGCTGGCTTAACTTCAGGCTCCGTCTGTAGTTTATAAAGCAAACAACAGTAACAAACAAACAAAATATATAGTCCCCAGTGGAGTCACCATTTTGTTTCCAGGAAAACTAGTGTCTTTTTGATCTGCTGGTCCTCCTAAGATGGGTAGCTATCTTAGAAACAAACAATTCAAAGTGCTTCAAGATTTCCTTTATGTATGATAGATAAGAGAGAAGAAGAGAGCACCAACCTGTATCTTTCGCTTGGCTTCTTGCTTGTTTCCTCTCTCCCTTGATAGAACTTGCCACTCTTCTCCTACTTGTCTTGCTTTAGAGAATACCTGTAGAGGCAAAGCAAAAAAACATTATCAAAGCATCGAGATCTATGATATCATAAACAATGCAGAATCAGAAATACATTAAGCATACAATTGCATCCACAAGTAACAAGATTTACAAATACACAATTATATGGAGGAAAACTCAAAGAAATTTATTGATAGTAGAAGTAGAAGAGAGGATTACAACCCAGCTGTCTGATCCAGCATCATCCTCCCAGCATGAAAGCCCTCTTCACCTCATGAAAAGCAAGATCACCCAACAATACAATGTCTCAAAGAGAAACCAACAGCACTTCCTTACAAATTACAAAATTCCAGCCTTTGGATCTCTTAGATGAGGGATCCATTTATAGATATTTGCAGAGGGGTGAGTCAGCTTCTGGGTTTTTGATTAGTGTCATTTCACTGATATTTCTTGGTTCCACTTGGAGATTTCATGATCTCTTACTCATCCCTAGGCGAATTCAGAGAGGCAAGTGTCATATGAGAAGTTTCTAGAAGATTCTTTGGGTTTCCACTTAGCAAACTGTCTCTGCCATTTGTCTACTCTTGCCCATTGCACCCCATAGAAGGCTCTTTTAGTATGCATCGCACCTGGCCAGTGTAACAATCAGTATGCATCACACCGTTAGCATGGAGTAGTCTGTATGGTCCTGTTTTGGCCAGTTCTGAGTGGTTTTTCAGGTGGAACTTCTAGGAAATGATGTAATCAGTTGACCATGATCCTTTAGGGTGTGAAACAACATTTTTAGGGGTTTAAGAGCCCTTGGTTTATCGACATATTTTATTGGGGTTGCAGTGCCCAAATACGTCTATAATAGTTGCTCCCTAAAGCATGAGATTGTAATTCTTCTGATGTTGGGTGAAATGCTTTATCATGAGGATCCGAGGATACAGGTTGGTGCTCTCTGCTTCACTCTTATCTATCATACATAAATGAAATCTTGAAGCACTTTGAATTGTTTGTTTCCAAGATAGCTACCCGTCTTAGTGGGACTAGCAGATCAAAAAGACACTAGTTTTCCCAGAAACAATACATCATTTCACAGAAGTTCCTCCTAAAAAACCACTCAGAACTGGCCAAAATTGGACCATACAGACTGCTCCATGCTAAGGGTGTGATGCATACTGGCTGTTACACTGGCCAGGTGTGATGCATACTGAAAGAGCCTTCTGTGGGGTGCAATGGGCGAGAGTAGACAAATGGAAGAGACAATTTTCTAAGTGGAAACCTAGAGAATCTTCTAAAAACTTCTCATATGACACTTGCCTGTTGTGGGGAAAAATGCCTATGCAGGACGATCCTATCCACCTAAGGTGTGACAGTGCCTTAGCAACAAACAAAGACAGCTATTCTAGTATTCTTCCTTTACGAATTAAGAATGAAGAGAGATGGATGGACTAACCGGTGTCTTCCGTTTGTCCTTCGATCCAGATCCTCTTCTCTTTGGGTGTTCACAGCTACTTGCCTCCTCGCTCGCCCAACTTCAACAGATTCCTGCGAGATCACAAGAGAACAGCTACTTGCGAAAAGAGAACAACTACTTGCGACAAGAGAAGAACACAACATAAAGACGGATATTCACATTCATAACTAATTCAGGATTAGAAATAAATCAAATACACTAATGCAATCATACATCAA
Organism: Pinus tabuliformis; assembly: GCA_031772625.1. Lineage (NCBI taxonomy): Eukaryota > Viridiplantae > Streptophyta > Pinopsida > Pinales > Pinaceae > Pinus > Pinus tabuliformis. The sequence goes on from CM062817.1 coordinate 243,075,850, forward strand.
AGATACATCAGTATATAGGAGAAAACCAAGATAGCTTTATTGATAAATAACAAGGTTCAGGAAGAGATACAACCCAGAGGGCTCCAATCCAGCATCTCCTTCCCAGCAGAATGGAATTCCTATCTTCACCTCCCTTCAAAGCATTAAGCACCCAATGATTCCAGTCTCAAACCAACAACAATTCTTTGCAATAACAAAATTCCCGCCTCTGGATCTCATGGAGGAGAGATCCATATATAGATGTTTTGGAGAGAGGATGAGTCAGCTTGAGATCTGACTAGTGTCCTCTCCCTCTGTCAGTTCTTGATTCCACTTGGAGGTTCTTGCTTCCACTTGGAGATTTGGAACCTCTTACTCATCACCAGTCGAATTCCCTAAGGCAAGTGTCATTTTGGAAGCTTCCTGGGTTCTGACATCTTGAGGAATGAGCTTGCCACATGTCCAATCTCGCTCAGCGCAGGTAGCCAGTGTTGGAGTTGACATTCAGCGCAGGTAGCCAGTGGAGCCATTGACATTCAGCGCAGATGGTCACTGGAGCCATTGACATGATCCTGAATTGACTTGTTTTTGAGCAGTTTCTGGTGGAGAACTTCTGTGAATTGCTGTGGTTTGTTAGCCTTGTTCCTCTAGGGGTAGGAACAACATGTTTAGGGACTTTGGATCCCTTAGATTATGGACATTTCATGCTCAATGCTGCAAGGCACAAAAATGTCTATAACAGTTGCCCCCTAAAGTATGAGGCCGTTTATCGGGTGAAATGCTTTATCCAGGAGGGTCCGAAGTTCATCCAATTGCTGGGAGGAGACCTGTAATAAGATACAATACAATACATTATTTTTCATACTGCTTTCATGATCTAGCTGAGGCGGGCATTCCCATGCTCAGCTTTATAAATTCATTTTTCGTACATAGAACAGACAATCGTCTGATGGTAGACTGATAATTTTGGTGAAATTATCATCCTTTGAGTAGGATGATCATCTGCTGCAAGGATGTACATGTCAAATGTCTTTATATTTTCTGAATATATATCGCAGCCCGGATGGATGAAACTAGATCCGGGGTCTTCAAACTCGTTCGATCTTTACTCTAAGTACAAGTCGATCCATGTGAGAATTGTTCTGAAGTCGAACATGGAAAGACATCGCTTGATTACCGGTCAATGAGGTAAACCGTTAACAAACGCGAGAGGAATCACCGATAATGATAATGACCCTCAAGGTACTGCAGTACAATTCACGTGGTGTGAATAAAGGACTTGGCGTCGAACACCACGAAAAATCTTCTGGTCGAAGGTCATTGATGTATACCTGTCGCCGGAAGTGAGAAACTTGCCATTGAGGCATGCAAGCTTCAAAGTACTGAAGGGGTTGTTCCTAGATAAACTTCTTGGATAATGAGCTGATGTCGACAAGAAGCGATCCGTCAAAGGAGGGCCTTAATGAATCCCACATCAGTGACACGGAACGGAGCTAATGATTTTGATGGAGGTGAAAACGATCTGTGACATATGATTCAAGGTGGTGGTCATGAATGGATGAAGGATAATGTATGGCAGTGGATGGGACACGGTTGACTCTTTCTGAACGACTTCTCTTGAACATATGGCGACACTGATGCGATGGATCGGTAGCATTACCCCAATTATGGATGGTATGGCGAGACCATGGTGATGTGACCGGTGAATGAAACAACCCAACCCGATTGTGGTACAGAGGAAAAGTGTCATGTTCAAGAGCGACTTGCTACCATCAAAGCTTTCTTGAGTTTCTCCCAATTTTTCCCCAGTCATTGCTGACCAGTACCTCTTTATTTTTGTCAAGCTTGAGGAGGATAACATATGCTTGTTCTATAACCTGCCCTTCGGGCAAGCCCATCGCTATGTTTTAACGAGCCTAGCGATAGTGAAACTCGTTCTCGTCTAAAGACAAGTTTGTCGCTATTTAGTGGTTTTAACGAGTCTAACGACAAGGATAACTCGGTCCTTTTCATTTTTAGAGACTCTGAAAAGGTACATAAAGTTAACTCCAAAAGTCCTTTTTCATCATCTAATCCCTTTAGTCTGAAAAAGTATAAAACAATACAGAAGGGATGAGTTTTCGATAGTTTTAACGAGCCGAACAAAACAAGCGCTCGATCTTTTTGTGCAATAATCCCTCAGGTCCAAAAAGATTAAAATCTAGAGGAGGGATAGCACTTCCGGTCGCTTTAACGAGCTGGAAGGCCAAAACTCGGCAACCTTTTCATATTTTACGAGTCAGTTGAAAAGAGCTTAAAGAAGACTCGTCTTTTGAGGAACGAGTGATAAACAGGGTTAGCAGCTGATTCCAGGTACAGGTTGGAATTTTCCAATCACGGCAGTGTCACAAGGATGGCTAGGTGAAATCACTCTTCGCAGCTGTTCCTCAAAATGGGTAAACAATCATATGGAGGTGAACGATCGGCCAAATGAAAAGTGGAGGTGACGGTGCAAACACGACCAAGGCTTTTAATGGCTGATAAGGTTACATACACAATGGTTATTTACCGGAATAGGTTCATTTTTTAACGAGCTTGAACGCGGAAAAACACTGCTCAAACTTATGTTTATTTTTTAACGAGCATGAACTATGTGCTAAAACTGCTCGGATCTTGCGTTTATTTTTTAACGAGCATGAACTTTATGCTAAAACTGCTCGTTTATACCAGTCATATGATAAGAGTGTCTCATTGAAGATGCTATTTTTTATGGAGCTTCATCTCACGTAAGCTTTGCTCCGGATCCTTTCGTTATGCAAGTTCGGAAACGACTAATCCTACGAGTTTAAAGGGTTAGAGGTCCTAAAAATTTAAAAAATAAATAGCCGCCCCTTGCTAGCATTCCAAAAGGTTTGCATGCCCCCAGGCATAAAGTACGATTTCAAGGTTACCTCTACTTGAATTCCGCCAAAACATTTGTTTTAACGAGAGAGGCTTACCTCTTTCAGGTTACCCAAAGATTGTCTCGTTAATCTTTCAAACAAAACACTTCCTCGGCAATGTCTACCGAAATAGACAAAGGTGAGTGACGTAGCCCGCCAACTCACATAACTTTGACAAAAGAATCTTATTCTAGAACAACCCTCTTCCTAGACGGACGGGGTACGGACTAGTCATATTCTCCCGCGGAAACCTACTCTATACCCAAAGTTTCCCTGCCGAAGCAGACCAGGATGCATGCCCCCTGGGTTCCAGTCATATCCTCCCGGATTACTCGCGCTCATCAGGAGGACAGACCGTGGGTTGAGACACTTCTTGCGTGAAAAGACCATTTAGGGAAGGTACATGACTATTTACGATGCGTGATCCGAGAAATGAAAGTTGGTCTACGAGCTTGACCACTCTTCCTTTATGCGGAAAACACATTACTCTAAAGAGTGAGGAGACGAGGGCCTCCATGCAATATATATAGTCTCGTCCAAGGAGTAGGTTATAATCCATGGGTCCTTGAACGACCATCACGTTCATTTGAACGGTCTTCCCTTTCAATGTTATGGGCACATTGGGGAGGATCCCTAAAGGGCGACTGGTTCCTTTATCAAAGCCCGATAGATTTCTCATTTCAGGCAAAAGCGCAAGTGAACCAAGCGCTTTCCAAGCAATAGAGGAAAGGATACTCACAGATGCCCCTTCATCAATGATAGTGCCAGCCATTACCATTCTGTATATTTGGACAATAATTCTGAATGGTATACTGGCTGGCAACCAGGGTCTGCCTAGTTGGTTCCAGTCGAACGAGACAACTAGGTTGCTTGGTGGTGAGACCGAATAGACGGCCGGATATCGCTCTGACGAACTTCCTTCCTGCGATAAAGGAATGGTGGCATTGCCCCCTTGTTCATCAGAGTCAGTGCTGATGAAGAGAATTTGGACGGTGTCGTCTTTATTCTCCTCTGTGATGGAATCATTCGAAGATAGAGCCTCTGAAGGCAAAACCGGGTCAACTGCCGTTTCAACCTTTAGACTTTCGTCAGGTATGGATTCAGACGGTTCATCTTCAATGACAGGTGTTTCGGCTGACCACCTGGGCGGGTCAGCCAGGTTCTCAACTAGCGAAGGACTTGGCAGGAGTCTTTGATATCCAGGAGGAAGTTGCGCTCGTAAAATCGGGCGATCTTCCAGAACTCTTTTTGCCTCGTCTAAGAAGGGACAACGGTGGATGGCATGATCGCCTTCACACAGTCTGCAGGGAAATTTAGCTTTCCCCCTCTGTCTTGGGGCTTCACTCCCGCTAGTTGACGGTGAGCAATCAACATGGCTATCAGAGGTCGACGCTACCGAATTGTGCAAACGGGGAGACCAGTCCCTTAGTATCCGAGGGATACAGGGACAATCTCTGTGGAAGTGGTCTCCCTTGCATATGACACATGGCGATTTAGGCCTAGTGAGTGCTGTGTGTGGATTTTTGTCAGATGACACTTGTTTGCCCCCAGTCGCCTTAGGCTCCTTCTTCTTCTTCTCTCTCTTCTTCTTCTCCTTCTTCTCCTTAGGAACTCGGGTTTTTGTTTTACCAGTTCCGTCAAGCGAAGAGGAAGGAGGAGAGGAAGATGAAGTAGAAGGCTGGTGGGAAACTCTGGTCTGGTCCAACTGTTGACTCGACTGTTCAGGAATGGTGGTGTTCTAAACGACATTGGTCGAAAAGAGCCAGACTGGTAGGCCAATTGTCAGTCCTGGAAGCGACAATGTGGCCATGTGGGGCACACCAACATCTCCCCAAGAGGAGAAAGGACTAGGATTTCCACCAAGGGGAATTCCTTGGTTGGTGTGCTCCATCTTTTCAACCTAAAGATCAACGCGGGAATAAAGGGTGATTGTTCCTTTTAAAATAAATTGTTAACGATGCTTTAGACACAACTTGCTTTTTCACTTTTAAAGAGTCGAGAAAAAGCTAAAGATGACTCTAGTCTCTTTCGATGTTTTAACGAGCCCGAAGTGACAAATGCTCAGGTGGACTTTTTCTATTATAGAGTCTGAAAAAGGCCAAAAGGAACTGCTCTGGAGCTCTAGGCAGAGGGTGTGCCAAACTTTTCGCAAAACCGCAGAATACTTTTTAGGGTACGGGCGGTCGATCTTCCTGAATGCTGTGTTCAGTGCATTGCGATCAGTAGGGCGGCCGACACGGCTTCCTAAGGATAAAGGTTAAATTCCTATAGGGGTCTCCCAATATATACGCGACGGTACGTGGGAGCACAATCCATGCTGGCGCTATCGTCTCTCAGGAGGAATCACCCACCTTCCACGAGATCGACAGTCACCAGGCTTAACGACGTCGGAACACGTCTCTAGCCTAGACCTCTATGTTGTGCGTTATGTTGCAAAGCGTTGTTAGGTTCATTCAGTTTATTTTAAGTTGATCTTTTTAGAAATTTGCCTTTCTGGATCACCACGAGATGTATGGTACAATTCCTAAATGCAGTCTAAGATGATAAGCAAGCTTTATATCTTTCAACTTTGAAAATCCTAGCTACTAAGGGAAAAGAAAGACACCATCTTTTCTCAAAGAGCACTCAGCACACTCTAATGCACTTTTTCCTAAATCAAGCATGCAAACTTATCAAAATGCAAATGCACAATGCAGGTGTTTGTTTTCCGCTTTCTTAGTATTGATGCCTACAAAGAAAGCTTTTTGTTCAACTTTGAATTTGCTTTTAAATGACAAGTACAAACAAGTTTACTTTTTCGAAATCAACAAGGGTAGAAGAGATTACAACACTTTGCGACTTTCGAAATGAACACTTGTTTCGACACTTAAAAGAGACAAACTCAAACCAATAAGCAAAAGCAAATGTATAATCAATTGTAAACAGCCAATGAACTCTCTCCTAAGATCACAATCAACAGATCTGAATCAAGGGCTACAGGATGATTATTTCACTCATGCAAAGGAAAACTGTAAATGACGCCACAAACACATAAAAACACTCACAGTATTTTTGTACAAAAGGAGGCGGAATGTAAGCAAAGAAAAGGAGTTATCTGACTGGTACCTATGCTGGTTACAGGCTGCAAAAAACAGAGATCAAAACAGGGCAAAAGAGAGCAGAGAACCCCAGCTGCACAAGGCCAAACTGGTTCAGCGCAACCTCAACACTGTGGTTTTGACATTCAGCGCAGGTAGCCTTCACGGGACCTGCGTTGAAATGCAAAATGCCTTCACAGCAGTTGCGTTGAAGGAGAAACTCTCGTTTCTCACTGGGTTCTGGGTCACAGATTGCTCAATAATCAACGGTTTCAGGCCAAATCAGAAACACAAGCAAGGTATAATCAAAGGGATGCTTTGAGAGGGTACTAAGATCTATCACAAAGGATCATCAAATCATTTGTGAGTCCATTGTTCAGATCATAGACAAAATCCAGTGAAGGATCAAGGCAGCAACTGTCTACTTTGCAACTGAGAATAGCAGAAGCAGTTTGATTGTTGCTGCTGAGTCTATGAAACAATCAATGATAGAAACACAAATAAAATGACTAAAACAAATCCTCCCCAGTGGAGTCGCCAATTTGTTGTGGGGAAAAATGCCTATGCAGGACGATCCTATCCACCTAAGGTGTGACAGTGCCTTAGCAACAAACAAAGACAGCTATTCTAGTATTCTTCCTTTATGAATTAAGAATGAAGAGAGATGGATGGACTAACCGGTGTCTTCCGTTTGTCCTTCAATCCAGATCCTCTTCTCTTTGGGTGTTCACAGCTACTTGCCTCCTCGCTCGCCCAACTTCAACAGATTCCTGCGAGATCACAAGAGAACAGCTACTTGCGACAAGAGAAGAACACAACACAAAGATAGATATTCACATTCATAACTGATTTAGGATTAGAAATAAATCAAATACACTAATGCAATCATACATCAAAGATACATCAGTATATAGGAGAAAACCAAGATAGCTTTATTGATAAATAACAAGGTTCAGGAAGAGATACAACCCAGAGGGCTCCAATCCAGCATCTCCTTCCCAGCAGAATGGAATTCCTATCTTCACCTCCCTTCAAAGCATTAAGCACCCAATGATTCCAGTCTCAAACCAACAGCAATTCTTTGCAATAACAAAATTCCCGCCTCTGGATCTCATGGAGGAGAGATCCATATATAGATGTTTTGGAGAGAGGATGAGTCAGCTTGAGATCTGACTAGTGTCCTCTCCCTCTGTCAGTTCTTGATTCCACTTGGAGGTTCTTGCTTCCACTTGGAGATTTGGAACCTCTTACTCATCACCAATCGAATTCCCTGAGGCAAGTGTCATTTTGGAAGCTTCCTGGGTTCTGACACCTTGAGGAATGAGCTTGCCACATGTCCAATCTTGCTCAGCGCAGGTAGCCAGTGTTGGAGTTGACATTCAGCGCAGGTAGCCAGTGGAGCCATTGACATTCAGCGCAGATGGTCAGTGGAGCCATTGACATGATCCTGAATTGACTTGTTTTTGAGCAGTTTCTGGTGGAGAACTTCTGTGAATTGCTGTGGTTTGTTAGCCTTGTTCCTCTAGGGGTAGGAACAACATGTTTAGGGACTTTGGATCCCTTAGATTATGGACATTTCATGCTCAATGCTGCAAGGCACAAAAATGTCTATAACATTGCCTCTTTGAATTCGCCCAGGGATGAGTAAGATATCATGAAATCTCAAAGTGGAACCAAGAACTATCAGTGAAATGACACTAATCAAAAGCCCAGAAGCTGACTCACCCCTCTGCAAATATCTATAAATGGATCGCTCATCTAGGAGATCCAAAGGCTGGAATTTTGTAATTTGTAAGGAAGTGGTGTTGGTTTCTCTTTGAGACATTGTATTGTTGGGTGATCTTGCTTTTCATGAGGTGAAGAGGGCTTTCATGCTGGGAGGATGATGCTGGATCAGACAACTAGGTTGTAATCCTCTCTTCTACTTCTACTATCAATAAATTTATTTGATTTTTCCTCCATATAATTGTGTATTTGTAAATCTTGTTACTTGTGGATGTAATTGTATGGTTAATGTATTAAAAGTATTCTGCATTGTTTATGATATCATAGATCTCGATGCTTTGATGGTGTGTTGTTGCTTTGCCTCTACAGATATTCTCTAAAGCGGGACAAGTAGGAGAAGAGTGGCAAGCTCTATCAAGGGAGAGAGGAAAAGAGGAAGAAGACAAGCAGAAGATACAGGTTGATGCTCTTTGCTTCTCTCTTATCTATCATACATAAAGGAAATCTTGAAGCGCTTTGAATTGTTTTTTTCGAAGATAGCTACCCATCTTAGTGCTCAAAGAACTTTATTTGATAGTAGAAGTAGAAGAGAGGATTACAACCCAGCTATCTGATCCAGCATCATCCTCCTAGTATGAAAGCCCTCTTCACCTCATGAAAAGCAAGATCACCCAACAATACAATGTCTCAAAGAGAAACCAATAGCATTTCCTTACAAATTACAAAATTCCAGCCTTTGGATCTATTAGATGAGGGATCCATTTATAGATATTTACAGAGGGGTGAGTTAGATTTTGGGCTTTTGATTAGTGTCATTTCACTGATATTTCTTGGTTCCACTTTGAGATTTCATGGTCTCTTACTCATCCCTGGGCGAATTCAGAGAGGCAAGTGTCATATGAGAAGTTTCTAGAAGATTCTCTGGGTTTCCACTTAGCAAACTGTCTCTGCCATTTGTTTACTCTCGCCCATCACACCCCACAGAAGGCTCTTTCAGTATGCATCGCACTTGGCCAGTGTAACAACCAGTATGCATCACACCCTTAGCATGGAGCAGTCTGTATGGTCCAGTTTTGGCCAGTTCTGAGTGGTTTTTTAGGTGGAAATTTTTGGAAATGATGTAATCAGTTGACCATGATCCTTTAGGGTGTGAAAACACTTTTAGGGGTTTAAGAGCCCTTGGTTTATCCACATATGTGATTGGGGTTGCAGTGCCCAAATATGTCTATAACAGTTGCCCCCTAAAGCATGATGTTGTCAATCTTCTGATGTTGGGTGAAATGCTTTATCATGAGGATCTGAGGTTTTTCGAACTGGAAGGTGACCTGTATAAAATACAATACAATAAATTATCTTCATATTATTTTCATGATATAGCTGAGGCAAGCATTCCCATGCTCAACTTTATAAATTCATTTTCATGTACATAGGATAGATAATCGTCCGCTGTTGCAGACTGGTGATTCCTGTAGAGCCATCATCCCTTAGCTTGGATGATCATCTGTGCAGCTATGGTGTACATTTGATGTCTTTATTTTCCTGAATATATCGCAGCCCGAATGGATGAAACTAGATCTGGGGTCTTCAAACTCGTTCAATCTTCACCCAATGTACAAGCCGATCCATGTGAAGAGATGTTCTGAAGTCGAACATGGAAAGACATCGCCTGATTACCAGCCAATGATGTAAGCTGTTAACAGGCATGAGAGGAATCACTGATAATGATAATGACCCTCAAGGTACTACAGTACAATTCACATGGTGTGAATATAGGATTTTATGTCGAAGACCACGCAAAATCTTTCGGTCGAAGGCCATTGATGTAAACCTGTAGCCGGAAGTGAGAAACTTGCCATTGAGGCATGTAAGCTTCAAATTACTGAAAGGGTTGTTCCTAAGTCAACTTCTTGGATAATAAGCTGATGTCAACAAGAAGTGACCTGTCATAGGAGGGCCTTAATGAATCCCACATCTACAACACGAAATGAAGCAAATTATTTTCTGGAGGTGTAAACGATCTGATGATACAAGGTTAAGGAATGGTGGTCATGGAAAATGGAGAGTGAAGGTATTACAGTGGATGAGGCGTTAGCTGGGTTGGTGAATTCTCTGAATGACTTCTCTTGAACATATTGGTGACACTGAGATGGATTGGTAGTGTTAACCCCAAAAATGGATGTTACGGAGGACCAATGGTGATGTGATCGGTGAATGGAATAACCCAACCCGACTCAATCATGGTGATGGAGTGAAGGTGTCATGTTCAAGAGCGACCTGCTACCAATGAAGTTCTTCAAGTTTTCTTCCCTTTTTCCCCAATCATTGCTGACCAGTACCTCTTTATTTTTGTCAAGCTTGAGGAGGATAACATATGCTTGTTATATAATTTGCCCTTCGGGCAAACCTGTGACTATATTTTAGTGAGCCTAGCGATAGTGAAACTCGTTCTTGTCCGGATGGACAAGTTTGTCGCTATTGTTTTAACGAGTTTAACAACAAAGATAACTCAGTCCTTTTCATGTTTATAGAGTTTGAAAAGAGACGGAAAGGAAACTCCATCAGTCCTTTTTCGTGGCATAATCCCTTAAGTCCGAAAATGTAAAAAATAATATGAAAGGGAAGACTTTTCAATAGCTTTGGCGAGCCGAAAAAGACAAGCGCTCGATCTTTTTGTGTGATGATCCCTCAGGTCCAAAAAGATTAAAATGTAGAGGAGGGATGGCGCTTCCCTTTACTTTAACGAGTTGGAAAAGCCAGCAGCTCGACAATCTTTTCATATTTTACGAGTATAAAAAGAGCTTAAAAGAGACTCGTTTTTGAGGAACGAGTGATGTTTTCAGGTGGCAACTGGTTCCAGGGTAGTTTAGAACTTCTCAAACACGACAATGTAATGAGGGTGGCTAATAGAATCACTCGTCGCAGCTGTTCCTCAAAAGGGGTAAACAATCAAGTGGAAGCGTATGATCGACCAAAAGAGTGGAGGTGACGGTAAGAACACAACCAAGGCTCAAAAGGTTGATAGTAATGCAATCACAAAGGTTATTTACCTAGGGTGGATTCATTTTTTAGTGAGCCTGAATCCTTAGAAACTATGCTCTGTGACAGGTTTATTTTTTAATGAGCTTGAACGCTGGGGTAACATTGCTCATGCTAGTCGTCTTTAAAGATGTATCTTATTAGTAGGTTCATTTTTTACTGAGCTTTCCCCATGTGAAACTTTGCTCATGCTAATCGTCTTTAAAGATGTCTCTTATTAGTAGGTTCATTTTTTAGTGAGCTTGCCCCATGCGAAACTTTGCTCATTGCCTTTTGTATGCAGGCTAAAAATGACCAAACTGCATAACTAACTACACTAAGAGTTAATGAACTACTGAGGTTAGGTAGGATAGTTTTTTCTTTCACCTATATAAAATATTTCCTTTGCTTTGCCTGCACGTTGCCAAGAAAGGTGAATGGTAGATCAGACCATTCACCTAACCTAAGAAGTTGAACTAAAAGTTAGGCTAAAATACTACGAGGTTAGAGTTATGTTGGTTGCTTTTCACTTGCGTAAAAACGTTTTGCATGCCCCCAAGTTTTGAAAAAACGAGAATTTCTAGTTACCTTATGGCAGTTCCTGCATCTAAGTAGGATCATTTCGTCTGCGGAGCAGACGAAACACTTCCTCAGCTTTGTCCATCGAAATAGATAAAGGTGAATGGTGTGAGCTTCCAATCACATAACGTGTGAGGAGATAAATGTTCCATACTAATCCCATATCCTACACGGAAATGGTGTTTTAGACTGGTCATATAACCTACAAGGAATTTTTTTTTTCATCTGGGTTCGCCTGCCGAAGCAGACCAGGGTGCATGCCCCCTAAGCTTCGTTACATTCACCGAATTACTCACAGTAATTAGGTGGATGAACTGGAGGTTGAAGAGACATTCTTGACACAAAGAGACCATTTAGGGATGGCGTTTGACTCGTAACTGTGTTCGAACCGGGAAATGAAAGTTGGTCGACAAGCTGCACCATTCTGCCTTCATATGGGAAACACATCACCCGAAAGAGTGTGGAAACAATAGCTCTAATGCTGTAAATGTATTCACTCCCAAGGAGTAGATTGTAATCTAGTGGCCCTTGGACTACCATCACATTCAAGTGAACAATTTTCCTTCTCAAAGTTATAGGCAAATTTTGAAAGGACCCCTAACGGTTGACTGGTTCCTTTGTTGAAGCCTGAAAAATTTCGATTCTCAGGTAGAAGTGATGGTGAACCAAGCGCTTTCCAAGCAATTGAGAAAGGATACTCACAGAAGCCCCTTAGTCTATGATAGTGCCAGACATGATCGTTTTGTAAAATTGTACTATGATTCTGAATGGTACATTAGATGGAAGGTGGCGTCCCGCTAGTAGATTCCAATTGAAGGAAACGACTAGATTTCTTGGAGGAGGGATTGAATAAACAGCTGAATGAATCTTTCAAAATGGGGAACTTCCCTCTTGTGGTAAAGGAATGGGTTGATTTCCCCCATGTTCATCAAAATCTGTGTTAACAAAAATAATTTGAACGGTTTCATTCTCATTCTCTTTAGAAACTGTATCATCTGAAGGTGGACCTTTTGAAGGCAAGACTGGGTTGGCTACCATCCCGACCTGTTGACTTTGCTCTAGTATGGACTCAGAGGGTTTATCTTCAATGGTAGGCATTTCGATCGACAACTCAGGTATGTCATTCGGATTTTCAACTAGCGATGGACTTGGTAAGAGTTTCCTGTATCCAGGTGGAGGCCATTGCGGTGAAGCAGGACGATTTTGTAAGATTCTCTTGGCCTCATCCATAAAAGGACATTGGCGAAGGTGATGGTCTTCATCACATAATTGACATGGAATTTTGACCTTTACTTTCTGTCCAGGAACTTCATTTTCACTAGTCGATGGTGCGTTGTCAACATGATCGCCAGAGGTTGATGACACCAGATGGTGCACACGGGGAGACCATTCTCTTAAGATTCATGGAATGTAGGGATAATCTCGATGAAAATGGTTTCCTTTGCACATTAGACAAGGATATTTAGGAGATTTAATGTGTGGATTTTCATTAGATGATTCATTATTGCCCCCTTGCTTGACTGGCTTCTTCTTCTTCTTCTCCTTCCATTTCTTCTTCTTCTCAGTTTCTTGGTTTTTAGTATCACTAGTTTCACCAAGCGAAGAGGAACAAGGAGAGGGAGAAACAAATGAAGTAGAAGGTGAGGGAGCAATTCCAGTATCATCTGGTTGCTAATTCGATTGTTGAGGAATTACGGTGTTTTGAACAACAGAGGTTGAGAATAGCCATACCAGTAGGCCAATTGTGATTCCTGGAAGGGACAATGTAGCCATATATGGAGCACCAATATCTCCCCAAGAATAGAAAGGACTAGGATTTCCCCTAAGGGGAAATCCTTGATTGGTGGACTCCATTACCTCAGCCTAGGATGAATGAAGGAACATGGATGTTATTCCGAATTAAATAAATTTTATGATGCTTTGATACAACTTTTCTTTTTCAATTTTTAAGAGTCGAGAAAAAGCAAAAGGTGACTCTAGTCTCCTTCGATTTTTAATGAGCATGAAGTGACAAGTGCTGAGATGGAACTTTTCTTTTAAGGAGTTGAAAAGGAATGAAAGTGACTACTCTGGAAATCTAGACAGAGGGATTACCAAACCAATCGTAAAACTGCATTATCCACCTTGGTGGTAAATTAAAGAGAAATTACCAAGGACTTTACGTATGGTAGTCAATCTTCCCGATAGGGCGGCAGACACGGATTCCTAAGGATAAAGGATATCAGCCTATTTTGGTCTCCTAATATATACTCGACGGTATGAGGATCACAAGTTCGTATTGGCACTTGTCGTATCAAAGAGGAGGAATCACTTAACCTTCGATGAAAACGATAGTTACCAGGTTTTACGACGTTGGAATACGTCTCTAGCCTAGACTTCTAAATGTTGAGTGTTAGGTTCCAAAGTGTTTTTATGTTCATTGAGGTTTATTTTAGAGTTGATATTTTTTAAGAAGTTTGCCTTTCAAGGTTCACCGCGTGATGTAGATGTAAAATTCCTAAATATGCAATCTAAAATGATAAACAGTCATTTGTTTTTTTTTAGCAATGAAAATCCTAGCTACTAAGGAAAGAAAAGTACGATTCTTTCAACAGAGAGAAGAGAGCACACACTAAATTCACTTTCCCTAAATCAATTTCCGCATGTAGTCTAAAGGCAAATTCACATGCATGTATTTGTTTTTCCGTTTCCTTAATGTGAGAATGCCAAACAAGGAAAACTAGGTACAGATCTGAACTATTTTCTTCAAAGCGACACTTCAAAATTTATTTTCAAAACGAAAGGAAGATTAAGATGTTACTTTCAATTTCGAATGGAAAACTGCTTTCGACACTTCAAATTCTGACAAGTCAAACCAAATACAATGGAAAAAGTACAATCAACTATCTAGAAGAGGAAGACTTTACAAACTCTTCTTTTCGACTCACAATGACAGTTGCAACACTTTTGAATCAAAAGATGACAGTTCGATTAAGCTACTCTTTGCAAAGGAGGACTATAAATGATGAAAAATACATAAAAAACATTCACAATTCCTGATCAATGTTGAATATTGTAAAGGAAGAAGGCTTCAACAATCATATACTAATCATAAGTAGCAAAAATACTGAATAGAGCTGAAAACAATGAAGAAAAAACAAAATTCCAGAGAAGGAAACAGTATCATTGAGTCATTGCACCTGTCCTTAAGGGAAACAGGGATGCATCTCACTTGCAATAGACGGGAGGTGCGATGCATCTAGACTGCTAGTTATAGACAGTGCGATGGACGAGGAAATGAAACTGAGCTTGGTTTTCGCTCACAATTTGCAGCTAAGTTCAGTGATTTAGGCTGAGCTATGATAGACAGTAAAAACAAAGTATAGGAGTATGATCTTATGAGGTTAATGAGCTGCCACCAGGGCACTTAGGATGTTTTTCAAGTCAGATGTTCAGTTCATAAACCAACTCAGAGATTGACTGAAGCAGCATTGATCTACTTTGCACCTGCATAGCAAGTGCAGTTCGAAGGCTAGCTGGCTTAACTTCAGGCTCCGTCTGTAGTTTATAAAGCAAACAATAATAACAAACAAACAAACTATTCAGTCCCCAGTGGAGTCACCATTTTGTTTCCAGGAAAACTAGTGTCTTTTTGATTTGCTAGTCCCACTAAGACGGGTAGCTATCTTAGAAACAAACAATTCAAAGCGCTTCAAGATTTCCTTTATGTATGATAGATAAGAGAGAAGCAGAGAGCACCAACCTGTATCTTCCGCTTGGCTCCTTGCTTGTTTCCTCTCTCCCTTGATAGAGCTTGCCACTCTTCTCCTACTTGTCCCGCTTTAGAGAATATCTGTAGAGGCAAAGCAACAACACACCATCAAAGCATCAAGATCTATGATATCATAAACAATGTAGAATCAGAAATACATTAACCATACAATTGCATCCACAAATAACAAGATTTACAAATACACAATTATATGGAGGAAAACTCAAAGAACTTTATTGATAGTAGAAGTAGAAGAGAGGATTACAACCCAGCTGTCTAATCCAGCATCATCCTCCCAGCATGAAAGTCCTCTTCACCTCATGAAAAGCAAGATCACCCAACAATACAATGCTTCAAAGAGAAACCAACAACACTTCCTTACAAATTACAAAATTCCAGCCTTTGGATCTCTTAGATGAGGGATCCATTTATAGATATTTGCAGAGGGGTGAGTCAGCTTCTGGGCTTTTGATTAGTGTCATTTCACTGATAGTTCTTGGTTCCAATTTGAGATTTCATGATCTCTTACTCATCCCTGGGAAAATTCAGAGAGGTAAGTGTCATATGAGAAGTTTCTAGAATATTCTCTGGGTTTCCACTTAGAAAGCTGTCTTTGCCATTTGTCTACTCTCGCCCATCGCACCCCACAGAAGGCTCTTTCAGTTTGCATTGCACCTGGCCAGTGTAACAGCTAGTATGCATCACACCCTTACCATGGAGCAGTTTGTACGGTCCAATTTTGGCCAGTTCTGAGTGGTGTTTCAGGTGGAACTTCTGGGAAACGATGTAATCAGTTGACCATGATCCTTTAGGGTGTGAAACAAAACTTTTAGGGGTTTGAGATCCCTTGGTTTATCAACATATGTGATTTGGGTTGCAG
The DNA here is from genome assembly GCA_031772625.1 of Pinus tabuliformis. Lineage (NCBI taxonomy): Eukaryota > Viridiplantae > Streptophyta > Pinopsida > Pinales > Pinaceae > Pinus > Pinus tabuliformis. The sequence goes on from CM062817.1 coordinate 243,091,777, forward strand.
TGCCCAAATATGTCTATAATAGTTGCCCCCTAAAGCATGAGGTTGTAAATCTTCTGATGTCAGGTGAAATGCTTTATCATGAGGATCTGAGGTTTTTCGAACTAGAAGGTGACCTGTATAAAATACAATAAAATACATTATCTTCATATTATTTTCATGATCTAGCTAAGGCAGGCAATCCCATGCTCAACTTTATAAATTCGTTTTCATGTACATAGGACAGATAATCATCCGCTGTTGCAGACTGGTGATTCCTCTAGAGCCATCATCCCTTAGCTTGGATGATCATCTGTGCAGCTATGGTGTACATTTTATGTATTTATTTTCCTGAATATATCGTAGCTCGGATGGATGAAACTAGATCCAGGGTCTTCAAACTCATTCAATATTCACTTGATGTACAAGTCGATCCATGTGAAAATATGTTCTGAAGTTGAACATGGAAAGACATCATCTGATTAAAAGCCAATGATGTAAGTTATTAACAAGTGCGAGAGGAATCATCGATAATGATAATGACCCTTAGGGTACTACAGTACAATTCACGTGGTGTGAATATAGGATCTGATGTCTAACACCACGCAAAATCTTTCGGTCGAAGGCCATTGATGTAAACCTATCACCGGAAGTGAGAAACTTGCCATTGAGGCATGCAAGATTCAAAGTACTGAAAGGGTTGTTCCTAAGTCAACTTCTTGGATAATGAGTTGATGTTGACAAGAAGTTACCCATTGTAGGAGGGCCTTAATGAATCCCACATCTACGACATGAAACGAAGCAAATGATTTTCTGGAGGTGAATACGATCTGATGATACAAGGTTTAGGAATGACGGTCATGAAAAATGGAGAGTGAAGGTATTGTAGTGGATGAGGCATTAGCTGGGTTGGTGAATTCTCTGAATGACTTCTCTTGAACATATCGGCGACACTAATATGGATTGGTAGCGTTAACCCCAAAAATGGATGGTACGGAGGAACAATGGTGATGTGACCGGTGAACGGAATAACCCAACCCGACTCAATCATGGTGATGGAGTGAAAGTGTCATGTTCAAGAGTGACCTGCTACCAATGAAGTTATTCAAGTTTTCTTCCCTTTTTCCCCAGTCATTGTTGACCAATACCTCTTTGTTTTTTTGAAGCTTGAGGGGGTAACATATGCTTGTTCTATAATTTTCCCTTTGGGAAAACCTGTCGCTATGTTTTAGCGAGCCTAGCGATAGTGAAACTCGCTCTTGTCCGGACGGACAAATTTGTCGCTATTTTTTTAACGAGTTTAATGACAAAGATAACTCGGTCCTTTTCATGTGTAGAGAGTTTGAAAAGAGACAGAAAGGAAACTCCAGCAGTCCTTTTTCGTGGCATAATCCCTTAAGTCCGAAAAAGTATAAAATAATACGAAAGGGATGACTTTTCGATTGCTTTAGCGAGTCGAATAAGACGAGCGCTCAATCTGTTTGTGTAATGATCCCTCAGGTCCAAAAAGATTAAAACGTAGAGGAGGGATGGCGCTTCTCTTTACTTTAACGAGCTGGAAAGTCTAGTAGCTCGACAATTTTTTCATATTTTACGAGTCTAAAAAGAGCTTAAAACTGACTCGTTTTTGAGGAACGAGTGATGCTTTTGGGTAGCAAATGGTTCCAGGTAAGTTTGGAACTTCTCAAACACGGCAGTGTAACAAGGGTGGCTAATAGAATCACTCGTTGCAGCTATTCCTCAAAACGGTAAACAATCAAGTGGAGGCATATGGTCAGCCAAAAGAGTGGAGGTGACGGTAAGAAGACAACCAAGGCTCAAAAGGCTAATAGCAAATGCAATCACAAAGGTTATTACCGAGGGTGGATTCATTTTTTAATGAGCTTGAATCTTTAGAAACTATGCTTAGTGGCAGGTTTATTTTTTAACGAGCTTGGACCCTGTGGTAACATTGCTTGTGTCAGCCGACTTTAAAGATGTCTCTTATTAGTAGGTTCATTTTTTAGTGAGCTTGCCCCATGCGAAACTTTGCTCATTGCCTTTTGTATGTAGGTTGGAAACGGCCAAACTACATAACTAACTACACTAAGAGTTAATGAACTACTGAGGTTAGGTAGGATAGTTTTGTCTTTCGCCTAGATAAAACATTTTCTTTGCTTTGCCTACGCGCTGCCGACAAAGGTGAATGGTGGATCAGACCATTCACCTAACCTAAGCAGTTGAACTAAAAGTTAGGCTAAAATACTACGAGGTTAGAGTTACACTAGTCACTTTTCACTTGTGTAAAAAAGGTTTGCATGCCCACAGGTTTTGAAAAACGAGAATTTCTAGTTACCTTATCGAAGTTCCTGCATCTAAGCAAGATCATTTCATCTGCGGAGCAGACAAAACACTTCCTCGGCTTTGTCCATCGAAATAGACAAAGGTGAATGGTGTGAGATTCCAATCACATAAAATGCGAGGAGATAAATGTTCCAGACCGATCCCATATCCTACACGGAAATGGTGTTTCAGAATGGTCATATAACCTACAATGAAATCTATTTTTTCATCTGGGTTCGCTTGCCGAAGCAGACCAGGGTGCATGCCCACTAAGCTTCGTTAAATTTACCGAATTACTCGTGGTAATTAGGTGGATGAACTAGAGGTTGAAGAGACATTCTTGATGCAAAGAGACCATTTAGGGATGGTTTTTGACTCATAGCTGTGTTCAAACTAGGAAATGAAAGCTGGTCAACAAGTTGCACCATTCTGCCTTCATACGGGAAACACATCACACGAAAGAGTGTGGAAACAATAGCTTCCATGCTGTAAACGTAGTCACCCCTAAGGAGTAGATTGTAATCTAGTGGCCCTTGGACTACCATCACGTTCAAGTGAACAATTTACTTCTCAAAGTTATAGGCAAATTAGGAAGGATCTCTAACGGTCAACTGGTTCCTTTGTTGAAGCCTGACAAATTTCAATTCATAGGCAGAAGCGATGGTGAACCAAGCACTTTCCAAGCAGTTGAGGAAAGGATACTCATGGAAGCCCCTTAATCTATGATAGTGCCAGACATGATCATTTTGTAAACTTGTACTATGATTCAGAATGGTACATTAGATGGAAGGCGGGGTCCCGCTAGTAGATTCCAATCGAAGGAAACGACTAGATTGCTTGGAGGAGGGACCGAATAAACGGCTCGATGGATATCTCGAAATGGGTAACTTCTCTCTTGTGGTAAAGGAATGGTTAGATTTCCCCCATGTTCATAAAACTCTGTGTCAACAAAAAGAATTTGAACAGTCTCGTTCTCATTCTCTTTAAAAATCGTATCATCTAAAGGTGGACCTTCGGAAGGAAAGACTAGGTCAGCTACAGTCCCGACCTGTTGAATTTGGTCCAGTATGGACTTAGAGGGTTTATCTTCAATGATAGGTGTTTCGAACGACAACTGAGGTATGTCAGTTAGATTTTCAACTAGCGATGGACTTGGTAAGAGTTTCCTGTATCCAGGTGGAAGCTGCTGCGGTGAAATAAGACGGTTATGTAAGATTCTCTTGGCCTCATCTAGAAAAGGACATTGGCAAAGGTGATGGTCTTCATCGCATAATTGACATGGAATTTTGACCTTTACTTTCTGTCTAGGAACTTCATTTTCACTAGTCGATGGTGCATTGTCAATGTGATCGCCAGAGGTTGATGACACTAGATGGTGCGCACGGGGAGACCATTCTCTCAAGATTCGCGGAATGCAAGGACAATCTCAATGAAAATGGTTTCCTTTTCACATTAGACAAGGATATTCAGGAGATTTAATGTGTGTATTTTCATTAGATGATTCATTGTTGCCCCCTAGCTTGACTGGCTTCTTCTTCTTCTTCTCCTTCCCTTTCTTCTTCTTCTTAGTTACTTGGTTTTTAGTATCACTAGTTTCACCAAGCGAAGAGGAAGAAGGAGAGGGAGAAACAAACGAAGTAGAAGGTGAGGGAGAAATTTCAGTATCTTCTGGTTGCTGATTTGATTTCTGAGGAATTACGATGTTTTTAATGACAGAGGTTGAGAATATCCATACCAGCAGGCCAATTGTGATTCTTGGAAGGGACAATGTAGCCATATATGGAGCACCAATATCTCCCAAAGAAGAGAAAGGACTATGATTTCCCCCAAGGGGAAATCTTTGATTGGTGGATTCCATCACCTCAACCTAGGATCAATGAACGAACAGGGATGTTATTCCGAATTAAATAATTTTTATGACGCTTTAACACAACTTTGATTTTTCAATTTTTAAGAGTCGACAAAAAGCTAAACATGACTCTAGTCTCCTTTGATTTTTAATGAGCCTGAAGTGACAAGTGCTCAGATGGACCTTTTCTCTTAAGGAGTCGAAAAGGAACGAAAGTGACTACTCTGGAAATCTAGACAGAGGGATTACCAAACCAATTGCAAAACTGCAATATACACCTTGGTGGTAAATTAAAGAGAAATTACCAAGAACTTTATGTACGACAGTCAATCTTCCTGAATGTTGTGTTCAGTGCATTGCAATCAATAGGGCGACAGACACGACTTCCTATGGATAAAGGATATCAGCCTATTGTGGTCTCCCAATATATACTCGATGGTACGGGGAGCACAAGTCCATATTGGCACTTGTCGTATCAAAGAGGAGGAATCATGCAACCTTTGATGAAAATGACAGTTACCAGGCTTTACGACATCGAAATACGTCTCTAGCCTAGACTTCTATATTTTGTGCGTTAGGTTCCAAAGCGTTTTTATGTTCATTAAGGTTTATTTTAGAGTTGGTATTTTTTAAGAAGTTTGCCTTTCAAGGTTCACCATGTAATGTAGATGTCAAATTCCTAAATATGCAATATAAAATGATAAATAGTCATTTGTTTTCTTTTATCAATGAAAATCCTAGCTACTAAGGAAAGAAAAGTACGATTCTTTCAACAGAGAGTAGAGAGCACACACTAAATTCACTTTCCCTAAATCATTTTCTGCATGAAGTCTAAATGCAAATGCACATGCATGTATTTGTTTTTCCGTTTCCTTAATGTGAGAATGCCAAAAAGGAAAACTAGGTACAGATTTGAACTATTTTCTTCAAAGTGACACTTCAACAATTTCTTTTCAAAACGAAAGGAAGACTAAGATGACACTTTCAATTTCGAAAGGAAAACTGCTTTCGACACTTCAAATACTGACAAGTCAAATCAAATACAATCACAAAAGTACAATTGACTATCTAGAAGAGGAAGACTTTACAACACTCTTCTTTTCGACTCACAATGATAGTTGCGACACTTTTGAATCAAAAGATGACAGTTCGATTAAGCTACTCTTTGTAAAGGAGGAATGTAAATGATGAAAAATACATAAAAAAACATTCACAATTCCTGATTAATGGAGGCTGAATATTTATAGATATATTTGGGCACTACAACCCCAATCACATATGTTGATAAACCAAGGGCTCTTAAAACCCTAAAAGTGTTGTTTCACACGCTAAAGGATCATGGTCAACTGATTACATCATTTCCCAGAAGTTCCACTTGAAAAACCACTTAGAACTGGCCAAAACTGGACCATACAGACTGCTCCATGCTAAGGGTGCGATGCATACTGGTTGTTACATTGGCCAGGTGCGATGCATACTGAAAGAGCCTTCTGTGGGGTGCGATGGGCGAGAGTAGAAAAATGGCAGAGACAGTTTTCTAAGTGGAAACCCAGAGAATCTTCTAGAAACTTCTCATATGACACTTGCCTCTCTGAATTCGCCCAGGGATGAGTCAGAGATCATGAAATCTCCAACCGGAACCAAGAACTATTAGTGAAATGACACTAATCAAAAACCCAAAAGCTAACTCACCCCTCTACAAATATCTATAGATGGATCCCTCATCTAAGAGATCGAAAGGGCTGGAATTTTGTAATTTGTAAGGAAGTGGTGTTGGTTTCTCTTTGAGACATTGTATTGTTGGGTGATCTTGCTTTTCATGAGGTGAAGAGGGCTTTCATGCTGGGAGGATTGTTACCGGGAAAAGTGTCTATTTAGAACTGCTCTATCCCACTAAGGTGTGACAGCTGCCTTAGAAACAAACAGAGAAAACTACTTTTGTATCTCCTTTATGAACTATAAATAAAGAGGAATAGGAAGAACCAACCTGTGTCTTGTGCTAGTCCTTTGATCCAATCTCTCTCCTCTTTGACAACTTCCAGCTACCTGCTCCCTTACTTGCCCAGCTTCACCAAGTACCTGTAAGATCACAGAAGAAGAAAACTATACAAAGACATGGATTTATATTCATATATAACTTAGGATCAGATTTAAGTTAACCATACAAATGTAACAAGCATCAATGATACAAAAGCATGGAGGAGAAACTCAAATAGTTTTTATTGATATACAAGAAGATCCAGGAGGAGTTACAACCAATGATTCCTGACCCAGCATCAACCTCCCAGCAAAGAAGCCCCTCTTCACTTCCAACAAAGCATAGATCACCCAATTCTCTGATGTTTATCTCAAAACCAACAACGATTCCTTACAATGTGCAAAATTCCAGCCTCTAGATCTCTGGGATGAGGGATCCATATATAGATGTATGCAAGGAGGATGAGTCAGCTTATGATTTGATTAGTGGCTTCTCTCTGTCAGTTCTTGCTTCCACTTGGAGACTGAAGGCCTCTTACTCATCCTTGGTCGAATTCAGTGAGGCAAGTGTCATAGGAGAAGATTATGGAAGCTTCCATTGTCTCTCCACCTCGCGGAATGACACTGCCATTTGTCATTTCCCGCTCAACGCACCCTGGTAGTGCATTTAGGTGTGTTGCAACGCACCTAGCCAGTGGATTTAGGTGCTATGCAACGCACTTAGCTAGTGGAGCAGTTGAAATGATCCTGTTTTGACTTATTCTGAGCAGTTTCTGGTGGAGAACTTCTGGGAGAAGCTGTAATTTGTTGACCTTGTTCCTTTAGGGGTTAGAACAACACTTTTAGGGACTTAGGAGCCCTTGGTTTATGGACATTTCATGCTTGGATCTGTAAGGCACAAAAATGTCTATAACAGTTGCCCCCTAAAGTATGAGGCCGTTTATCGGGTGAAATGCTTTATTATGAGGATCCGAAGTTCTTTCAATGCTGGGAGGTGACATGTAATAAGATACAATACAATACATTATCTTCATACTGTTTTCATAATCTAGCTGAGGTGGGCATTCCCATGCTCAGCTTTATAAATTTATTTTCATGTACATAGGACAGACAATCGTCTGATGGTAGAATGATGATTCTGATAGAGCCATCATCCTTTTGGTAGGATGATTATCTGTGCTGCAATGCTGTACATTTGAATGTCTTTATTTCCCTGAATATATATCGCAGCCTGGATGGATGAAACTAGATTCGGGGTCTTCAATCTCGTCCGATCTTCACTCGAAGTACAAGTCGATCCATGTGAGAAATGTTTTGAAGTTGAACATGGAAAGACATTGCTTGATTACCAGTCAATGATGTAAACTGTTAACAAGCGCGAGAGGAATCACCGATAATGATAATGATCCTCAAGGTACTGCAGTAAAATTCACGTGGTGTGAATAAAGGACTTGGCGTCGAACACCACGCAAAATATTTCGGTCGAAGGTCATTGATGTAAACCTATCGCCAGAAGTGAGAAACTTGCCATTGAGGCATGCAAGCTTCAAAGTACCGAATGGGGTGTTCCTAGACCAACTTCTTGGATAATGAGCTGATGTCGACAAGAAGTGATCCGTCATAGGAGGGCCTTAATGAATCCCACATCAATGACATGGAACGGAGCAAATGATTTTGATGGAGGTGAAAATGATCTGATGATATATGGTTTAGGGTGGCGGTCATGAAAGAATGGAGTATAATGTATGGTAGTGGGTGGGACACAGGTGGCCTTTCTAGATGACTTCTCTTGAACATGTCGGCGACACTTAATGTGATGGATTGGTAGCATTAACCCCAAATGTGGATGGTATGGCGTGACCATGGCGATGTGACCGATGAACGAAACAACCCAACCCGACTCGGGCACGGAGTGGAAGTGTCATGTTCAAGAGCGACTTGCTACCAATAAAGATTCTTTGAGTTTTCTTCCCAATTTTTCCCCAGTCATTGCTGACCAGTACCTCTTTATTTTTGTCAAGCTTGAGGAGGATAACATATGCTTGTTCTATAATTTTCCCTTCGGGAAAACCCATTGCTATATTTTAACGAGCCTAGCGATAGTGAAACTCGTTCTCGTCTAAAGACAAGTTTGTCGCTATTAACCTTTTTAACGAGTTTAACGACAAAGATAACTCGGTCCTTTTCATTTTTAGAGAGTCTGAAAAGGTATGTAAAGGTAACTCCAAAATTCCTTTTTCGTCATCTAATCCCTTAAGTCCGAAAAAGTATAAAACAATACAGAAGGGATGAATTTTCGATAGCTTTAACGAGTCGAACAAAACAAGCGCTCGATATTTTTGTGTAATAATCCCTCAGGTCCAAAAAGATTAAAATCTAGAGGAGGGATAGCACTTCCTGTCCCTTTAACGAGCTGGAGAGGCCAATGGCTCGGCAATCTTTTCATATTTTACGAGTCAGTTGAAAAGAGCTTAAAGAAGACTCGTCTTTTGAGGAACGAGTGATAAAATGGGTAGCAGCTGATTCCAGGTAAAGTTTGGAATTTTCCAATCACGGCAGTGTCACAAGGATGGCTAGTGAAATCACTCTTCGCAGTTGTTCCTCAAAATGGGTAAACAATCAAATGGAGGTGAATGATCGGCCAATGAAAAAGTGGAGGTGACGGTGCAAACACGACCAAGGCTTTAATGGCTGAAGTACTGCATTCACGGTGGTTATTTACCAGGGAATAGTTCATTTTTAAATGAGCTTAAACGTGGGTGGAAACATTTGCTCGGTGCGGGTTTATTTTTTAACAAGCTTGAACCTTGTGGTAACACTGCTCGATTAGATGGTCTTGTTTTGATTTTACCATAAATAGCTTTGTCCTTCCAAAGATCATACTGTATTTTCAACTGCTTCATCAAACTAGTCAGAAACGAACAATATTTGCTTGAAAACGAGATTAAAACGCTAATATTTTACTTTGAACTACGTAAAAGTAATTAAAAAGTGTTTTTTACCTCTCATTTTACCATTTCATTTGAACTTGGTTTGTTGGAGCTTTGGAGGTGCTTTTCCCCCTCGATTTTCATCAGTTAATTTCGGGAGATTCTGTGGACGATTCTCAGCGCCGTCTGGACCAGGTAGGAGCTAAACCTAAGCTCTTTCATTTCATGGTTTCCATTTTGCATTTTGAGCTTGATTCCTAGCTTTTCTGAGCCCCTGGGGTTTAAGGAACTCGTTCTGCCATCAACGCACCCCCAGTGTATCGAAACCTGCGTTGAATGCTGGCCTGTCTAAAGGCTTTCTGACATTCAACGCACCTAGAACACTGGGGCAGGTGCGTTGGGCACAAAAAGGGAATTTGATGCACAATTTTTGATGGAATTTTTGCCTGTTTCTCACCAAAATCAGGACCTAACTCTTCTCTTGTTTGTTTTTCAGAGATCTTTGGAGTAAGATGACCCTTACGTGGCGAGAACGTGAGCATGAAGAAGAGGACATGCTTTCCCTTCATGATCCAGTTACAGTGAACGCGCTGCGGAATTGTGGCTTGCTGAAGTTCTTTCGCATTTCTAGCATGAGACAACAGATCAACTTACTGCAGTATTTTCTCGATGCTTGGGATCCTACCAATCAGGTTTTCCAGATCAGGGGCAAATCTATCCCCTTGACTGCAGTAGACATCTATTTCTTGACTGGCTTGTCGAGGCAGGGTGCCCCCATCTCTTTGTCAGGTTCGGCCCGAGGAGGCGATTCTGTGAGAGATTATGTCTGCCGGTATTGCAGAGAAGGATCTCAGCCGAGTAAAGACGGTAAGATCATCATCCGTGATGTCACTGACAGGTCCCTTGGGACTATTCTGTTTACTTTTGGTAGGATGGCCGGTAGTGCGTCTCTTCATGTAGCCAACCGATCTTATATGCAGCATGCCTTGGAATGCCTCCAACCAAAGGTGTTCAACTGGTGCGACGCAGTACTTCTTTTGATGAAAGAACAGTTGACCAAGATAAAGAACAGGAGGTTGAAAAACTTTGGGTATGGTTCTATTTTGACCGCCTTTGCCTTGGAGAAGATACCACTGATGCAGCCGCAATACATTGCACTCGATTTACCTTCTCCTACTGAAACACGTATGCAGAGATGGGTTGACCATATGTCTAGGCATGCTGGTCAGTCTCAAATTTCATTTTCTGATACCTTCTTCAGGTGGTTTGATCGTCAGGAGATGGTTTATTCTGAGTATCCATATGCTGGCATGGACTTCCGGGGTGATCCAGATTTAGTACTGCCGGATGGCGAGCAGTGGGGCGCCATTGGTAAAATCTCTGACCATATTGCTGTTTACTGTTTTTGTTTATAATGTCCTTGTGCTTTATTCTATCAAGACTTTAATCAAACTCATGTGTACATGCAGATGTTGGTCCCGTTCGTCCAGTAGTTCGCTTGAGAGTACCAGTTGTTGCCCCAGCAGGAGAGGCCGTCGGAAGGGCTATTCTTCGTGACCTCGATGTGGCCGAGACTCTCACAGCTTTGCAGGAGCAGGTTGAGGGCCTCACTCTCGGTATTCCAGATGTGAGGACCGACGAGCTACCTTTGCGGTTACATCGGCATACTACTGGTGTGCCCAGACGATGGACTCGTCTCCTATGCATGATCGCACAGGCTGTGACTTGCTATCACGAGCATCATTAGACTAGGGTGCCCCCTAGCATTTTGAGTTTTTGGGTCGCTTGATCGATTTTGTCTTGGTTACAGAACATTATGTGTAAACCATAAACAACTATATATTTTTGATTTTCGGAGTTTTATTTTGGTTGAGCTACATGATCCACATGCAAAACATTGATGATGTGTTTCTTTTTATAAATGTTGCAAATGTCTATCTAACACATAGTTTGCTAATGAGTCGGTTAATGTGTTTAAGTTTCTGGAAATATGTTGATATAGAATAAGATCAAATTGTCTTTCCAAAATCTTAACCCTTAGGAACATGAGATAAATAGCTGGGTTTCGGACGAAATATATACCATTGAGTTGTAGTATTACGAGTTGTGAGTCTAGCCTGACAATTAGTCGGCGTATACCATGAGTGATGGCATCAGAGAGAAGCTCTATCAATGCGCTATACTCAGCGATGTTATTCGTTGATCGACCAATACATACACCTTTGAAACTTACTAACTCGCCGCTTGGATAAAAAATGGCCCAGGCTGCGGAGGACAGGTTCCGCGAACTACGACTCGCTCCGTCGGCATATCCAACACATGGCTCCAATAGGTTTGACATCTGCAATAAATGTAAAAAGTGGATTACTCGACCAAAACAATCACTTTAGCGAAAACAAAAATATAACAAAAGCATATTGGTTACTATTACGCATAGTAACGCTTGAGGTACAACCCATTACGAGGTTGTGCCAGTGGAATTCCGTCATAATCCATTAACTCGTAGGCTCCCTTTGCTAACACTCGTTTAACAACATAGGGGCCCATCCATAAAGACTTAAATTTACCTTCTCCCAATTTATCGGATTCTTGGTCGTAAAGCAAGACCAAGTCACCTTCTGAGAAGACACGGGGTTTGACATTTTTGTCGAACTGCGCCTTGACTCGTTTCTTATGGGCTTCATTAGCCAAAGCGGCGTCATGACGGGTTTCATCCAATTGGATTAATTCCAAGAAACGAGCCTCTTCTTCTGAATTTCTGGGGAGGAGATCAATTGCGAGTTTGAGTGACGGGATTTCACACTGGACTGGTAAGACTGCTTCCAGGCCATATACCAGTTGGAAGGGTGTGAACCCGGTTGCATTCCTTACCGATGTTCGGTAAGCCCACAAAGCTGAGTACAGGATTAGGTGCAATCTTCTTTTGTGAACTCCGATCATCCTTTGCAACATGCATTTCAGGACCTTGTTGATCGCTTCAACTTGTCCGTTGGCTTGCAGATAATATGGAGTAGAGCTGTCGTGAGACAACCCTAGTTTGGCAGCTAATTCGACCATCATGTGATTGCGAAAATGTGATCCATGATCTATGACTATAGCCTGTGGTACGCCGAATCTGGCGACTACATGATTGAAAAAGAAGAGGGCAGCTGTTTCACCAGTATTATCTAATGTAGGCATCGCCTCAGCCCATTTGGTAAAATAGTGAACTGGGACTATGATATATGCATGCCCCCCGGTCGAGGTGGGGTTACATGTCATGAAATCGATGCCCCATTTGGCGAATGGCCCAACAACAACTATTGGCTGTAGAGGTGCGGGTGGTCTTCTGGTTTTGCTATCAAAAATTTGACAAGCATGGCAACTTCTGACTACGGTTATGCAATCTTTGAACATTGTTGGCCAGAAGTATCCTGCTTGTAAAATTTTTTGTGCTGTAGCATATCCAGATTGATGCCCCCCACACGCGCCTGAATGACACTCATTCAGGACTTTTTCGGCCTCCTCATGGGTGAGGCACCTTCTCAGAACTGTATCGATACCACGACGGTAAAGTGTATCACCGACGATCATGTAGTCTTTTGCTTGGTATCGAATACGTTTTTGTTCAGAGTGGGAGGTGTTTGGCCTAAATTTTTGGGTTTGGAGATAAATGATTATATCCCCATACCACTCATTGCTTGTAGATATCAGAAACAAACTTTCATCCACGATTGATTCTTCAGATGTTTCATCATTGGACGACGATGGGAGATTGCATAATAATTCTGCGAAAACTAGAGCTTTCTTTGACTTGGATTTTACAAATTCCAGATCAAACTCTTGTAGGATTGCTATCCATTTTGAATATTTGCCCCCTAGTAACTGTCGCGACAATATATAAGTCATGGGGTTGCAATCTGACAGAATGGTAGTTTTCCGAAAGAGGGCATAGTGTCGAAATCTTTGTATCGCTTGAACAGCTGCAAGCGCTAGTTTTTCAACGTAAGAATATTTTCTTTCTGTATCATTTAAGTTTTTACTTAAATGATATATAGGATGCTCAATTCCATCAACTTCTTGAACTAAAACCATTGCGATGGTCGTATCTGCTGCAGCCAGATACAGGTTAAAATCTCTTTGATAATCAGGGGCGTACATTAATGATGCTTTCATTAGGGAATCTTTTAAAGCATCAAAGGAAGCTTGCGCAACCTGATCCCAGACAAAGGGTACCTCCTTTTGCAAGAGACGAGTATAACCTTTAGCAAGTTCGGCGTAATTTGGAATGAACCTCCTTAGAAAGTTTGCTTTCCCTTGGAGTTTCTGAATCTGAAGCAAATTCGAAGGTGGAGGCAAATTTATGATTGCCTGGAACTTACACGGGTCGAGACAAATCCCATCCTTGGAGACTACAAATCCAAGTAAATGACCAGAACTGATGCAAAATACACATTTGTGCGGATTGAGTTGTATCTTGTAGTGTCGGCAACGTAGAAATATCGCTCTTAAATGCTGCGGATGATCAATCCACTTTTGCGAATGAGCCGGAAGGTCGTCGAGGTATGGTTGAACGATGTTTTTGATGTCATGGAAGGCATAATTCATTGCCCTCTGAAACGTTGCCCCTGCGTTCTTTAAACCAAAGGGTAATTTTCGATATGCGAATGTGCCCCACGGACAAATAAATGTAGTCTTTGACTGGTCCTGTGGGCGGATATTTATTTGATTATACCCGGAGAATCCATCCATGAATGAAAAGATTTCGCATCCGGCGCATTCATCAATTATCTGGTCAATGAAGGGTGTAGGGTAGTTGTCTTTTGGACAAGCTTGATTTACATCCCTATAATCGACGCACACTCTAATTGTCCCCTGTTTTTTCATAATAGGGACAATATTCGATACCTAATCGGTTAGAGGAACCGGGTAGATGAAACCAGCATGGAGGAGTTTTTCAACTTCTGCCTTAATGGTAGCGGCTTTCTTGGGGTGCACCTGCCTTAGCCGTTGTCGTACTGGTTTGACATCTGGATACATCTTAATTTTGTGTTCAACGATACTCGAGTCGATGCCTGGCATTTCACTGTATGACCAAGCAAAGACATCTCTGAATTCGCGAAAAAGAGCATTATATATTTCCAGTTCTGATGGAGAACAACATTTGCCAACATAAATATTCTCTACAACATCTGTTTTGATCGAGATATTTATGGCTATAGTCTTTTCAATGTTGGACAAGTTTCGCTCGGAATCCACCGTATTTACAGTATTTGACAGAAAATCAAGTACTGAAGGATGATAAAGGTCATTTTGAGTATCTTCTTCACAATCTGAAAGAAGAGAATGATGGTGGGAATCATTCCATAGTGCTCCTTTAATTACCATAGATTGGATAATTCCTTCGTCGGTGACATGCACTCGCGACCAAGGATCTGAAGGAGTACCATATTCTCTAGACCTATCTATCCAAACGCTTGATGAGCGTTGATTTGGATTTTCCCCCCATGCTAGGAACATTGATTGCTATAATATTTCCGTTGGGCTTGGGGGCAAAACCACTGCATGATCCATGTCGATATCGTTTTCTGAGATCTTTGTAGAAGATATCATGTTGCAGGTTCCTATCGACGCTACTTCCGCCAGATTGATTGGAGGTGGAAGAGCGAAAGTTCCCATTAGTATAGGATCTTTTAGTAGGCCTACTCCGATATTCTGAAGCGAATGGGGGCTTCCATGGATCATGGGAATGCTTCCAGTAACTTGAGAACCATTGGGGAGGAAGTTCTGTTGATCGACAATTGTAATCCCTCCTTGAAAGAGAAATGCAATCTTTCTAAAATAGGTCAACAAAACAGCTGCCATGGCATATATCCATGGTCATCCTAGTAGGATGTTGTAATCAAGATTCCCATCGATGACTTCAACATCTATTTCTACTGTCTTCCCTCCTAGTTCAACTTTCAAGTTATTTAGGATACCATATGGGGTATATGTCCTTCCGTCGAATGCTTTTAATGTCGTCGAAGATCGCAACAAGGTTGGAGATCCTAAAGTTTTCCAGCAACTCATCGACATAATGCATGTAGATGCCCCCTCATCAATAACTGTTCTATGAACAGTTTTGTTGAGGGCTTTCACTTGAATAAGGAAAGCTAGTTGAGCTGGTAACTGAGGATCGTATCCTTTATGATCGAAGGATATAAGATTGGAATCCTTTGGATCAACCCCACCAATGGCCGATAATAAAGCCTGCCTTTGGGATGGGAAATTTTGTAGTACTTCAAGAGTCGACATAGCGGATGGCGATTGGGCCAAATCTTCCACTATGTTATAATGCTGTGCCGCTCTAGCACGAGGATTAAACGTCGATTTGTGTACTACTCCCTTCGGCGGTTTTATTGTCAATTCAGGGATGGTGGGTGGTACAACTTCTGTCGAAGTTGTTGTCGAACTACTTGGTTGATCTTTATCCTTGTTGTTCGACAGCTGCGAATTCCCATAATCTTTGTTCCTTGTCGATATCAAAGCATCATTTTGCTGTTTTGAAACCGACAACATTAGCACTTGAGACGGGGAAGAATTTCCACTTTCAACCAGATTTGTTCCTGGATTTGGAAACGGATCAGTTAACACTGCTGAGGTTTTCGAATTATTAAAGAATTTCTTAAGCTCAGCTCTGTGTGGACAATTCGCGGTCCAATGATCCTCATCACATATAAAGCATGGATTTTTTGGTTTCCTATCTCCAGGA
This sequence comes from Pinus tabuliformis, assembly GCA_031772625.1. Lineage (NCBI taxonomy): Eukaryota > Viridiplantae > Streptophyta > Pinopsida > Pinales > Pinaceae > Pinus > Pinus tabuliformis. The sequence goes on from CM062817.1 coordinate 243,107,564, forward strand.
GGGTTTGAAGAAGATTTTTCAGGTGATGATTCCTCCTGTTTCTTCTTCTTCCCTTTGCCCTTTTTCTTGCTCCCTGGTTGTTTGGTTTCTTTGCCCTTATATGTCGATACGGCATTTACTTCCGAAGCAAGAAGTTCGTCTTTTGCATTTTGACCTGAAATCTTACGGGCCTTTTCGGATGTAGCCTTTGTCGATTTCGCGTCTGTCGTGCCAATCACGCCATCGTCGGCATGAGAGTCATTGTTTGATTTAGGAGGAGGAGGAATTGAGAATTCCGGTCTAGGGGCGTCAGGTATTTTGTCATAGAGCGTGCCGGACTGAGTGTAAATCAAGTCCAGATATTGTGCACGAGCGATAACCTACTCTTCTGTTACGACTCCCCCCTTTGCCACATCTTCCGTGATGGAAGGTAGTAATGACTTGATAAACAATTCAGCTAAGAGCTGATCGGGGACGTATGTTTTTACCATCCTACGACGACGTCGCCACTCATGTATATGATCAGATATGTGAGTGGCTGTTGTCTGTTTGAAGTTGGTAAGAAGTTATGTTCCCGTTTCGTACCTTATTGGTAATTGAAAATGGGTTAAAAAGGTTGTGGCTAAGGTACTGAAGTTGTCGAACGAAGCTCTAGGCAATTCAATGTACCATTTTGCCGCTGGACCCGTTAACGTCCTCTGAAAGAGGCGAAGTCTTATCGAATCATCATTTAGGGTGTTTGATGAACACCATAGATGAAAGGTCATCACGTGATTCGATGGATCTTCACCCAGATTTCCATTAAATTTAGGAATATCTGATGGAAGTTTATGCGGAATTGCTGGCCACCAAGGGGCGTAAGCAATTGGATCGTTTGTTAACCAATTTAAATAAGGTAACTCTAAGGTTGCCACGAAGGGTAACTGTTGATTCAGGTTAGGTGAAGCATACCCAGGATAAGATGGGATCGCCTGAGCAGTTGGTCTTTGCATACCGGCATAATGCATTTGATGCTGGTATGTTTGGTAAGGTTGGTGGACTTGACCATTGTAGAATGGTTGATTTTGACCGTTTTGAAAGTACGGCTGTCCACTGTTCGCAAAGATTTGCTGCTCAGAACCTTGGTATACTTGTTGGAATTGTGGTTGTTGGTATTGCACCAGCCATGGTTGTGAAGCCATGTGCTGTTGCGCGATACTGACCGTTTGACCAAGGTGAGGGGTAATTGTACCCGTCTGGACCTGTGACGCCCCACTAGTCGGTGATTGTGGTTGAGTCGCAGGGTCAAGGGGTTGTTGCATTACAACCTGAGAAACCTGAGGTTGGCATACAACAGGCAGCGCTTGAACTTGCGACACCATCACAATAGCTGGCGTAGTCAGGATGTTAGACATAGGTACGCATTGTTGCATCGAATACACAACTCTTGGTTGTTGAGGTAGTATAGGTACCCAACCACTTGAGGTAATTCCAGTATAACCTGAATGCTGTTGTGAACTCCCATATGGATATCCTCCCGGAGGGGATAATGAAAGGGCATACTGCCCCCCATACGGTGGTAATTGAGAACTCAAGGGAATTGTTTTCCCTTGGGGTCCGGACTGCCCAAATTGACCTCCAAATGGATCAATTTTTTGAGACTCAACATAAGAGTTTCCGGATATTATTCCAGATGAACAAACAGGAACAGACCAGACTGTCGAAATAGCCCCTGAGTGGGCTCCTTCTAGCGGTTGAGAGCTAGTCGAGACAGATGGTATGCCGGTGAACATTGTCGGAGTGATAGCAGGGAGTTCTGTCGTCGCTGTGTCAGATGACACAGTCCTAGATGTCGATGGTTGTTCAGACATTTGTAGTCTATCCAAAAGATTACCTAGCGATTCTACAGGAGCTTCCGCTGGTGGTAGGCTAACTTCTGATGACGAAGGATATAGAGTGACCCCGACTCCAAAGTGCGTTGGAGTACTTGTTTGAGGATCTTCTACAATTTCTTCTATTGCAATCAGACCAGGTGGAAGGGGAAGACCGTCAGGTCCGTAAAATATTTCTGGTGCCGAAGAAGGTGTGAAATCGACAATGACAGATGTTTGAAGAGTAAGACTCTCCGAACCAGTTGTAGATGGAACTGGTTCGGTAACACAAGTGTTTATTCTCAAACTAGGATCAGTATCACTGTCCTTCTGTGGCCGTTGAACTTCTTCTGTAGAGGCAGGGATTCCAGAAATGTTTGGAGTAATCGGAGTCTCTGATGTCGTTGGAACACTTGTTCTAACTTTGATAGGAGATTTGGAACCGGTTAAACGAGTTCGCTTTGTCCGTACTAGTTTCGATTCCGGAGACAAAGACGGTTGACTCGTAAGCCTCTGCGAACGACGGGGTTTCAATTGACTTTCTTCCATGATTGCGGATTACTCGATCAACTAAAATAAAGGGAAGGTATATTTCCGAATTAAATGAATTTTAGACGCTTTTGACACAACTTCTTTTTTCAGTTTTTAAGAGTCGAGAAAAAACAAAAGATGACTCTAGTCTCCTTCGATTTTTAATGAGCCTGAAGTGACAAGTGCTCAGATGGACCTTTTCCGTTAAAGAGTCTGAAAAGGAATGAAAGGGACTGCTCTGGAGGTCTAGGTAGAGGGAGTACCAAACCAATCGCAAAACTGCAGAATACTTTTTACGGTACGGCAGTAAATCTTCCCGAATGCTGTGTTCAGTGCATTGCGATCAGTACGGCGGCCGACACGGCTTACTATGGATAAAGGATTTAAGCCTATAGGGGTCTCCCAAAATATACTCGATGGTACTTGGGAGCACAAGTCCGTACTGACACTTATCGTCTCAAAGTGGAGGAATCACCCAACCATCAGTGAGGACAACAGTTACCAGGCTTTACGACGTCGGAATACGTCTCTAGCCTAGACCTCTAAATGTTGTGCGTTAAGTTCCAAAGCGTTGTTAGATTCATTGAATTTATTTTAAGTTGATCTTTCTTATGAAGTTTGCCTTTCGGGTTCACCACGAGATGTAGATGTAATTCCTAAAATGCAATCTAAAGATGATAAACAAACTTTTATCTCTTTTCAGCAATGAAAATCCTAGCTACTAGGGGAAAAGAAAGACACAATCTTTTCACAAAGAGCAAAGAGCACACTGTAAATGCACTTTCCTAAATCAAGCCAAACAGACTGTCTATATGCAAATGCACATGCATGTATTTGTTTTTCACTTTCTTAGTATTGATGCTAAAAAGAAAGTTGATGTACAAATCTGAATTTTCTTTCAAGCGACAAACACAAACAAGCTTCTTTTCGAAATCAAAAGATAGAGATGATTACGACACTTTATGATTTTGAAATAAATACTCGTTTTAACACAAAGGCAATAGTAAAAGCATAATCGACCATCAACAACAAATAAACTTTCTCCTATGATCGAAATCGACACTTGCGACAGATCTAAATCAAAGGACGACAGTACGATTATTATACTTTTGCAATGGAAAACTGTAAACGACTCAACAGACACACAAAAACATCTACAGTTCTTTTGTACAAATGAGGCGGAATATCAGTAAGGAAAAGGGGTTTGAAACAGTTATATACTAATCACAGGCTGCAAAAATCAGAGACAAAACTGGAAAGAATGAAGCAAAGAACCTCAGCTGCACAGGGCTAGGCTGATCAGCACACCTGTTACACAGAGAAACTGAATTGCACCGCAAGTTTCCCTTTCGGGAAGTGCGTTGAAATGCAGGATCTCTTCACAGTACCTGCACTAGGGCAAAAACGAGAATTCTATCCGGGTTCTGGGTCACAGTTTGTAGTTTAGTCTTTGGTTTTTGGCCGAATAAAAGCAATCAGTAATGCACAATCAGAGGTAGATCTAAGGAGGGTCTAAGAGCTATCACAAGGGAAATTAGATAGTCTGTGAATCAGCTGTTCAAATCATAAACAGATCCAGTAAATGGATTGAAGCAACAGATGTCTACTTTGCATTCGTTATGGCAAATGTAGTTCGATTGCTACTTATAAGTTTATGAAACAAACAACAAGAGATACACAAACAAACTAATTAGACAATCTCCCCAGCAGAGTCGCCATTTTGTTACCGGGAAAAGTGTCTATTTAGAACTGCTCTATCCCACTAAGGTGTGACAGCTGCCTTAGAAACAAAAAGAGAAAACTACTTTTGTATCTCCTTTATGAACTATAAATAAAGAGGAATAGGAAGAACCAACCTGTGTCTTGAGCTAGTCCTTTGATCCAATCTCTCTCCTCTTTGACAGCTTCCAGCTACCTGCTCCCTTACTTGCCCAGCTTCACCAAGTACCTGTAAGATCACAGAAGAAGAAAACTATACAAAGACATGGATTTATATTCATAAATAACTTAGGATCAGATTTAAGTTAACCATACAAATGTAACAAGCATCAATGATACAAAAGCATGGAGGAGAAACTCAAATAGTTTTTATTGATATACAAGAAGATCCAGGAGGAGTTACAACCGATGATTCCTGACCCAACATCAACCTCCCAGCAAAGAAGCCCCTCTTCACCTCCAACAAAGCATAGATCACCCAATTCTCTGATGTTTATCTCAAAACCAACAACAATTCCTTACAATGTGCAAAATTCCAGCCTCTGGATCTCTGGGATGAGGGATCCATATATAGATGTATGCAAGGAGGATGAGTCAGCTTATGATTTGATTAGTGGCTTCTCTCTATCATTTCTTGCTTCCACTTGGAGACTGAAGGCCTCTTACTCATCCTTGGTCGAATTCAGTGAGGCAAGTGTCATAGGAGAAGATTATGGAAGCTTCCATTGTCTCTCCACCTCGCGGAATGACACTGCCATTTGTCATTTCCCGCTCAACGCACCCTGGTAGTGCATTTAGGTGCATTGCAACGCACCTAGCCAGTGGATTTAGGTGCTATGCAACGCACTTAGCTAGTGGAGCAGCTGAAATGATCCTGTTTTGACTTATTCTGAGCATTTTCTGGTGGAGAACTTCTGGGAGAAGCTGTAATTTGTTGACCTTGTTCCTTTAGGGGTTAGAACAACACTTTTAGGGACTTAGGAGCCCTTGGTTTATGGACATTTCATGCTTGGAGCTGTAAGGCACAAAAATGTCTATAACAAGGATGATGCTGGATTAAACAGCTGGGTTGTAATCCTCTCTTTTACTTCTACTATCAATAAAGTTCTTTGAGTTTTCCTCCATATAATTGTGTATTTGTAAATCTTGTTACTTGTGGATGTAATTGTATGGTTAATGTATTTATGATTCTGCATTGTTTATGATATCATATATCTTGATTCTTTGATGGTGTGTTGTTGCTTTGCCTCTACAGATATTCTCTAAGTGAGACAAGTAGGAGACGAGTGGCAAGCTCTATCAAGGGAGAGAGGAAACAATCAAGGAGCCAAGTGGAAGATACAGGTTGGTGCTCTCTGCTTCTCTCTTATCTATCATACATAAAGGAAATCTTGAAGCACTTTGAATTGTTTGTTTCTAAGATAACTACCCGTCTTAGTGGGACTAGCAGATCAAAAAGACACTAGCTTTCCCATAAACAAAATGGTGACTCCACTGGGGAGTGAATAGTTTGTTTGTTTGTTACTGTTGTCTGCTTTATAAACTACAGATCGAGCCTGAAGTTAAGCCAGCTAACCTTCGAACTGCACTTGCAACGCTGTTTCAGTCAATCTCCGGGTTGGTTTATGAATTGAACATATGACTTGCAAACATCCTAAGTGCCATGGTGCTAGCTCATTCACCTCATAAGATCATACCCCTATACTTTGTTTTTACTGCATATCATAGCTCAGCCTAAATCACTGAACTTAGTTGCAAATTGTGAGTGAAAACTAAGCTTAGTTTCATTCCTTGGTCCATCACACTGTCTGTAATTCGCAGTATGGATGCATCACACCTCCCGTGTGTTGCAGGTGAGATGCATCCCTGTTTCCCTTAAGGACAGGTTCCATAACTGAATGATACTGTTTCCTTCTCTGGAATTTGGTTTTTTCTTCATTGTTTTCAGCTTTATTTAGTATTTTTGCTGCTTATGATCAGTATATCATTGTTGAAGCCTTCTTCCTTTACAATATTTAGCCTCCATTGATCAGGAAATGTGAATGTTTTTTAATGTATTTTTCATCATTTACAGTCCTCCTTTGCAAAGAGTAGCTTAATCGAATAGTCGTCTTTTGATTCAAAAGTGTCACAACTGTCATTGTGAGTCGAAAAGAAGAGTGTCGTAAAGTATTCCTCTTCTAGATAGTCGATTGTACTTTTGCCATTGTATTTGATTTGACTTGTTAGTATTTGAAGTGTCTAAAGTAGTTTTCTGTTCAAAATTGAAAGTGTTGTCTTAGTTTTCCTTTTGTTTTGAAAAGAAATTGTTGAAGTGTCGCTTTGAAGAAAATAGTTCAGATTTGTACCTAGTTTTCCTTTTTGGCATTCTCACATTAAGGAAATGGAAAAAAAATACATGCATGTGCATTTGCATTTAGAATGCATGCGGAAAATGATTTGGGAAAAGTGAATTTAGTGTGTGCTCTCTGCTCTCTGTTGAAAGAATCGTACTCTTCTTTCCTTAGTAGCTAGGATTTTCAATGCTAAAAGAAATCAAATGACTGTTTATCATTTCAGATTGCATATTTATGAATTTTACATCTACATCACGTGGTGAACCTTGGAAGGCAAACTTCTTAAAAAAGATCAAGTCTAAGATAAACCTAAATGAACATAAAAACACTTTGGAACCTAAGCACAACATCTAGAAGTCTAGGCTAGAGACGTATTCTGGCATCGTAAAGCATGGTAACTATCATTTTCATCGAAGGTTGGGTGATTCCTTCTCTTTGATACGACAAGTGCCAGTATGGAATTGTGCTCCCCGTACCGTCGAGTATATATTGGGAGACCACAATAGGCTGATATGCTTTATCCTTAGGAAGCTGTGTCTGCCACCCTATCGATCGCAATGCACTGAACACAACATTTGGGAAGATTGACTGCCGTACGTAAAGTCCTTGGTAATTTATCTTTAATTTACCACCAAGGTGTCTAATGCAGTTTTGTGATTGGTTTGATAATCCCTCTGTCTAGATTTCCAGAGTAGTCACTTTCGTTCCTTTTTGACTCCTTAAAAGAAAAGGTCCATTTGATCACTTGTCACATCAGGCTCATTTAAAATCGAAGGAGACTAGAGTCACCATCTTAGGTTGAGGTAATGGAGTCCACCAATCAAGGATTTCCCCTTGGGGGAATCCTAGTCCTTTCTCTTTTTGGGGAGATATTGGTGCTCCATATATGGCTACATTGTCCCTTCCAAGAATCACAATTGGCTTACCAGTATGGCTATTCTCAACCTCTGTCATTCAAAACACCGTAATTCCTCAGCAATCGAATCAACAACCAAATGATACTGGAATTACCCCCTCACCTTCTACTTCATTTGTTTCTCCCTCTCCTTCTTCCTCTTCGCTTGGTGAAACTAGTGATACTAAAAACCAAGTAACTGAGAAGAAGAAGAAAGGGAAGGAGAAGAAGAAGAAGAAGCCAGTCAAGCAAGGGGGCAACAATGAATCATCTAATGAAAATCCACACATTAAATCTCCTAAATATCCTTGTCTAATGTGCAAAGGAAACCATTTTCATCGAGATTGTCCTTGCATTCCACGAATCTTGAGAGAATGGTCTTCCCATGCGCACCATCTGGTGTCATCAACCTCTGGCGATCATTTTGACAACGCACCATCGACTAGTGAAAATTAAGTTCCTGGATAGAAAGTAAAGGTAAAAATTCCATGTCAATTATGCGATGAAGACCATCACCTTTGCCAATGTCCATTTCTTGATGAGGCCAAGAGAATCTTACATAACCGTCCTGCTTCACTGCAGCGGCTTCCACCTGGATACATGAAACTCTTACCAAGTCCATTGCTAGTTGAAAATCCGACTGACATACCTCAATTGTCGGTCGAAATGCCTATAATTGAAGATAAACCCTCTGAGTCCATACCGGACCAAAGTCAATAGGTCAGGATGGCATCCGCCCTAGTCTTGCCTTTAGAAGGTCCACCTTCAGATGATACAGTTTCTAAAGAGAATGAGAATGACACCGTTCAAATTCTTTTTGTTAACATAGAGTCTGATGAACATGGGGGCAATCTACCCATTCCTTTAGCACAAGAGGGAAGTTCCCCATTTCGAGAGATTCATCTAGCCGTTTATCCAGTCCCTCCTCCAAGCAATCTAGTTGTTTCCTTCGATTGGAATCAACTAGCGGGACCTCGCTTTCCATCTAATGTACCATTCTGAATCATAGTACAAGTTTAGAAAATGATCATGTCTAGCACTATCATAGATTAAGGGGCTTCCATGAGTATCCTTTCCTCAACTTCTTGGAAAGCGCTTGGTTCGCCATCACTTCTGCTTGAGAATAAAAATTTGTCAGGCTTCAACAAAGGAACCAGTCGACCGTTAGGGATCCTTCCAAATTTGCCTATAACTTTGAGAAGGAAAACCGTTCACTTGAACGTGATGGTAGTCCATGGGCCACTAGATTACAATCTACTCCTTGGGTGTGACTACGTTTACAACATAGGAGCTATTGTTTCCACACTCTTTCGGGTGATGTGTTTCCCGTATGAAGGTAGATTGGTGCAGCTTGTCGACCAGCTTTCATTTCCCAGTTCGAACACAGTTACGAGTCAAATGCCATCCCTAAATGGTCTCTTTGTGTCAAGAATGTCTCTTCAACCTCCAGTTCATCAACATAATTACTGCGAGTAATTCGGTGAATGTAGCGAAGCTTAAGGGGCATGCATCCTGGTCTGCTTCAGCAGGCGAACCCAGATGAAAAAATAGATTTCCTTGTAGGTTATATGACCAGTCTGAAACACCATTTCTGTGTAGGATATGGGATCAATATGGAAAATTTATCTCCTCACACGTTATGTGATTGGAAGCTCACACCATTCACCTTTGTCTATTTCAATGGACAGAGCCGAGGAAGTGTTTTGTCTGCTCCGCAGACAAAATGATCCTGCTTAGATGCAGGAACTTCCATAAGGTAACTGGAAATTCTTGTTTTTTCAAAACCTGTGGGCATGCAAACATTTTTTACGCAAGTGAAAAGCGACCAACGTAACTCTAACTTCATAGTATTTTAGCCTAACTTTTAGTTCAACTTCTTAGTTTAGGTGAATGGTCTGATCCACCATTCACCTTTGTCGGCGGTGCGCAGGCAAAGCAAAGGAAATATTTTATCTAGGCAAAAGACAAAACTATCGTACCTAACCTCAGTAGTTCATTAACTCTTAGTGTAGTTAGTTATGTAGTTTGGTTGTTTCTAGCCTGCATACAAAAGGCAATGAGCAAAGTTTCACATGGGGAAAGCTCACTAAAAAATGAACCTACTAATAAGAGACATCTTTAAAGACGACTAGCATGAGAAATGTTACCGCAGGTTTGAAGCTCATTAAAAAAAACCCGCCACTAAGAATAGTTTATAAAGATTCAAGCTCATTATGAGTGATTCTATTAGCCACCCTCGTTACACTGCTGTGTTTGAGAAGTTCTAAACTTACCTAGAACCATTTGCTACCTGAAAACATCACTCGTTCCTAAAAAATGAGTCTCTTTTAAGCTCTTTTTAGACTCGTAAAATATGAAAAGATTGCCGAGCTACTGGCCTTTCTAGCTCGTTAAAGTAAAGGGAAGCACTATCCCTCCTCTACATTTTAATATTTTTGGACTTGAGGGATCATTACACAAAAATATCAAGCGCTTGTCTTATTCGGCTTGCTAAAGCAATCGAAAAGTCATACCTTTCGTATTATTTTATACTCTTTCGGACTTAAGGGATTATGCCACGAAAAAGGACTGCTGGAATTTCCTTTCCATCTCTTTTCAAACTCTCTAAACATGAAAAGGACTGAGTTATCTTTGTCGTTAAACTCATCAAAACAATAACGAAAAACTTGTCCTTCCAGACAAGAGCGAGTTTCACTGTCGCTAGGCTCGCTAAAACATAGCGACAGGTTTGCCCGAAGGGCAAATTATAGAACAACCATATGCTATCCTCCTCAAGCTTGACAAAAATAAAGAGGTACTGGTCAGCAATGACTGGGGAAAAAGGAATAAAACTTGAATAACTTCACTGGTAGTAGGTCACTCTTGAACATGACACTTTCACTCCATCACCATGATTGAGTAGGGTTGGGTTATTCTGTTCACCGGTCACATCACCATTGGTCCTCCGTACCATCCATTTTTGTTGTTAACGCTACCAATCCATCTCAGTGTCACCGATATGTTCAAGAGAAGTCATTCAAAGAATTCACCAACCCAGCTAACGCCTCATCCACTGCAATACCTTCACTCTCCATTTTTCATGACCGCCATTCCTGAACCTTGTATCATCAGATCATTTTCACCTTCGGAAAATCATTTGCTTCGTTTCATGTCGTAGATGTGGGATTCATTAAATCCCACCTACGATGGGTCACTTCTTGTTAATATCAACTCATTATCCAAGAAGTTGACTTAGGAACAACCCTTTCAGTACTTTGAAGCTTGCATGCCTTAATGGCAAGTTTCTCACTTCTGGCGACAGGTTTACATCAATGGCCTTCGACCAAAAGATTTTGCGTGCTGTTCGACATTAGATCCTATATTCACACCACGTGAATTGTACTGTAGTACCTTGAGGGTCATTATCATTATCAGTGATTCCTCTCGCGCCTGTTAACATCTTACATCATTGGTTGGTAATCAGGCAATGTCTTTCCATGTTCAACTTCAGAACATCTTTTCACATGGATCAGCTTGTACATCGGGAAAAGATTGAATTAGTTTGAATACCCTGGATCTAGTTTCATCCATCGGGGCTGCAATATATTCAGGAAAATAAAGACATCAAATGTACACCATAGCTGCACAGATGATCATCCAAGCTAAGGGATGATGGCTCTGCAAGAATCACTAGTCTGCAACATTGGACGATTGTCTATCATATGTACATGAAAATGAATTTATAAATCTGAGCATGGGAATGCCCGCCTCAGCTAGATCATGAAAAGAATATGAAGATAATGTATTGTATTTTATTTTATACAGGTCACCTTCCAGTTCGAAAAAACTCAGATACTCATGATAAAGCATTTCACCCGCCATCAGAAGATTTACGACCTCATGCTTTAGGGGGCAACTGTTATAGACATATTTGGGAACTACAACCCCAATCACATATGTCGATAAACCAAGGGCTCTCAAACCCATAAAAGTGTTGTTTCACAGCCTAAAGGATCATGGTCAACTGATTACATCATTTCCCAGAAGTTCCACCTGAAAAACCACTCAAAACTGGCCAAAACTGGACCATACAGACTGCTCCATGCTAAGGGTGCAATGCATACTCATTGTTACACTGGCCAGGTGTGATGCATACTGAAAGAGCCTTTTGTGCGGTGCGATGGACAAGAGTAGACAAATGGCAGAGACAGTTTGCTAAGTGGAAACCCAAAGAATCTTCTAGAAACTTCTCATATGACACTTGCCTCTCTGAATTCGCCCAGGGATGAGTAAGAGATAATGAAATCTCCAAGTGGAACCAAGAACTATTAGTGAAATGACACTAATAAAAAACCCAGAAGCTGACTCACCCCTCTGCAAATATCTATAAATGGATCCCTCATCTAAGAGATCCAAAGGCTGAAATTTTGTAATTTGTAAGGAAGTGCTCTTGGTTTCTCTTTGAAACATTGTATTGTTGGGTGATATTTCTTTTCATGAGGTGAAGAGGGCTCTCATGCTAGGAGGATGATGTTGGATTAGACAGTTGGGTTGTAATCCTCTCTTCTACTTCTACTATCAATAAATTTCTTTGAGTTTTCCTCCATATAATTGTGTATTTGTAAATCTTGTTACTTGTGGATGCAATTGTATGGTTAATGTATTTCTGATTCTCCATTGTTTATGATATCATAGATCTTGATGCTTTGATGGTGTGTTGTTGCTTTTCCTCTACAGATATTCTCTAAAGTGGGACAAGTAGGAGAAGAGTGGCAAGCTCTATCAAGGGAGAGAGGAAACAAGTAAGGAGCCAAGCAGATGTCTCAAAGAGAAATCAACAACACTTCCTTACAAATTACAAAATTCCAGCATTTTGGATCTCTTAGATGAGGGATCCATTTATAGATATTTGCAGAGGGGTGAGTCAGCTTTTGGGCTTTTTATTAGTGTCATTTCACTGATAGTTCTTGGTTCCACTTGGAGATTTCATGATCTCTTACTCATCCCTGGGTGAATTCAGAGAGGCAAGGGTCATATGAGAAGTTTTTAGAAGATTCTCTAGGTTTCCACTTAGCAAACTGTCTTTGCCATTTGTCTACTCTCGCCCATCGTACCCCACAGAAGGCTCTTTCAGTATGCATCGCACCTTGCCAGTGTAACAACCTGTATGCATCGCACCCTTAGCATGGAGTAGTCTGTATGGTCCCGTTTTGGCTAGTTTTGAGTGGTTTTTCAGGTGGAACTTCTGGGAAATGATGTAATCAATTGACCATGATCCTTTAGGGTGTGAAACAATAGTTTTAGGGGTTTAAGAGCCCTTGGTTTATCGACATATGTGATTGGGGTTGTAGTGCCCAAATATGTCTATAACAGTTGCCCCATAAAGAATGAGGTCGTAAATCTTCTGATGTCGGGTGAAATGGTTTATCATGAGGATCTAAGGTTTTTCGAACTGGAAGGTGACTTGTATAAAATACAGTACAATACATTATCTTCATATTATTTTCATGATCTAGCTAAGGCGGGCATTCCCATGCTCAACTTTATAAATTCATTTTCATGTACATAGGATAGATAATCGTTCGCTGTTGCAGACTTGTGATTCCTATAGAGCCACCATCCCTTAGCTTGGATGATCATCTGTGTAGCTACAATGTACATTTGATGTCTTTATTTTTATGAATATATCGCAGCCCGAATGGATGAAACTAGATCCAGGGTCTTCAAACTCGTTCAATCTTCGCCCGATGTACAAGTCGATCCATGTGAAAAGATGTTCTGAAGTCGAACATGGAAAGACATCGTCTGATTACCAACCAATGATGTAAGCTGTTAATAGGCGTGAGAGGAATCACTGATAATGATAATGACCCTCAAGGTACTATAGTACAATTCACGTGGTGTGAATATACGATCTGATGCTGAACACCACACAAAATCTTTTGGTCGAAGGCCATTGATGTAAACCTGTCGCCGAAAGTGAGAAACTTGCCATTGAGGCATGCAAGCTTCAAAGTACTGAAAGGGTAGTTCCTAAGTCAACTTCTTGGATAATGAGCTGATTTCAACAAGAAGTGACCCATCATAGGAGGGCCTTAATGAATCCCACATCTATGACACGAAATGAAGCAAATGATTTTCTAGAGGTGAAACAATCTGATGATACAAGGTTCAGGAATGTTGGTCATGCAAAATGGAGAGTGAAGGTATTGCAGTGGATGAGGCGTTAGCTCGGTCGGTGAATTCTCTGAATGACTTCTCTTGAACATATTGGTGACATTGAGATGGATTGGTAGTGTTAACCCCAAAAATGGATGGTACGGAGGACCAATGGTGATGTGACCGGTGAACAGAATAACCCAACCCGAGTCAATCATGGTGATGGAGTGAAAGTGTCATGTTCAAGAGCAACCTGCTACCAGTGAATTTCTTCAAGCTTTCTTCCCTTTTTCCCCAGTCATTGCTGACCAGTACCTCTTTATTTTTGCCTATAACTTTGAGAAGGAAAACTGTTCACTTGAACGTGATGGTAGTCCAATGGCCACTAGATTAAAATCTACTCCTTGGGTGTGACTACACTTACAGAATGGGAGCTATTGTTTCCACACTCTTTCGGGTGATGTGTTTCCCATATGAAGGCAGAATGGTGTAACTTGTCGACCAGCTTTCATTTCCTGGTTCGAACACAGTTACGAGTCAAACACCTTCCCTAAATGGTCTCTTTGCATCAAGAATGTCTCTTCAACCTCCAGTTCATCCACCTAATTACTGCGAGTAATTCGGTGAATGTAACAAAGCTTAGGGGGCATGCACCTTGGTCTACTTCAGTAGGTGAACCCAGATCAAAAACATATTTCCTTGTAGGTTATATGACTAGTCTGAAACACCATTTCCGTGTAGGATATGGGATCAGTCTGGAACATTCATCTCCTTGCACGTTATGTGATTGGAAGCTCACACCATTCACCTTTGTCTATTTCGATGGACAGAGCTGAGGAAGTGTTTTGTCTGGTCCGCAGATGAAATGATCCTACTTGAATGCAGGAAATTCCATAACGTAACTGGAAATTCTCGATTTTTCAAAACTTGGGGGGCATGCAAACCTTTTTTACACAAGTGAAAAGCGACCAGTGTAACTCTAACCTCGTAGTATTTTAGCCTAACTTTTAGTTCAAATACTTAGGTTAGGTGAATAGTCTGATCCACCATTCACCTTTGTTGGTGGCACACAGGAAAAGCAAAGGAAATGTTTTATCTAGGCTAAAGACAAAACTATCCTACCTAACCTCAGTAGTTCATTAACTCTTAGTGTAGTTAGTTCTGTAGTTTGGTCGTTTCCAGACTGCATAAAAAAGGCAATGAGCAAAGTTTCGCATGGGGCAAGCTCACTAAAAAATGAACCTACTAATAAGAGACATCTTTAAAGACGACTGGCACGAGCAATATTACTGCAGGGTTCAAGCTTGTTAAAAAATAAACCCGCCACTGAGCATAGTTTCTAAAGATTCAAGCTCATTAAAAAATGATTACACCCTCGGTAAATAAACTTTGTGATTGCATTTGCTATCAGCCTTTTGAGCCTTGGTTGTGTTCTTATCATCACCTCCACTCTTTTGGCTGACCATATGCCTCCACTTGATTGTTTACCCCTTTTGAGGAACAACTGCGATGAGTGATTCTATTAGCCACCCTCGTTACACTGCTATGTTTGAGAAGTTCCAAAATTACCTGGAACCAGTTGCTACCCAAAAACATCACTCGTTCCTAAAAAACGAGTCTCTTTTAAGCTCTTTTTAGACTCGTAAAATATGAAAAGATTGCCGAGCTACTGGCCTTTCCAACTCATTAAAGTAAAGGGAAGCGCCATCCCTCCTCTACATTTTAATCTTTTTGGACCTGAGGGATATTACACAAAAAGATCGAGTGCTTGTCCTTTTCGGCTCACCAAAGCTATCAGAAAGTCATCCCTTTCGTATTATTTTATACTTTTTAAGACTTAATGGATTATGCCACAAAAAAGGACTGCTGGAGTTTCCTTTCCGTCTCTTTTAAAACTCTCTAAATATGAGAAGGACCGAGTTATCTTTGTCATTAAACTCATTAAAACAATAGCGACAGACTTGTCCATCGGGACAAGAACGAGTTTCACTATCGTTAAACTCACTAAAACATAGTGACAGGTTTGCCCGAAGGGAAAATTATAGAACAAGCATATGTTATCCTCCTCAATCTTAAAGAAAATAAAGAGGTACTGGTCAGCATTGACTAGGGAGAAAGGGAAGAAAACTTGAAAACTTTCATTGCTAGCAGGTCGCTTTTGAACATGACAATTTCACTCCATCACCACGATTGAGTCGGGTTCAGTTATTCCGTTCACTGGTCACATCACCATTGGTCCTCCGTACCATCCATTTTTGGGGTTAACGCTATGAATCTGTCTCAGTGTCGCCAATATGTTCAAGAGAAGTCATTCAAAGAATTCACCAACCCAGCTAATGCCTCATCTACTGCAATACCTTCACTCTCCATTTTCCATGACTGTCGTTCCTGAACCTTGTATCATCAGATCGGTTTCACCTCTAGAAAATCATTTGCTTCGTTTCGTGTCGTATATGTGGGATTCATTAAGGCCCTCCTACGACGGGTCACTTCTTGTCGACATCAACTCATTATCCAAGAAGTTGACTTAGGAACAAACCTTTTAGTACTTTGAAGCTTGCATGCCTCAATGGCAAGTTTCTCACTTCCAGCGACAGGTTTACATCAATGGTCTTCGACCGAAAGATTTTGAATTGTGTTCGACATCAGATCCTATATTCACACCATGTGAATTGTACTGTAGTACCTTAAGGGTCATTATCATTATCGGTGATTCCTCTCGCGCCTGTTAACAGCTTACATCATTGGCTGGTAATCTGGTGATGTCTTTCCATGTTTGACTTTAGAACATCTTTTCACATGGATCGACTTGTACATCGAGCGAAGATTGAACTAGTTTGAAGATCCCGGATCTAGTTTCATCCATCCAGGCTGTCACGCGGAAAGAGTCGATAGTGCAGACACAACCGACCTCCCTAGAAGCCTAAGACTTTCTAGTGAAAAACAAGACAAATAGGAGCAATCCTTCTCTAAATATGCATTTATACTATGAGAAATCAAGTGTTTTAGATCTTACCTGTGACCCAACGCTGTTGTAGCAGTCCAGCTTCGTTGATCTGGATGAGCTCCTCCTTCTCTTCGAAACCTGCATTCACTAACAATCAAACGATTAAATAGCACCTGAATATCACATAAAATAAAACACATTTAACATATAGACCAAGGAGTATATGAAACAACTCATAAATAACAAATTGTTGAGAAGAATGGACTTATTTGTATTAAAAGGTAACAAAAGAAACCATTACAACCTGAGCCTTGGTGTTGTGCAAGTTCCTCCCAGGGTCCACAAGAGTCCTCCTTTACTCTGATCAGCTCACCCACTTCCAAATACAACAAGTAAAGATGGTAATCTCTCCTCACAAGCTTATACAAGGAAGTCCTAATTCCAGCAGCATCTACCCTTAGGAATGTTCAGCTTTCAACCTCTCCTCCCTCTGGTCCAATGCATGTATTTATAGTGCTGTAGAGGACGTTAATCAGGTCCACCATCAATGGGATAAGCCCCTCTTTTGGGTGGGTTAGCTCCCCTCTTGATGGGATAAGTTCCTCTTCTATAGGGATACATGAACCATCTGGAGGCGCTCCATACACATCAAACAAGCTTCTAGAATGCTCTAGAAATAACCACAAGTAACATTTTTGGAGTGAAACTTGCGCTTATTGACCTTTACAGGAGTACGCACCCATTGCTTTACAGACAGAGCGTACAAGTACGCAGGTATTGTGAACTTGGATTGCGTACCCGCAGGTAAGGTTGAGAGAAACTGCATACCAGAGATAACTTGACTTTAAATGACTTTTCTCTCTTTCTTTGAGTTTGACATGGAAAGCAGAGGCATGAGACTTGCCAAGGAGGATAGTATGACAGGTGATGGAGCCATACAAACTGCAAATAGTCATGGTGACATTTTTTGGTGTAACAAATTGCCCCCTAAAGTGCAAAGCCTGAAGTAGATTAGGGTTTCAAAACATCTAGGAAGGGTGAAGTACTTTATCATTTCAAGGATTATCTTGTGGAGAGCCTGGTCAGAACCTGCAAATATTCAACACAAAATACATATATAAGATGATATCATCGCTGAGGTAGGCATTCCCATACTCAGATTGAAAACTTTAACTAACAATCTAACTATTGTTCTGATACAAGAATGATTTTGCAGTACATCACAATTATAGACTTTTGTAGACACAGTATGGACGCAGCCATCTGTTTATGATTGGTCTACTATATAATGAATACAAAACTCCTCGCAGCCTGGATGGTGGAAACTATATCCAGGGTCTTCATTTCTACTTCCCGAATTGGTACGAGTCTATCCATGCGAATAAATGAGTCGATGTCGAACATGGTAGAAACCACTTGATTACCAGTCAATGATGTAAACTGTTAACAAGTGTGAGAGAGACCACCAGTGATGTCAATGGTTCTCAAAGTACCCAGTACAATCCATGAAATGTGAATGAATGGGTTGTTGTCGAACACGTCACAAAGTCCTTTGATCGAAAGTCAATGATGTAAACTGTTGCAAAGGCGAGAAACCTGCCATTGATGCATGCAGACCTCAAGGTACTGACGATCTCTAAGTCATCTTTCTAGATAATGTGCTGATGTCGATAGAAAGCGACCCGTTGCAGGCAAACCCACAACACGAAATCATTGTTCAAGTTGAAGAAATGTTGCTGTAAGGACTGACTCAGGGATGGTCAAAATGGATGACAAGTATTTTGCATATGAATGGTTTATTTGCAGAGACCTCTTGAACACATAACGACACGACAGATGGTGTGGTAACGATTGACCCAAAGTTAATACCCAGAAATGGTTGAAGTCTTTCAAAGTGGTTTGATCAACTTTAAGGCAAAGGATTTCCCAACCCAGGTGAATGAAAAAGTGTCGTGTTCAAGAGCGGTGATAAGGTTCTTCTGTAATAAAGGGTAACAAATAGGTTCATTCTTCTCTCTTTTCCCCCACCATTTCTGGCAAGTACCTCTTTATTTTTTACAAGCTTGAGGAGGATAACATATGCTTGATTATAAGCTCATCCTTCGGATGAGTCCAACTTAGTTTAGATTCGGACCCTAAGAAGGAGTGGTCCGCTCCTGCTTGTAATCGAACAGGTCCTTTACTGTGAAATTTTAACGAGTCCAGTATAGGAGAAACTCGGCGTTTTTCAATTTTAGAGAGTCTGAAAAAACTAAAGAAGACTCCATAGTGAACTTTTTCGTAAATTTGTGTCTCCCAAGCCCGAAAAAGTATAAAATAATACCTGAGAGAACCGCTTGATCTTGCGACCAAGGAGTACTTTCATGTTTAGTGCCGTTGACCTGAAAAGTAAAAAGTGATCAAGGACACGTCGTTTTATTTCCAATATCGAGTTTGAAACGACAAAAACCCGGCAATCTTTTCGTGTTTTTACGGTCAGAAAAGGGCTATAAGAGGACCGTCTTTTAATTCCGTTTTAACGAGTGTAAAAGAAACGCTCGGCAATCTTTTCATGTTTTAGGAGTCAGAAAAGGGCTTAAAAGATGACTCTGATTTCTTGGTTCGTGAAAAATGATAGTTTACCCTAAAGTCCCTTTGTCCTGCACAAAAACAACACATTACTCATACCTGTTTAAGATAGGCAAAAATACATTGAAAAATATCTCTTTATGGTGAAAAATAAACAAACCTAGCATTCATTTATCCAAAAAACCTATAAAAAGACTTTTTACCATGTCATTTTTACCATTTTACTGTTGAGGGAGAGAAAAGGGCTTTTGACAAGAAACTTCCCGTGGACTTTGCGGAGAATCCGACCGTCAGAATCGAACGCCGTTTCATCAGGTATTCTACAACATCCTTCTCTTAATTTCCATCCATTTAGAATTCATTTTTAGGTTTTTATTTGATTTTTTGGAGGTCTTGGGGTTTCAAGATGCGCCCTTTGGGGTACGCAGGTCATGCACTGCTGACCTGCGTACCCCGATATTTTCTCAATGGGGAAAATACCGGGCGTACGCACCCGGCCTTAAGGGCAGCTGCGTACATACGCTCTGTTCCTAAAAGCCGGGGTGCGTACCCCGCAAAATGCATTTTGAAACCCTTATTTCTCCAAAATGGACCAAAATTTTAAAATTTTATGGATTCTAACAGATGTTTTATGATGTGCAGGGTGCACACCATGCTTGATTGGCGTGAAAGAGAACACGAGGATGTTGATTTGGCCGCAATAAATCATCAACCCTCCATTGATGCTTTGAAGGCATGCGGTTTCTACAAGTACTGGGCCATACCTGGCATGAGGGCCCAAGTGCCATTCCTAGAGTGGCTGGTTGAAAGGTGGAACATCCAGGAACAATGCTTTTACATCGGAGGGCACTAGATCGAGATAGAGCCCTCTGACATATATTTTCTCACTGGTTTGCCTAATAGGGGCGAGCAACTGACTCTCTCCGGGACTAGGCCGGGTGGCCAATCCCTTGCTAGCCTCCGGCTAGAGTGGTGCAACAATCAGAACTAGGAGAGAGGGATAGAAATCAAATATATATCCCTGCCTGAACTTATGGTAATTGCCTTTACAGTTACCAGACTCTGCGGCGCAGCCGCCTTGCACATTGCCACCGGGTCCCAAATGCGGATGGCGATAGATTGCTACCAAGGCACCATTTTCAACTGGTGCGATGCTGTGTTGGCCAACATAAAGGGCCAACTGACTAGGGTAAAGAACGGGAAACTAAAGACCTTTGGGTATAGGCCTTTAGTTGTGAGCTTTGCCCTAGAGAGAGTTCCGATGCTTATCCCTCAGCATCTCACTGTTCCGGTTGGGCCACCTCGGGAGCCAAAGTTGATACGATGGGTTACGGTGATGGCCCGACATCCTGATGAGGGAGCGGGAGTTGTTCGATTTCCTGCTGGTTACTTTCACTGGTTGGAGAACCAGGTCTTCGCGATTCAGGACTTTCCTTATGCCGGAGTAGATTTTCGCGGTGATCCGGACATGGTTCTTCCATAGGGAGAACAATGGGACGACAGAGGTATTTCATTTTTCACAAATTTTTGAAATTATTTACTTTTTATTTGTTTTTATATCGTCTCAAAACTGACAGTGACAATTTTCAAAATGCAGATGTAGGCCCACAGCGTCCGGCCAATCTCCGGCCATTCGAGAGGAGAGTACCAGTTGCACCAGCACCGGCCCCACAGGATGCGGCCGCAGAGGCCTTAGCCGAGCTGGAACAGGACCTTGAGCATCTCACGATGGACATACCAGAGACAACTATAGATGATATTCCTATTCGACTTCAGCTCTATGTGGTTGCAGTCCCAGGACCTATCAGGAGGTTCCTGTGTAGGGTAGCACGGGAAGTGGTCTCGTATAGAGAGCACCACCAGTGATTGGCTAGTCACTTTTTGTGGACACATATGACATTTTTGGTTTTTTGTACTTATCATTTTTGCCGATCATAAGGTGTTTTTCAACCTATGATCGAAGACGATGTATATTTTTTGACACACTCCTATCTATATATATATCATTATTACCGGCTTATCTTGTTAAACATGTGTGATTAAATGTTAATGTGTTTTAAAATTACATGTATGATTATCGCAAATGTCTGTCTAACATTCGAGAAGCAATTGCATCTACTAATGTATTAAAAGACCTTGGAATATGTTGATATTCAATGTAATCAAATTCACGTTCCAAAAGACGCACTCTCAAAAATAACCTTAATAACACTGGATTTCTAATGGCATAAACTCTATTAAGCTGTAATACAACGAGTTCAGAATCTAACCTCACTATCAAACTCCGAATCCCAAATGTAATGGATTCCGATAATAATTCAATCACTGCACTGTATTCTGCAATGTTGTTTGTTGTTTGACTGAGGCTCACCCCATGCATAGAAACTAACTCGTCAGAGGGCGAATAGATAACCCAAGCTGCGGAAGAGATATTCCGTGTACTACGACAAGCACCATCAGCAAATCCAATGTACGTTTGGAGAGGCGTCGACATCTGCAATATCAAGAGTAAAACCAAGATAAGCCAGAATAACGACGAAAAACCACACTCTCTAAACTAAGCACACTTGTCTAAACTAAGCACACTTGTCTGAACTAAGCACATTTGTCTAAACTAAGCAAACGTACCAGCTAGAAAGAGAAAATTAACCTAACTACCCTAACGAAAATCTTCACACCCATCATTTAAGCATAGTACCTCTTTAGGTAAAGTCCATTTCTGGGTTTACCCAAAGAGTCCCCATCAAAATCAACCAGCTCATAGGCCCCTTTTGCTAGCTTTCGCTTAACAATGTAGGGTCCATGCCACATAGGAACGAATTTTCCAGCACCTAACTTATTGTTAGCTTGATCATATAATAGCACTAGGTCTCCTTTCGAAAAATTTCGAGGGGTCACATTTCGATCGTACTGAGCTTTCATTCGTTTTGCATGAGTCTCAATTGCCAGTGCAGCATCACGTCGAGTCTCATCTAATTGAGCTAAATACAATAAACGCTTCTCCTCTTTGGAAGTAGCTGGGAGTAATTCGACAGCCATTTGAAGTGATGGGATTTCGCATTCAATGGGTAGCACGGCTTCCAAACCATAAACTAGTTGGAAAGGAGTGAACCCTGTTGATGTTTTCACTGAAGTTCGATATGCCCAAAGTGCGGAAAATAACATGTTGTGCCAATTCGACCGATGAATGCCAATGATTCGCCGGATCATGATGACCAAAACTTTGTTGATGGACTCAACCAGACCGTTGGCTTGTGGATAATAAGGTGTTGAGCTATCGTGGCGCAAACCAAGCTGGCCTGTAAGCTCTGTCATCATAATGTTTCGAAAATGGCACCCATGGTCAGTGATTATCGCTTGTGGGACACCAAACCTAGCAATAATGTGATTGAATACGAAAACTGCAGCAGTCTTGCTGTCTGCCTCGAATGTAGGCATCGCCTCGGCCCACTTAGTAAAATAATCAACCGCAAGGATGATATACACATGCCCCCCGGCCGAGTGAGGGTTACAAGTAATAAAGTCGATACCCCATTTAGCAAAAGGACCAACGACAATTATAGGGTGGAGAGGAGCTGGTGGTGCGCGCATCTTGCGATCAAACACTTGACAGTTGTGGCATTTTCGGACCGCAATGATACAATCTTTAAACATGGACGGCTAGAAATAGCCAACACGCAACACCTTCTGAGCTGTGGCATACCCAGACATATGACCGCCACATGCCCCAGAGTGACAGTCATTCAAAACCCTTTCTGCCTCTTCATGAGTTAAGCAACGTCGGAAAACCAAGTCCACCCCACGACGATAAAGAGTATCTCCAATTATTTTGTATTGTTGGGACTGGAATCGAATTTTCTGACGTTCCATCTTAGAAGCTCTGGGCCGAAAGGATTGGGTTTGGAGATAAATGATTATATCCCCGTACCATGGATCTAAAGTGCTGATAAGAAACAAAGATTCATTCGCTATGGGTTCCTCTGCCACTGTTTCCGTGTCAGCACGCGGGAAATCACACATTAACTCGGCAAAGACTAAGGATTTCTTAGATTTGGACTTTTCGAACTCCAAATCGAACTCCTGCAAGATAACAATCCATTTGGAGTACTTGCCCCCTAGCAATTGTTTAGTTAGAATATAGATCATAGGGTTGCAATCCTAAATCACTATAGTTTTACGGAGAAGAATGTAGTGACGAAAACGCTGGACAGCTTGAACGGCTGCCAGTGCCAACTTTTCCACATGTGAGTATTTTAGCTCGGTTGGATTTAACGTCCGACTAAGGTAATATATCACATGTTCCGTTCCGAATTCATCTTCCTGAACTAAGACCATTCCAATGGTGGAGTGGGAGGCGGCGAGATACAAAAAGTAATCCTGGTTGTAGTTGGGAGGATGCAGCAACGGTGCATGGGTCAACGCATGCTTAAGTGCATCGAAATATTTCTGAGCTATCTCATCCCAAGAGAATTGAGCATTTTGTTTTAACAACCGGGTGAAACCCTTTGTAACCTCGGCGTAGTTAGGAATGAATCGACGTAAAAAGTTTGCTTTCCCCTGCAAACTTTGGAGTTGGCGCAAACTCGAAGGAGGAGGCAATTTGATGATAGCTTCTACCTTCGAGGGATCGACGCGGATACCGGCTTTTGAAACGACAAATCCTAGCAATCGTCCCACTTCTATGCAGAAGACACATTTGTGTGGGTTCAACCGAATTCGATAATGCCGACACCTCATAAAAATAGCTCGTAAGTGGACAAGGTGATCAGCTCGATGTAAAGAATGAGCAGGCAAATCATCGAGGTACGGCTGCACAATGTGCTTGATGTCGTGAAACGCATAAGACATTGCCCGTTGGAAAGTGGCTCCGGCATTCTTAAGTCCAAAAGGTAATTTGCAATAAGCAAATGTCCCCCAAGGACAAATGAAAGCCGTTTTTGGTTGATCGGCAGGTAGAATATTGATTTGGTTGTAACCGGAAAAACCATCCATAAAGGAAAATATTTCACTGCCGGCACAATCATCAATTATTTGATCGATATAGGGCGTGGGATAGTTGTCTTTTGGACAAGCACGATTAATATCCCTATAGTCGATGCATATTCTTATTGTTCCCTGTTTCTTGTTAACCGGAACAATATTCGATACCCAATCCGTTAACGGGATCGGATAAATGAAACCTGCTTTCAACAACTTCTCAACTTCTGCTTTAATCGCAATCGCTTTCCTAGGGTGTATCTGACGCAGACGTTGCCGAACGGGCTTAGCGTCCGGGTAAGTCTTGATTTCATGAACAACAATAGAGGGATCAATTCCTGGCATTTCCTCATAGGACCAGGCAAACACGTCGCGGAATTCTTGAAATAGGGCCTTGTATGTTTGAATTTCGTCATTTGTACACGAGGCACCTATATGAATGTTCTCAATAATTCCAGTTTTGACTGAAATGTCAATGGAAATAGTTTGAGAAATGTTTCCCAAATTCAACTCTGAATCAGGATGTTTCGTGGGATTCTGAGCGTCCTTAACATATTCAGCCGTAAAAATTGATGAAAAATCATTTTCAAAGCCATCACCCTCAGGTAAAAACGAAGATCTATGATGGAGATCTTCCCATGGTAGATCATCTACACTTAGGATTTCGCGAAGTTGCTCGTCAGATGACACAACTTCGGGAAACGCTATCCGTTCTGAGGTTGATGTGAAAAGTGATTCCTCACGGACCACATTCATTTGGTCGATTTGGGTTGAACACGGGTCGGTAAAAGACTGCACGGCTTCATAAGCAATTTCATATGGACTCAAAGGCATAGCATCACTGAATGAGTCTATCTTAGATTCAGATGGGACAATCCAAGGATCATCATAAATAATAGTGTCTGAAGTAATCATATGAATGGAAGCGAATGAAGGGTCTGCGTTGATTGGAGGAAAAGGAAAAGTTCCCAGTAAATCGGAATCTTTAACTAATCCTACGCCAACATCCCTATAAGGGATAGTCGTTTTACCGACATGCTGGATACTCTCTGAAGAGGCTGGGTCGGATGAAAAGAAAGCCAGCTGGTCTATTGTCACGATCTTGCCATTATGTGGAAACTTTATAACTCTGAAGACCGATGAGACGACCGCTGTCATAGCGTAAGACCAACTTCGACCCAAGAGAAGGTTGTAGTCTAGAGGGGCATCAACCACCTCCACATCCAGACTAACGGTTTTTCCTTCAACCCCTATAGGCAAATCCTGTAGAATGCCAAACGGATGGAACCCACGGCCATCAAAGGCCTTAAGAATCGTCGGGGATTGGTTCAATGAAGGAGAACCAAGCGATCTCCAACATTGAATCGACATAATACACGTAGAAGCTCCTTCATCAATTACAGTCCGATGAATAGGCCTGTTTTTGACTATCACTGGGATCTGGAAAGCCATCTGATGAGGGAGACGTGGTGTACTATTTTCTAGATCAAAGATTATCAGGTTCGGGTCTTGAATATCAACAGCTCCTATAGCCGACAAAAGTAATTTTCGTTGTGCTGGGCATGATTGCAGCACTTCTAAAGCCAACATTGCTGAGGGTGAAACAGCTAAGTCCTCAACAATGTTATAATTCTGAGCTGCTCTCGCATGTGGATTGAAAGCAGACTTTCGAAGTATACCCTTGGTGGGCGGTTTGATTACCAAGTCCGGGTTAGGTTTCTCGATCTGTAGTGGATCGGAATCGGGAGCTGAGGTTGATGGATTAGAATGAGAAGATTCTGCTTCTTTGCCATCAACAGGACTCTTACTACCATAATCATGTGATCGAGTCGCAATCTGTACATGAGACATCATCAATATGGGTTCTTCACTGGCACTCGAGGAAGAACCTATCATCTTACTCTCCTGCTTTGGAAATGGATCTTTCAAAACAGCAGGAGTTGGGGAACCTTTAATGATTTTCACAACCTCTGCCCGATGAGGGCAATCTCTTGTGAAATGATCTTCTTCACAAATTAAACAAGGATAGCGAGGTTGGCGTTTCTCGTCATTAGATTCCGACTTCTCTTTTTTCTCCTTTGGAGCCTTGTCTGCTTTATCCTTCTTCTTGCCTTTCTTTTTACCACCGTTTTTTGATTTAGCCGTAGATGACTCTACAACGTGAACGTCGGCGGTAATTTCAGGAGAAGATTCTCCTGTCGGGGAGTCTGGTAAGGTTATGATTGGAGAAGAATTCTTTGAGGATTTCTTCTTACTTTTAGTGTTCATCATACCAATCATGCCATTAGCAGCATGAGACCTCGAAGGAGCAGCAGCGATTTGATTCGACTTAGGAAGATCTGGGATCTTCTCGTGCAACGTACCCGACTGAGTGTAAACTAAGTCAAGGTACTGGGCTTGAGCAATGACTTGCTCCTCAGTAACTACTCCAGCCTTAGCTACATCTTCAGTAATCTTCGGTAATAATGATTTGACAAACCATTCAACTAAGATTTGGTTCGGGATAAAAACTTTCACTAAATGTCTTCGACGTCTCCATTCATGGATATGATCAGAAATATAAGTGGACGTCGATTGTTTTAATGAAGTTAATAACTCAGTACCATTATCGTATCTGACCGGCAACTGAAAATGAGTTAGGAACGAGGTAGCTAATTGGCTAAAGTTATAAAAAGAGGCCCGTGGTAACTCAATGTACCACTTGGCCGCGAGACCAATGAGCGTACGCTGAAAAAGACGTAAACGGATTGAATCATCCGAAATAGAATTCGAAGCACACCAGAGGTGGTAAGTCATCACGTGATTTGATGGATCCTCTCCAGGTTTACCTTCGAACTTGGGTATATCACTGGGCAACTTATTTGGCATTGGCGGCCAGAACGGAAGATAATTTATTGGATCGTTCGTTAGGCGCGTCAAGTCGGGTAAATCCAAAGTTGCAATAAAAAGCAATTGCCGGTTAGGATCTCTAAAACTCTGGGTCACAAGACCAGTCCCAGGAGGAGGATATCCAGGATAACTTGGAACAGGAATCGCGTTGGGGATATTATATCCTCCCAGAAAACCAGGATTAACCGGACCGTACTGGGGTTGTTGAGGTTGTTGATAAGTATACCCAGGATACGGTTGATACTGGTAAACTGGTTGTTGGACAGCAGGCCCGTATTGGTACTGTCCCTGGTGCTGTTGATAAGTGAATTGTGGTTGACTTGTTACAACAGTACTTAAACCAGGCTGCCCTACAGGCATCTGGACCGTGGTTTGAATCGTAGATCCAGACAACGGTAAAGATGTCTGAGGGGTGGTTGCAGAGACAGTAGAAACCGGAGCTGTCGATACTCCAGAAGTAAGTGCGGTAGATGTTGCGGTAGTTGCAGCAGCTGTTTGGGATGGAGTACTAGGTGCGATTGGCGGCTGAGTAACTACTGAAGTTACAGAAGTTTGAACATTTGACTGGACAGGTTGTGGTTGCTGGGGTGGACCAAAAACTACAGGTTGTCCAGTTTGAGGTAACAACTGTATACTTGGCTGCAACACCTGTTGACCTTGTGATGGATCCCACACTATCATTCCGGGGTATTGACCCGTAACAGGTTGAGGATACTGAGATCCGTAACCAGGTTGAGGGTAGGATTGATAATTGAAAGGTACATTTCCCGTACCTTGAACGTAAGATTGACCTTGAGGTGGTTGATAACCTTGACTCGAGTACTGACCTTGGGGTAGATACCCTTGAGGTAAGTACTGATACTGGGGTTGACCTTGATGCATAAATTGATACTGAGGTTGACCTTGGGGTACATATTGAGGTTGGGGTTGACCTTGAGGAACGTATTGCACCATAGGTACATACTGTCCTTGAGGTTGCCCCCCAGCCGCAACTTGTGTACCTTGAGGTTGCCCCCCAGGCGGTAATTGACCACCTTGAGGTTGAGAACCGGGAATTGAACCTGACATCATATAAACGTCTCCTACACCCAACGGTCTATTACCATTGCTTCCAGCTAATGACCCATGTCCAATGGGTTGAGGAGATGCTCCCGCAAAGGTACCAGAAAGTGATTGATACCCAGTAGGAACAGAAGGACCACCATACAAGAAAGATTCACGGGGTTGAGTAGACACGGACGACTGACTAGACATATTTACAGGAGTATAAATACCTCCGGGTGGATAAGGAGTACGAGGTGGAGAAAAACCTATCCTTGAGTTGTCTAAATAATTAGTTAACAAAAGGTACCAAGTAGTACTTCTAGGTGGACTGTAAAAGATAGATTCACGCTCTCTTAGATCAAGAGTAGGTTGATCTTCAAGAACAGGGCCTACTTCTTCTTCTGGAGTAAGTTCTTCAATAGCTAACAAACCAGAAGGAAGATTTTCGGTTATGACTCTTTCTATCCTAGGTGAATCAGGAACACTAGAAGTTGGAGTAACAGGTTCAGATATTTCAGGTTCTTCGCCTATATCACTAGTAGATGAAAAACTACCAGCAAGCTCAGAAACTGCAACAGCTTCAGGATTGTAACCTGTTTCTAGACTTTGGTAATCTGGATGGACTACCAACGAAGACTCTCCTTCTTCAGGTGAACCTACTCTACTGCCACTAGGAGGAGTTACGAGGACTTTCAAACCTTCTAGATTACTCGGGTCGTCTCGAGGAGGCTCACCCCGAAGTCTACGGGATCTCCTCAACAATTCGGCCACAGAAACAATCTCAGGAGACTGGCCCCGAAGTCTACGGGACTGTCTCGGTAATTCCGCCACAGTTAAAAACTTTTAACTACTGCACACGCAAACAAAGTAAAATCTCAAAGCAAACCACCTAAAGTCTCTAAAGAACCAAACAAATTTGAATCACACGCCTAAAGAATCTAGGGCGTCAAACCATACACAAACAGTAGCCTTCCGGACCGAAAACACTAGTTGGTGATGAAGCCCAACATCGCCGAATTCAGTACAGAAGTGGTGGGTGGAACAGTTACCCCGGCAACCTGCTTAATGAATAGACCAGCACAAGTTCCTCCACTTTAACCGTCTCGAGTGAAGTGAACCCCCCAGAAAATCCAAGTGAGTCTAGCCGACGTCTGCTCCAGGTACAGTGGGATCTTCCCTCCACCGTCACCTCGGGTAGAATCCTAAAGATAATGGTCACTAAGGTTACCAACAACAACAAATACACCTGGGGGAACAGTCTACACTCCGACAGCACGCAAGGGCAGAGTATCAAGCTCAATCCCCTTGCCGGCTCCTTGATAATAATCCAAGGTTTACCGACAAGTGACCCCTGGCTCCTCGACAATGGTTAATCCGAGGTTTACCGTTTGTAATACGTGCGTGTCTGGCGTCGTTCCCAATGAGGGAGGATTGATCCCCTCACTGGTTCAGACACGAGCTCGTGCTTCTCCTTTAAGAGGAGCTTTCCCAGAGTATAAATGAAACAGTTGGATTTATCCTACCACAAGATCAGCTACTTGTTTGGTTTTGCTGTCTTGGAGAGTTAATTACTCTCCTACTCCAAGACACTAGCCTAATCTATATTGGTGTTTTAGAGCCCTAGTAAATAAAAAGTTACTAAGTTGATTTTACTTTAAGCGTTAATTTTATGGTTTTCCTTTAAGACAAAAGGTAATGGAGATGAAACTGGTGGTGTGTAGACTCGACTCTCAACCACTACCAAGATGCACCTAGGATGATTTACACTACTTTCCTTTTTCAATGAATCTCCTAGCTAAGAGAGTTGAGAGAATGCAAATTTTATAGAAAACAACTTTCTTAACAAAGACAATCAAAGAAACAATTCTCTTTATCTTTTCAAAACATGCAACTCATGACCACCAATTATTCACGAAATTTCCTTTTTCTTCAAAAGACTATACATGCTACCAAAGCAAACTTTTTCCAAAAGAATTTTGTGTATTTTTCCTATATTAATCAAGCATGTAAAACTATTTATCAGAAATCAAATTTAACAAATCTAAGGCAATCAAACCAAAATCACTCAAAAGCAAATTAAAGGGAAATTTACCTAAAAGTAAAACTAATGAGGACAAAAGCCTACAAGGATGATTCCCGGATGTTTTACTCAGTCAAAATGTAACTAAGGATCAGTTCATGTAGAATCATAAACTGATCATAAAAAACAAAATCGAAATCTTTTTGTTCTTTTGTTTAAAAAATAAAATTCAAAGTTCAATCAATAAACGTTTTCGAGATTCGCAAAGAGAAGACACAAAGGTAGGTCTCTCACAAGGGTGAATTCGATAACAGGCCCAACTCCTAAGAGGATTGAACAAAACCAGGGAGATCCAAAGTTTGACAACCTCTAATGCCAAAGTCACTACAGGACCAGTTAAAAATCAAACCCTAAGGCAAAATCCCTATGAATTCTACCAAAACTCTCGACACTAACGGAACAAGTCCAGGTGAAGATCTTTGACAGTAAACTAATGGATCTGGGCAGTAAAAGCAAATTAAAAACAAAAATCTAAAGAGCAAAAAGCAAAAATTGAGATTTTCTCAAATTTGACAGGGGTACGCAGGTGACCTGTTTACACAGGTGCGGGTACGCTCTGTGCACACAGTCGCAGTGCGTACAAGTACGCACTGTGCTGAACTCAAAGCCTGCGTACTGCTCGCAAAACTAAGAAAACTGAAAATCTAAGTTAACCCTAAGCTAACCCACCCAAACACACAGTTAGACAGCCAAAAATCAGAAAGCAAGCACTTTTTCTCAGACCAAAATATTAAATCAAAAAGAACTCAAACACATTCATGGATTCCCCAGTGGAGTCGCCATTTTGTCACGCGAAAAGAGTCGATAGTGCGGACACAACCGACCTCCCTAGAAGCCTAAGACTTTCTAGTGACAAACAAGACAAATAGGAGCAATCCTTCTCTAAATATGCATTTATACTATGAGAAATCAAGTGTTTTAGATCTTACCTGTGACCCAACGCTGTTGTAGCAGTCCAACTTCGTTGATCCGGATGAGCTCCTCCTTCTCTTCGAAACCTGCATTCACTAACAATCAAACGATTAAATAGCACCTGAATATCACATAAAATAAAACACATTTAACATATAGACCAAGGAGTATATGAAACAACTCATAAATAACAAATTGTTGAGAAGAATGGACTTATTTGTATTAAAAGGTAACAAAAGAAACCATTACAACCTGAGCCTTGGTGTTGTGCAAGTTCCTCCCAGGGTCCACAAGAGTCCTCCTTTACTCTGATCAGCTCACCCACTTCCAAATACAACAAGTAAAGATGGTAATCTCTCCTCACAAGCTTATACAAGGAAGTCCTAATTCTAGCAGCATCTACCCTTAGGAATGTTCAGCTTTCAACCTCTCCTCCCTCTGGTCCAATGCATGTATTTATAGTGCTGTAGAGGAAGTTAATCAGGTCCACCATCAATGGGATAAGCCCCTCTTTTGGGTGGGTTAGCTCCCCTCTTGATGGGATAAGTTCCTCTTCTATAGGGATACATGAACCATCTGGAGGCGCTCCATACACATCAAACAAGCTTCTAGAATGCTCTAGAAATAACCACAAGTAACTTTTTTGGAGTGAAACTTGCGCTTATTGACCTTTACAGGAGTACGCACCCATTGCTTTACAGACAGAGCGTACAAGTACGTAGGTATTGTGAACTTGGATTGCGTACCCGCAGGTAAGGTTGAGAGAAACAACGTACCAGAGATAACTTGACTTTAAATGACTTTTCTCTCTTTCTTTGAGTTTGACATGGAAAGCAGAGGCATGAGACTTGCCAAGGAGGATAGTATGACAGGTGATGGAGCCATACAAACTGCAAATAGTCATGGTGACATTTTTTGGTGTAACACAGGCTGTGATTTATTCAAGAAAACAAAGACATCAAATGTACACCATAGCTGCACAGATGGTCATCCAAGCTAAGGGATGATGGCTCTACATGAATCACTAGTCTGCAACAACGGACGATTATCTATCCTATGTACAAGAAAATGAATTTATAAAGCTGAGCATGGGAATGCTCGACTCAATTAGATCATGAAAATAATATGAAGATAATGTATTGTATTGTATTTTATACAATTCACCTTCCAGATCCTCATGATGAAGCATTTCACCCGACATTAGAATTTTTACGACCTCATGATTTAGGGGGCAACTGTTATAGACATATTTTGGCACCACAACCCCAATCACATATGTCGATAAACCAAGGGCTCTTAAACCCCTAAAAGTGTTGTTTCACACCTTAAAGAATCATGGTCAACTAATTACATCATTTCCTAGAAGTTCCACCTGAAAAACCACTTAGAACTGGCAAAAACTGGACCATACAGACTACTCCATGCTAAGGGTGCGATGCATACTGGCTGTTACACTGGCCAGGTGCGATGCATACTAAAAGAGACTTCTGTGGGGTGTGATGGGTGAGAGTAGACAAATGGTAGAGATAGTTTGCTAAGTGGAAACACATAGAATCTTCTAGAAACTTCTCATATGACACTTGCCTCTCTGAATGCGCCCAGGGATGAGTAAGAGATCATGAAATCTCCAAGTGGAACCAAGAACTATCATGTTCAAGAGCGACCTGCTACCAATGAAGTTCTTCAAGTTTTCTTCCCTTTTCCCCAGTCATTGCTGACCAGTACTTATTTATTTTTGTAAAGATTGAGGAGGATAACATATGTTTGTTCTATAATTTTCCCTTCGGGCAAACCTGTTGCTATGTTTTAGCGAGCCTAGCGACATTGAAACTCGTCCTTGTCCAGATGGACAAGTTTGTCGCTATTTTTTTAACGAGTTTAACGACAAAGATAACTTGGTCCTTTTCATGTTTAAAGATTTTGAAAAGAGACGAAAAGGAAACTCTAGTAGTCCTTTTTCGTGGCATAATCCCTTTAGTCTGAAAAAGTATAAAATAATACAAAAGGGATGACTTTTCGATAGCTTTTGCGAGCCGAAAAAAACAATCGCTCGATCTTTTTGTGTAATGATCCCTCAGGTCCAAAAAGATTAAAATGTAGAGGAGGGATGGCGCTTCCCTTTACTTTAACGAGATGGAAAGGCAAGTAGCTTGACAATATTTTCATATTTTACGAGTCTAAAAAGAGC
This sequence comes from Pinus tabuliformis, assembly GCA_031772625.1. Classification (NCBI taxonomy): domain Eukaryota; kingdom Viridiplantae; phylum Streptophyta; class Pinopsida; order Pinales; family Pinaceae; genus Pinus; species Pinus tabuliformis. Next base: position 243,140,617 of record CM062817.1, read on the forward strand.
TTAAAAGAGACTTGTTTTTTAGGAATGAGTTTTCGGGTAGCAACTGGTTCCAGGTAAGTTTGGAACTTCTCAAACACGACAGTGTAACGAGGGTAGCTAATAGAATCACTCGCTGCAGCTGTTCCTCAAAAGGGGTAAACAATCAAGTGGAAGCGTATGATCGGCAAAAAGAGTGTAGGTGACGGTAAGAACAAAACCAAGGCTCAAAATGTTGATAGTAATGCAATCACAAAGGTTATTTACCGAGGGTGGATTCATTTTTTAATGAGCTTGAATCTTTAGAAACTACGCTCAGTGGTGGGTTTATTTTTTAATGAGCTTGAACCCTGTGGTAACATTGCTCATGCCAGTCGTCTTTAAAGATGTCTCTTATTAATAGGTTCATTTTTTAGTGAGCTTGCCCCATGCGAAACTTTGCTCCTTGCCTTTTGTATGCAGGCTGGAAACGACCAAACTATAGAACTAACTACACTAAGAGTTAATGAACTACTGAGGTTAGGTAGGATAGTTTAGATAAAAAATTTCCTTTGCTTTTCCTGCGCGCCGCCGACAAAGGTGAATGGTGGATCAGACCATTCACCTAACCTAAGTAGTTGAACTAAAATTTAGGCTAAAATACTACGAGGTTAGAGTTACATTGGTCATTTTTCACTTGCATAAAAAGGTTTACATGCCCCTAGATGTTGAGAAAACGAGAATTTCCGGTTCCCTTATGGAAGTTCCTGCATTTAAGCAGGATCATTTCATCTGCGGAGCAGACAAAACACTTCCTCGGCTTTGTCCATCGAAATAGACAAAGGTGAATGGTGTGAGCTTCCAATCACATAACGTGTGAGGAGATAAATGTTCCAGACTGATCCCATATCCTACATGGAAATGGTGTTTCAGACTGGTCATATAACCTACAAGGAAATTTGTTTTTTCATCTGGGTTCGCCTGCCGAAGCAGACCAGGGTGCATGCCCCCTAAGCTTCATTACATTCACTGAATTACTCGTGGTAATTAGGTGGATGAACTGGAGGTTGAAGAGACATTATTGACGCAAAGAGACCATTTAGGGATGGTTTGACTCGTAGCTGTGTTCGAACCAGGAAATGAAAGCTGGTCGACAAGCTGCACCATTCTGCCTTCATACGGGAAACACATCACCCGAAAGAGTGTGGAAACAATAGCTCCCATGCTATAAACGTAGTCATGCCCAAGGAGTAGATTGTAATCTAGTGGCCCTTGGACTACCATCATGTTCAAGTGAACGGTTTTCCTTCTCAAAGTTATAGGAAAAAATAAAGAGGTACTAGTCAGCAATGACTGGGGAAAAAGGGAAGAAAACTTGAAGAACTTCATTGGTAGCAGGTCACTCTTGAACATGACACTTTCACTCCCCACCACGATGAAGTCAGTTTGGGTTATTCCGTTCATTGATCACATCACCATTGGTCCTCCGTACCATCCATTTTTTGGGTTAATGCTACCAATCCATCTCAGTGTCACCAATATGTTCAAGAGAAGTCATTCAAAGAATTAACCAACCCAGCTAACGCCTCATCCACTGCAATACCTTCACTCTCCATTTTCCATGACTGCCATTCCTGAACCTTGTATCATCAGATCATTTCACCTCTAGAAAATCATTTTCTTCGTTTCATGTCATAGATGTGGAATTCATTAAGGCCCTCCTATGATGGGTCACTTCTTGTCAACATCAGCTCATTATCCAAGAAGTTGACTTGTGAACAACCCTTTCAGTACTTTGAAGCTTGCATGCCTCAATGGCAAGTTTCTCACTTCCAGCGACAAGTTTACATCAATGGCCTTCGACCGAAAGGTTTTGCGTGGTATTCAACATCATATCCTATATTCACACCACGTGAATTGTATTGTAGTACCTTGAGGGTCATTATCATTATCGGTGATTCCTCTCACGCCTATTAACAACTTACATCATTGGTTGGTAATCAGGTGATTTCTTTCCATGTTTGATTTCATAACATCTTTTCACATGGATCGACTTGTACATCGGGCGAAGATTGAACAAGTTTGAAGATCCGAGATCTAAATTCATCCATCCCGACTGCGATATATTCAGGAAAATAAAGACATCAAATTTACACCATAGCTGCACAGATGATCATCCAAGCTAAGGGATGATGGCTCTACAGGAATCACCAGTCTACAACAATGGACGATTATCTATCGTATGTACATGAAAATGAATTATAAAGCTAAGCATGGGAATGCCCACCTCATCTAGATCATGAAAATAATATGAAGATAATGTATTGTATTATATTTTATACAGGTCACCTTCCAGTTCGAAAAACCTCAGATCCTCATGATAAAGCATTTCACCCGACATCAGAAGATTTACGACCTCATTCTTTATGGGGCAACTGTTATAGACATATTTGGGCACTGCAACCCCAATCACATATGTCGATAAACCAAGGGCTCTTAAACCCCTAAAAGTGTTGTTTAACACCCTTAAGGATCATGGTATACTAATTACATCATTTCCCAAAAGTTCCACATGAAGAACCACTCAGAACTGGCCAAAACTGGACCATACAGACTGCTCCATGCTAAGGGTGTGATGCATACTGGCTGTTACACTAGCCAAGTGTGATGCATACTGGCTATTACACTGGCCAGGTGCGATGCATACTGAAAGAGCCTTCTATGGGGTGCGATGGGCAAGAGTAGACAAATGGCAGAGACAGTTTGCTACGTGGAAACCCAAAGAATATTCTAGAAACTTCTAATATGACACTTGCATCTCTGAATTCACCCAGGGATGAGTAAGAGATCATGAAATCTCCAAGTGGAACTAAGAATTATCAGTGAAATGACACTAATCAAAAGCCCAGAAGCTGACTGACCCCTCTGAAAATATCTATAAATGGATCCCTCATCTAAGAGATCCAAAAGGCTAGAATTTTGTAATTTGCAAGGAAGTGTTGTTGATTTCTCTTTGAGACATTGTATTGTTGGGTGATCTTGCTTTTCATGAGGTGAAGAGGGCTTTCATGCTGGGAGGATGATGCTAGATCAGACAACTGGGTTGTAATCCTCTCTTCGACTTCGACTATCAATAAAGATCTTCGAGTTTTCCTCCATATAATTGTGTATTTGTAAATCTTATTACTTGTGGATGCAATTATATGGTTAATGTATTTCTGATTCTGCATTGTTTATGATATCATAGATTTCGATGCTTTGATAGTGTTTTGTTGCTTTGCCTCTACAAGTATTCTCTAAAGTAGGACAAGTAGGAGAAGAGTGGAAAGTTCTATCAAGGGAGAGAGGAAACAAACAAGAAGCCAAGTGAAAGATACAGGTTGGTGCTCTCTTCTTCTCTCTTATCTATCATACATAAAGGAAATTTTGAAGTGCTTTCAATTGTTTGTTTCAAAGTGCTTCAAAATTTCCTTTATGTATGATAGATAAGAGAGAAGCAGAGAGCACCAACCTGTATCTTTTGCTTAGCTCCTTGCTTGTTTCCTCTCTCCCTTGATAGAAATTTCCACTCTTCTACTACTTGTCTTTCTTTAGAGAATAGCTATAGAGGCAAAGCAACAAAACACTATCAAAGCATCGAGATCTATGATATCATAAACAATGCAGAATTAGAAATACATTAACCATACAATTGCATCCACAAGTAACAAGATTTACAAATACACAATTATATGGAGGAAAACCTGAAGAACTTTATTGATAGTAGAAGTAGAAGAGAGGATTACAACCCAACTGTCTGATCCAGCATCATCCTTCTAGCATGAAAGCCATCTTCACCTCATGAAAAGCAAGATCACCCAACAATACAATGTCTCAAAGAGAAACCAACAACACTTCCTTACAAATTACAAAATTTTGGATCTCTTAGATGAGGGATCCATTTATAGATATTTGCAGAGGGGTGAGCCAGCTTCTGGGCTTTTGATTAGTGTCATTTCACTGATAGTTCTTGATTCCACTTGGAGATTTCATGATCTCCTACTCATCCCTGGGCGAATTTAGAGAGGCAAGTGTCATATGAGAAGTTTCTAGAAGATTCTATGGGTTTCCACTTAGCAAACTATCTCTGCCATTTGTCTACTCTCGCCCATTACACCCTACAGAAGGATCTTTCAGTATGCATCACACCTGGCCAGTGTAACATCCAGTATGCATCACACCCTAAGCATGGAGTAGTCTGTATGGTCCAGTTTTGGCCAGTTCTGAGTGGTTTTTTAGGTGGAGATTCTGGGAAATGATGTAATCAGTTGACCATGATCCTTTAGGGTGTGAAACAACACTTTTAGGGGTTTAAGAGCCCTTGGTTTATCGACATATGTGATTGGGGTTGCAGTGCCAAAATATGTCTATAACAGCTGCCCCCTAAAGCATGAGGTCGTACATCTTCTGATGTCGGGTGAAATGCTTTATCCCAAGGATCCGAGGTTTCGAACTGGAAGGTGACCTGTATAAAATACAATACAATACATTATCTTCATATTATTTTCATGATCTAGCTGAGGTGGGCATTCACATGCTTAGCTTTATAAATTCGTTTTCATGTACATAGGACAGACAATTGTCCGTTGTTGCAGACTGGTGATTCTTGCAGAGCCATCATCCCTTAGCTTGGATGATCATCTGTGTAGTTATGGTGTACATTTGCTGTCTTTATTTTCTTGAATATATCGCAGCCCGGATGGATGAAACTAGATCCGTGGTCTTCAAACTCGTTCAATCTTCGCCCGATGTACAAGTTGATCCATGTGAAAAGATGTTCTGAAGTCGAACATGGAATGACATCGCCTGATTACTAGCCAATGATGTAAGCTGTTAACAGGCGCAAGAGGAATCACAAATAATGATAATGAACCTCAACGTACTACAATACAATTCACGTGGTGTGAATATAGGATCTGATGTTGAACACCACGCAAAATCTTTCAGTTGAAGGCCATTGATGTAAACCTATCGCCGGAAGTAGGAAACTTGCCATTGAGGCATGCAAGCTTCAAAGTACTGAAAGGGTTGTTCCTAAGTCAGCTTCTTGGATAATGAGCTGATGTCGAAAAGAAGTGACTTGTCATAGGAGGGCCTTAATGAATCCCACATCTACGACACGAAACAAAGAAAATGATTTTCTGGAGGGGAAACGATCTGATGATACAAGGTTTAGGAATGGCGGTCATGGAAAATGGAGAGTGAAGGTATTGTAGTGGATGAGGCATTAGATGGGTTGGTGAATTCTCTGAATGACTTCTCTTGAACATATTGGTGACATTGAGATGGATTGGTAGCATTAACCCCAAAAATGGATGGTACGAAGGACCAACGGTGATGTGACCAATGAATGGAATAACCCAACCCGACTCAACCGTAGTGATGGAGTGAAAGTGTCATGTTTTTTATAGACATTTTTGTGCCTTACAACTCTAAGCATGAAATGTCCATAAACCAAGGGCTCATAAGTCCCTAAAAGTGTTGTTCCAACCCCTAAAGGAACAAGGTAAACAAATTACAGCTTCTCCCAGAAGTTCTCCACCAGAAACTGCCCAGAATAAGTCAAATCAGGATCATTTTAGCTGCTCCACTAGCCAAGTGCGTTGCATAGCACCTAAGTCCACTAGCTAGGTGCGTTGCAACGCACCTAAATGCACTACTAGGGTGCGTTGAGCAGGAAATGACAAATGGCAGTGTCATTCCGCGAGGTGGAGAGACAATGGAAGCTTCCAGAATCTTCTCCAATGACACTTGCCTCACTGAATTCGACCAAGGATGAGTAAGAGGCTTTCAGTCTCCAAGTGGAAGCAAGAACTGACAGAGAGAAGCCACTAATCAATTCATGAGCTGACTCATCCTCCTTGCATACATCTATATATGGATCCCTCATCCCAGAGATCCAGAGGCTGGAATTTTGCACATTGTAAGGAATTGCTGTTGGTTTTGAGATACATATCAGAGAATTGGGTGATCTATGATTTGTTGGGGGTTGAAGAAGGGACTTCTTTGTTGGGAGGTTGATGCTGGGTCAGGAATCATCAGTTGTAACTCCTCCTGGATCTTCTTGTATATCAATAAAACTATTTGAGTTTCTTCTCCATGCTTGTGTTTCATTGATGCTTGTTACATTTGTATGGTTAACTTAAATCTGATCCTAAGTTATTTATGAGTATAAACCCATGTCTTTGTATAGTTTCCTTCTTCTGTGATCTTACAGGTACTTGGTGAAGCTGGGCAAGTAAGGGAGCAGGTAGCTGGAAGCTGTCAAAGAGGAGAGAGATTGGATCAAAGGACTAGCGCAAGACACAGGTTGGTTCATCCTATTCCTCTTTGTTTATAGTTCATAAAGAAGAATACAAAAGTAGTTTTCTCTGTTTGTTTCTAAGGTAGCTGTCACACCTTAGTGGGATAGAGCAGTTCTAGATAGACACTTTTCCCGATAACAAAATGGAGACTCCACTGGGGATCGTGTCTAATTAGTTTGTTTGTGTTTCTCTAGTTGTTTATTTCATAAACTTATAAGTAGCAATCGAACTGCATTTTCCATTAACAAATGCAAAGTAGACATCTGCTGCTTTAATCCATTCATTGGATTTGGTTATGATTTGAACAACTGATTCATAGACTAGCTGATTGCCCTTGTGATAGCTCTTAGACCCCCCTTTGATCTACCTCTGATTGTGCATTACTGATTGCTTTTACTCGGCCAAAAACCATAGATTAAACTGCAAACTGTGACCCAGAATCCAGATAGAATTCTCGTTTCTGCCCCAGCACAGGCTCTGTGAAGAGGTTCTGCATTTCAACGCACTTCCCGAGAGTGCTACCTGTGCTGCAATGCAGTTTCTCTGTGTAACAGGTGCGCTGATCAGCCTAGCCCTGTGCAGCTGAGGTTCTTTGCTTCATTTTTCCAGTTTTGTCTCTGATTTTTGCAGCCTGTGATCAGTATATGACTGTTTCAGACCCCTTTTCCTTACTGATATTCCGCCTCAGTTGTACAAAAGAACTGTAGATGTTTTTATGTGTTTGTTGAATCGTTTATAGTTTTCCATTGCAAAAGTATAATAGTTGTACTGTCGTCCTTTGATTTAGATCTGTCGCAAGTGTCGATTTTGATCATAGGAGAAAGTTTATTTGCTGTTGATAGTCGATTATGCTTTTACTTTTGCCTTTGGTTTGAATTTATGACTTTCTAGTGTCGAAACGAGTATTTATTTCAAAATCATAAAGTGTCGTAATCATCTTTACCTTTTGATTTCGAAAAGAAGCTTGTTTGTGTTTGTCGCTTGAAAGCAAATTCAGATTTGTACATCAACTTTCTTTTTAGGCATCAATATTAAGAAAGTGAAAAAAAAAACACGTGCATGTGCATTTGCATATTGACAGTCTGTTTGGCTTGATTTAGGAAAGTGCATTTACAGTGTGCTCTTTGCTCTTTGCGAAAAGATTGTGTCTTTCTTTTCCCCTAGTAGCTAGGATTTTCATTGTTGAAAAGAGATAAAAGTTTGTTTATCATCTTTAGATTGCATTTTAGGAATTACATCTACATCTCATGGTGATCCCAAAAGACAAAATTCATAAGAAAGATCAACTTAAAATAAATTCAATGAACTTAACAACGCTTTGGAACTTAACGCACAACATTTAGAGGTCTAGGCTAGAGACGTATTCAGGCGTCGTAAAGCCTGGTAACTGTTGTCCTCATTGATGGTTGGGTGATTCATCCACTTTGAGACGATAAGTGCCAGTACGGACTTGTGCTCCCACGTACCGTCGAGTATATATTGGGAGACCCCTATAAGCTTAAATCCTTTATCCATAGGAAGCCGTGTCGGCCGCCCTACTGATCGCAATGCACCGAACACAACATTCGGGAAGATTGACTGCCATACCGTAAAAAGTATTCTGCAGTTTTGCGATTGGTTTGGTACTCCCTCTACCTAGACCTCCAGAGCAGTCCCTTTCGTTCCTTTTCAGAGTCTTTAATGGAAAAGGTCCATCTGAGCACTTGTCACTTCAGGTTCATTAAAAATCGAAGGAGACTAGAGTCATCTTTTGTTTTTTCTCGACTCTTAAAAACTGAAAAAACAAGTTGTGTCAAATCGTCTAAAATTCATTTAATTCGGAAACATACCTTCCCTTTATTTTAGTTGATCGAGTAATCCACAATCGTGGAAGAAAGTCAATTGAAACCCCGTCGTTCGCGGAGACTTACGAGTCAACCGTCTTTGTCTCCGGAATCGAAACCAGTACGGACAAAGCGAACTCGTTTAACCAGCTCCAAATCTCCTATCAAAGTTAGAACAAGTGTTCCAATGACATCGGAGACTCCGGTTACTCCAAACATTTCTGGAATCCCTGCCTCAACAGAAGAAGTTCAACAACCACAGAAGGACAGTGATACTGATTCTAGTTTGATAATAAACACTTGTGTTACCGAACCAGTTCCATCTATAACCGGTTCGGAGAGTCTTACTCTTCAAACATCTGTCGCTGCTTCTTCGGCACCAGAAATTTTTTACGGACCTGACGGTCTTCCCCTTCCACCTGGTCTGATTGCAATAGAAGAAATTGTAGAAGATCCTCAAACAAGTACTCCAATGCACTTTGGAGTCGGGATCACTCTATATCCTTCGACATCAGAAGTTAGTCTACCACCAGCAGAAGTTCCTGTAGAATCGCTAGGTAATCTTTTGGATAGACTACAAATGTCTGAACAATCGTCAACATCTAGGACTGTGTCATCTGACACAGTGACGACAGAACTCCTTGCTGTCATTCCGACAATGTTCGCCGGCATACCATCTGTCCCAACTAGCTCTCAACCGCTAGAAGGAGCCCACTCAGGGGCTATTTCGACAGTCTGGTCCATTCCTGTTTGTTCATCCGGAATAATATCCGGAAACTCTTATGTTGAGTCTCAACAAATTGATCCATTTGGAGGTCAATTTGGGCAGTCCGGTCCCCAAGGGCAAATAATTCCCTTGAGTTCTGGATTACCACCGTATGGGGGGCAGTATGCCCTTTCACTATCCCCTCCGGGAGGATATCCATACGGGAGTTCACAACAGCATTCAGGTTATACTGGAATTACCTTAAGTGGTTGGGTACCTATACTACCTCAACAACCAAGATTTGTGTATTCGATGCAACAATGCGTACCTATGTCAAACATCCCGACTACGCCAGCTATTGTGACGGTGTCGCAAGTTCAAGTGCTGCTTGTTGTATGCCAACCTCAGGTTTCTCAGGTTGTAATGCAACAGCCCCTTGACCCTGCGACTCAACCACAATCGCCGACCAGTGGGGCGACACAGGTCCAGACGGGTACAATTACCCCTCACCTTGGTCAAACGGTTAGTATAGGGCAACAACACATGGCTTCACAACCATGGCTGGTGCAATACCAACAACCACAATTCCAACAAGTATACCAAGGTGCTGAGCAGCAGATCTTTGCGAACAGTGGACAGCCGTACATTCAAAACGGTCAAAATCAACCATTTTATAATGGTCAAGTCCACCAACCTTACCAAACATACCAGCATCAAATGCATTATGCCGGTATGCAAAGACCAATTGCTCAGGCGATTCCATCGTATCCTGGGTATGCTTCACCTAACCTGAATCAACAGTTACCATTCGTAGCTACTTTAGAGTTACCTGATTTAAACCGGTTAACAAACGATCCAATTGCTTACGCCCCTTGGTGGCCAGCGATTCCGCATAAACTTCCATCATATATTCCTAAATTTAATGGAAATCCGGGTGAAGATCCATCGAATCACGTGATGACCTTTCATCTATGGTGTTCATCAAACACCCTAAACGATGATTCGATAAGACTTCGCCTCTTTCAGAGGACGTTAACGGGTCCAGCGGCAAAATGGTACATTGAATTGCCTAGAGCTTCGTTCGACAACTTCAGTACCTTAGCCACAACCTTTTTAACCCATTTTCAATTACCAATAATGTATGAAATAGGAACAGAACTTCTTACCAACTTCAAACAGACAACGGCCACTAACATATCTGATCATATACATGAGTGGCGACGTCGTCGTAGGATGGTAAAAACGTACGTCCTCGATCAACTATTAGCTGAATGGTTTATCAAGTCATTACTGCCTTCCATCACGGAAGATGTGGCAAAGGGGGGAGTCGTAACAGAAGAGCAAGTTATTGCTCGTGCACAATATTTGGACTTGATTTACACTCAGTCCAGCACGCTCTACGACAAAATACCTGATGCCCCTAGACCGGAATTCTCAATTCCTCCTCCTCCTAAATCGAACAATGACTCTCATGCCGGTGATGGCGTGATTGGCACGACAGACATGAAATTAACAAAGGCTACATTCAAAAAGGCCCGTAAGATTTCAGGTCAAAATGCAAAAGACGAACTTCTTGCTTCGGAAGTAAATGCCGTATCGCCAGATAAGGGCAAAGAAACCAAACAACTAGGAAGCAAGAAGAAAGGCAAAGGGAAGAAGAAGAAACAGGAGGAATCATCACTTGAAAAATCTTCTTCAAACCATCCTGGAGATAGGAAACCAAAATATCCATGCTTTATATGCGATGAGGATCATTGGACCGCGTATTGTCCGCACAGAGCTGAGCTTAAGAAATTCTTTAAGAATTCAAAAACCTCCGCAGTGTTAACTGATCCGTTTCCAAATCCAGGAACAAATCTGGTTGAAAGTGGAAATGCTTCCCCATCTCAAGTGCTAATGTTGTCGGTTTCAAAACAGCAAAATGATGCTTTGATATCGACGAGGAACAAAGATTATGGGAATCCGCAGCTGTCGAACAACAAGGGTAAAGATCAACCAAGTAGTTCGACAACAACTTCGACAGAAGTTGTACCACCCACCATCCCTGAATTGACAATAAAACCGCCGAAGGGAGTAGTACACAAGTCGACATTTAATCCCCGCGCTAGAGCGGCACAACATTATAACGTAGTGGAAGATTTGGCCCAATCGCCATCCGCTATGTCGACTCTTGAAGTATTACAAAATTGCCCATCCCAAAGGCAGGCTTTATTATCGGCCATTGGTGGGATTGATCCAAAGGATTCCAATCTTGTATCCTTCGATCATAAAGGATACGATCCTCAGTTACCAGCTCAACTAGCTTTCCTTGTTCAAGTGAAAGCCCTCAACAAAACTGTTCATCGAACAATTATTGATGAGGGGGCATCCACATGTATTATGTCGATGATTTGCTGGAAAAATTTAGGCTCACCACCCTTGTCGCGATCGTCAACAATGTTAAAAGAATTTGATGGACGATCATACACTCCATACGGGATTTTAAGTAACTTGCAAGTTGAACTGGGGGGTAAAACAGTAGAAATTGATGTTGAAGTAATCGATGGAAACCTCGATTACAACATCCTACTGGGAAGGCCCTGGATATATGCCATGGCCGCAGTTGTGTCGACCTACTTCAGGAAGATTGCATTTCCATTTCGAGGAGGAATTACAATCATCGACCAACAAAAATTTCTCCCCAACAGTTCACAAGTTACGGGAAGCATTCCAATGATCCATGGAAGCAATCATTCGCTCCAAAATATCGGAGTAGGTCTCCTAAAAGACCCTGCCTTAATGGGTACTTTTGCCCTACCGCCTCCAAGTAATCTGGCGGAAGTGGCCACAGTGGAATATGAAATCTTCTATATCTAATGGATTTGGATTCCGAGGACGGTTCTTATCTCGTGTCAACCTCGTTAAAAAAATGAAACAAGGAGTCATGAGGATAGTTCTTTTACTGTGTCAACCTCATTAAAAAAATGAAACAAATCCCCTTTTCAAATCTCAAAGGTAAACCTTCATTCCAACCACCGAGTTGAATGCAATGAAGCTTGGGGGGCATGCACCTCGATTTGCATTATTATGCTGGGGGCATGCAAACTTATCATCGAGCAGTTTTAGCACATAGTTCAAGCTCGTTAAAAAATAAACATAAGCCATGAGCAATTGTTTCCCCCCACGTTTAAGCTCATTAAAAAATGAACTATTCCCCGGTAAATAACCACTGTGAATGCAACATTTTAGCCATTAAAGCCTTGGTCATGTTTTGCACCATCACCTCCACTTTTTCATTGGCCGATCATTCACCTCCATTTGATTGTTTACCCATTTTTGAGGAACAGTTGTGAAGAGTGATTTCACTAGCCATCCTTGTGACACTGCCGTGATTGGAAAATTCCAAACCTTACCTGGAATCAGCTGCTACCCGTTTGATCACTCGTTCCTCAAAAGACGAGTCTTCTTTAAGCTCTTTTCTGACTCGTAAAACATGAAAAGATTGCCGAGTTCTGGCCTTCCAGCTTGTTAAAGCGACAGGAAGTGCTATCCCTCCTCTAGATTTTAATCTTTTTGGACCTGAGGGATTATTGCACAAAAAGATTGAGCGCTTGTTTTGTTCGGCTCGTTAAAACGATCGAAAATTCATCCCTTCTGTATTGTTTTATACTTTTTCGGACTTCAGGGATTAGATGACGAAAAAGGAATTTTGGAGTTACCTTTACGTACCTTTTCAGACTCTCTAAAAATGAAAAGGACCGAGTTATCTTTGTCGTTAGACTCGTTAAAAAGATTAATAGCGACAAACTTGTCTTTAGACGAGAACGAGTTTCACTATCGCTAGGCTCGTTAAAACATAGCGATGGGTTTGCCCGAAGGGAAAATTATAGAACAAGAATATGTTATCCTCCTCAAGCTTGACAAAAATAAAGAGGTACTGGTCAGCAATGATTGGGGAAAAATTGGGAAGAAAACTCAAAGAATCTTTATTGGTAGCAAGTCGCTCTTGAACATGACACTTCCGCTCCGTGCCCGAGTCGGGTTGGGTTGTTTCATTCACCTGTCACATCGCCATGGTCTCGCCATACCATCCACATTTGGGGTTAATGCTACCAATCCATCACATAAGTGTCGCCGACATGTTCAAGAGAATTCATCCAGAAAGGCCACCTGTGTCCCGCCCACTACCATACATTATACTCCATTCTTTCATGACCGCCACCCTGAACCATATATCATCAGATCGTTTTCACCTCCATCAAAATCATTTGCTCCGTTCCGTGTCATTGATGTGGGATTCATTAAGGCCCTCCTATGATGGATCACTTCTTGTCGACATCAACTCATTATCCAAGAAGTTGGTCTAGGAACACCCCATTCAGTACTTTGAAGCTTGCATGCCTCAATGGCAAGTTTCTCACTTTCGGCGACATGTTTACATCAATGACCTTCGACCGAAAGATTTTGCGTGGTGTTCGACGCCAAGTCCTTTATTCACACCACGTGAATTGTACTGCAGTACCTTGAGGGTCATTATCATTATCAGTGATTCCTCTCGCGCTTGTTAACAGTTTACATCATTGACTGGTAATCAAGCGATGTCTTTCCATGTTCGACTTCAAAACATTTCTCACATGGATCGACTTGTACTTCGAGTGAAGATCGGACAGATTGAAGACCCCGGATCTAGTTTCATCCATCCGGGCTGCGATATATATTCAGGAAAATAAAGACATTGAAATGTACAACATTGCAGCATAGATAATCATCCTACCAAAAGGATGATGGCTCTTTCAAAATCATCAGTCTACCATTAGACGATTGTCTATCCTATGTACATGAAAATGAATTTATAAAGCTGAGCATGGGAATGCCCGCCTCAGCTAGATCATGAAAATAGTATGAAGATAATGTATTGTATTGTATCTTATTACAGGTCTCCTCCCAGCATTGAAAGAACTTCGGATCCTCCTAATAAAGCATTTCACCCGATAAACGACCTCATACTTTAGGGGGCAACTGTTATAGACATTTTTGTGCCTTACAGCTCTAAGCATGAAATGTCCATAAACCAAGGGCTTATAAGTCCCTAAAAGTGTTGTTCCAACCCCTAAAGGAACAAGGTCAACAAATTACAGCTTCTCCCAGAAGTTCTCCACCAGAAACTGCCCAGAATAAGTCAAATCAGGATCATTTCAGCTGCTCCACTAGCCAAGTGCGTTGCATAGCACCTAAGTCCACTAGCTAGGTGTGTTGCAACGCACCTAAATGCACTACCAGGGTGCGTTGAGCGGGAAATGACAAATGGCAGTGTCATTCCACGAGGTGGAGAGACAATGGAAGCTTCCAGAATCTTCTCCAATGACACTTGCCTCACTGAATTCGACCAGGGATGAGTAAGAGGCTTTCAGTCTCCAAGTGGAAGCAAGAACTGACAGAGAGAAGCCACTAATCAATTCATGAGTTGACTCATCCTCCTTGCATACATCTATATATGGATCCCTCATCCCAGAGATCCAGAGGCTGGAATTTTGCACATTGTAAGGAATTGCTGTTGGTTTTGAGATACATATCAGAGAATTGGGTGATCTATGCTTTGTTGGGGGTTGAAGAAGGGACTTCTTTGCTGGGAGGTTGATGCTGGGTCAGGAATCATCGGTTGTAACTCCTCCTAGATCTTCTTGTATATCAATAAAACTATTTGAGTTTCTTCTCCATGCTTGTGTTTCATTGATGCTTGTTACATTTGTATGGTTAACTTAAATCTGATCCTAAGTTATTTATGAGTATAAACCCATGTCTTTGTATAGTTTCCTTCTTCTGTGATCTTACAGGTACTTGGTGAAGCTGGGCAAGTAAGGGAGCAGGTAGCTGGAAGCTGTCAAAGAGGAGAGAGATTGGATCAAAGGACTAGCACAAGACACAGGTTGGTTCATCCTATTCCTCTTTGTTTATAGTTCATAAAGAAGAATACAAAAGTAGTTTTCTCTATTTGTTTCTAAGGTAGCTGTCACACCTTAGTGGGATAGAGCAGTTCTAGATAGACACTTTTCCCGATAACAATGTTCAAGAGCGACCTGCTACTAATGAAGTTCTTCAAGTTTTCTTCCCTTTTTCCTGAGTCATTGCTGACCAGTACCTCTTTATTTTTGTCAAGCTTGAGGAGGATAACATATGCTTGTTCTAATTTTCCCTTTGGGCAAACCTGTCGCTATGTTTTAGTGAGCCTAGTGACAGTGAAACTCGTTCTTTTCCCAATTGACAAGTTTGTCGCTATTGTTTTAATGAGTTTAACGACAAAGATAACTTAGTCCTTTTCATGTTTAGAGAGTTTGAAAAGAGACAGAAAGGAATCTACAACAGTCCATTTTCATGGCATAATCCCTTAAGTCCAAAAAAGCATAAAATAATATGAAAGGGATGACCTTTTGATAGCTTTGGTGAGCCGAAAAAAACAAGCGCTCGATCTTTTTATGTAATGATCCCTTAGGTCCAAAAAGATTAAAATGTAGAGGAGGGATGGCACTTCCCTTTACTTTAATGAGTTGGAAAGGCCAGTAGCTTGGCAATATTTTCATATTTTATGAGTCTAGAAAAGAGCTTAAAAGAGACTCATTTTTGAGGAACGAGTGATGTTTTCGATTAGCAACTGGTTCCAGGTAAGTTTGGAACTTCTCAAACATGGAAGTGTAATGAGGGTGGCTAGTAGAATCACTCGTCGCAGCTGTTCCTCAAAAGGGTAAAAAATCAAGTGGAGGCATATGGTTGGCCAAAAGAGTGGCGGTGACAGTAAGAACACAACTAAGGCTCAAAAGGCTGATAGCAATGCAATCACAAAGGTTATTTATCGAGGGTAGATTCATTTTTTAATGAGCTTGAATCTTTAGAAACTATGCTCAGTGGCGGGTTTACTTTTTAACGAGCTTGAACCCTGCGGTAACAATGCTCATGATAATAGTCAGAGATGCTCAATTTACCATTAACACTATATTCTTTCGACGATCATACAACTTGTTCAATTACTCCATCAAATTGATTAGAAATGCAAATAAATGCTTGAAAAACGAGTTAGAAACTAACATTTTACTTGATTTACGTGAATAGTAACATAAAAAAAGTTTTACCTCTCATTTTTACCATTTCATTCAAATTTGGGATTGTTGGAGCTTTGGAGGTGTTTTCCCCCTCGAATTTCATCAACTGATTTCGGGAGATCCAGTGGACTATTCTCCGCACTGTCTCGACCAAGTAGGAGCTAACTCTGAGCTCTTCAATTGCATTCCTTCCTTTTCTGATTTAGAGCAAGCTTTCCCTTTCTTCTGGGCCCCAGGGGTTTGAAGAGTTCGTTCTCTCACCATCACACCCCATAGAAGGCTCTTTCAGTATGAATCACACCTGGCTAGTGTAACAGCCAGTATGCATCACACCCTTAGCATGGATAAGTCTGTATGGTCCAATTTTGGCCAGTTCTGAGTGGTTTTTCAGGTGGAACTTCTGGGAAATGATGTAATCAGTTGACCATGATCCTTTAGGGTGTGAAACAACACTTTTAGGGGTTTAAGAGCCCTTCGTTTATTGACATATGTGATTGGGGTTGCAGTGCCAAAATATGTCTATAACAGTTTCCCCCTAAAGCATGAGGTCGTAAATCTTCTGATGTCAGGTGAAATGCTTTATCATGAGGATCTGAGGTTTTTCGAACTAGAAGGTGACTTGTATAAAATACAATACAATACATTATCTTCATATTATTTTCATGATCTAGTTGGGGGGGGGGGGAATTCCCATGCTCAACTTTATAAATTCATTTTCATGTACATAGGACAGATATTCGTCCACTGTTGCAGACTGGTGATTCATGTAGAGCCATCATCTCTTAGCTTGGATGATCATCTGTGCATCTATGGTGTACATTTGATGTCGTTACTTTCCTGAATATATCGCAGCCCAGATGGATGAAACTAGATCCAGGGTCTTCAAACTCATTCAATCTTCACCCGATGTACAAGTCGATCCATGTGAAAAGATGTTTTGAAGTCGAACATGGAAAGATATCACCTGATTACCAGCCAATGATGTAAGCTGTTAACAGGCGTGAGAGGAATCACCGATAATGATAATGACCCTCAAGGTACTACGATACAATTCATGTGGTGTGAATATAGGATCTGATGTCGAACACCACACAAAATCTTTTGGTCGAAGGCCATTGATGTAAACCAGTCGCCGGAAGTGAGAAACTTGCCATTGAGGCATGCAAGCTTCAAAGTACTGAAATGGTTGTTCCTAAGTCAACTTCTTGGATAATGAGTTGATGTCAACAAGAAGTGACCTGTCATAGGAGGGCCTTAATGAATCCCACATCTACGACACGAAACAAAGCAAATGATTTTCTGGAGGTGAAAATGATATGATGATACAAGGTTAAGGAATGGCAGTCATGAAAAATGGAGAGTGAAGGTATTGTAGTGGATGAGGCGTTAGCTGGGTTGGTGAATTCTCTGAATGACTTCTCTTGAACATATCGGCGAGATGGATTGGTAGCGTTAATCCCAAAAATGGATGGTATAGAGGACCAATGGTGATGTGACCGGTGAACAGAATAACCCAACCCGACTCAATAATGGTGATGGAGTGAAAGTGTCATGTTCAAGAGCAACTTGCTACCAATGAAGTTCTTCAAGTTTTCTTCCCTTTTTCCCCAGTCATTGCTGACCAATACCTCTTTATTTTTGTCAAGCTTGAGGAGGATAACATATGCTTGTTCTATAATTTTCCCTTCAGGCAAACTTGTCGCTATGTTTTAGCAAGCCTAGCGACAGTGAAACTCCCTCTTGTTTGGATGGACAAGTTTGTCGCTATTTTTTTAACGAGTTTAATGACAAAGATAACACAGTCCTTTGTTAGGATATTCCGACACATAGGAAATAGTTAAGTACAACTTGGTCTTGGTATAGAGTTAGGTATAAAGTTAGGTAAAGTGTGTTCTTTACTATGTATATTTTGTAACTTACAATCCGACGGTCACGATATGTAGTGATCTGACGGTTCATTCTCTCCTTGGTATTACCGACACTTGATCCGTGGCTTAACACCCAATTGGTCCATGATCTCTATTTAAAGAGCATGGAGGGTCATTTGTAGGGTAATCCGTCTATGAGAGAAGCATATGTAAATTTTCATTCTTTTATTAAGTGGCCGCGTTGGCTCAGGCCGTGGACTGTTTCCCTCTTTGAGGGTTTTAACCACGTCAAAATACTGGTGTATTGATTTGTGATCTATTTGTGAGCGGTGTCCTTTGGTGTTCTGTCTGAGGAACTTACCCTGTAAATCCCTACATGGTATCAGAGCTATTTGAGGGCCGCGTCCGTTGGTGATCCAAATATGAAGCCGGTAGAACTGCATCCGACAACCGTTTCCTAGATCTACTATTTGTGATTGCTTTTGGGCCGAGAGGACTACTCTGTTGTGTTGAGAGCATCTGTTCTAGTGAGGAACCCCTTTCATTTCACGCGAAAAGGTCTCCGGTAGCCCTAGTTGCGTCATTTTTAAGATATGGAGGTATACAGTGTTTATTTGCACTTTACAGTCATTTTCTCTCTATTTATTTCGGTTTCGGTTTGTTTAGCCTTTTTTTATTACCGGATCTATACCTTTCATTTCTGTGTATGCTCTTTGCCCTACGACTCTGTGCGATCTAGGCAAATCAGAAATAGAAAGGAAGGATTTTTTTCATGCGTATGCTCTTTTCCGCTGTGCCTTAGTGTGATCTCGGAAAATTAGAAACATTGAGGAAAATATTTAGTTTCCGGCTAAAGCTAACTTTGAGCCGTAAGGTTCATTTTTGAAAATATCTAGTTTCCGGCTAAAGCTAACTTCGAGCCGCAAGGTTCATTTTTTTTGTATGTCCGTGTTGGGTTTTGTGTTTTTTGTTTTGTAGGAAAAAAAGAGCTTTCTCAAAGCAAGCACGCAACCCAAAGCATCAAACTCCCCCCCCTCTCTCTCTCTCTCAAACTTTTTGTATAGCTCACTTGGTGCAAAGCTAATTTATGAGAGTAGAGGTCTTGGGTTTTTTGTTTTGTAGGAAAAAAAGAGCTTTCTCAAAGCAAGCACGCAACCCAAAGCTAACTTCGAGCCGCAAGGTTCGTTTTTTTTTTATGTCCATGTTGGGTTTTTTGTTTTTTGTTTTGTAGGAAAAAAAGAGCTTTCTCAAAGCAAGCACGCAACCCAAAGCATCAACCCCCCCCCCCCCCTCTCTCTCTCTCTCTCTCGGGTTCAAGTCTCCATTTTGTGGGGGCGGATTTTTCATTTCCGCACATTCCCGCACTTCGTCGACGACTTCATCAAATTTTCTTCAAAAAGCCATAACTTCTTCATCCGGAAGCCGTTTTCAGAACCGTTTTTTTCGAAACAGCCTAATTTTTCGAGATCTTTCCATTGAAACACTTAGTTTCAGCATCTATAGCTTCATTTTTTTAAAATGGAAACTCCATGCCAAGTTATTCTTGATAACACCAACTACTTCCAATGGTGGTCCTACATTGTGGATTTACTTAGAAGTAAAGGTCTTTACAGAATAGCCACAGGGCAAGAGACCAAACCGAAAGATGAAGACAAGACAGCTAAATGGGAAAATAGGCAAGACCAAGCACGTGGGTTGATAGGGATGTCTATTTCTCCAGATCTTAGATTCCATATTGCAGAACTTGATACTCCTGATGAAGCAATGAAACAGATTACTAAAGTCTTTGGAATTAAAAATGAACTTAAAGCCCATCAACTTGAAAATGAATTGCTTACATTGGACCCCAATAATTTTTCTTGCATTGAAGTTTTTTTGTCCAAGTTCAAGACCCTTAGACTTCTCTTGGAAGGTGTTAAGGTTAAGAAAGAAGATAGTAGCCTTATCTACTCCATTCTTACTAAGTTGGGACTAGCCTATTCTGTGTTTGTTTCCACCTTCCATTATACAAGAGAAGCCTTCATTTCTCAAGGACAAACCTACAAGTCCCCTTCCTTTGATTCCTTTTGTGATTCTTTAATAAGAGAACAAGAAAAACTCTTACACCTTGGTCTTCTTCATCTTGGAAACTCTTCTAAGAAAGCGTTAGCCACCCAGCAGCAACCAAATCCAAAGAATCCTAAGAAGTTGTATCCTAAAAAGAATGGTCCTAAACCAAACAAGGGTCCTAAGCAATTTCAGCCTCAAAATGAAAAATCATTTCAACAAAATGATAAGACAAATAAAAACAAAGGGAAGAAGACTGATAGACATTGCAACTTTTATAATCGAGATGGCCACTTAGAATCCAAATGCTTTAAGAAGATGGAAGCCTTGGAAGCAGCAATGAAGAAGCATAACATCCATTTGGAGCAATCTTCAACTTCAACTTCATCTTCAGGAATGGCACTTTCTGCATGTGGTTGTCAAGCATCTTGGTCTGGTTATGCACTAAATGTATCTTCTTCTTCTCATTCTCATGAGTGGCTCATTGATTCTGGAGCTTCTTATCACATGGCCAAAAACAAAGCCATGTTTTCTTCTTTAAATGATTGTAACACCAAAAATATATATGTTGGTGATGATAGATATCTTAGTGTTGTAGGGACTGGAACTGTTCATCTAGACAATGGTTAGTTTAATGATGTATTATGTGTTCCAACCTTATCCTGCAACCTTCTATCTGTATATCAGATAACCCATTCAGGTGAAGGTAAAATCGTTGAATTTTCACCTCACGATGTTGTAATTAAGGACCTAAGAGATCCTAGACAGATTTTAACTACTGGCATTGTTGATGATTCTATAAGGTTGTATAAGTTTCACAACTTTGGGTCATCAAATCTTCCCTCAGTATTTGTTGCTCATAATGATGAAGTGAGCAAACTTTGGCATGAGCGATTTGGTCACTTAAACTATCGCTCTCTTCAAAATCTATGTAAAGAAAATATGGTGACAAGTCTTCCAATGGTATCTTGCAGAGATGGTGTTTGTTCCAGATGTGTACTCGGAAAACATCATCGGGACAATTTTGAAAAACGTGCCTCTTGGCACGCCTCAGCCCCTTTACAGCTCGTGCATAGTGATTTATGTGGTCCACTTCCAGTTGCTTCATTCTCTGGCTACAAGTATTTCTTAACCTTCATTGATGATTTCTCCAGACGCACTTGGGTATACTTCTTAAAACTCAAGAGTGAAGTATTTAACATGTTCTTGGTCTTTAAGGCCTTTGTTGAAAAAAAATCTGGACATCAAATTCTTAAGCTAAGATCTGATAATGGCAGAGAATATGTTAAAAACACATTCATCAACTTTTCCACTGAGAATGGAATTCAAATGCAACATACTGTTCCATATACTCCACAACAAAATGGTGTAGCTGAAAGGAAGAATCGCACCTTAAAGGAAATGGCTAATTGTATGCTTCAATTTAAAGGACTTAGTCTTAATTATTGGGCAGAAGCAATTAACTGTGCAAATTACATAATAAATCACACTCCTACTAAGGTTTTAAAGAATATCACTCCAGAAGAAGCATGGAGCTCAATCAAACCAGATGTAAGTCACTTTCGTGTTTTTGGAAGTGAAGCATGGGCCCATATTCCAGATGAGAAACATAAAGCTTTAGAACCTAAGAGTGAAAAATGTATTTTTGTTGGATATTCTAAAGATGTCAAAGGATATAGACTTATTCCACTCAAGTCCAAAAATGTTATCATTAGAAGAGATGTAAAGTTTGATGAAAATATATCGGCCTGCGAGCCTAGTTCGGCAGATGTGCCACCTCTCCCTATCTCTTCTACTTTTGAAAATATTTCTTCTTCAGATGATGAAAGTGAGGATGAAAATCCTCCCCCACCTTCTCAGGATCCTCCTTCAACTCCTAAGCTTCCAAAATGGGTCCGTGCTACTCGGGATGCATCAGGTGATCTTGCCGGTGATCCTACAGATTAGCGACGTACACGTTCTCAGTTCAACAGAGCCTCTTCTTTACTGGCTCAAGCTTCAGTGAATTATGATCCTGACACCTTTGCAGAAGCTTTAGGCCATCCAAATTGGGAAGCAGCTATTAATGAAGAATATCATTCATTATTGGCAAATGATACATGGGATCTTGTTCCTCTACCAAAGGGACGAAAACTTGTTAGATGAAAATGGGTTTACAGAACCAAGTATGGACCAGATGGGAAAGTTGATAAACATAAAGCTCGTCTTGTTGCTAAGGGTTTTTCACAAGTTGAAGGCATTGACTACACTAAAACCTTCTCCCCTGTTGCCAAAATGAACTCTATCCACCTTTTTCTTTCCCTTGCTGCTTCTTTCAAATGAGAATTCCATCAGATGGATGTTAAATCCTCCTTCTTACATGGGGACTTGCATGAAGAAATCTATATGGAACAACCTATTGGCTTTATACAAACAGACTCCAGCCTTGTATGTCGGCTTAAGAAATCCCTTTATGGTCTCAAGCAAGCTCCTCGAGCTTGGTATGCCAAAATGGATAACTTTCTTTTAGAATTTGGCTTCTCTAGGTGTCATTCTAACAATACTGTCTACACCAAGAAAGTGGGCAAGTCTCTTATCATTCTTGTTCTTTATGTTGATGATCTTATCCTGACTGGTAGTGATCCCAACCTTATAAACCATGTGAAGTCTAGCCTTAAAAGGAAGTTTGAAATGACAGACTTAGGACACTTACATTATTTTCTCGGTCTTCAAGTCTTACAATCCAAGGAAGGTATTTCCCTTTCTCAGTCCAAGTATGCCTGTGATATTCTACGCCATTTTCACATGGAAGACTGTAATCCAGCCCCTTCTCCCTTTCAGTCTGGAGTCAAACTTTCAGTCACTTGTACTTCTCCTGAAGTTGATGCTACCTTATACCGTCAACTTGTAGGAAAACTTTTGTATCTAACCCATACTCATCCTGACCTTTCCTTTGCTGTTGGCCTTGTTGCTCGGTTTATGCAAAACCCACGTGAAAGTCATTGGAAAGCAGCTAAAAGAATACTTCGTTATGTTCAAGGTACAGTTCAGTTTGGGATTCATTACAGTGCTGAAGCATCTCCTCTATTGGTTGGTTTCACTGATTTCGATTGGGCTGGTGACCCTGATGATCGGAAGTCTACTGCAGGTTATGTGTTCACTCTTGGTTCAAGACCTATTACATGGGCTTGCAAGAAACAAGGTGCCATTTCTCTTTCTTCAGCAGAAGAAAAGTATCGTGGTGCCGTAGAAGCTAGTAAGGAAGCCTTGTGGCTTCGTCAGATCCTGTCAGAGTTTGGCTTTCAGCAGCAACATCCGACTACACTTTGGTGTGATAATCAAAGTGCCATTCAACTATGCAAAGATCCAGTCCAACATCAGTGCAGCAAACACATTGAACTGCACATGCACTTCATCAGAAATCTCATTCACGACCATGTTCTTGAAGTGCAATATTGTTCAACAGATGATCAAGTTGCAGACATCTTTACAAAGGCTCTCACAAAGGCGAAGTTCACTAAACTTCGATTTATGGTTGGAGTTCAGGAAGTTGTCACTAAGGGGGGATAGGAACTAGTGCCTCCTTCCTTCTCCTATTGTGTCATATTTGTAAATCCTTCAATCCTATCCCAAGTTGTTCTTAAGGGGGGATGTTAGGATATTCCGACACATAGGAAATAGTTAAGTACAACTTGGTCTTGGTATAGAGTTAGGTAAAGTGTGTTTCTTTACTATGTACATTTTGTAACTCACAATCTGACGGTCACGATATGTAGTGATCCGACGGTTCATTCTCTCCTCAGTATTATCGACACTTGATCCATGGCTTAACACCCGATTGGTCCATGATCTCTATTTAAAGAGCATGGAGGGTCATTTGTAGTGTAATCCGTCTATGAGAGAAGCATATGTAAATTTTCATTCTTTTATTAATAAATTGCCTGAAGTGGCCGCGTTGGCTCAGGCCGTGGACTGTTTCCCTCTTTGAGGGTTTTAACCACGTCAAAATACTGGTGTATTGATCTGTGATTTGTTTGTGAGCGGTGTCCTTTGGTGTTTTGTCTGAGGAACTTACCCTGTAAATTCCTACATCCTTTTCATGTTTAGAGAGTTTGAAAAGAGATGAAAAGGAAATTCCAACAGTCCTTTTTCGTGGCATAATACCTTAAGTCCGAAAAATTATAAAATAATACGAAAGGGATGACTTTTCGATTGCTTTAGCGAGCCGAGTAAGACAACCGCTCGATCTTTTTGTGTAATGATCCCTTAGGTCCAAAAAGATTAAAATGTAGAGGAGGGATGGCACTTCCCTTTACTTTAACGAGCTGGAAAGGTGAATAGCTCGACAATCTTTTCATATTTTATGAGTCTAAAAAGAGCTTAAAAGAGACTCGTTTTTGAGGAACAAGTGATGTTTTTTAGGTAGCAAATGGTTCCAGGTAAGTTTGGAACTTCTCAAACATGGCAGTGTAATGACAATGGCTAATAGAATCACTTGCCATAGCTGTTCCTCAAAAGGGTGAACAATCAATTGGAGGTGTATGGTTGGCCAAAAGAGTGGAGGTGACAGTAAGAACACAAACAAGGCTCAAAAGGTTGATATCAAATGCAATCACAAAGGTTATTTACCGAGGGTGGATTCATTTTTTAATGATCTTGAATCTTTAGAAACTATGCTTAGTGGTAGGTTTATTTTTTAACGAGCTTGAACCCTGCAGTAACATTTCTCGTGATAATAGTCAGAGATGCTCAATTTACCATTAACACTATATTCTTTCGGCGGTCGTACAACCTGTTCAATTACTTCATAAAATTGATTAGAAATGCAAATACATGCTTGAAAAACGAGTTAGAAACTAACATTTTACTTCAATTACATGAATAGTAACATAAAAGTAGTTTTACATCTCATTTTTACCATTTCATTCAAACTTGCGATTGTTGGAGCTCTGGAGGTGTTTTCCCCCTTGAATTTCATTAACTGATTTCGGGAGATCCAATGGACTATTCTCCATGCTGTTTGGACCAGGTAGGAGCTAACCTTGAGCTCTTCAATTGCATTCCTTCCTTTTCTGATTTAGAGCAAGCTTTCCCTTTCTTCTAGGACCTAGGGGTTTGAAGAGTTCGTTCTCTCCCCATTGTACCTAGTCTGCATCGAAAAGTGCTATACATACTGAGCTGGACATTGGCCAGTTAGTATGCATCTCACCCTGTACATAGCCAGGGTGCAATGGGCGCAGAAGGGAAAGTTTATGTAGTGTTTTATCATGAAATTTTTGTCTATTTTTGTCCAAATCAGGATCCTAATTCATCTTTTATTTGTGTTTCAGAGATTCATCGGATCAAGATGGTCATTACATGGCGTAAACACGAGCATGAAGAAGAGGACATGATTGCCTTACATGATCTGGGTACGGTTACTGCATTGCGAAACTGTGGCTTGCTCAAATTCTTCTGCATATCCAACATGAGGCAACAAATCAATTTGTTGCAATATCTTCTCGATGCATGGGATCCGACCAACCAGTTGTTCCAGATTAGAGGAAAATCCATTCCTTTGACACTTGAGGATATCTACATTTTGACTGGGTGTTTTCGGGAAAACTAGTGTCTATTTGATCTGCTAGTCCCACTAAGACGAGTAGCTATCTTAGAAACAAACAATTCAAAGTAACTTGTGTTTTCCTTTATGTATGATAGATGAGAGAGAAGCAGAGAGCACAAACCTTAATCTTTCTCTTGGCTCCTTGCTAGTTTCCTCTCTCCTTTGATAGATCTTGCCACTCTTCTCTCACTTTTCCGGCTTCAAAGAACACCTGTAGAGGAAAAGCAACAAAAACCATCAAAGCATAGAGATCTACAATATCATAAACAATGCGGAATCATAAACACATTAACCATACAATTGCATTCACAAATACAATATTTACAAGTACACAAGTATATGGAGGAAAACTCAAATAACTTTATTGATAGTAGAAGTAGAAGAGAGGATTACAACCCAACTGATTGATCCAGCATCATCCTCCCAGCATGAAAGCCCTCTTCACCTCATGAAAAGCAAAATCACCCAAGAATACAATGTATCAATGAGAAACCAACAACACTTCCTTACAAATTACAAAATTCCAGCCTTTGGATCTCTAGGATGAGGGATCCATTTATAGATATTTGCAGAGGGGTGAGTCAGCTTCTAGGCTTTTGATTAGTGTCATTTCACTGATAGTTCTTGGTTCCACTTGGAGATTTCATGATCTCTTACTCATCACTAGGCGAATTCAGAGAGGCAAGTGTCATATGAGAAGTTTCTAGAAGATTCTTTGGGTTTCCACTTAGCAAACTGTCTTTGCCATTTGTCTACTCTAACCCATCGCACCCTACAGAAGGAATTTTTAGTATGCATCACACCCCCTGTGTGTAACAGGTGAGATGCATCACACCTTGACCAAGGAGCAGTATGTATGGTCCAGTTTTGGCCAGTCTTGAGTGGTTTTTCAGGTGGAACTTCTGGGAAATGATGTAATCAGTTGACCATGATCCTTTAGGGTTTGAAACAACACTTTTAGGGGTTTAAGAGCCCTTGGTTTATCGACATATGTGATTGGGTTTGCAGTGCCCAAATATGTCTATAATAGTTGTCCCCTAAAGCATGAGGTTGTAAATCTTCTGATGTCGGGTGAAATGCTTTATCATGAGGATCCGAGGTTTTTCGAACTGGAAGGTGACCTGTATAAAATACAATACAATAAATTATCTTTATATTACTTTCATGATATAGCTAAGGTGGTAATTCCCATGCTCAGCTTTATAAATTCATTTTCATGTACATAGGACAGCCAACTGTCTGTGTGGCAGACTGATGATTCTTGTAGAGCCATCATCCCTTAGCTTGGATGATCATCTGTGCAGCTATGGAGTACATTTGATGTCTTTATTTTCCTGAATATATCGTAGCCCAGATGGATGAAACTAGATCCAGGGTCTTCAAACTCATTCAATCTTCGCCTGATGTACAAGTTGATCCATGTGAAAAGATGTTATGCAGTCGAACATGGAAAGACATCGCCTGATTACCAGCCAATGATGTAAGCTGTTAACGGGCGTGAGAGAAATCACTGATAATGATAATGACCCTCAAGGTACTACAGTACAGTTCACGTGGTGTGAATATAGGATCTGATATCGAACACCATGCAAAATCTTTCAGTCGAAGGCCATTGATGTAAACCTGTCACCGGAAGTGAGAAACTTGCCATTGAGGCATGCAAGCTTCAAAGTACTGAAAGGGTTGTTCCTAAGTCAACTTCTTGGATAATAAGCTGATGTCGACAAGAAGTGACCTGTTGTAGGAGGGCCTTAATGAATCCCACATCTAAGACACGAAACGAAGCAAATGATTTTCTAGAGGTGAAAATGATCTGATGATATAAGGTTCATGAATGGCGGTCATGAAAAATGGAGAGTGAAGGTATTGTAGTGGATGAGGCGTTAGCTGGGTTGGTGAATTATCTGAATGAATTCTCTTGAACATATCGTCGACATTGAGATGGATCAGTAGCATTAACCCCATGGATGGTACGGAGGACCAATGGTGATGGTGAACGGAATAACCCAACTCGACTCAATCATGGCAATGGTGTGAAAGTGTCATGTTCAAGAGC
Organism: Pinus tabuliformis; assembly: GCA_031772625.1. Classification (NCBI taxonomy): domain Eukaryota; kingdom Viridiplantae; phylum Streptophyta; class Pinopsida; order Pinales; family Pinaceae; genus Pinus; species Pinus tabuliformis. The sequence continues at coordinate 243,168,072 of CM062817.1, forward strand.
GACTTGCTACCAAAGAAGTTCTTCAAGTTTTCTTCCCTTTTTCCCCAGTCATTGCTGACCAACACCTCTTTATTTTTTTCAAGCTTGAGGAGGATAACATATGCTTGTTCTATAATTTTCCCTTCGAGCAAACCTATCGCTATGTTTTAGCGAGCCTAGCGATAGTGAAACTCGCTCTTGTCCAGGTGGACAAGTTTGTCGCTATTGTTTTAACGAGTTTAACGACAAATATAACTTAGTCCTTTTCATGTATATAGAGTTTGAAAAGAGATGGAAACAAAACTACAGTAGTATTTTTCATGGCATAATCCCTTAAATATGAAAAAGTATAAAATAGTAAGAAAGGGATGACTTTTCAATAGTTTTAGCGAGCCGAACAAGACAAGCACTCAATCGTTTTGTGTAATGATCTCTCAAGTCCAAAAAAATTAAAATATAGAGGAGGGATGGCACTTCCCTTTACTTTAACGAGCTGGAAAGGCCAGTAGCTCAGCAATCTTTTCATATTTTACGAGTCTAAAAAGAGCTTAAAAGAGACTCGTTTTTTAGGAATGAGTGATGTATCCAGGTAGCAACTGGTTCCAGGTAAGTTTGGAACTTCTCAAACATGGCATTGTAATGAGGGTGGCTAGTAGAATCACTCATCGTAGCTGTTCCTCAAAAGGGTAAACAATCAAGTGGAGGCGTATGATCGACTAAAAGAGTGGAGGTGATGGTAAGAACACGACCAAGGCTCAAAAGGCTGATAGCAATGCGATCACAAAGGTTATTTACCGAGGGTGGATTCATTTTTTAATGAGCTTGAATCTTTAGAAACTATGCTCAGTGGTGGGTTTATTTTTTAATGAGCTTGAACCTTGCGGTAACACTGCTCATGCCAGTCGTCTTTTAAAGATGTCTCTTATTAGTAGGTTCATTTTTTAGTGAGCTTGCCCCATGTGAAACTTTGTTCATTGCCTTTGGTATTCAGGCTAGAAATGGCCAAATACAAAACTAACTACACTAAGAGTTAATGAACTAAAGAGGTTAGGTATGATAGTCTAGAAAAAACGTTTCCTTTTCTTCGCCAAGGCTGCCAACAAAGGTGAATGGTGGATCAGACCAATCACCTAACCTAAGTAGTTGAAGTTAGTAAAATACTATGAGGTTAGAGTTATGCTGGTTGCTTTTCACTCTCATAAAAAAGGTTTGCATGCCCCCAGGTGTTGAGAAAAGAAGAATTTCCAATTACCTTGTGGAAGTTCCTGCATTTAAGTGGGATCATTTCATCTGTGGAGCAGATGAAACACTTCCTTGGCTCTGCCCATCAAAATAGACAAAGGTGAATGGTGTGAGCTTCCAATCACATAATTTACGAGGAGATCCTGTTCCAGAGTGATCCCATATCCTACATGGAAATGGAATTTTAGATTGGTCATATAACCTACAAGGAAATCTGTTTTTTCATCTGGGTTTGCCTACCGAAGCAGACCAGGGTGCATGCCCCCAAGCTTTGTTACATTCATTGAATTGCTCGTGGTAATTAGGTGGATGATCTAGAGGTTGAAGAGACATTCCTTGTGCAAAGAGACCATTTAGGGATGGAATTTGACTCGTAGCCGTGTTTGAACCGGGAAATGAAAGCTGGTCGACAAGTTGGACTAGTTTGCCTTCATACGGGAAACACATCACCCGAAAGAGTGAGGAAACAATAGCTCCCATGCTGTAAATGTAGTCACGTCCAAGGAGTATATTGTAATCTAGTGGCTTTTGGACTACCATCACGTTCAAGTGAACGGTTTTCCTTCTCAAAGTTATAGGCAAATTCGGAAGGATCCCTAACGGTCGATTGGTTCCTTTATTGAAGCTTGAAAATTTTTGATTCTCAGGCAGAAGCAATGGTGAACCAAGAGCTTTGCAAGAAGTTGAGGAAAGGATACTCACAGAAGCCCCTTCATCTATGATAGTGCCAGACATGATCATTCTGTAAACTTGTACTATGATTCTAAATGGTACATTAGATGGAAAGCAAGGTCCGGCTAGTAGATTTCAATCAAAGAAAATGACTAGATTGCTTGGAGGAGGGACTGAATAAACAGTCGGATGAATCTCTCAAAATGGGGAACTTCCCTCCTATGGTAAAGGAATTGGTAGATTGCCCCCATGTTCATCAGACTCTATGTTAACAAAAAGAATTTGAATGGTGTCGTTCTCATTCTCTTTGGAGTTTGTATCATTTGAAGGTGGACCTTTTGAAGGCAAGACTGGGTCGACTACCATCTTGACCTATTGACTTTGGTCTAGTGTGGACTCAGAGGGTTTATCTTCAATGATAGGCGTTTCGCCTGACAACAGAGGTATGTCAGTCGGATTTTCAACTAGCGATGGACTTGGCAAGAGTTTCTTGTATCCAGGCAGAAGTCGTTATGGTGAAGCAGGATGGTTATCCAAGACACTTTTAGCTTCATCCAAAAAATGACAATGGTGGAGGGCATGATCGACTTCATACAACCTACAAGGAAATCTAGATCTTCCTTTTTGTCCATTGAATTCACTTCCACTAGTTGATGGTGAGTTCTCAACATGATCGACAGAGGTTGATGACACTAGATGGTGCAAGCGGGGACACCAGTCTCTCAAGATCCACAAAATGCAAGGACAATCTTGATGAAAGTGGTTTCCTTTGCAAATTATGCATGGATATTTGGGTTTAGAAGGTGCGGTGTGCAGAATTTCACCGGACGATGCATGGTTTCCCCCTTGCTTGACTGGCTTCTTCTTCTTCTCCTCCTTCCCTTTCTTCTTCTTCTTAGCTACTTGGTTTTTAGTATCACTAGTTTCACCAAGCGAAGAGGAAGAAGGAGAGGGAGAAAGGAACGAAGTAGAAGGTGGGGGGGAAACTCCAGTATCATCTAGTTGCTGATTTGATTGCTGAGGAATTACAGTGTTTTGAACGACAGAGGTTGAGAATAGCCATACCGGCAGGCCAATTGTGATTCCTGGAAGGGACAATGTAGCCATGTATGGAGCACCAATATCTCCCCAAGAAGAGAAAGGACTAGGATTCCCCCCAAGGGGAAATCCTTGATTGGTGGACTCCATTATCTCAACCTAAGATCAACGAGGGAACAAGGATGTTATTCCAAATTAAATAAATTTTATGATGCTTTGACACAACCTTGCTTTTTCAATTTTTAAGAGTCGAGAAAAAGCTAAAGGTGACTCTAGTCGCCTTCGATTTTTAATGAGCCTGAAGTGACAAGTGCTCAGATGGACCTTTTCTTTTATGGAGTCAAAAAGGAATGAAAGTGACTACTTTGGAAATCTAGACAGAGGGATTACCAAACCAATCACAAAACTGCAATATACACCTTGGTGGTAAATTAATGAGAAATTACCAAGGACTTTACGTACGACAGTCAATCTTCCCGAATGCTGTGTTCAATGCATTATGATCGATAGGGCGGTAGACACAGCTTCCTTAGGATAAAGGATATCAGCCTATTGTGGTCTCCCAATATATACTCGACGGTACGGGGAGCACAAGTCCGTACTGGCACTTGTCATATCAAAGAGGAGGAATCACCCAAACTTTGATGAAAACGATAGTTACCAGGCTTTACGACGTTGGAATATGTCTCTAGCCTAGACTTCTAGATGTTGTGCATTAGGTTCCAAATCGTTTTTATGTTCATTGAGTTTTATTTTATAGTTGATCTTTTTTAAGAAGTTTTCCTTTCAAGGTTCACTGCATGATGTAGATGTAAAATTCCTAAATATGTAATCTAAAATGATAAACAATCATTTGTTTTCTTTTAGCAATGAAAATCCTAGCTAATAAGGAAAGAAGAGTATGATTCTTTCAATAGAGAGAAGAGTGCACACACTAAATGCACTTTTCCTAAATCAATTTCCACATGTAGTCTAAATGAAAATGCACATGCATGTATTTGTTTTTCCATTTCCTTAATGTGAGAATGCCAAAAAGAAAACTAAGTATAGATCTGAACTATTTTTCTTCAAAGCGACACTTCAACAATTTCTTTTCAAAACGAAAGGAATACTAAGACGACACTTTCAATTTCAAATGGGAGACTGCTTTCAACACTTCAAGTATTGACGATTCAAATCAAATACAATGGCAAAAGTACAATCGACTATCTAGAAGAGGGAGACTTTATGACACTCTACTTTTTGACTCACAATGACAGTTGCAACACTTTTGAATCAAAAGACGACATTTTGATTAAGCTACTATTTGCAAAGGAGGACTGTAAATGATGAAAAATACATAAAAAACATTCAAAATTCCTGATCAATGGAGGCTAGATAATGTAAAGGAAGAAGGTTTCAACAATGATATACTGATAATAGGCAGCAAAAATACTGAATAGACCTGAAAACAATGAAGAAAAAACAAAATTCTAGAGAGGCAAACAGTCTCATTCAATCATCGCACCTGTCCTTAAGGGAATTAGGATGCATCTCACCCGCAACACACGGGAGGTGCGATGCATCCAGACTGCCAGTTAGAGATAGTGTGATGGACCAGAGAACGAAATTGAGCTTGGTTTTCACTCACAATTTGCAGCTAATTCCAGTGATTTAGGCTGAGCTTATGATGGAAAGTAACAAAAAAGTATAGGGGTATGATCTTATGAGGTTATTGAGATACCTCCAGGGCACTTAGGATGTTCGCAAGTCAGATGTTCAGTTCATAAACCAACCTGGAGATTGGCTGAAGCAATGTTGATCTACTTTGCAGTTGCATAGCAAAAGAAATTCAAAGGCTAGCTAGCTTAACTTCAGGCTCCGTCTGTAGTTTATAAAGCAAACAACAGTAACAAACAAACAAAATATTCGCTCCCTATTGGAGTCGCCATTTTGTTTCTGGGGAAACTAGTGTCTATTTGATCTGCTAGTCCCACTAAGATGGGTAGCTATCTTAGAAACAAACAACTCAAAGTAACTTGTGTTTTCATTTATGTATGATAGATGAGAGAGAAGTAGAGAGCACCAACCTTAATCTTTCACTTGGCTCCTTGCTTGTTTCCTCTCTCCTTTGATAGAGCTTGCCACTCTTCTCTCACTTTTCCCACTTCAAAGAACACCTGTAGAGGCAAAGCAGCAAAAAACCATCAAAGCATAGAGATTTACAATATCATAAACAATGCGGAATCAGAAACACATTAACCATACAATTGCATTCACAAATACTAGATTTACAAGTACACAAGTATATGGAGGAAAAATCAAATAACTTTATTGATAGTAGAAGTAGAAGAGAGGATTACAACCCAGTTGTCTGATCCAGCATCATCCTCCCAGCATGAAAGCCCTCTTCACCTCATGAAAAGCAAAATCACCCAACAATACAATGTCTCAAAGAGAAACCAACAACACTTCCTTACAAATTACAAAATTCCAGCCTTTGGATCTCTAGGATGAGGGATCCATTTATAGATATTTGCAGAGGGGTGAGTTAGCTTTTGGGTTTTTGGTTAGTGTCATTTCACCAATAGTTCTTGGTTCCACTTGGAGATTTCATGATCTCTTACTCATCCTTGGGTGAATTTAGAGAGGCAAGTGTCATATGAGAAGTTTCTAGAATATTCTCTAGGTTTCCACTTAGCAAACTGTCTCTGCCATTTGTCTACTCTCGCCCATCACACCCTACAAAAGGCATTTTTAGTATGCATCGCACCCCCCATGTGTAACAGGTGAGATGCATCACACCTCGACCAAGGAGTAGTTTGTATGGTCTAGTTTTGGCCAGTTTTGAGTGGTTTTTCAGGTGGAACTTCTGGGAAATGATGTAATTAGTTGACCATGATCCTTTAGGGTTTGAAACAACAATTTTAGGGGTTTAATATCCCTTAGTTTATAGACATATGTGATTGGGGTTGCAGTGCCCAAATATGTCTATAACACTGGGCTATCGAGGCGTGGTGCCCCTCTCTCACTATCAGGATCTGCCCATGGGGGTGAATCCATGAGGGATTATATTCGCCAGTTTTGTAGAGATGGATATCAGCCGAGCAAGGATGGCAAGATCAGTATTCGAGATGTCACTGATCGGTCCTTAAGGAATATTTTATTCACCTTTTCTAGATTGGCTGGTATCGCGGCTCTTCATTTGGCCAATAGATCTTATATGCAGTACACCCTGGAATGCCTTGAACCAAAGGTATTCAACTGGTGTGAGGTAGTACTTCTAGTTATAAAAGAACAAATTTCTAAGGTGAAGAATGGAAGATCTAAGAACTTTGGTTACGGTTCCATTCTGACTGCTTTTGCCTTGGAGAGGATTCCACTGATGCAACCGCAGTACATTTCGCTAAGATTGTCAACACTGAGGGAACCACAGATGTAGAGATGGGTTGATCTCATGGCCATACATGCTAGTCAGTCACAGATTTCATTCTCTGATTCCTTCTTTGAGTGGTTCAACCATCAGGAGATGGTCTTCGCAGAGTATCCATACATTGGGATGGATTTCCAAGGCGACTTGGATTGGGCGTTACCAGCTTGCGAGCAGTGGGGTGTTATAGGTAAAAAGATCTGACCATGTCTCTGTTTATTTCTTTTATAATGTTCTTATGTTTTTTAAAGGTTATCAAGACTAATAAAACTCATATATGTGTGAAGATGTTGGGCCAGTGCGACCAGTAGCGCGCCCAAGGGTAGCAGCTTCCGTTCAAGCAGGAGAGGCTGTAGGGAGGGCTATCCTTCGTGATCTAGACATAGCAGAGACCCTTGCAGTATTGCAGGATCAGATCGAGGGTCTCACCCTTAGTATTCAGGATGTGAGGTCTGACGAGTTACCTCTAATATTACAGTGCCATACTACTGGCGTGCCGAGTCGATGGACTAGGCTCTTACGTATGATCTCACAGGCGGTGACTTGCTATAACCAGCATCATTAGTTTAGGGTGCTCTTCTGCATTTTTGAGTTTTTGGTTCTTATGATCGATTTTGTCCTTGACACAGAACATTTTGTAAAAATTATAAACAACTAAATATATTTTTTATTTTCGGAGTTTTATTTCGGTTAAGTTATGTGATCCTGATGCAAATGTTAATTGAAATGGTTTTTCCTTTATAAATGCTGCAAATGTCTATCTAACACATAATTTGATAATGAATCAGTTAATGTGTTAAAGTTTCTAGAAATGTGTTGATATTGAATAGAATCAAACTGCCTTTCCAAAATACTGACCCTTAGGAACATATGATAGATGGTTGGATTCCGAACGAAATAGATGCCAGTGAGTTGTAAGATGACGAGTTGCGAATCTAGCCTGACAACTAGTCTGCGTATGCCATGTGCGATGGCATTAGAGAGAAGCTCCGTCAACGTGCTGTACTTAATGATGTTGTTCATTGATCGACCAATACATATCCCTTTGAAACTCACTAACTCATCGCTTGGATAAAAAATGGCCCAGGCTGCAGAAGATAGATTCCGCGTACTATGAATAGCTTCGTCATCGTATCCAATAAATGATTCCAATAGGTCCAACATCTGCAACAAATCCAAAGTGGATCACCTAACCAAAATGATAACTCTTGACGAAAATAAAAACGTAACAAAAGCATATAAAGAGATTACTACACTTAATCAAGCACAGTAACGCTTAAGATACAACCCATTTCGGGGTTGCGACAGTGGAATCCCATCGTAATCTACTAGCTCGTAGACTCCTTTTTATAATACTCATTTAACAATATAGGGACCCATCCACAACGGTTGGAACTTACCTGCTCCCAATTTATTGGATTCCTGATCATATAGCAAGACCAGGTCACCTTCTGAGAAGACACGGGGTTTGACATTTTTGTCAAATTGCGCCTTGACTCATTTCTTATGAGCTTCGTTAGCCAGAGTGGCATCATGACAGGTTTCATCCAATTGGATTAGTTCCAAGAAACAAGCTTCTTCCTCCGAAGTTCCCGGGAGTAGATCGACTGCAAGCTTGAGAGATGAAATTTCACATTGAATCGGTAAGACCGCTTCCAGGCCATACACCAGCTAAAAAGGTGTAAACCCAGTCACACTTCTCACCGATGTCCTATATTCCCACAAAGTTGAGTACAAGATTAAGTGCTAATTCCATTTGTGGACTCCAATCATCCTTTGCAGCATGCGCTTCAGGAATTTTTTGATGGCCTCAACTTTTCTGTTAGCTTGTGGATAATACAGAGTAGAATTGTCATGGGACAGTCCTAATTTGGCAGCTAATTCAACCATCATGTGATTGCGAAAATGCGATCCATGATCTGTGACTATCACCAGTCTGCAACAGAGGACGATTATCTGTCCTATGTACATGGAAATGAATTTATAAAGCTGAGCATGGGAATGCCCGCCTCAACTAGATCATGAAGATAATATGAAGATAATGTATTGTATTGTATTTTATATAGGTCACCTTCTAGTTCGAAAAACCTTGGATCCTCATGATAAAGCATTTCACCATACATCAGAAGATTTACAACCTCACGCTTTAGGGGGCAAATGTTATAGACATATTTGGGCACTGCAACCCCAATCAAATATGTCAATAAACCAAGGGCTCTTAAACCCCTAAAAGTGTTGTTTCACACCCTAAAGGATCATCGTCAACTGATTACATCATTTCCCAGAAGTTTCACCTAAAAAACCACTCAAAACTAGCCAAAACTAGATCATACATACTACTCCATGCTAAGGGTGCGATGCATACTGGCTGTTACACTGGCCAGGTGCAATGCATACTGAAAGAGCCTTCTGTGGGGTGCAATGGGCGAGAGTAGACAAATGGCAGAGACAGTTTGCTAAGTGGAAACCCATAGAATCTTATAGAAACTTCTCATATGACACTTGCCTCTCTGAATTCAGCCAGGGATGAGTAAGAGATCATGAAATCTCCAAGTGGAACCAAGAACTATCAGTGAAATGACACTAATAAAAATCCCAGAAGCTGACTCACTCCTCTGCAAATATCTATAAATGGATCCCTCATCTAAGAGATCCAAAAGGTTGGAATTTTGTAATTTGTAAGGAAGTGCTATTGGTTTCTCTTTGAAACATTGTATTGTTGGGTGATCTTACTTTTCATGTGGTGAAGAGGGCTTTCATGCTGGGAGGATGATGCTGGATCAGAAAGCTGGGTTGTAATCCTCTCTTCTACTTCGACTATCAATAAAGTTCTTTGAGTTTTCCTCCATATAATTGTGTATTTGTAAATCTTGTTATTTGTGGATGCAATTGTATGGTTAATGTATTTCTGATTCTGCATTATTTATGATATCATAGATCTCGATGCTTTGATGGTGTGTTGTTGCTTTTCCTCTACAGATATTCTCTAAAGTGGGACAAGTAGGAGAAGAGTGGCAAGCTCTATCAAGGGAGAGAGGAAACAAGCAAGGAGCCAAGTGGAAGATACAAGTTGGTGCTCTCTACTTCTCTCTTATTTATCATACATAAAGGAAATCTTGAAGAACTTTGGATTTTTTATTTCTAAGATAGCTACCTATCTTAGTGGGACTAGCAGATCAAAAAGACACTAGTTTTTCCGGAAAAAAATGGCGTCTCCACTGGGGACCGAATAGTTTGTTTGTTTGTGACTATTGTTTGCTTTATAAACTACAGACAGAGCCTGAAGTTAAGCTAGCTAGCCTTCGAACTGCACTTGCTATGCAAGTGCAAAGTAGATCAATGCTGCTTCAGTCAATCTTTGGGTTGGTTTATGAACTGAACATCTGACTTGCAAACATCCTAATTGCCCTAGTGGTAGCTCATTAACCCCATAAGATCATACCCCTATACTTTGTTTTTACTGTCAATCATAGCTCAGCCTAAATCATTGAACTTAGCTGCAAATTGTGAGTGAAAACCAAGCTCAGTTTCATTCCTTGGTCCATCACACTATTTGTAACTGGCAGTCTGAATGCATCGCACCTCCCGGTTTTGCAGGTGAGATGCATCCCTGTTTCCCTTAAGGATAGGTGCGATGACTAAATGACACTGTTTCCTTCTCCAGAATTTTGTTTTTTTTCTTTGTTGTTTTCATCTCTATTCAGTAGTTTTGTTGCTTATGATTAGTATGTCATTGTTGAAGCCTTATTCCTTTACATTATTTAGCCTCCATTAATAAGGAATTGTGAATGTTTTATATGTATTTTTCATCATTTACAGTCCTCCTTTGCAAAGAGTAGCTTAATCGAACTGTCGTCTTTTGATTCAAAAGTGTCGCAACTGTCATTGTGAGTCGAAAAGAAGAGTGTCGTAAAGTCTTCCTCTTCTAGATAGTCGATTGTACTTTTTCCATTGTATTTGATTTGACTTGTCAGTATTTGAAGTGTCGAAAGTAGTTTTCCGTTCGAAATTGAAAGTGTCGTCTTAGTCTTCCTTTTGTTTTGAAAAGAAATTGTTGAAGTGTTGCTTTAAAGAAAGTAGTTCAGATATGTATGTAGTTTTTCTTTTTGGCATTCTCACATTAAGGAAACATAAAAACAAATACATGCATGTGCATTTGCATTTAGATTGCATGCAGAAAATGATTTAGGAAAAGTGCATTTAGTGTGTGCTCTCTGCTCTTTGTTGAAAGAATTGTACTCTTCTTTCCTTATTAGCTAGGATTTTCATTGCTAAAAGAAAACAAACGACTGTTTATCATTTTACATTGCATATTTAGGAATTTTACATGTACATCACGCGGTGAACCTTGAAAGGCAAAATTCTTAAAAAAAATCAACTCTAAAATAAACCTCAATGAACATAAAAATGCTTTGGAACCTAACGAACAACACCTAGAGGTCTAGGCTAGAGACGTATTCCAGTGTTGTAAAGCCTGGTAACTATCGTTTTCATTGAAGGTTGGGTGATTCCTCCTCTTTGATAAGACAAGTGCTAGTATGACTTGTGCTCCCCATACCGTCGAGTATATATTGGGATACCACAATAGGCTAATATCCTTTATCCTTAGGAAGCTGTGTCTACCACCCTATCAATCGCAATGCACTGAACACAACATTCGGGAATATTGATTGCCATACGTAAAGTCCTTAGTAATTTCTCTTTAATTTACCATGACGGTGTATATTGCAGTTTTGCGATTGGTTTGGTAATCCCTCTGTCTATATTTCTAGAGTAGTCACTTTCGTTCCTTTTCGACTCCTTAAAAGAAAAGGTCCATCTGAGCACTTGTCACTTTAGGCTCATTAAAAATCGAAGGATACTAGATTCACCTTTAGCTTTTTCTTGACTCTTAAAAATTGAAAAGGTAAAGTTGTGTCAAAGCATCATAAAATTTATTTAATTCGGAATAACATCCCTATTCCTTCGTTGATCCTAGGTTGAGGTAATGGAGTGCACCAATCAAGGATTTCCCCTTGGGGGGAATCCTAGTCCTTTCTCTTCTTGGGGAGATATTGATGCTCCATATATGGCTACATTGTCCCTTCCAGGAATCACAATTGGCCTGCCGGTATGGCTATTCTCAACCTCTGTCGTTCAAAACACTGTAATTCCTCAGCAATTGAATCAACAACAAGATGATACTGGAATTGCTCCCTCACCTTCTACTTCGTTTATTTCTCCCTCTCCTTCTTCCTCTTCGGTTGGTGAAATTAGTGATACTAAAAACCAAGTAACTGAGAAGAAGAAGAAAGGGAAGGAGAAGAAGAAGAGGAAGCCAGTCAAGCAAGGGGGCAACAATGAATCATCTAATGAAAATCAACACATTAAATCTCCTAAATATCCTTGTATAATGTGCAAAGGAAACCATTTTCATCGAGATTGTGCTTGCATTCTGCGAATCTTGAGAGAATGGTCTCCCCGTGTGCACCATCCGGTGTCATCAACCTCTGGCGATCATGTTGACAACGCACCATCTACTAGTGAAAATGAAGTTCTTGGACAGAAAGTAAAGGTCAAAATTCCATGTCAATCATGTGTTGAATACCATCACCTACGCTAATGTTCTTTTCTGGATGAGGCCAAGAGAATTTTACATAACCATCCTGCTTCACCGCAGTGGCTTCCACCTAGATACAGGAAACTCTTACCAAGTCCATTGCTAGTTGAAAATCCGACTGACATACCTCAGTTATCAATCGAAACACCTATCATTGAAGATAAACACTCTGAGTCCATACCGAACCAAAGTCAACAAGTCGGGATGGAAACCGACCCAATCTTGCCTTCAGAAGGTTCACCTTCATATGATACTGTTTCTAAAGAGAATGAGAACGACACCGTTCAAATTATTTTTGTTAACATAGAGTCTGATGAACATGGGGGAAATCTACCTATTCCTTTACTTTCAAGAGATTCATCTGACCATTTATTCGGTCCCTCCTCCAAGCGATCTAGTCATTTCCTTCGATTGGAATCTACTAGTGAGACCCCACCTTCCATCTAATGTACCATTCCGAATCATAGTAAAAGTTTACTAAATGAACATGTCTGGCACTATCATAGATGAAGGGGATTTCGTGAGTATCCTTTCCTCAATTTCTTGGAAAGTGCTTGGTTCACCATCGCTTCTGCATGAGAATTGAAATTTGTCAGGCTTCAACAAAGGAACCAGTTCACCGTTAGGGATCCTTCCAAATTTGCCTATAACTTTGAGAAGGAAAACCATTCACTTGAATGTGATGGTAGTCCAAGGGCCACTAGATTACAATCTACTGCTTGGGCATGACTACGTTTACAACATGGGAGCTATGGTTTCCACACTCTTTCGAGTGATGTGTTTCGCGTATTAAGGCAGAATGGTGCAACTTGTTTCTGTTACACTAAAATTTGTCACCATGACTATTTGCAGTCAGTATGGCTCCGTCAATAGTCATACTGTCCTCCTTGGCAAGTCTCATACCTCTGCTTCTCATGTCAAACTCCAAGAAAGAGAGAAAGTCCTCAAAAGTCAATATAACTCTGGTTACGCAGTTTCTCTTAGCCTTACCTGCGTGTACGCACCTCAAGTTCATAAAACCTGCGTACTTGTACGCTCTGTCTGTAAAGGGGTGGGTGCGTACTCCTGTAAAGGTCAAAAGGCGCAAGTTTCACTTCAAAAAAGTTACTTGTGGTCAATTCTAGAGCATTCTAGAAGATGGTTTGACGTGGATTGAGCGCCTCCAGATGGTTCATGCATCCCAATGAAAGAGGAACTTATCCCATGAAGAGGGGAGCTATCCCATTGAAAGAGGGGCTTATCCCATTCATGGTGGACCTGATTAACTTCCTCCAAAGCACTATAAATACAGGCATTGGGCCAGAGGGAGGAGAGGTTGAAAGCTGAACATTCCTAAGGGTAGATGTTGCTGAAATTAGGACTCCCTTATAGAGCTTGAGAGGAGAGATTCCAATCCTTTCCTAGCTTCATTTGGAAGTGGGTGAGCTGATCAAAGTAAAGGAGAACTCTTGCTGGACCCTGGGAGGAACCTGCACAACACCAAGGCACTGGTTGTAATGGTTTCTTTTGTTTCCAATTAATACAATTAAGCTCATTTTTCTCAACAAGTTGTTCTATATAATTTGTTTCATATACTCCTTGGTCTTTATGATGAATATGTTTTATTATATGAGTTATTCAGGTGCTATGTAATCGTTTGCTTGTTAGTGAATGCAGGCTTCAAGGAGAAGGAGCTCATCTGGATCAGAGAGGCTGGACTACAACAAACAAGCGTTGGACTAAAGGTAAGCCTTAAACACCTGGTTGCTTTTATTTTAAATGCATATTTAGGGAAAGATAGTGCTTGATTGTTTTGTTTGTCACTAGAAAGCCTTAGCTTCTAGGGAGGTCGGTTTTGTCTGCAAAATTGACTCTTTCCGCATGACAAAATGGCGACTCCGTTGGGGAATCCATGGATTTGATTGACTTCTCTTTTGATTCATACTTTGATTTGAGAAACTCTGATTTATTTCTAGTTTTTGACTGATTGACTGTGAATTTGGGTGGAATAGCTTAGGGTTAAGTTAGTTTTTAGTTTTCTTGATTTTGAGAGCAGTACGCACCCTCTGCATTAAGCACAGTGCGTACCTATATGCACTTTTGCTGTGTACACAGAGCGTGGCCGCACCTGTGCAAACAGGCTGCCTGCGTACCCCTGTCAAAAGCCTAGAAAACTTGAATTTTTTCTTTTTTATCTTTTAAATTTTGTTTGTAGCTTGTTTTTGCTGCCCAGATCCACTGTTCACCTGTCAAAAGTTTTCATCTAAGCTTGTTTCATTAGCGTCAAGGGTTTTAGTGAAGTTCATAGAAATTCTAGCCCTAGGGTTGATTTTTGCATTGGTCTTGTAGTGACTTTGGCTTTAGAAGTTGTAAAAACCTTGAATCTCCCTGGTCTTTTCAGTCTTCTTAGAAGTCAGACATTTCGTAAAATCCACCTTTGTGAGAAACCTACCTTTGTGTTGTCTCTTTGTGGAATTTCGAGAAGGATTGTTGGTTAAGCTGTGAATTTCATTCTTAAGAAAAAGAACAAAAACATTTTATTTTGTTTTTGACTAGTTTATGATTCTGCATGAATTAGTCCTTGGTTGGATTGTAACTGAGTAAAACATCCTGGAATTATATTTTGTAGGCTTTTACCTCATTAGATTTGCTTTTAGGTGAATTTCTCATAGATTTGCATAGATCTTTAAATTGATTTTCGTTTTCATAGATCTTAGATTGATTTGATTGTCATAGATCTTAAGATTGATTTTTGTTAAGTAGTTTTGCATGTTTTGTTAAATAGGAAAAATACAAAATCTCTTTTGAGGAAAGTTTGTTTTAGTAGTGTTTGAAGTCTTTGAAAAGAGGAAGGAAATTTTCGTGAAATAATTAGTGGTCATGTGTTGTGTGCTTTGGAAAAGATAAAAGAGTTTGTTTCTTTGATTTTCACTGCCAAGAAAGTTGTCTTTATAAATTTTGCATTCTCCAACTCTCTTAGCTAGGGAATTCATTGAAAAAGGAAAGATTGTTTTGTTTCATCCTAGGTGCATCTTTTTAGTGGATTTGAGTCGAGTCTACACACCATCAGTTTCATCTCCACTACCTTTTGTCCTAAAGAAAAGCCATAAAAAATTATTGCTTAAAGTAAAATCAACTTAGTAACTTTTTATTTACTAGGGCTCTGAAACACCAATATAGATCAGGCTAGTGTCTTGGAGTAGGAGAGTAATTAACTCTCCAAGACAGTAAAACCAAACAAGTAGCTTATCTTGTGGTAGGATAAATCCAACTGTTTCATTTGTACTCTGGGAAAGCTCCTCTTAAAGGAGAAGCACGAGACCGTGTCCGAACCAGTGAGGGGATCAATCCTCCTTCATTGGGAAAGACTCCAGATATGCACGTACTACAAACGGAAACCTCGGATTATTGTCGAGGAGCCTGTGGTCACTTGTCGGTAAACCTTGGATTATTGTCAAGGAGCCGGCAAGGGGATTGAGCTTGTTACTCTGGCCTTGCGTGCTATCGGGTCGTAGACTGTTCCCCCGGGTATATTTGTTGCTGTTGGTAACCTTAGTGACCATTATCTTTAGGATTCTACCCAAGGTGACAGTGGAGGGAAGATCCCACTGTACCTGGAGCAGACGTCGGCTAGACTCACTTGGATTTTCTGGGGGTTCACTTCACTCAAGACGGTTAAAGTGGAGGAACTTGGTCCAGTCTATTCATTAAGCAGGTTGCCGGGGTAACTTTTCCACCCGCCACTTCTGTACTGAATCCGGCGATGTTGGATTTCATCACCAACTAGTGCTTTCGGTCCGGAAGGTTACTGTTTGTGTTTGGTTTGACGCCCTAGATTCTTTAGGCATGTGATTCGAATTTGTTTGGTTATTTAGAGACTTTAGGTGGTTTGCTTTGAGATTTTACTTTGTTTGCGTGTGCAGTAGTTAAAAGTTTTTAGCTGTGGCTGAATTACCAAGACAGTCCCGTAGACTTCGGGGCCAGTCTCCTGAGGTTGTAACCGTGGCCGATTTGTTGAGGAAGTCCTGTAGACTTCGGGGCCAACCTCCTGAAGATGTCCCGGGCCATTACGAAGGTTTGAAAGTCCTTGTAAATCCTAGTGGCAGTAAAGTAGGGTCACCTGAAGAAGGAGAGTCTTCATTGGTCGTTCATCCTGATTACCAAAGTCTAGAGACAGGTTATAATCCTGAAGCTGTTTCGGTTTCCGAGCTTGCTGGTAGTTTTTCATCTACTAGTGATATAGGCGAAGAACCTGAGATATCTGAACCTGTTACTCCAACATCGGGGTTAGTCTCTCCAGTTTCTAGTGCTCCTAATTCACCTAGGGTAGAAAGAGTCATCACCGAAAATCTTCCTTCTGGTTTGATAGCTATTGAAGAGCTTGCTCCGGAAGAAGAAATAGGCGTCCCTATCCCTGAGAATCAACCTACTATTGATCTAAGGGAGCGTGAATCCATTTTTTACAGTCCACCTAGAAGTACTACTTGGTATCTTTCTTTAACTAATTATTTGGACAACTCAGTGTCGAGTTTTTCACCACCTCGTGTTTCTTATCCACCTAGGGGTATTTATACTCCCGTAAATATGTCAGGTCAGTCGTCCATGTTTACTCAATCGCCTGAATCTTTTCTGTACGACGGTCCTTCTGTTCCTGCTGGGTATCAGTCTATGTCCGGTACTTTTTCAGGAGCATCTCCTCAACCCATTGAACAAAGGATGTTCACTGGAAGCAATGGTGCAAAGCCGTTGAGTGTAGAAGACATTCTTATGATGTCAGGCTCTATTCCCGCTTCTCAACCTCAAGGTGGCCAGTTACCGCCTGGGGGGCAGCCTCAATTAACGCCTGGGGGGCAACCTCAAGGTACACAATTTGCATCTGGGGGGCAACCTCAAGGACAGTACGTGCCTATGGTACAATACATTCCTCAAGGTCAACCCCAGACTCAATATGTACCCCAAGGTCAACCCCAGTATCAATTTACACTGCAAGGTCAACCCCAGTATCAGTACATGCCTCAAGGGTATCTGCCCCAAGGTCAGTACTCGAGTCAAGGTTTCCAACCACCCCAAGGTCAATCTTATGTTCAAGGTACGGGAAATGTGCCTTTCAATTATCAATCCTACCCTCAACCCGGTTATGGATCTCAATATCCTCAACCTGTTATGGGTCAATACCCCGGAATAAATATAGTGTGGGATCCATCACAAGTTCAACAGGTGTTGCAGCCAAGTGTACAGTTGTCATCTCAAACTGGACAACCCTTAGTTTCTGGTCCACCCCAGCAACCAGTCCAGTCTAATATTCAAACTTCTGTACCTTTGGTAGTTTCTCAGTCTGGGCCTATTTCACCTCGTACTCCATCTCAAACGACTGCTGCAACTACCGCAACATCTGTTCCATCTTCCACACTTACTTCTAGAGTATCAACAACTCCGGTTTCTACTGTCCCTGTAACTACTCCTCAGACATCTTTACCATCGTTTGGATCCACGATTCAAACTACGGTTCAGATGCCTGTAGGACAACCTGGTTTAAGTATGGTTGTCACAAGTCAACCACAATTCACTTATCAACCGTACCAGGGACAGTACCAATTTGGTCCAGCTGTCCAACAGCCAGTTTACCAGTATCAACCGTATCCTGGGTACACTTATCAACAACCACAGCAACCCCAGTACGGTCCGGTTAATCCTGGTTTTCCAGGAGGATACAATATCCCGAATGCGATTCCTATTCCTAGTTATCCTGGATATCCTCCTCCTGGGGCTGGTATAATGACCCAGAGTTTTAGGGATCCTAATCGGCAGCTGCCGTTTATCGCAACTTTGGATTTACCAGACTTGACGTGCCTAACGAACGATCCAATCAATTATCTTCCGTTTTGGCCGCCAATGCCGAATAAGTTGCCCAGTGACATTCCCAAGTTCGAGGGTAAGTCTGGAGAGGACCCGTCGAATCATGTGATGACTTACCACCTCTGGTGTGCCTCAAATTCCATCTCGGATGATTCGATCCATTTACGTCTCTTCCAACGCACTCTCATTGGTCTCGCAGCCAAGTGGTACATTGAGTTACCACGGGCCTCTTTTTATAATTTTAGCCAGTTAGCTACCTCGTTCCTAACTCATTTTCAGTTGCCGGTCAGATATGATAATGGCACGGAGTTACTAACTTCATTAAAACAATCGACGTCCACTTATATTTCCGATCATATTCATGAATGGAGACGTCGAAGGCGGTTAGTGAAAGTTTTTATCCCGGACCAAATCTTAGCTGAATGGTTTGTTAAATCATTGTTACCGAAGATTACTGAAGACGTAGCTAAGGCCGGAGTAGTTACTGAGGAGCAAGTGATTGCTCAAGCGCAGTACCTTGACTTAGTTTACACTCAGTCAGGTACGTTACACGAAAAGATCCCAGATCTTCCAAAGTCAAATCAAATCGCTGCTGCTCCTTCGAGATCTCATGCTGCTGATGGCATGATTGGTACGGTGAACACTAAAAGCAAGAAGAAATCCTCAAAGAATTCTTCTCCTATTATAACCTTACCAGACTCCCCGACAGGAGATTCTTCTGCTGAACTTTCCACCGACATTCACGCTGTAGAGTCATCTACGACTAAATCAAAATCCCATGGAAAGAAGAAAGGCAAGAAGAAGAATAAAGCAGACAAAACTCCAAAGGAGAAAACTGAAAAAGCGAAATCCAATGATGAAAAATGCAAGCCTCGTTATCCATGTCTTATTTGTGAAGAAGAACACTTTACAAGAGACTGCCCTCATCGAGCAGAGGTTGCGAAAATCGTCAAGGGTTCCCAAATTCCTGCTGTCTTAAAGGACCCATTTCCGAAAGATAGCAAAATGATAGGTTCTTCCTCAAGTGCCACTGAAGAACCCATATTGATGATGTCTCATGTAAGGATTGCGACTCGATCACAAGATTATGGTAGTAAAAGTCCTATTGATGGATCGAAAGAAGCAGAATCTTCTCATTCAAATCCATCAACCTCAGCTCCCGGTTCTGATCCACTACAGATCGAGAAACCTAACCCTGACTTAGTAATCAAACCGCCCGCCAAGGGTGTACTTCGAAGGTCTGCTTTCAATCCACATGCGAGAGCAGCCCAGAATTACAACATTGTTGAGGACTTAGCTGTTTCACCCTCAGCAATGTCGGCTTTGGAAGTGCTGCAATCATGCCCAGCACAACGCAAATTACTTTTGTCAGCTATAGGAGCTGTTGATGTTCAGGACCCGAACCTAATAATCTTTGATCTAGAAAATAGTACACCGCGTTTGCCTCATCAAATGGCTTTCCAGATCCCAGTGATAGTAAAAAACAGGCCTATTCATCGGACTGTAATTGATGAGGGAGCTTCCACGTGTATTATGTCGATGCAGTGCTGGAGACCGCTCGGTTCTCCTTCACTAAATCAATCCCCGACAATTCTTAAGGCCTTTGATGGCCGTGGGTTCCGTCCTTTTGGCATTCTACAGGATTTTCCTATAGGGGTTGAAGGAAAAACTGTTAGTCTAGATGTGGAAGTGGTTGATGCCCCTCTAGACTACAACCTTCTCTTGGGTCGAAGTTGGACTTATGCTATGACAGCGGTCGTTTCATCGGTCTTCCGAGTAATAAAGTTTCCACATAATGGAAAGATTGTAACAATAGACCAGCTGACTTACTTTTCATCCGACCCAACCTCTTCAGAGAGTATCCAGCATGTTGGTAAAATGACTATCCCATATAAGGATGTTGGTGTAGGTTTAGTTAAAGATGCCGGTTTACTGGGAACTTTTCCTTTTCCTCCACTCGACGCGGTGTCTTCATTCGCAACCATTCATATGATTACATCAGATACTATTTATTATGACGATCCATGGATCGTTCCTTCTGAATCTGAAATCGACTCGTTTGGTAATTCTATGCCATTGAGTCCATATGAAATTGCCTATGAAGCCGTGCAGTCTTTTACCGACCCGTGTTCAACCAAAGTCGACCAAATGAATGTGGTCCGTGAGGAATCACTTTTCACATCAACCTCGGAGTTAATAGCGTTTCCCGAAGTTGTGTCATCTGACGAACAACTTCGCGAAATCCTGTGTATAGATGATTTACCATGGGAGGATCTCCATCATAGATCTTCGTTTTTACCTGAGGATGATTGTTTTGAAAATGATTTCTCATCAGTTTTTACAGCTGAATATGTCAAAGAGGCTCAGAATCCCATGAAACATCCTGATTCAGAGTTGAATTTGGGAAATATCTCTCGAACTCTTCCCATTGACATTTCAGTAAAGCCCGGAATTGTTGAAAACATTCATATAGGTGCCTCGTGTACAGATGACGAAATTCAGACATACAAGGCCCTATTTCAAGAATTCCGCGACGTGTTTGCCTGGTCCTATGAGGAAATGCCAGGAATTGATCCCGCAATTGTTGTTCATGAGATCAAGACTTACCCGGATGCTAAACCCGTCCGACAACGTTTGCGTCAGATTCACCCACGAAAAGCTGCTGCAATCAAAGTAGAAGTTGAAAAGCTGTTGAAAGCAGGTTTCATTTATCCGATCCCGTTAACGGATTGGGTATCGAATATTGTTCCGGTTAACAAAAAACAAGGAACAATAAGAATATGCATCGACTATAGCGATATTAATCGAGCTTGTCCAAAGGACAACTACCCAACGCCCTATATTGATCAAATCATTGATGATTGTGCCGGCAGTGAAATATTTTCCTTTATGGACGGTTTTTCCGGTTACAATCAAATCAATATTCTACCTGCCGATCAACCAAAAACGGCTTTCATTTGTCCATGGGGGACATTTGCTTACTGCAAATTACCTTTTGGGCTTAAGAACGCCAGAGCAACTTTTCAAAGGGCAATGTCTTATGCGTTTCATGACATCAAACGCATTGTGCAACCGTATCTCGATGATTTTCTCGCTCATTCATTACATCGAGCTGATCACCTTGTCCATTTACGAGCAATCTTCATGAGGTGTAGGCATTATCGTATTCGGTTGAACCCACACAAATGTGTCTTCTGTATAGAAGTGGGACGATTGCTAGGATTTGTAGTTTCAAAAGCCGGCATTTGCGTCGATCCCTCGAAGGTAGAAGCTATCATCAAATTGCCTCCTCCTTCGAGTCTTCGCCAACTCCAAAGTTTGCAGGGGAAAGCAAAATTTTTACGACGATTCATTCCTAACTATGCCGAGGTTACAAAGGGTTTTACATGGTTGTTGAAACAGAACACTCAATTCTCTTGGGATGAGATAGCTCAGAAATCTTTTGATGCACTCAAACACGCGTTGACCCATGCACCGTTGTTGCATCCTCCCAACTACAACCATGACTACTTTTTGTACCTCGCCGCTTCCCATTCCACCATCGGAATGGTTTTAGTTCAGGAAGATGAATTCGGAACGGAACATGTGATATATTATCTTAGTAGGACGTTGAATCCCACTGAGCTGAAATACTCACATGTGGAGAAATTGGCATTGGCAGCCATTCAAGCTATCCAATGTTTTCGTCACTACATTTTACTCCGTAAAACTACAGTCATTTCGGATTGCAACCCTATGATTTACATTTTGACTAAACAATTGCTAGGGGGCAAGTACTCCAAATGGATTGTTATCCTGCAGAAGTTCGACTTGGAGTTTGAGAAATCTAAGTCTAAGAAATCCTTAGTTTTTGCAGAGTTAATGTGTGACTTCCCGCGTGCTGACACGGAAACTGTGGCAGAGGAGCCCATTGCGGACGAATCTCTATTTCTAATCAGCACTTTAGATCCGTGGTTTGGGGATATCATCATCTATCTCCAGACCCAATCCTTTCAGCCCGAAGCTTCAAAGTCGGAACGTCGGAAAATTCGATTCCAGTCCCAACAATACAAAATTATTGGAGATACTCTTTATCGACGTGGGGCGGATTCTATTTTTCGACGTTGCTTAACTCACGAAGAGGCAGAAAGGGTTCTAAATGACTGTCACTCTGGAGTGTGTGGCGGTCATATGTCTAGGTATGCCACAGCCCAAAAGGTGTTGCGCACTGGCTACTTCTGGCCGTCCATGTTTAAAGATTGTATTACTGCGGTCCGAAAATGCCACAACTGTCAAGTGTTTGATCGAAATATGCGCGCTCCACCTACTCCTCTCCACCCTATAATTGCCATTGGTCCTTTTGCTAAATGGGGTATCGATTTTATTACATGTAACCCTCACTCGGCCGGGGGGCATGCGTATATCATCCTTGTGGTTGATTATTTTACTAAGTGGGCCGAGGCGATGCCTACATTCGAGGCTGACGGCAAGACAGCTGCAATTTTCGTATTCAATCACATAATTGCTAGGTTTGGTGTCCCACAAGCGATAATCACTGACCATGGGTGCCATTTTCGAAACGTTATGATGACAGAACTTACAGGCCAGCTTGGTTTGCGTCACGATAGATCAACTCCTTATTATCCACAAGCGAATGGTCTGGTTGAGTCTATCAACAAAGTTTTAGTTATCATGATCCGACGAATCATTGGTATTCATCGGTCAAATTGGCACAACATGTTATTTTCAGCGCTTTGGGCGTACCGAACCTCAGTGAAAACATCAACAGGTTTCACTCCTTTCCAACTAGTTTATGGTTTGGAAGCTGTGCTACCCATTGAATGCGAAATCCCGTCACTGCAAATGGCCATCGAGTTACTTCCAGCTACTTCTGAAGAGGAGAAGCGTTTATTATACTTAGCTCAATTAGATGAGAATCGACATGATGCCGCATTGGCAATCGAGACTCACGCAAAACGAATGAAAGCTCAGTATGATCGAAATGTGACCCCTCAAAATTTTTCGGAAGGTGACCTAGTGTTATTATATGATCAAGCTAATGATAAATTTGGTGCTGGAAAATTTGTTCCTATGTGGCATGGGCCCTATATTGTCAAGTGAAAGCTTGCTAAAGGGGCCTATGAGCTGGTAGACTTTGACGGGGACTCTTTGGGTAAACCTAGAAATGGACTTTACCTTAAGAGGTATTATGCTTAAAAGATGGGTATGGAGATTTTAGTTAGGTTAGGTTTTTCTTTCTAGCTGGTGTGTTTGTTAGTTAGACAGTGTGCTTAGCTTAGAAAGTGTGTTTTCGTTGTTATTCTGGCTTATCTTGGTTTTACTCTTGATGATGCAGATGTCGATGCCTCTCCAAACATACATTCGTTTCGCTGATGGTGCTTGTCGTAGTACACGGAATATTTCTTCCGCAGCTTGGGTCATCTATTCGCCCTCTGACGAGTTAGTTTCTATGCATGGGGTGAGCCTCGGTCAAACAACAAACAACATTGCAGAATACAGTGCAGTGATTGAGTTATTGTCTGAATCTATTTCATTTGGGATTCGAAGTTTGATAGTGAGGTTAGATTCTGAACTCGTTGTATTACAGCTTAATAGAGTGTATGCCATTAGAAATCTAGTGTTATTAAGGTTATTTTTGAGAGTGCGTCTCTTGGAACGTGAGTTTGATTACATTGAATATCAACATATTCCAAGGTCTTTAAATACATTAGCAGATGCAATTGCTTCTCGAATGTTAAATAGACATTTGCAATAAACATACATGTAAATTTAAAATCATTCCATAACATGATTTACAAGATAAGCCGGTAATAATGATATATATAGATAGGAGTGTGTCAAAAAATTACATCGTCTTCGATCATAGGTTGAAAAACACCTTATGATCGGCAAAAATGATAAGTACAAAAAACCAAAATGTCACATGTGTCTACAAAAACGACCATCCAATCACTGGTGATGATCTCTATATGACACCACTGCACGAGCTACCCTACACAAGAACCTCCTAAAAGGTCCTGGGACTCCGACTACAAAGCGCTGAAGCCTGATAGGAATATCATCTATAGTAGTCTCCGGTATGTCTGCTGTAAGATGCTCTAGGTCATGCTCCAACTCAGCTAAAGTCTCTGTGGCCTCGTCCTGTGGGGCCGGTGCCGCTGCAACTGGTAGTCTCCTCTCGAAAGGCCAGAGATTGGCTGGTCGACGTGGGCCTACATCTGCATTTTGAAAATTGTCACTGTCAGCTTTGAGACGATATAAAAACAAAAAAATAGATAGTTTAAAAACTTGTAGAAAATGAAGTTACCTGTATCATCCCACTGTTCTCCCGGTGGAAGAATCATGTCCGGATCTCCACGAAAATCAACTCCGGCATAAGGAAAATCCTGTATCGAAAAGACCTGGTCCTCTAACCAGTGAAAGTACTCCGGAGTAAATCGAACAACCTCCGTTCCCTCATCAGGATGACGGGCCATTACCGCAACCCATCGCATCAACTTAGGCTCTCGAGGAAGCCCAACACCAACAGTGAGCTGCTGTGGGATCAGCATCGGAACCCTCTCTAGGGCAAAACTGACAACTAAAGGCCCATAACCAAAAGTCTTCAGCTGCCCGTTTTTGACTCTAGTTAGTTGGCCTTTTACATTGGCCAACACGACATCACACCAGTTAAAAATGGTTCCTTGATAGCAATCAATCGCCATCCGCATTTGGGACCCAGTGGCAATGTGCAAAGCGGCAGCCCCGCAAAGTCTGGTAACTGTAAAGGCAATTACCATAAGTTCAGGTCGGGATATAGTCTTGATCTCTATCCCCTTCTCCTGGTTCTGAGTGTTACACCACTCTAGTCGGAGACTAGCGATGGACTGGCCACCCGGCCTAGTCCCGAACAGAGTCAAGTGTTCGCCCCTCTTGGGCAAACCAGTGAGAAAGTAAATATCTGAGGGCTCTATCTCGAGCTGGTGCCCTCCAATATAAAAGCATTGGTCCTGAACATTCCACCTTTCTACCAGCCATTCCAGAAATCTCACTTGGGCCCTCATGCCAGGTATGGCCCAGTATTTATAAAGGCCGCATGCCTTCAAAGCATCAATTGACGGTTGATGATTAATGGCGGCCAAATCAACATCTTCGTGCTCTCTCTCGCGCCAATCAAGCATGGTGGGCAATCTACACACCAAAAAACATCTGTTAGATTCAATGAAATCAAAAAATTTTGGTCCTTTTTGAAGAGATTGGGGTTTGAAAATTCGTTTTGCAGGGTACGCACCCCGCCTTTAGGAACAGAGCGTGGGTACGCAGGTTCCCTTAAGGCAAGGTGCGTACGCCCGGCATTTTCCCAACTGAGAAAATGTCGGGGTACGCAGGTCACCAGTGGAGCACCTGCGTACCCCGAAAGGCGGACCTTGAAACCCCAAAGCCTCCAAAAAATGAAACTAGGGCCTAAAAATGAATTCCAAACGGATGAAAATGAAGAGGAGGATGTTGTAGAATACCTGAAAGAGATGACGTTCGGTTTCGACGGTCGGATTCTCCGCAATGTCCACGGGAAGTTTCTTGCCAAAAGCCCTTTTGCTCTCCTCAACAGTAAAATGGTAAAAATGAATTGGTAAAAGCCCTTTTTATAGGTTTTTTGGGTAAATAAATGGTCAATTTGTTTATTTTTCACCATGAAAAGGTATTTTTCAAAGTATTTTTATCTATCGTAAACAGGTATGAGTAATGTGTTGGTTTTTGTGCAGGATAAAGGATTTTCAGGGAAAATTGTCATTTTTTACAAACAAAAACATCAGAGTCATCTTTAAGCCCTTTTCTGACTCCTAAAACATGAAAAGATTGCTGAGCGTTTCTTTTACACTCGTTAAAACGAAATTAAAAGACGGTCCTCTTATAGCCCTTTTCTGACCGTAAAAACATGAAAAGATTGCCAGATTTTTGTCGTTTCAAATTCGATATTGGAAATAAAACGATGTGTCCTTGATCGCTTTTTACTTTTCAGGTCAAAGACACTAATCATGAAAGTACTCCTTGGTCGTAAAGATCAAGCGGTTCTCTCAAGTATTATTTTATAATTTTTCGGGCTTGGGATACACAAACTTATGAAAAAGGTCAACCCCGGAGTCTTCTTAAGTTTTTCAGACTCTCTAAAATTGAAAAACGCCGAGTTTCTCCTATACTGGACTCGTTAAAATTTCATAGAAAAGGACCTGTTCGATTACAAACAGGAACGGACCACTCCTTCTTAGGGTTCGAATCTAAACTAAGTTGGACTCATCCGAAGGATGATCTTATAATCAAGCAAATGTTATCCTCCTCAAGCTTGTTAAAAAATAAAGAGGTACTTGCCAGAAATGGTGGGGGAAAAGAGAGAAAAATGAGCCTATTTGTTATCCTTTGTCTCAGAGAAACCTTGTCACCGCTCTTGAACACGACGCTTTTCATTCACCTGGGTTGGGAAATCCTTTGCCTCACAGTTGATCAAACCACATTGAAAGTCTTCAGCCGGGTATTAACTTTGGGTCAAATGTCACCAAGCCATCTGTTGTGTCATTATGTGTTCAAGAGGTCGTTGCAAATAAACCATTCATCTGCAAAATACCTGTCATCCATCTTGACCATCCCTGAGTCAGTCCTTACAGCTACATTTCTTCAACTTGATTTATGATTTCATGTTGTGGGCTTGCCTACAACGGATCGCTTTCTATCGACATCAGCACATTATCTAGAAAGATGATCTAGGAATCGTCAGTACCTTGAAATCCACATGCATCAATGGAATATTTCTCGCCTTCGACGATAGTTTACATCATTGACTTTCGATCGAAGGATTCCGTGACATGTTCGACATCAACACATTCATTCACATCTCATGGGTTGTACTGGGTACTTTGAGAACCATTGACATCACTGGTGGTATCTCTCACACTTGTTAACAGTTTACATCATTGACTGGTAATCAAGTGGTTTCTACCATGCTCGACATCAACTCATTTATTCGCATGGATAGAATCGTACTATTTCGGGAAGTAGAAATGAAGACCCTGGATCTAGTTTCCACCATCCAGGCTGCGAGGAGTTTTGTATTCATTATATAGTAGACTAATTATAAATAGATGGCTGTGTCCATACTGTGTCTACATGAGTCTATGATTATAATGTACTGCGAAATCATTCCTGTATCAAAGCAGTAGTTAGTTTGTTAGTTAAAGTTTTTGATCTGAGTATGGGAATGCCTACCTCAGTGATGATATGATCTCATACATGTATTTTGTGTTGAATATTTGCAGGTTCCGACCGAGCTCTCCACAAGATAATCCTTGAAATGATAAAGTACTTCACCCTTCCTAGATGATATGAAACCCTAATCTACTACAGACTTCGCACTTTAGGGGGCAATCTGTTACACTAAAATTTGTCACCATGACTATTTGCAGTCAGTATGGCTCCGTCAATAGTCATACTGTCCTCCTTGGCAAGTCTCATACCTCTGCTTCTCATGTCAAACTCCAAGAAAGAGAGAAAGTCCTCAAAAGTCAATATAACTCTGGTTACGCAGTTTCTCTTAGCCTTACCTACGTGTACGCACCTCAAGTTCATAAAACCTGCGTACTTGTACGCTCTGTATGTAAAGGGGTGGGTGCGTACTCCTGTAAAGGTCAAAAGGCGCAAGTTTCACTTCAAAAAAGTTACTTGTGGTCAATTCTAGAGCATTCTAGAAGAAGGTTTGACGTGGATTGAGCGCCTCCAGATGGTTCGTGCATCCCAATGAAAGAGGAACTTATCCCATGAAGAGGGGAGCTATCCCATTGAAAGAGGGGCTTATCCCATTCATGGTGGACCTGATTAACTTCCTCCAAAGCACTATAAATACAGGCATTGGGCCAGAGGGAGGAGAGGTTGAAAGCTGAACATTCCTAAGGGTAGATGCTGCTGAAATTAGGACTCCCTTATAGAGCTTGAGAGGAGAGATTCCAATCCTTTCCTAGCTTCATTTGGAAGTGGGTGAGCTGATCAAAGTAAAGGAGAACTCTTGCTGGACCCTTGTAGGAACCTGCACAACACCAAGGCACTGGTTGTAATGGTTTCTTTTGTTTCCAATTAATACAATTAAGCTCATTTTTCTCAACAAGTTGTTCTATATAATTTTTTTCATATACTCCTTGGTCTTTATGATGAATATGTTTTATTATATGAGTTATTCAGGTGCTATGTAATCGTTTGCTTGTTAGTGAATGCAGGCTTCAAGGAGAAGGAGCTCATCTGGATCAAAGAGGCTGGACTACAACAAACAAGCGTTGGACTAAAGGTAAGCCTTAAACACCTGGTTGCTTTTATTTTAAATGCATATTTAGGGAAAGATAGTGCTTGATTGTTTTGTTTGTCACTAGAAAGCCTTAGCTTCTAGGGAGGTCGGTTTTGTCCGCAAAATTGACTCTTTCCACATGACACTTTCATTTCTCGGTTCGAACACAGCTACGAGTCAAATGCCATCCCTAAATGGTCTCTTTGCATCAAGAATGTCTCTTCAACCTCCAGTTCATGCACCTAATTACCGCGAGTAATTCGGTGAATGTAACAAAGCTTGGGGGCATGCACCCTGGTTTTCTTCGACAGGCGAACCCAGATGAAAAAATAGATTTACTTGTAGGTTATATGATCAGTCTGAAACACCATTTCCATGTAGGATATGGGATCATTTTGGAACATTTATCTCCTCACACGTTATGTTATTGGAAGCTCACACCATTCACCTTTCTCTATTTCGATGGACAGAGCCGAGGAAGTGTTTTGTTTGCTCCGCAGACGAAATGATCCTTCTTAGATGCAGGAAATGCCATAAGGTAACTGGAAATTCTCGTTTTTTCAAAACTTGGGGGCATGCAAACCTTTTTTACGCAAGTGAAAAGTGATCAGCGTAACTCTAACCTTGTAGTATTTTAGCCTAACTTTTAGTTCAACTGCTTAGGTTAGGTGAATGGTCTGATCCACCATTCACCTTTGTCAGCGGCACGCAGACAAAGCAAAGGAAATGTTTTATCTAGGTGAAAGACAAAACTATCCTACCTAACCTCAGTAGTTCATTAACTCTTACTGTAGTTAGTTTTGTAGTTTGGTCGTTTCTAGCCTGCATACAAAAGGTAATGAGCAAAGTTTCACATGGGGCAAGCTCACTAAAAAATGAACCTACTAATAAGAGACATCTTTAAAGATGACTGGCATGAGAAATGTTACCGCAGGGTTCAAGCTCGTTAAAAAATAAACCCGCCACTGAGCATAGTTTCTAAAGATTCAAGCTCATTAAAAAATGAATCCACCATTGGTAAATAACCTTTGTGATTGAATTTGCTATCAACCTTTTGAGCCTTGACTGTGTTCTTACCATCACCTCCACTCTTTTGGCCGACCATACGCCTCCACTTGAATGTTTACCTTTTTGAGGAACAGCTGCAACGAGTGATTCTATTAGCCACCCTCGTTACACTGTCGTGTTTGAGAAGTTCCAAACTTACCTGGGACCATTTGCTACCCGAAAACGTCACTCATTCCTTAAAAATGAGTCTCTTTTAAGCTCTTTTTAGTCTCATAAAATATGAAAATATTGCCAAGCTACTGGGCTTTCTAGCTTGTTAAAGTAAAGGGAAGTGCCATCCCTCCTCTACATTTTAATCTTTTTGGACCGGAGGGATCATTACACAAAAAGATTGAGCACTTGTCTTATTTGGCTCGCTAAAGCAATAAAAAAGTCATCCCTTTTGTATTATTTTATACTTTTTCAGACTTAAGGGATTATGCCATGAAAAAGGACTGCTGGAGTTTCCTTTCCATCTCTTTTCAAACTCTCTAAACATGAAATGAACCAAGTTATCTTTGTCGTTAAACTCGTTAAAAAAATAGCGACAAACTTGTTCGTTCGGACAAGAGCGAGTTTCACTGTCGCTAGGCTCGCTAAAACATAGCGACAGGTTTGCTTGAAGGGAAAATTATAGAACAAGCATATGTTATCCTCCTCAAGCTTGAAAAAAATAAAGAGGTACTGGTCAGCAATGACTAGGGACAAAGGGAAGAAAACTTGAAGAACTTCATTGGTAGCAGGTCACTCTTGAACATGACACTTTCACTCCATCACCATGATTGAGTCGGGTTGGGTTATTCCATTCACCGGTCACATCACCATTGGTTCTCCGTACCATCCATTTTTGGGGTTAATGCTACTAGTCCATCTCAGTGTCGCCGATATGTTCAAGAGAAGTCATTCAGAGAATTCACCAACCCAGCTAATGCCTCATCCACTGTAATACCTTCACTCTCCATTTTTCATGATCGCCATTCCTGAACCTTGTATCATTAGACCATTTTCACCTCCAAAAAATCATTTGCTTCGATTCGTATCGTAGATGTGGGATTCATTAAGGCCTCCTACGATGGGTCACTTCTTGTTGACATCAACTCGTTATCCAAGAAATTGGCTTAGGAACAACCCTTTCAGTACTTTGAAGCTTGCATGCCTCAATGGCAAGTTTCTCACTTCCAGCGACAGGTTTGCATCAATGGCCTTTGACCGAAATATTTTGTGTGGTGTTCGACATCAGATCCTATATTCACACCACGTGAATTGTACTGTAGTACCTTAAGGGTCATTATCATTATCGGTGATTCCCCTTGCGCCTGTTAAAAACTTACATCATTGGCTAGTAATCAGACGATGTCTTTCCATGTTTGACTTTAGAACATATTTTCACATGAATTGACTTGTACATCAGCCGAAGATTGAATGAGTTTGAAAACCATGGATCTAGTTTCATCCATCCAGGCTGCGATATATTTAGGAAAATAAAGACATCAAATGTAAACCATAGCTACACAGATGATCATCCAAGCTAAGGGATGATGGATCTACAAGAATCACCAGTCTGCAACAACGGCCGATTATCTGTCCTATGTACATGAAAATGAATTTATAAAGCTGAGCATGGGAATGCCCACCTCA
This sequence comes from Pinus tabuliformis, assembly GCA_031772625.1. NCBI lineage: Eukaryota > Viridiplantae > Streptophyta > Pinopsida > Pinales > Pinaceae > Pinus > Pinus tabuliformis. The sequence goes on from CM062817.1 coordinate 243,198,834, forward strand.
GCTAGATCATTTAAATAATATGAAGATAATGTATTGTATTGTATTTTATACAGGTCACCGTCTAGTTTGAAAAACCTCTGATCCTCATGATAAAGTATTTCATCTGACATCAGAAGATTTACGACCTCATGCTTTAGGGTGCAACTGTTATAGACATATTTGGGCATTGCGACCCCAATCACATATGTCAATAAACCAAGGGCTCTTAAACCCCTAAAAGTGTTGTTTCACACCCTAAAGGATCATGGTCAACTAATTACATCATTTCCCAGAAGTTCCACCTGAAAAACCTCTTAGAACTGGCCAAAAATGGGCCATATAGACTGCTCCATGCTAAGGGTGCGATACATGCTGGCTGTTACAATGGCCAGGTGCGATGCATATTGAAACAAACTTCTGTGGGGTGCGATGGGCGAGAGTAGACAAATGGCAGAGACAATTTGCTAAGTGGAGACCCAGAGAATCTTCTAGAAACTTCTCATATGACACTTGCGTCTCTGAATTCGCCCAGGGATGAGTAAGAGATCATGAAATCTCCAAGTGAAACCAAGAACTATCAGTGAAATGAAACTAATCAAAAGCCCAGAAGCTGACTCACTCCTCTGCAAATATCTATAAGATCCCTCATTTAAGAGATCCAAAAGACTGGAATTTTTTAATTTGTAAGGAAGTGCTGTTGGTTTCTCTTTGAAACATTGTATTGTTGGGTGATATTGCTTTTCATGAGGTGAAGAGGGCTTTCATGCTGGGAGGATGATGCTAGATCAGACAGGTGGGTTGTAATCCTCTCTTCTACTTTTACTATTAATAAAGTTCTTTGAGTTTTCCTCCATATAATTGTGTATTTGTAAATCTTTTTATTTGTGGATGCAATTGTATGGTTAATGTATTTCTGATTCTGCATTGTTTATGATATCATAGATCTCGATGCTTTGATGGTGTGTTGTTGCTTTTCCTCTACAGATATTCTCTAAAGCGAGACAAGTATGAGAATTATTCCTTCATGTATGATAGATAAGAGAGAAGCAGAGAGACAAGTGCTTAGATGGACCTTTTCTTTTAAGGAGTCGAAAAGAAACGAAAGTGACTACTATGGAAATCTAGACAGAGGGATTACCAAACCAATCGCAAAACTGCAATATACACCTTGGTGGTAAATTAAAGAGAAATTACCAAGGACTTTATGTATGACAGTCAATCTTCCTGAATGATGTGTTCAGAGCATTGTGATCGATAGGGCGATAGACACGGCTTCCTAAGGATAAAGGATATCATCCTATTGTGGTCTCCCAATATATACTTGAATGTACGGGGAGCACAAGTCCGTACTGGCACTTGTCGTATAAAAGAGGAAGAATCACCCAACCTTCGATGAAAACGATAGTTACCAGGCTTTACGACGCTGGAATACGTCTCTAGCCTAGACTTCTAGATGTTGTTCATTAGGTTCCAAAGCGTTTTTATGTTCATTGAGGTTTATTTTAGAGTTGATCTTTTTAAAGAAGTTTTCCTTTCAAGGTTCACCACGTGATGTAGATGTAAAATTCCTAAATATGCAATCTAAAATGATAAACAATCATTTGTTTTCTTTTAGCAATGAAAATCCATGTACTAAGGAAAGAAGAGTACGATTCTTTCAATAGAGAGCAGAGAGCACAAACTAAATGCACTTTTCCTAAATCATTTTCCACATGAAATCTAAATGCAAATTTACATGCATGTATTTGTTTTTCCATTTCCTTAATGTGAGAATGCCAAAAAGGAAAACTAGGTACAAATTTGAACTATTTTCTTCAAAGTGACACTTCAACAATTTCTTTTCAAAACGAAAGGAAGACTAAGACGACACTATCAATTTCGAATGGAAAACTGCTTTCGACACTTCAAATACTGATAGGTCAAATCAAATACAATGGCAAAAGTAATATCAACTACCTAGAAGAGGAAGACTTTATGACACTCTTCTTTTTGACTCGCAATGACAGTTGCGACACTTTTGAATCAAAAGATGACAGTTCGATTAAGCTACTCTTTGCAAAGGAGGACTGTAAATGATGAAAAATACATAAAAAACATTCAAAATTCCTGATTAATGGAGGCTGAATAATGTAAAGGAAGAAGGCTTCAACAATGACATACTGATCATAAGCAGTAAAACTACTGAATAGAGCTGAAAACAATGAAGAAAAAAACCAAATTCCAGAGAAGGAAATAGTGTCATTCAGTCATCGCACCTGTCCTTAAGGGAAACAGGGATGCATATCACCGGCAACACACGGGAGGTGTGATGCATCCAAACTTCTAGTTAGAGATAGTGCAATGGACCAGGGAACGAAACTGAGCTTGGTTTTCACTCACAATTTGCAGCTAAGTTCAGTGATTTAGGGTGAGCTATGATGGACAGTAACAACAAAGTATAGGGGTATGACCTTATGAGGTTATTGAGCTACCACCAGGGCACTTAGGATGTTTGCAAGTCATATGTTCAGTTCATAAATCAACCCGGATATTGACTGAAGCAGCGTGCATAGCAAGTGCAGTTCGAAGGCTAGCTGGCTTAACTTCAGGCTCCGTTTGTAGTTTATAAAGCAAACAAAAGTAAAAAACAAACAAACTATTTGCTCCCCAGTGGAGTCACCATTTGTTCAAGAGAAGTCATTCAATGAATTCAATAACATAGCTAACACCTCATCCACTGCAATACCTTCACTCTCCATTTTCCATGATCTCCATTCCTGAACCTTGTATCATCAGATTGTTTCACCTCTAGAAAATCATTTGCTTCATTTCCTGTCGTAGATGTGGGATTCATTAAGGCCATCCTATGATGGGTCACTTCTTTACGACATCAGCTCATTATCCAAGAAGTTGACTTTGGAACAACCCTTTCAGTACTTTAAAGCTTGCATGCCTCAATGGCAAGTTTCTCACTTCCAACGATAGGTTTACATTAATGGCCTTCGACTGAAAGATTTTGCATGGTGTTCGACATTAAATCCTATATTCACACCACGTGAATTATACTGTAGTACCTTGAGGGTCATTATCATTATCGGTGATTCCTCTCGCGCCCGTTAACAACTTACATCATTGGCTGGTAATCAGGTGATGTCTTTCCATGTTCGACTTCAGAACATCTTTTCACATGGATTGGCTTGTACATCGGGTGAAGATTGAACGATTTTGAAGACCCCGGATCTAGTTACATCCATCCAGGCTATGATATATTTAGGAAAATAAAGACATCAAATGTACAACATAGCTACACAGATGATCATCCAAGCTAAGGGATGATGGCTCTGCAAGAATCACCAGTCTGCAACAGTAGACGATTGTCTGTCCTATGTACATGAAAATAAATTTATAAAGTTGAGCATGGGAATGCCCGCCTTAGCTAGATCATGAAAATAATATGAATATAATGTATTGTATTGTATTTTATACAGGTCACCTTCTAGTTCGAAAAACCTTGGACCCTCATGATAAAACATTTCACCCGACATCAGAAGATTTACGACCTCATTCTTTAGGGGGCAACTGTTATAGACATATTTTGGCACTGCAACCCCAATCAAATATGTAGATAAACCAAGGGCTCTTAAACCCCTAAAAGTGTTTTTTCACACTCTAAAGGATCATGGTCAACTGCTTACATCATTTCCCAGAAGTTCCACCTAAAAAACCACTTAGAACTGGCCAAAACTGGACCATACAGACTGCTCCATGCTAAGCATGTGATGCATTCTGGCTGTTACAATAGCTAGGTGCGATGCATACTGAAAGAGCCTTCTGTGGGGTGTGATGGGTAAGAGTAGATAAATGGCAGAGATAGTTTGCTAAGTGGAAACCCAGAGAATCTTCTAGAAACTTCTCATATGACACTCGCCGCTGTGAATTTGCCCAGGGATGAGTAAGAGATCATGAAATCTCCAAGTGGTATCAAGAACTATTAGCGAAATGACACTAATAAAAATCCCAGAAGTTGAATCACCCCTTTGCAAATATCTATAAATGGATCCCTCATCTAAGAGATCCAAAGGCTGGAATTTTGTAATTTGTAAGGAAGTGCTGTTGGTTTCTCTTTGAGACATTGTATTGTTGGGTGATCTTGCTTTTCATGAGTTGAAGTGGGCTTTCATGCTGGGAGGATGATGCTGGATCAGACAACTGGGTTGTAATCCTCTCTTCTACTTCTACTATCAATAAATTTCTTTGAGTTTTCCTCCATATAATTGTGTATTTGTAAATCTTGTTACTTGTGGATGCAATTGTATGGTTATTGTATTTCTAATTTTGCATTGTTTATGATATCATAGATCTCGATGCTTTGATGGTGTGTTGTTGCTTTGCCTCTATAGATATTCTCCAAAGTAGGACAAGTAGGAGAAGAGTGGCAAGCTCTATCAAGGGAGAGAGGAAACAAGCAAGGAGCCAAGCGGAAGATACAGGTTGGCGCTCTCCGCTTCTCTCTTGTCTATCATACATAAAGGAAATCTTGAAGCACTTTGAATTGTTTGTTTCTAAGATAGCTACCCATCTTAGTGGGACTAGCAGATCAAAAAGACACTAGTTTTCCCATAAACAAAATGGCGACTCCACTGGGGAGTGAATATTTTGTTTGTTTGTTACTGTTGTTTGCTTTATAAACTACAGACGTAGCCTGAAGTTATGCCAGCTAGCCTTCAAACTGAACTTGCTATGCAAGTGCACAGTAGATCAATGCTGCTTTAGTCAATCTCTAGGTTGGTTTATGAACTGAACATCTGACTTGAAAACATCCTAAGTGCCCTGGTGGTAGCTCTTTAACCTCATAAGATCATACCCCTATACTTTGTTGTTATTGTCCATCATAGCTCAGCCTAAATCACTAAACTTAGCTGCAAATTGTGAGTGAAAACCAATCTCAGTTTCATTCCTTGGTCCATCGCACTGTCTCTAACTAGCAGTCTGGATGCATCTCACCCCCCGTGTGTTGCAGGTGAGATGCATCCCTGTTTCCCTTAAGGACAGGTGCGATGACTGAATGAAATTGTTTCCTTCTCTGCAATTTGGTTTTTTATTCATTGTTTTCAGCTCTATTCAGTAGTTTTGCTGCTTATGATTAGTATGTCATTGTTGAAGCCTTCTTCCTTTACAATATTCAGCCTCCATTGATCAGGAATTGTGAATGTTTTTTTATGTATTTTTCATCATTTACAGTCCTCCTTTGCAAAGAGTAGCTTAATCGAACTGTCGTCTTTTGATTCAAAAGTGTCGCAACAGTCATTATGAGTCAAAAATAAGAGTGTCATAAAGTCTTCCTCTTATAGATAGTTGATTGTACTTTTTCCATTGTATTTGATTTGACTTGTTAATATTTGAAGTGTCGAATGTAGTTTTCCATTCGAAATTGAAAATGTCGCCTTAGTCTTCCTTTCGTTTTGAAAAGAAATTGTTGAAGTGTTGCTTTGAAGAAAATAGTTCAGATCTGTACCTAGTTTTCCTTTTTGGCATTCTCACATTAAGGAAACAGAAAAACAAATATATGCATGTGCATTTGCATTTAGACTGCATGCGGAAAATGATTTAGGAAAAGTGCATTTAGTGTGTGCTCTCTGCTCTCTGTTGAAAGAATCGTACTCTTCTTTCCTTAGTAGCTAGGATTTTCATTGCTAAAAGAAAACAAACGATTGTTTATCATTTTAGATTGCATATTTAGGAATTTTACATCTACATCATGCGGTGAACCTTGAAAGGAAAACTTCTTAAAAAATATCAACTCCAAAATAAACCTCAATGAACATAAAAAACTTTGGAACCTCACGCACAACATCTAGAAGTCTAGGCTAGAGATGTATTGTGGCATCGTAAAGCCTGGTAACTATTGTTTTCCTCGAAGGTTGGGCGATTCCTCCTCTTTGATATGACAAGTGCCAGTACGGACTTGTGCTCCCCATACTGTCGAGTATATATTGGGAAACCACAATAGGCTAATATCCTTTATCCTTAGGAATCCGTGTCTACCACCCTATCGATCGAAATGCACTAAACATAGCATTCGGGAAGATTGACTGCCATACGTAAAGTCCTTGGTAATTTCTCTTTAATTTACCACCACGGTGTATATTGCAATTTTGCGATTGGTTTGGTAATCCCTTTGTATAGATTTCCAAAGTAGTCACTTTCATTCCTTTTCGACTCCTTAAAAGAAAAGGTCCGTCTAAGCACTTGTCACTTTAGGCTCATTAAAAATCGAAGGAGACTAGAGTCATCTTTAGCTTTTTCTCGAATCTTAAAAATTGAAAAATCAAAGTTGTGTCAAAGCGTCATAAAATTTATTTAATTCAGAATAACATCCCTATTTGTTATAGACAATTTTGTGCCTTACAGCAACAAGCATGAATTGTCAATAATCCAAGGGATCCAAAGTTCCCTAAGCATGATGTTCCTACCCCTAGAGGAACAAGGTCAGCAAACCAACAGCTCTCAGATCAGTTCTCCACCTGAAAACACTCAAAAACAAGCAATCCTAAAATCAAAGCAGGTGCTCCACTAGGCTTCTGCGCTGAAACACAGCTGCTCCATGGTGTACCTGCGTTGCAAAGCAGGTAGAACAAAGCCCACCTGCGTTGAGCAAGTTTGGACATGTGGCACACTGAGTCATTGCTCTGGAATCTTCCAAAAATGACACTTGGATCAGGGATTTCGACTTGTGGTGAGTCAGAGGCTTTGTTTCTCCAAGTGGAAGCAAGGTTCACCAAGTGGACTCAAGAACTGAAGATCAAATAAAGATTAACTGAAGAGAGAGAGGACACAAGGCAGCTACACATCAGTTGCAAGCTGACTCATCCTTTCTCAATTCATCTATATATTGAGCTCTCTCCTATGAGCTCAGGAGGCTGGAATTTTGTGCAAAGTAATGATATGCTGTTGGTTTCACTATAGAACTATTGGGTGATTGTTTGAGAGAGGTGAAGAAGAGCAATTCTTTCTGCTGGGAGGTGTTGCTGGGTTGGAGCCTTCAATGGTTGTAATACTCTCAGAACCTTTATTTCTTCATTAATAAAAGCTATTGAGGTTCTTCTATGTGCTCTTGTTTCAATGATATATTGTGATGATTGCATGCCTCTTGTAGTTCCCTTCTTTGTTATTTTGCAGGATCTCATTGTAGCTGGGAGAGCAAAAGAACAAGGAGCTAGGAGCAAGCGGCCAAAGAGAAGAGTTTGGATTCGACATTAAGCGCAAGGCAACGGTTAGTGCATTTCTCCATTCTCTTTTGCTTTCATAAAGAAGTAAATCTTAAGTAGTTTGTTTTACAGTTGTTGCTAAGGAACTGTCACCCTTAGAGTGGGATAGGGTCATCCGAGTCGGATACTTTTCCCTACAACAAACTGGCGACTCCGCTGGGGATCGTATCCGTTTGATTGTGTTTGTAGTATTTTGCTATTCATTTCCTGAACAAAAGAGTACCAAATCGAAAAGCTTTTGACTATATCAAAAGCGAAGTAGAGGGCAGCTACTCTGGCTCATTTCTGAGCAAGTTCATGATTTGAAAAGCTGATCTACAAGGATCCTTGTAAGCTCTTAGTGATAGCTTTGCACCTTCTTAATCATCCCTTTGAGTGTGCTTGACTGATTGCTTCTGATTTGAGCAAAAACTGAGCATTTTTGAGAAAATTATGACCCGGAAACTGTGAAAACGCAATTCTCGTTTTCCAAAGCAGGTAGTACCCAGGCTACCTGCTTTGCAACGCAGGTCCCGAAGGGGCTACCTGCGCTGAGAGCCAGTTTGGCTGTGCAGAGCCTGCGTTGGCCCAAATTTGCCTAGTGCATTTGGGGTTTCCTCCTTTCTCTTGCCTGTTTTCACTTAGTTTTGCTGCTAGGTGTCAGTCTTGTACCTGTTTTGAAACCAATATTACTTGCCATCATTCTGCCTCTGTTATATAACGAAATTGTACTTGTTCTTTGTATTTCTTACTCATTTACAATTTCCCATAACGAAAAGTAAACTAGTCATGCTTTTGGCCTCTTAGATCCGAACCTGTGTTAGGCATTTTGCTGGTCTAAAGAGTTAGCTTGTTTGCTGTCCATAGCTGATTAGTCATTTTACTTTCGTTAGTATGGTTTGATTTCATGTATTTTCCAGTGATTAAGCAAGTGAATCTTAAGGTGTCTTTTGATTTTGGACAAACTTGTTTACTTTCGCTTTAAATCGAAATCAAAGTTATATAACCACTTTCTTTTTGTAATCCATACACATTAAGAAAGGGAAAAGAAAATACATGCATTGTGCATTTTGCATTTGAAAAAGTTTGCATGATGATTTAGGAGAAAGTGCATTAGTTTGTGTTGTATGAACTGTGTGAAAAGAATTTGCCTTCCTTCTCTCTCAGTAGTTAAGATTTTCATCAGTCAAAAAGATTTGAAAAAGCTTGCTTCTCATCTTAGGCTGCATTTAGGAATTTGTCATATACATCTCGTGGTGAACCTTGAAAGGCAAACTTTAAAAAGATCAACTTAAAATATACTGAATGAACCTAACAACGCATTTGAAACATAACGCAAACATCTAGAGGTCTAGGTAGAGACGTGTTCCGGCGTCGTTAAACATAGTGACTGTCGATCTCTACGAAGGTGGGTGATTCCTCCTGAGAGTCGGTGGCACTAATACGGACTTGTGCTCCCACGTACCGTCGCGTATATATTGGGAGACCCCTATAGGAAATTATCCTTTATCCATAGGAAGCCGTGTCAGGCCGCCCTACTGATCGCGATGCAGTGAACATAGCATTCACGAAGATCGACCACCCGTACCGTAAAACGTATTCTGTGGTTTCGCGAAAGGTTTGGCACACCCTCTGCCTAGATCTCCAGAGCAGTTTCTTTTGGCCCTTTTCAAACTCTATAACTGAAAAGGTCCAACCGAGCATTTGTCACTTCGGGCTCGTTAATACATCGAAGGAGACTAGAGTCATCTTTAGCTTTTTCTCGACTCTTAAAACATGAAAAAGCAAAGTTATGTTTAAAAGCGTCTAATAAAATTCATTCAAATCGGAAACACAAATTTTCCCCTTTATATTTTAGTTGATCGAGTAATCCGCAATCGTGGAAGAAAGTCAATTGAATATCTGTCGTTCTCGGAGGCTTGCGAGTCAACCGTCTTTGTCTCCGGAATCGAAAACAATCCGGACAAAGCGAGCTCGTCGAACCAGTTCAAAATCTCCTTTAAAAGTTAGAACAAGTGTTCCAACAACATCTGAGATTCTGGTCACTCCAAACATTTCCGGAAAACCTGCCTCTATAGAAGAAGTTCAATCGCCATAGAGGGACAGTAATACTGATCCTAGTCTGGGGGCAAATACTTGTATGACTGAACCAGTTCCATCTATAACCGGTCCAGAGAGTTTTGTTCCTCAAACATCCGTCGCGGTCGATACAACCCCTTCTTCGACACCGGAAATCTTTTACGGACCTGACGGTCTTCCTCTTCCACCTGGTCTGATTGCGATAGAGGAAATTATAGAGGAACCGCAAGTATCCACTCCAATTCAATTTGGAGTAGGGGTCACTCTATTTCCTGCTACAACAGAAGTTTGTCCATCACCAGTGGAAGTTCCTGTAGAATCACTAGGCAATCAATTGGATAGACTCAAAATGTCTGAACAACCGTCGACATCTAGGACTGTGTCAAATGACACGGCGATAGCAGAATTACCTGCTGCAAATCCAACAATGTTCGCCGGCATACCATCTGTCCCAACTAGCTCTCAATCGCTAGAAGGAGTCCACCAAGGGACTATATCGACAGTATGGTCTGTTCCTGTCTGTTTCGGAGTAATGTCTGGTAACTCTTATGGTGAGACTCATCAAATTGACCCTTTTGGGAATCAATTTAGGCCATCCAGTCCTCCAGGACAATCAATTGCCTTGAGTTCTGGATTACCACCGTATGGGGGGCAGTATGCCTTTTCATTACCCCCTTCGGGAGGGTACCCATACGGGAGTTCTCAACCTTACTCAAGTTATGGTGGAATTGCAACGAGTAGTTGGGTACCTATGCTATCCCAGCCACCAAGAGTTGTATATTCTATGCAACAGTGTGTACCTGTGATGAACATCCCAACTACACCGGCTATTGTAACCGTGTCGCAAGTTCAAACGATGCCTGTTGCATGTCAACCTCAGATTTCTCAGGTTCTCATGCAACAGCCCCTTGACCCTGCAACCCAACCACAATCGCCTACTGGTGGGGCAACACAAGTGCAATCGGGTACAAGTACCCCACATCTTGGTCCAATGGTTAGTGTAGCGCAACAACCCATGGTATCGCAACCATGGATAGTGCAATACCAACAGCCACAATTCCAGCAAGTGTACCAAGGTTCTGAATAGCAACTCTTTGCAAATACTGGACAACCATATATCCAAAATGGTCAAAATCAACCACTTTATAGTGGTCAAGTCCATCAACCGTATTCATCATACCAACATCAACTCCATTATGCTGGTATGCAAAGACCAACTGTTCAGGCGATTCCATCGTACCCTGGTTACGCTTCACCTAACTTAAACCAACAGTTACCATTCGTGGCGACTTTAGAGTTGCCTGATTTACATCGGTTAACCAACGATCCAATTGCTTACGCCCCTTGGTGGCCAGTGATTCCACACAAACTTCCATCCGACATTCCTAAATTCAATGGAAATCCAGGTGAAGACCCGTCGAATCATGTGATGACATTTCATCTGTGGTGTTCGTCGAACACTCTAAATGATGATTCAATAAGGCTTCGCCTCTTTCAGAGGACATTGACAGGTCCAGCGGCAAAATGGTATATAGAATTGCCAAGAGCTTCGTTCGACAATTTTAGCTCCCTTGCCACGACATTCTTAACCCACTTTCAATTGCCAATAAGGTATGAAACGGGAACAGAAATATTGACTAACTTCAAACAGACAACCGCAACTCATATATCAGATCATATACATGAGTGGCGACGTCGACGAAGAATGGTTAAAACATACGTTCCTGATCAGCTTTTAGCTGAGTGGTTTATAAAGTCGTTACTTCCGGCCATAACGGAAGATGTGGCAAAGGGGGGAGTCGTAACAGAAGAGCAAGTCATTGCTCGTGCGCAATATTTGGACTTAGTATATACTCAGTCCGGCACGCTCTATGACAAAATACCAGACGCCCCTAGACCAGAGTTTTCAATCCCTCCTCCTCCTAAATCAAATAGTGACTCTCATGCCGGCGATGGCGTGATTGGCACGGCAAACACGAATCCGAAAAGGACCAATCAAAAGAAGGCCCGTAAGGATTCGAATCAAAATGCGCATGAAGAAGTTCTTGCTTCGGAAGTAAATGCCGTATCGACAGATAAGGGCAAAGAAACCAATCAACCAGGGAGCAAGAAGAAACAAAACAAAGGGAAGAAGAATAAACAAGGTGAGTCATCTCCTAAGAAAAATTCTTCGAACCCTCCTGGGAATAGGAAACCAAGTCCATGTCAAATATGCGATGACAAAGATCACAACACTAGGAATTACCCATTCAAAGCTGAGCTAAAGAGGTTCTTTAAGAGTCCTCATACCTCAACTGTGTCAAGTGATCCATTTCCTAACCCAGGTCAAAATCTGGTTGATAGTGGAAACGCTTCCCCATCTCAAGTGCTTATGTTGTCGGTTTCAAAACAGCAAAATGATGCTTTGATTTCGACAAGAAACAAAGATTACGGGAATCCACAGGTGTCGAACGATAAAGGTAAAGATCAACCTAGCAGTTCGACAACAACCTCGGCAGAAGTTGTACCCCCCATCACGCATGAATTAACGATAAAACCGCCAAAGGGAGTAGTGCACAAGTCGACCTTTAATCCTCGTGCCAGAGCAGCACAGCATTATAACATAGTGGAAGATTTGGCGCAATCGCCATCTGCTATGTCGACTCTTGAGGTACTACAGCATTGCCCATCCCAAAGGCAGGCATTGTTATCAGCAATTGGTGGGGTGGACCCTAAAGATTCCAATCTAGTGTCCTTTGATCACAAAGGGTATGATCCTCAGTTACCAGCTCAACTAGCTTTCCTCGTCCAAGTGAAAGCCCTCAACAAAACAGTTCATAGAACGATTATTGATGAGGGGGCATCAACATGTATTATGTCGATGAGTTGCTGGAAAACTTTAGGATCTCCAACATTGTCGCGATCATCGACAACATTAAAAGCATTCGACGGGAGGATATATACCCCTTACGGTATCCTTAGTAACCTGAAAGTTGAACTAGGGGGCAAAACAGTAGAAATAGATGTTGAAGTCATCGATGGAAATCTTGACTATAACATCCTACTGGGAAGACCATGGATTTATGCCATGCAAGCTGTTGTGTCGACTTATTTTAGGAAGATCGCATTCCCCTTTGAAGGAGGGATTACGGTCGTCGATCAACAAAACTTCCTCTCTAATGGTTCACAAGTTACAGGAAGCGTTCCCATGATCCATGGCAGCGACCGGTCGATTCAAGATATTGGAGTAGGTCTGTTGAAAGATCCCACTATGATGGGAACATTCGCGCTACCACCTCCTATTTGCATAGGAAATGTACCATTTGTAGCAACATGCAATATGGTATCCACCTTGAAGGAAACAGAAGGCAAGATCGCTATGGATCATGCAATGGTTTTACCACCAAGCCCCATTGAAATATTGTAGCAATCAATGTTTCAGGCCTGGGAAGCGAACCCCAATCAGCGCTCATCGAGCGTTTGGGTAGATAGATCTAGAGAATATGGTACCCCATTAGATCCTTGGTCAAAAGTACATGGGACTGACGAAGGAATCTTACAATCAATGATGATTGAGGGGGCACCATGGAATGACCACCACCATCGTTCCCTTCTTCCGGAGTACGAAGAAGATACTCAAAAAGATCTTTACCACCCTTCAGTCTTTGAATTCCTAACAAATACTGTAAACACGGTGGATTCCGAGCGAAACTTATCCAATATTGAAGAGACTATAGCCATAAATATCTCGACCAAAGCAGGTGTAGTAGAGAATATTCATGTTGGCAAAGGTTGTTCCCCTTCAGAACTGGAAATATATAGCGCTCTTTTTCGCGAATTCAGAGATGTCTTTGCTTGGTCATATGATGAAATGCCAGGCATCGACTCGAGTATCGTTGAACATGAAATTAAAATGTATCCTGATGTCAAACCAGTAAGGCAACGGCTTCGACAGGTTCACCCTAAGAAAGCCGCTGCCATCAAGGCAGAAGTTGAGAAACTTCTCCATGCTGGATTCATCTACCCGGTTCCGCTAACTGATTGGGTATCGAATATTGTACCTGTTATGAAAAAACAAGGAACAATACGAGTGTGCGTCGATTATAGGGATGTAAATCAAGCTTGTCCAAAGGACAACTACCCTACGCCCTTCATCGACCAGATAATTGATGAATGCGCCGGATGTGAAATCTTTTCCTTTATGGATGGATTCTCCGGGTACAATCAAATTAATATCCGCCCACAGGACCAGTCAAAGACTGCTTTTATATGTCCGTGGGGCACATTCGCTTATCGAAAGTTACCCTTTGGTTTAAAGAATGCAGGGGCGACATTTCAGAGGGCCATGAATTATGCTTTCCATGACATCAAGAGCATTGTTCAACCATATCTCGACGATCTTCCGGCTCATTCGCGAAAGCGGATTGATCATCCGCAGCATCTAAGAGCAATATTTCTACGTTGCCGACACTACAAGATAAGACTCAATCCACACAAATGTGTATTTTGCGTCGGTTCTGGTCGTTTACTTGGCTTTGTAGTCTCCAAAGATGGGATTCGTCTCTGTAAGGTTCAGGCAATCATCAACTTGCCTCCACCTTCTAATTTGCTTCAGATTCAGAAACTCCAAGGGAAAGCAAACTTTCTGAGGAGGTTCATTCCTAATTACGCAGAACTTGCTAAAGGTTACACACGTCTTTTGAAAAAAGACGTACCCTTCCACTGGGACCAGGTTGCGCAAGCTTCCTTTGACGCTTTGAAAGAGTCTCTAGTAAGAGCATCATTAATGTACGCCCCGGATTATCTTAGGGATTTCAACCTGTATCTAGCTACAGCGGATACAACCATTGCGATGGTTTTAGTTCAAGATATCGATGGAGTTGAACATCCTGTATATTATTTAAGTAAAAACTTAAATGATACAGAAAGTAAATATTCTTACGTTGAAAAGCTAGCGCTTGCTGCTGTTCAAGCGGTACAGAGATTTCGACATTACATCCTCTTTAGGAAAACTACCATTCTGTCAGATTGCAACCCCATGACTTATATACTGTCGCGACAGTTACTGGGGGGCAAGTATTCCAAATGGATAGCGATCCTTCAAGAGTTTGATCTGGAATTTGTGAAATCCAAGTCAAAGAAAGCTCTGGTAATTGCAGAATTATTATGCGATCTCCCATCATCGTCCAACGATGAAACTTCCAAGGAATCAATCGTGGACGAGACTTTATTTTTGATATCTGCAAGCGATGAATGGTATGGAGATATAATTATCTATCTCCAAACCCAAAAATTTCAGCCAGACACCTCACACTCCGAACAGAAACGTATACGATACCAAGCAAAAGACTACGTGATCGTCGGTGATACCCTTTACCGTCGTGGTATCGATACAGTTCTGAGGAGGTGTCTCACCCATGAAGAAGCCGAAAAAGCCCTGAATGAGTGTCATTCAGGCGCGTGTGGAGGGCATCAATCCGGTTTCGCTACAGCTCAAAGGATATTAAGAGCAGGATATTTTTGGCCAACCATGTTTAAAGATTGCATAATCGCAGTCCGAAGTTGCCATTCCTGCCAAATCTTTGATAGCAAAACCAGAAGACCACCCGCACCACTGCAACCAATAGTTGCAGTTGGGCCTTTCGCCAAATGGGGCATCGACTTCATGCAATGTAACCCCACCTCGACCGGGGGGCATGGGTATATTATAGTCGCAGTTGACTATTTTACCAAATGGGCCGAGGCGATGCCTACATTGGACAATACTGGTGAAACAGCTGCCCTATTCTTTTTCAATAATGTAGTCGCCAGGTTCGGCGTACCCCAGGCTATAGTTACAGATCATGGATCGCATTTCCGCAATCACATGATGGTCGAATTAGCTGCCAAACTAGGGCTATCTCACGACAGCTCTACTCCGTATTATCCACAAGCCAACGGACAAGTTGAAGCAATCAACAAGGTCCTGAAGCGTATGTTGCAGAGGATGATCGGAGTTCATAAAAGAAGATGGCACCTAATCCTGTATGCAGCCTTGTGGGCCTACCGAACCTCGGTAAGAAATGCAACCGGATTCACACCTTTCCAATTGGTGTACGGTCTAGAAGCAGTCTTACCGATCCAGTGTGAAATTTCGTCGCTTAAACTCGCAATTGATCTCCTCCCCGGAACTTCAGAAGAAGAGGCTCGTTTCTTGGAATTAATCCACTTGGATGAAACCCGTCGTGATGCCGCTTTGGCTAACGAAGCCCATAAGAAACGAGTCAAGGCTCAGTTCGACAAAAATGTCAAACCCCGTGTCTTCTCAGAAGGTGATTTGGTCTTACTTTATGACCAAGAATCCGATAAATTAGGAGCAGGTAAATTCAATTCCTTATGGATGGGCCCCTATATTGTTAAAAGAGTGTTAGCAAAAGGAGCCTACGAGTTAATAGATTACGACGGAATTCCACTGGCGCATCCCCGGAACGGGCTGTACCTCAAGCGTTACTATGCTTAAATAGTAACCTGCATGCTTTTGTTGTATTTTGTTTTCGCCAAATTTCTTGTTCTGGTTGAGTGATTCCCTTTTTCCGTTGCAGATGTCAAGCCTTATGGGGACATGTGTTGGATATGCCGACGGAGCAAGTCGTAGTTCGCGGAACCTCTCCTCCGCAGCCTGGGCCATTTTTGATCCAAGCGGCGAGTTAGTAAGTTTCAGAGGTGTATGTATTGGGCAATCAACGAATAACATCGCTGAGTATAGCGCGTTGATAGAACTACTCTCTGATGCCATCAGACGTGGCATATGCCGACTAATTGTCAGGCTAGACTCACAGCTCGTAATACGGCAACTCAATGGTATATATTCTGTTCGCAATCCAGCTATTTATCGCATGTTCCTAAGAGTAAAGATCTTGGAAAGACGATTTGAGTCGATTCAATATCAACATATTTCAAGAAATCTAAACACATTAACCGACTCATTGGCAAACTATGTGTTAAATAGACATTTGCAACATTTATAAAAAGGACACATCATAAAAAGTGTACATATGAATCATCCAAATTAACCAGAATGAAAATCGAAAATCAAAATATATGTAAGCTGTTCATAAAGTTCATACATAATGTTCTGTAACCGAGACAAGATTGGTCATATGACCTAAAAACTCCAAAAGTGCTAGGGGGCACCCTAGCCTAGTGATGCTCCTGATAGTAAGCCACAGTCTGTGCTATCATACGCAGAAGACGGGTCCATCGTCTGGGTACACCGATAGTATGCTGCTGCATCGGTAAAGGTAACTCGTCAATCTGTACATCCGGAAGACCACGGGTAAGGTTCTCAACCTGCCCCTGCACAGCTGTAAGAGTCTCAGTATCGCTAAGATCACGGATAATAACCCTCCGAGCAGGTTCCTCTGCCGGAGCAGTAACAGGTGGTCTCGGACGAACTGCCGGACGAACAGGACCGACATCTGCAAGCATACATGAGTTCAATTAAAGTCTTGATAGAATGATGCACAAGAACATTATAAATGAAAACAATGAACAGTAATATGGTTGAAGTTCTTACCAGTAGCATCCCACTGAACACCGTCTGGCAGTACCATATCCGGATCACCCCGGAAATCCATACCAACATATGGGTACTCGGAAAAAGACATCTCCTGGCGATCGAACCACCTGAAGAAAGCAGCATTGAAAGAAATCTGGGAATGACCTGCATGTCTAGACATGTGATCGACCCATCGCTGCATACGTGGCTCGGTAGGAGAAGGCACTCCGAGATCAATGTACTGAGGTTGCATCAGAGGGATCTTCTCCAAGGCGAAGGCAGTTAGGATCGAACCAAAACCAAAGTTCTTCAGCTTCCCATCCTTCACCTTGTTCAATTGGTTTTTCATCTGACTAAGCACTGCATCACTCCAGTTGAAGATCTTCGGTTGGAGACATTCCAAGGCGTGCTGCATATGAGACCTGTTGGAAACATGTAAAGATGCACTACCGGCCATCCTACCAAGAGTATACAGGACAGACCTGAGAGGCCTGCTAGTAACATCATGGATAACCACCTTGCCGTCTCTGCTCGGCTGGGACCCCTCCCTACAATACTGGAGGACATAATCTCTCACGGAATCATTCCCTCGAACTGTACCTAATAAAGAAATAGGGGCACCCCGCCTTGACAAGCCAGTCAAGAAGTAAATATCTGTCACAGTCAATGGAATAGGTTTGTTCCTGATCTGAAATACTTGGTTAACAGGATCCCAAGCATCAAGCAAGTACTGTAGTAGGGAAATCTGTGCTCTCATGCTAGAGATACGGAAAAACTTCAGTAAACCACAGTCTCGTAATGCGCCCACCGTAGCAGGATCATGAATGGCAATCATATCTTCTTCTTCATGTTCTCGTTCTCGCCATGTTAGGGCCATCTTGTTCAAGAACCCCTGCAAGACAAACAAGAGAATGAATCAGCTCCTGAAATTGATGAAAAACTGGCGAAAATTTCATCAAAATCTGTAAAAAATTGTTGCTTTTATGCCCCAAAGCAGGTGCCCAGTGTACTACCTGCGTTGGGAGACAAGCTGCCTTTAAGCAGCTTGGATCCCAACGCAGTTTTCGAATGGAGAACCTGCGTTGATCAAAGGCCGCCCTAGCAAAACCCCAGAGGCTCAATAGAATAGCAAAACAGGCATAAAACAGGAAAATGAAACCATGAAAATGAAGAGCTAAGGATTAGCTCCTACCTGGTCCAAACGGCGCCGAAAATCGTCCGCAGAATCTCCCGGAATCAACTGATGAAAATCGAGGGGAAAGAGGCTCCTCCAAAGCTCCAACAAGCAAAATGCAAATGAAATGGTAAAATGAGAGGTAAAAACCCTTTTTATTTGCTTTCTTACGTAATTCAAGGTAAATATTAATGTGTTAATCTCATTTTCAAGTAAATATTACTCATTTCTAACTAGTTTGTTGCAGCAATTTGAAAATGCAGTGCTATCAATGAAAAAGAGAAGCTAATTATGGTAAAAAATCAAAAGTAAACCATATATTCGAGCAGTTTTAGCACATAGTTCATGCTCGTTAAAAAATAAACGCAAGATCCGAGCAGTTTTAGTGCATAGTTCATGCTCGTTAAAAAATAAACATAAGTTGTGAGCAATCTTCCCCTAGAGTTCAAGCTCACCCAGAAAAAATGAACCGGTAAATAACCTTGGTGAATGTAACCTTTGACAGCCATATTAAAGCCCTTGGTCGTGTTCTTGCAGTCTCACCTCCATCCGTTCATTTGGCCAATCGTTCACCTCCATATGTTTGTTTACCCATTTTGAGGAACAGCTGCGAAGAGTGATCTCACTAAGCCATCCTTGTGACACTGCCGTGATTGGAATATTCCAACCTGTACCTGGAATCTACTGCTGCCCTGTTAATCACTCGTTCCTCAAAAGACGAGTCTTCTTTGAGCTCTTTTCACTGACTCGTAAAATATGAAAAGTTTGCCAAGTTTTGGTCTTCCAGCTCGTTAAAGCGACCGGAAGAGCTATCCCTCCTCTAGATTTTAATCTTTTTGGACCTGAGGGATTATTGCACAAAAAGATCGAGCGCTTGTTTTGTTCGGCTCGTTAAAGCAATCGAAAATTCATCCCTTCTGTATTGTTTTATACTTTTTCGGACTTAAGGGATCAGATGACGAAAAAGGAATTTTGGAGTTGACTTTATGTACCTTTTCAGACTCTCTAAAAATGAAAAGGACCGAGTTTTCCTTGTCGTTAGACTCATTAAAATGATTAAATAGCGACAAACTTGTCTTTAGACGAGAACGAGTTTCCCTATCGCTAGGCTCGTTAAAACATAGCGATGGGCTTGCCCGAAGGGCAGGTTATAGAACAAGCATATGTTATCCTCCTCAAGCTTGACAAAAATAAAGAGGTACTGGTCAGCAATGACTGGGGAAAAATTGGGAGAACCTCACAGCATTAATGGTAGCAAGTCGCTCTTGAACATGACACTTTGTCCTCCGTATCACATCGGGTTGGGTTGTTTCATTCACCGGTCTCATAACCATGGTCCTCGCCACACCATCCACAATTGGGGTAATGCTACCAATCCATCACATCAGTGTCGTTATATGTTCAAGAGATGTGGTTCTGCAAAGAGTCAACCGTGTCCCACCCACTGCCATACATTATCCTTCATCCGTTTCATGACCGCCACCCTGAATCATACATCACAGTTTGTTTTCACCTCATCACAATCACTAGCTCCGTTCCGTGTCACTGATGTGGGATTCATTAAGGCCCTCCTTTGACGGATCGCTCCTTGTCGACATCAGCTCATTATCCAAGGAGTTGATCTAGGAACAACCCCTTCAGTACTTTGAAGCTTGCATGCCTCAATGGCAAGTTTCTCACTTCCGGCGACAGGTATACATCAATGACCTTCGACCAGAGGATTTTGCATGGTGGTCGACGCCAAGTCCTTTATTCCCACCATGTGAATTGTACTGCTGTACCTTGAGGGTCATCATCCTTATCGGTGATTCCTCTCGCGCTTGTTAACGGTTTACATCATTGGCCGGTAATCAAGCGATGTCTTTCCATGTTCGACTTCAAGAAATTCTCACATGGATCGACTTGTACATCGAGTGAAGATCGGAAGAGATTGAAGACCCCGGATCTAGTTTCATCCATCCGGGCTGCGATATATATTCAGGATATAAAGACATTTGATATGTACATCATTGCAGCAGATGATCATCCTTCTCAAAGGATGATAATTTCAGCAGAGAATTATCAGTCTACAATCAGACAATCGTCTGTTCTATGTACCAAAATGTATTTATAAAGCTGAGCATGGGAATGCCCGCCTCAGCTAGATCATGAAAATGTATGAAAAATAATGTATCATATTGTATCTTATTACAGGACACCTCTCAGCAGATTGAATGAACTTCGGATCCTCTCAATAAAGCATTTCACCCGATAAACGACCTCATACTTTAGGGGGCATCTGTTATAGACAATTTTGTGCCTTATAGCAACAAGCATGAATTGTCAATAATCCAAGGGATCCAAAGTTCCCTAAGCATGATGTTCCTACCCCTAGAGGAACAAGGTCAGCAAACCAACAGCTCTCAGATCAGTTCTCCACCTGAAAACACTCAAAAACAAGCAATCCTGAAATCAAAGCAGGTGCTCCACTAGGCTTCTGCGCTGAAACACAGCTGCTCCATGGTGTACCTGCGTTGCAAAGCAGGTAGAACAAAGCCCACCTGCGTTGAGCGAGTTTGGACATGTGGCACACTGAGTCATTGCTCTGGAATCTTCCAAAAATGACACTTGGATCAGGGATTTCGACTTGTGATGAGTCAGAGGCTTTGTTTCTCCAAGTGGAAGCAAGGTTCACCAAGTGGACTCAAGAACTGAAGATCAACTAAAGATTAACTGAAGAGAGAGAGGACACAAGGCAGCTACACATCAGTTGCAAGCTGACTCATCCTTTCTCAATTCATCTATATATTGAGCTCTCTCCTATGAGCTCAGGAGGCTGGAATTTTGTGCAAAGTAATGATATGCTGTTGGTTTCACTATAGAACTATTGGGTGATTGTTTGAGAGAGGTGAAGAAGAGCAATTCTTTCTGCTGGGAGGTGTTGCTGGGTTGGAGCCTTCAATGGTTGTAATACTCTCAGAACCTTTATTTCTTCATTAATAAAAGCTATTGAGGTTCTTCTATGTGCTCTTGTTTCAATGATATATTGTGATGATTGCATGTTTGGTTTACACTAATCCATGAACCAGTTATGATTGCATGCCTCTTGTAGTTCCCTTCTTTGTTATTTTGCAGGATCTCATTGTAGCTGGGAGAGCAAAAGAACAAGGAGCTAGGAGCAAGTAGCCAAAGAGAAGAGTTTGGATTCGACATTAAGCGCAAGGCAACGGTTAGTGCATTTCTCCATTCTCTTTTGCTTTCATAAAGAAGTAAATCTTAAGTAGTTTGTTTTACAGTTGTTGCTAAGGAACTGTCACCCTTAGAGTGGGATAGGGTCATCCGAGTCGGATACTTTTCCCTACAACACTATTCCTTCCAGGAATCACAATTGGCCTGCCGGTATGGCTATTCTCAACCTCTGTCGTTCAAAACATCGTAATTCCTCAGCAATCAAATCAGTAACCAGATGATACTAAAATTTCCCCCTCACCTTCTACTTCCTTTGTTTCTCCCTCTCCTTCTTCCTCTTCGCTTGGTGAAACTAGTGATACTAAAAACCAAGTAACTGAGAAGAAGAAGAAAGGGAAGGAGAAGAATAAGGATAAGGCAGTCAAGCAAGGGGGAAACAATGAATCATCTAATGAAAATACACACATTAAATCTCCTAAATATCCTTGTCTAATGTGCAAAGGAAACCATTTTCATTGATATTTTCCCTGCATTCTACGAATCTTGAGAGAATGGTCTCCTCGTGCGCACCATCCGGTGTCATCAACCTCTAGCGATCATGTTGACAACGCACCATTGACTAGTGAAAATGAAGTTTCTGGACAGAAAGTAAAGGTCAAAATTCCATGTCAATTATGTGATGAAGACCATCACCTTCACCAATGTCCTGTTCTGGATGCGGCCAAGAGAATCTTACATAACTGTCTTGGTTCACCGTAGCGGCTTCCACCTGGATACAAGAAACTCTTACCAAGTCCATCGCTAGTTGAAAATCTAACTGACATACCTCAGTTGTCGGTTGAAACGCCTATAATTGAAGATAAACCCTCTGAGTCCATATCGGACCAAATTCAACAAGTCGGGAAGGTAGCCGACCCAGTCTTGCCTTTAGAAGGTCCACCTTTAGATGATACCATTTCTAAAGAGAATGAGAATGACACCATTCAAATTCCTTTTGTTAACACAGAGTCTGATGAACATGGGGGCAATCTACCCGTTCCTTTACCACAAGAGGGAAGTTCCCCATTTTGAGAGATTCATTCGACCATTTATTTGGTCCCTCCTCCAAGCAATCTAGTCGTTTCCTTCGATTAGAATCTACTAGCGGGACCCCACCTTCCATCTAATGTACCATTCCGAATCATAGTACAAGTTTAAAAAATTATCATGTCTGGCACTATCATAGATGAAGGGGCTTCCATGAGTATCCTTTCCTTAACTGCTTGGAATGCGCTTGGTTCACCATCGCTTCTGCCTAAGAATCGAAATTTTTCAGGCTTCAACAAAGGCACCAATCGACTGTTAGGGATCCTTCCAAATTTTCCTATAACTTTGAGAAGGAAAACCATTCACTTGAACGTGATGGTATCCAAGGGCCACTAGATTACAATCTACTCCTTGGGCATGACTACGTTTACAGCATGGGAGATATTGTTTCCACACTCTTTCGGGTGATGTGTTTCCCGTATGAAGGCAGAATGGTGCAACTTGTCGACCAGCTTTCATTTCCCAGTTCGAACACATGTACGAGTCAAAAACCATTCCTAAATGGTCTCTTTACATCAAGAATTTCTCTTCAACCTCTAGTTCATCCACCTAATTACCGCAAGTAATTCGGTGAATGTAACAAAACTTAGGGGGCATGCACCCTGGTCTTCTTCAACAGGCGAGCCCAGATGAGAAAACAAATTTCCTTGTAGGTTATATGACCAATCTGAAACACCATTTATGTGTAGGATATGGGATCAGTCTGGAACATTTATCTCCTCACACGTTATGTGACTGGAAGCTCACACCATTCACCTTTGTCTATTTCAAAGGACAGAGCTGAGGAAGTGTTTTTTCTGGTCTACAGATGAAATGATCCTGCTTAAATGTAGGAACTTCCATAAGGGAACTGGAAATTCTCGTTTTCTCAACACCTGGGGGCATGCAAAACTTTTTTATGCAAGTGAAAAACAACCAGTGTAACTGTAACCTCGTAGTATTTTAGCCTAACTTTTAGTCCAACTGCTTAGGTTAGGTGAATGGTCTGATCCACCATTCATCTTTGTTGGCGGCGTGTAGGAAAAGCAAAGGAAATGTTTTATCTAGGAAAAAGACAAAACTATCCTACCTAACCTCAGTAGTTCATCTTAGTGTAGTTAGTTCTGTAGTTTGGTCGTTTCCAGCCTGCACACAAAAAAATGAACCTACTAATAAGAGACTTCTTTAAAGATGACTGGCATGAGCAATGTTACCGTAGGGTTCAAGCTCATTAAAAAATAAACCCGCCACTAAGCATAGTTTCTAAAGGTTCAAGCTCATTAAAAAATGAATCCATCCTTAGTAAATAACCTTTGTGATTGCATTACTATCAACCTTTTGAGCCTTGGTTGTGTTCTTACTGTCACCTCCACTCTTTCGGCCGATCATATGCTTCCAATTGATTGTTTACCCCTTTTGAGGAACAACTGTGATGAGTGATTCTATTAGCCACCCTCATTACACTGCCATGTTTAAGAAGTTCCAAACTAACCTGGAACCAGTTGCTACTTGAAAACATTACTCGTTCCTCAAAAATGAGTCTCTTTAAGCTCTTTTTAGACTCGTAAAATATGAAAAGATTGCCGAGCTACTGGCCTTTCTAGCTTGTTAAAGTAAAGGGAAGCACCATCCATCCTCTACATTTTAATATTTTTGGACCTAAGAGATCATTACACAAAAATATCAAGGACTTGTCTTTTTCAGCTCGCCAAAGCTATCAAAAAGTCATCCCTTTCATATTATTTTATACTTTTTGGACTCAAGGGATTATGCCACGAAAAAGGACTGCTAGAGTTTCCTTTCCATCTCTTTTCAAACTCTCTAAATGTGAAAAGGACCGAGTTATCCTCCTCAAGCTTAACAAAAATAAAGAGGTAATGGTTAGCAATGACTGGGGAAAATGGGAATAAAACTTGAAGAACTTCATTGGTAGCAGGTTGCTCTTGAACATGACACTTTCACTCCATCACCACGATTGAGTTGGGTTGGGTTATTCCGTTCACTGGTAACATCACCATTGGTCCTCCGTACCATCCATTTTTGGGGTTAATGCTACCAATGGTACGGAGGAACAATGGTGATGTGACTGGTGAACAGAATAACCCAACCCGACTCAATCATGGTGATGGAGTGAAAGTGTCATGTTCAAGAGCGACCTGCTACCAATGAAGTTCTTCAAGTTTTCTTCCCTTTTTCCCCAGTCATTACTGACTAGTACCTCTTCATTTTTGTCAAGCTTGAGGGGGATAACATATGATTGTTCTATAATTTTCCCTTCGGGCAAACCTGTCGCTATGTTTTAGTGAGCCTAGAAATAATGAAACTTGTTCTTGTCCGGATGGACAAGTTTGTCGCTATTGTTTTAACGAGTTTAACGACAAAGATAATTCGGTCCTTTTCATGTTTAGAGAGTTTGAAAAGAGATAGAAAGGAAACTCCAGCAGTCCTTTTTCGTGGCATAATCCCTTAAGTCCGAAAAAGTATAAAATAATACAAAAGGGGTGACTTTTCGATAACTTTGGCGAGCCGAAAAAGACAAGCGCTCGATCTTTTTGTG
Source organism: Pinus tabuliformis (assembly GCA_031772625.1). Taxonomy (NCBI): domain Eukaryota; kingdom Viridiplantae; phylum Streptophyta; class Pinopsida; order Pinales; family Pinaceae; genus Pinus; species Pinus tabuliformis. The sequence goes on from CM062817.1 coordinate 243,223,598, forward strand.
TAATGATCCCTCAGGTCCAAAAAGATTAAAATGTAGAGGAGGGATGGTGCTTCCCTTTACTTTAACGAGCTAGAAATGCCAGTAGCTCGGCAATCTTTTCATATTTTACGAGTCTAAAAAGAGCTTAAAAGAGACTCGCTCTTGATGAAAACAAAAATGTAACAAAAGCATATAAGGGGATTACTACACTTAATCAAGCATAGTAACGCATGGTAACAGAATGGTAGTTTTGTGAAAGAGGATATAGTGTCGAAATATCTGTACTACTTGAACAGCTACTAGAGCTAGCCTTTCAACACAGGATTACTTGCTTTTTGTATCATGTAGTCTCTAGATTTGGTGTCCCACAAGCGACAGTCATAGATCATGGATTGCATTTTCGCAATCACATGATGGTCGAATTGGCTACCAAATTAGGACTGTTCCACAACAGTTCTACTCCGCATTATCCACAAGCTAACGGACAAGTTGAGGCCATCAACAAAGTCTTGAGGGTGATGTTGTTCATTGATTGACCAATACATATCCCTCTGAAACTCACTAACTCGTTGCTTGGATAAAAAATGGCCCAGGCTACAGAAGATAGATTCCGCGTACTATGACTAGATCCGTCGGTGTATCTAATGAATGATTTTGATAGGTCCGATATCTGCAACAAATGAAAAGTGGATTACTTAACCAAAATTATCACTCTTGACGAAAACAAAAATGTAACAAAAGAATATAAAGAGATTACTACACTTAATCAAGCATGGTAATGCTTAAGATACAACCCGTTTCAGGACAGTAGAATCCCATTGTAATCTACTAGCTCATAGGCTCCTTTTGCTAATACTCGCTTAACAATGTAGGGGCCCATCCACAATGGTTGGAACTTACTTACTCCCAATTTATCAGATTCCTGATTGTATAGCAAGACCAGGTCACCTTCTGAGAAGACACGGGGTTTTACCTTTTTGTCAAATTGCGCCTTGAATCGTTTTTTATGAGCTTCGTTAGCCAGAGCGGCATCACGACAGGTTTCATCCAATTAGATTAGTTCCAAGAAATGAGCTTCTTCCTCTGAAGTTCTAGGGAGTAGATCGACTGCGAGCTTGATAGATGAAATTTCACACTGAATTGGTAAGACCACTTCCAGGCCATACACTAGCTGAAAGGGTGTAAACCCAGTCACATTTCTCATCGATGTCCTATATGCCCACAAATCTGAGTATATGATTAAGTGCCAATTCCGTTTGTGGACTCCAATCATCCTTTGCAGCATGCACTTCAGGACTTTGTTGATGGCCTCAACTTGTCCGTTAGCTTGCGGATAATATGGAGTAGAACTGTCTTGGGACAATCCTAATTTGGCAGCCAATTCAACCATCATGTGATTGCGAAAATGTGATCCATGATCTGTGACTATCGCTTGTGGGACACCAAATCTAGAGACTACATGATTGAAAAAGAAAAGAGAAGTTGTTTCGCTGCTGTTGTTTAATGAGGGCATCACCTCGGTCCGTTTTGTAAAATAGTCGACTACGACTATGATATACCCATGCCACCCGGTCGAGGTGGGGTTACATGTCATGAAATCTATGCCCCATTTGGTGAATGCCCCAATAGCAACTACTGGATGCAGCGGTGCAGGTGGTAGTTTGGTTTTGCGGTCGAAGATCTGACAAGCATGGCAACTTCTGACTGCGATTATGCAATCTTTGAATATAGTAGGCCAGAAGTAACCTACTCGTAAGATCTTTTGTGCCGTAGCGTAACCAGATTGATGCCCTCCACATGCTCCTGAATGACAATCATTCAATACTTTTTCGGCCTCATCATGCCTGAGGCACCTTCGCAGAACTGTATCGACACCATGATAGTAAAGTCTATCACCGACGCTCATGTAGTCTTTTGCTCGGTATCGAGTACGTCGTTGTTCAGAGCGAGAGGTGTTAGGCTTAAAAGTTTGGGTTTGGAGATAGATTAGTATATCTCCATACCACGGACCTCTTGACGATATCCATCCATGATTGATACTTTAGATGTTGAATCGTTGGACAACGATGGGAGGTTGCATAGTAACTCTACAAAAACTAGAGATTTCTTTGATTTGGATTTTGTGAATTCCAGATCAAACTCTTGCAAAATGGCTATCCATTTTGAATATTTGCCCCCTGGTAATTGACACGACAGAATGTAGGTCATAGGGTTGCAATCTAACAGAATGGTAGTTTTGTGAAAGAGGATATAGTGTTGAAATCTCTGTACTGCATCCAGTAGTTGTTGTTGGGCCATTTGCCAAATGGGGCATAGATTTCATGACATGTAACCCCACCTCGGCTGGGGGGCATGGGTATATCATAGTCGCAGTTTATAGAAATGGATCTCAGTCGAGTAGGGATGGAAAGATCAGTATTCAAGATGTCACAGATCAGTCCTTGAGGACTATTTTATTCACCTTTGCTAGATTGGCTGGGAAGGAGAAGAAGAAGAAGAAGCCAGTCAAGCAAGGGGACAGCAATGAATCATCTAATGAAAATCCACACATTAAATCTCCTAAATATCCTTGTCTAATGTGCAAAGGAAACCATTTTCATCGAGATTGTCCTTGCATTCTGTGAATCTTGAGAGAATGGTCTCCCCATGCACACCATCCGGTGTCATCAACCTTTGGCGATCATGTTGACAACGCACCATCGACTAGTGAAAATGAAGTTCCTGGATAGAAAGTAAAGGTCAAAATTCCATGTAAATTATGTGATTAAGACCATCACCTTTGCCAATTTCCTTTTCTGGATGAGGCCAAGAGAATCTTACAAAACCGACTTGCTTCACTGCAACGAATTCCACCTGGATACAAGAAACTCTTACCAAGTCCATCGCTAGTTGAAAATCTGATTGACATACCTTAGTTGTCTGTCGAAACACCTACCATTGAAGATAAACCCTCTGAGTCCATACTGGGCCAAAGTCAATAGGTTGGGATGGCAGCCAACCTAGTCTTGCCTTCAGAAGGTCCACCTTCAGATGATACGGTTTCTAAAGAGAATGAGAATGACATCGTTCAAATTCTTTTTGTTAACTCAGAGTCTGATGAACATGGGGGAAATCTACCCATTCCTTTACCAAAAGAGGGAAGTTCCCCATTTCGAGAGATTCATCTGGCCATTTATTCAGTCCCTCCTCCAAGCAATCTAGTCATTTCCTTCGTTTGGAATCTACTAGTGGAACTCGACCTTCCATCTAATGTACCATTCCAAATCATAGTAAAAGTTTACAAAATGATCATGTCTAGCACTATCATAGATGAAGGGGATTTCGTGAGTATCCTTTCCTCTCACTCCGCATCTTGGTAAATCATCTAGTGTTGGACAACAGAAAATGGTTCAACAACCATGGCTGGTGCAATATCAACAACCCCAATTCCAGTAAGTTTACCGAGGACCTGAGCAACAAGGTGCTTTAGGTAATGGACAACTGCATTGTCAAAATGGTTATCAACAACCATTCAATACTGGTTGTGTCCATCAACCTTATCAAAGTTACAAGCATCAGATACATTATGCTGGTATGCAAAGACCCACTGCTCAGGCAATCCCATCTTATCCTAGGTATGCTTCACCAAACCTGAATCAACAATTTCCCTTTGTAGAAACTCTGGAATTACCAGATTTGAACCAGTTAACAAATGATCCAATTGCTTACGCCCCTTGGTGGCCAGCGATTCCTCATAAAATTCCTTCAGATATTCCTAAATTCAATGGAAATCTGGGTGAAGATCCATCGAATCACGTAATGACCTTTCATTTGTGGTGTTCATCCAACAACCTCAATGATGATTCGATTAGGCTTCGCCTTTTTCAGCGAACGCTAACTAGTCCAGTAGCAAAATGGTAAATCGAATTGCCTAGAGCTTCATTTGATAACTTCAACGCCCTTGCCACTACCTTTTTAACCCACAAGGCTTAGTATAGGATTAAGGGACAATTCCATTTGTGGAATCCAATCATCCTTTGCAGCATGCGCTTCAGGACTTTGTTGATGGCCTCAACTTGTCTGTTAGCTTGCGGATAATACGGGGTAGAACTATCATGGGACAATCCTAATTTGGTAGCCAATTCGACCATCATGTGATTGCGAAAATGCAATCCATGATCTGTGACTATCACTTGTGGGACACCAAATCTAGAGACTACATGATTGAAAAAGAAAAGAGTAGCTGTTTCGCCCGACAACTAAGGTATGTTAGTCGGATTTTCAACTAGCGATGGACTTGGTAAGAATTTCTTGTATCCAGGTGGAAGCCGCCATGGTGAAGCAAGATGATTAATGCTACCAATCCATCCCAGTTTCCTTGATATGTTCAAGAGAAGTTATTCAGAGAATTCACCAACCCAGTTAATGCCTCATCCACTACAATACTTTCACTCTCCATTTTTCATGACCGCCATTCCTAAACCCTGTATCATCAGATCATTTTCACCTCTAGAAAATCATTTGCTTCATTTGTGTCATAGATGTGGGATTCATTAAGGCCCTCCTATGATGGGTCAATTCTTGTTGACATCAACTCATTATCCAAGAAGTTGACTTAGGAACAACCATTTCAGTACTTTGAAGCTTGCATGCCTTAATGGCAAGTTTCTCACTTCCAGTGACAGGTTTACATCAATGGCCTTCGACCGAAAGATTTTGCGTGGTGTTCGACATCAGATCCTATATTCACACCACGTGAATTGTACTGTAGTACCTTGAGGGTCATTATCATTATCAGTGATTCCTCTCGCGCCTGTTAATAGCTTACATCATTGGCTGGTAATCAGGTGATGTCTTTCCATGTTCGAATTCAGAACATCTTTTCACATGGATCGACTTGTACATCGGGCGAAGATTGAACAAGTTTGAAGAACCCTAATCTAGTTTCATCCATCCAGGCTGTGATATATTTAGGAAAATAAAGACATCAAATGTACACCATAGCTGCACAAATGATAATCTAAGCTAAGGGATGATGGCTCTCCAGGAATCACCAGTCTGCAATAGCGGACGATTATCTGTGCTATGTACATGAAAATGAATTTATAAAGTTGAGCATGGGAATTCCCACCTCAGCTAGATCATGAAAATAATATGAATATAATGTATTGTATTGTGTTTTATACATGTCACCTTCCAGTTCGAAAAACCTCGAATCCTCATGATAAAGCATTTCCCCCGACATCAGAAGATTTACGGCCTCATGCTTTAGGGGGCAACTGTTATAGACATATTTGGGAATTGCAACCCCAATCGAATATGTCGATAAACCAAGGGCTCTTAAACACCTAAAAGTGTTGTTTCACACCCTAAAGGATCATGGTCAACTGATTACATCATTTCCAACAAGTTCCACTTGAAAAACCACTCAGAACTAGCCAAAACTAGACCATACAGACTGCTCCATGCTAAGGGTACAATGCATACTGGCTGTTACACTGGCCAGGTGCAATGCATACTAAAAGAGCCTTAAGTATGCATCGCACCTGGCCAGTTTAACAGCTAGTTTTCATCACACCCTTAGCATGGAGCAGTCTGTATGGTCTAGTTTTGGACAGTTCTGAGTGGTTTTTCAGGTGGAAATTCTGGGAAATGATGTAATCAGTTGACCATGATCCTTTAGGGTGTGAAAAAACACTTTTATGGGTTTAAGAGCCCTTGGTTTATCAACATATGTGATTGGCGTTGCAGTGCCCAAATATGTCTATAACAGTTGCCCCCTAAAGCATGAGGTTGTAAATCTTCTGATGTCGGGTGAAATGCTTTATCATGAGGATCTGAGGTTTTTCGAACTGGAAGGTGACCTGTATAAAAAACAATACAATACATTATCTTCATATTATTTTCATGATCTAGCTGAGGTGGGAATTCCCATGCTCAGCTTTATAAATTCATTTTCATGTACATAGGACAGATAATCGTTCGCTATTGATGACTGGTGATTCTTGGAGAGCCATCATCCCTTAGCTTGGATGATCATCTATACAGCTATGGTGTACATTTGATGTCTTTATTTTCCTAAATATATCGTAGCCCGGATGGATGAAACTAGAACAGGGGTCTTCAAACTCATTCAATCTTCGCCCGATGTACAAGTCGATCCATGTGAAAAGATATTTTGAAGTCGAACATGGAAAGACATCGTCTGATTACCAGCCAATGAAGTAAGCTGTTAATAGGTGCGAGAGGAATCACCGATAATGATAATGACCCTCAAGGTACTACAGTACAATTCATGTGGTGTGAATATAGGATCTGATGTCAAACACCACACAAAATATTTCAGTCGAAGGCTGTTGATGTAAACCTGTCGCCGAAAGTGAGAAACTTGCCATTGAGGCATGCAAGCTTCAAAGTACTAAAAGGGTTGTTCCTAAGTCAACTTCTTGGATAATGAGTTGATGTCAACAAGAAGTGACTCGTCATAGGAGGGCCTTAATGAATCCCACATGTACAACACGAAATGAAGCAAATGATTTTCTGGAGGTGAAAACAATTTGATGATACAGGGTTCAGGAATGGCGGTCATGAAAAATGGAGAGTGAAGGTATTGTAGTGGATGAGGCGTTAGTTGGGTTGGTGAATTCTCTGAATGACTTCTCTTGAACATATCGGTGACACTGAGATGGATTGGTAGCGTTAAGCCCAAAAATGGATGGTACGGAGGACCAATGGTGATGTGACCGATGAACGGAATAACCCAACCTGACTCAATCATGGTGATGGAGTGGAAGTGTCATGTTCAAAAGCAACCTGCTACTAATGAATTTCTTCAAGTTTTCTTCCCTTTTTCCCCAGTCATTGCTGACCAGTACCTCTTTATTTTTGTCAAGCTTGATCCTCAGGCGGTGACTTGCTATCACCAGCACCATTAGTTTAGGGTGATCTTCTGCATTTTTGAGTTTTTGGGTCATATGACTGATTTTGTCCTGGAAACAGAACATTTTGTAAAAGCTATAAACAACTATATATATTTTTGATTTTCGGAGTTTTATTTCGGTTAAGTTATGTGATCTTGATGCAAATGATAATTGAAATGCTTTTTCCTTTATAAATGTTGCAAATGTCTATCTAACACATAATTTGCTAATGAATTAGTTAATGTGTTTAAGTTTATGGAAATGTGTTGATATTGAATAGAATCAAACTGTCTTTCCATAATCCTGACCCTTAGGAACATACAATAGATGGCTGGATTCTGAACGGAATAGATGCTAGTGAGTTGTAGGATGAGGAGTTGCGAATCTAGTCTGACATAAAGTCGGTGTATGCCATGTACGATGGCATCAGGGAGAAGCTCCATCAACACACTATAGTCAGCGATGTTGTTCATTGATCGACCAATACATATCCCTCTGAAATTCACTAACTCGCCGCTTGGATAAAAAATAGCCCATGCTGTAGAAGATAGATTCCGCGTACTACGACTAGCTCCATCATCATATCCAATGAATGTTTCCAATAGGTCCAACATCTGCAACAAATGCAAAGTGGATCACTTAACCAAAATGATAACTCTTGACGAAAACAAAAACGTATCAAAAGCATATAAAGAGATTACTACACTTAATCAAGCATAGTAACGCTTAAGATACAACCTGTTTCGGGGTTGCGACAGTGGAATCCCATCTTAATATACTAGCTAGTAGGCTCTTTTTGCTAATACTCATGTAACAATATAGGGGCCCATCGACAATGGTTGGAACTTACCTGCTCCCAATTTATCAGATTCCTGATTGTATAACAAGACCAGGTCATCTTCTGAGAAGACACGGGGTTTGAAATTTTTGTCAAATTGCGCCTTGACTCATTTCTTATGAGCTTCATTAGCCAGAGTGGCATCATGATGGGTTTCATCTAATTGGATGAGTAAAATAAACGAGCTTCTTCCTCGGAAATTTTGGGGAGTAGATTGACTGCGAGCTTGAGAGATGAAATTTCATACTGAATTGGTAAGACCGCTTCCAGGATATACACCAGCTGAAAGGGTGTAAACTCGGTCGAATTTCTCACCGATGTCCTATATGCCCACAAAGTTGAGTACAGGATTAAGTTCTAATTCCATTTGTGGACTCCAATCCTGTACTCAACTTTGTGGGCATATAGGACATCGATGAATGGTGTGAGCTTCCAATCACATAACATGCAAGGAGATAAATGTTCCAGACTGATCCTATATCCTACACAGAAATGGTGTTTCAGACTGGTCATATACTCTACAAGGAATTTTTCTTTTTCATCTGGGTTCGTCTCCCGAAGTAGACCCGAGTACATGCCCCCTAAGCTTCGTTACATTCACCGAATTACTCGCGGTAATTAGGTGGATGAACTGGCAGTTGAAGAGACATTTTTGACACAAAGAGACCATTTAGGGATCGCGTTTCCACAAACGGAATTGGTACTTAATCCTGTACCCATCTTTGTGGGTATATAGGACATTGGTGAGAAATGTGACCGAGCTTACACCCCTTCATCTGGTGTATGGCCTGGAAGCGGTCTTACTGATTCAGTGTGAAATTTCATCTCTCAAGCTCGCAGTCGATCTACTTCTCAGAACTTTGGAGAAAGAAGCTCATTTCTTAGAACTAATCCAATTGGATGAAACCAGTCGTGATGCCACTCTGGCTAATGAAGCTCATAATAAACGAGTCAAGGTGCAATTTGAAAAAAATGTCAAACCCCATGTCTTCTTAGAAGGTGACCTGGTCTTGCTATACGATCAGGAATCGGATAAATTGGGAGTAGGTAAGTTCCAACCATTGTGGATGGGTCCCTATATTGTTAAACGAGTATTAGAAAAAGGAGCCTATGAGCTAGTAGATTACGATGGGATTCCATTGTCGCTACCCGGAAACAGGTTGTATCTTAAGCGTTACTATGCTTGATTAAGTGTAGTAATCTCTTTAAATGATTTTGTTATGTTTTTGTTTTTGTCAAGAGTTATCATTTTGGTTAGGTGATCCACTTTGCATTTTTTGTAGATGTCGAACCTACTGGAATCATTCGTTGGATACTTCGACGGAGCTAGTCATAGTACGCGGAATCTATCTTCTGCAACTTGGGCGATTTTTGATCCAAGTGGAGTTAGTGAGTTTCAGGACTTTTTTGGCCTCCTCATGTGTGAGGCACCTCCGTAGAACTGTATCGACACCACGATGGTAAAGTGTATCACCGACGGTCATGTAGTCTTTTGCTTGGTATCGAGTACGTCGTTGTTCGGAGCGAGAGGTGTTAGGCCTAAAGGTTTGGGTTTGGAGATAGATCAGTATATCTCCATACCACAGATCGCTTGATGACATTAGAAACAGAGATTCGTCCACGATTGATGCTTTAGATGTTGAATCGTTGGACGATGATGGGAGGTCGCATAGTAACTCCGTGAAAACTAGAGATTTCTTTGATTTGGATTTTGTGAATTCCAGATAAAACTCTTGCAAAATAGCTATCCATTTTGAATATTTTCCCCCTAGTAATTTACGCGACAGAATGTAGGTCATAGGGTTGTAATATGATAGAATGGTAGTTTTGGAAAGGAGGATATAGTGTCGAAATATCTGTACTACTTGAACTGCTGCTAGAGCCAACTTTTCAACATAAGAGTACTTTCTTTCTGTATCATGTAAGTTTCAACTTAAATAATAAACTGGATGTTCAATTCCGTCATCTTCTTGTACTAAAACCATTGCGATGGTTGTATCTGCTGCCGCAAGATACATGTTAAAGTCCTTTTGATAGTCACGAGTGTACATTAATGATGCTTTATTAAGGAAGCCTTTAAAGCATCAAAGGAAGCTTGCGCAACCTAATCCCAGTTGAAGGGCACTTCTTTTTCCAAAATACATGTATAACCTTTAGCGAGTTCAGCATAATTTGGAATGAACCTCCTTAGAAAGTTTGCTTTCCCCTGGAGTTTCTAAATCTGAAGCAAATTTGAAGGTGGAGGCATGTCGATGATTTCCTATACCTTACATGGGTCGAGTTGAATCTCATCCTTAGAAACCACAAAACCAAGTAAACGACTAGAACTGACACAAAACACACACTTGTGTGGATTGAGTTGTATCTTGTAGTGTCGGCAACTTAAAAATATAGCTCTCAAATGCTGCGGATGATCAGTTCGTTTTCGTGAATGAGTTGATAGATCATCTAGATATGGTTGAATGATGTGTTTGATGTCATGGAAGGCGTAGTTCATTACCCTCTGAAAAGTTGCCCCTGTGTTCTTTAAACCGAAAGGTAGTTTATAGTACACGAATGTGCCCCACAGACATATAAATGCAGTCTTCAACTGGTCCTGTGGGAGAATTCAGAGATGTCTTTACATGGTCATATGAAGAAATGTGATGCATTGACTCGAGCATCGTTGAACACGAAATCAAGATTTATCCAGATGTCAAACCAGTACGACAACGGCTTCCACAGGTTCACCCAAAGAAAGCCGTTACCATCAAGGTAGAAGTTGAAATTTTTTTACATGCTGGTTTCATTTACCCTGTTCCTCTAACTGATTCGGTATTGAATATTGTTCCTGTCATGAAAAGGCAAGGAACGATTAAAGTGTGCATTGATTACAGGGATGTAAATCAAGCTTGTCTGAAGGACAACTACCCTACACCCTTCATCGACCAGATAATTGATGAATGCACCGAATGCGAAATATTTTCATTCATGGATGGATTTTTAGGATATAATCAAATAAACATCCACCCATAGGACCAATCGAAGACTGCATTCATATGTACGTGGGGCACATTCGTGTAGCATACACTACGTTTCAGTTTAAAGTACGTAGGGGCAACTTTTCAGAGGGAAATGAACTACACCTTCAACAACATCAAACACATCGTTCAACCATATCTCGACGATCTACCAGCTCATTCGCGAAAATGGATTGATCATCCGCAGCATTTGAGAGCTATATTTCTACGTTGCCAACACTACAAGATACGACTCAATCCACACAAGTGTGTGTTTTGTGTCGGTTTTGGTCGTTTACTTGGTTTCATGGTTTCTAAGGACGAGATTCGACTCGACCCATGTAAGGTACAGGGACCAATTAGTGACATCTTGAATACTGATCTTGCCATCCCTGCTTGGTTGAGATCCATCTCTACAAAACTGGTGAATATAATCCCTCACAGATTCACCCCCATGGGCGAATCCTGATAGTGAGAGAGGGACACCACTCCTTGATAGCCCGGTCAAAAAGTAGATATCCTCAACTATCAAAGGAATGGATTTGCCTCTAATCTGGGACACCTGGTTGGTCGGATCCCATGCATCGAGAAGATATTGAAACAAATTGATTTGTTGCCTCATGCTGAATATGTGGAAGAATTTGAGCAAGCCACATTTTCGCAATGCAGTAACCGTACCCGGATCATGTAAGGAAATCATGTCCTCTTCTTCATGCTCACGTTCATGCCATGTAACGACCAAATTGATCTGATGAATCTCTGAAACACAAATAAAAGATGAATTAGGATCCTGATTTGGACAAAAACAGGCAAAAATTTCATGAGAAAACATTGCATAAACTTTCCCTTCTGTGCCCATCGCACCCTACCTGTGTACAGGGTGAGATGCATACTGACTGGCCAATGGCCAGCTCAGTATGCATCACACTTTTCGATGCAGAATAGGTGCGATGGGGAGAGAATGAACTCTTCAAACCCCTGGGGCCTAGAAGAAAGGGAAAGCTTGCTCTAAATTAGAAAAGGAAGGAATGCAATTGAAGAGCTTAGGGTTAGCTCCTACCTGGTCTAGACGGCGCAGAGAATAGTCCACTGGATCTCCTAAAATCAGTTAATGAAATTCGAGGGGGAAAACACCTCCAGAGCTCCAACAATCCCAAATTTGAATGAAATGGTAAAAATGAGAGGTAAAACTTCTTTTATGTTACTTTCACGTAATTCAAGAAAAATGTTAGTTTCTAACTCGTTTTTCAAGCATATATTTGCATTTATAATCAATTTGATGGAGTAATTGAATAGGTTGTACGACCGTCGAAAGAATATAGTGTTAATGGTAAATTGAGCATCTCTGACTATTATCACGAGAAATGTTACCGCAGGGTTCAAGCTCGTGCACAATATTTAGACTTGATCTACACTCAGTCTGGCACACTTTATGACAAAATTCCTGACGCTCCTAGACCGAAATTTTCCGTTCCTCCCCCTCCTAAATCAAACAGGGACTCTCATGCTGGCAATGGTGTGATTGGTACCTCAAGTACGCAAACCACAACTCAAATTGGTAAAGCCCTTGCAGTTTCTAGTAAAAACTCAAATGACAAACTTCCTGCCTTGGAGGTCAATGCTGTGTCATTCGACAAAGGCAAAGAACCGAAGCAACCACTGGGAAAGAAGAAAAGGAAAAAGAAGAAACAAGAAGATTCACCTCCAAAAAAATCTTCTAGAAACCCTGCTGGGCAAAAAAAACCTAATCAGCCATGTTTCATATGCAATGAGGACCATTATACAAAATATTGTCTGCATCGAGTTGAGGTCAAGAAATTTTTAAAAACTTTGAGAACCTCAGTAGTATTGACTGATCCGTTTCCAAACCCAAAAACTAATTTGGTTGCTATCGATAATGCTTCTCCATCCCAAGTGCTTATGTTATCCGTCTTGGAGCAGCAAAATGATGCTTTGATATCGACGAGGAATAAGATTACGAGAATCCACAGATGTCAAACAACAATAAGGCTATAGATCAACCTATTAGTTCAACAACAACTTTGTTAGAAGTTGTGCCACCCATCATTCCTGAACTAACAATAAAGTCACCAAAGGGAGTAGTACATAAATCGACATTTAATCCTTGTGCTCGAGTAGAAAAAAATTATAATATAGTAGAGGATCTGGCTCAATCACCATCCGCTATGTCGACACTTGAAGTACTGCAGAATTGCCCCTCCCAAAAGCAAGCTTTATTATCAGCTATAGGTGGAATTGACCCAACAGATTCCAATCTTGTGGCCTTTAACCACAAAGGATATGAACCTCAGTTACTGGCCCAACTCGCTTTCCTTATACAAGTAAAAGCCCTCAACAAAAATGTTCATCAAACAATCATTGACGAGGGTGCATCTGCCTGTATAATGTCAATGAGCTACTGGAAAAATTTAGGCTCACCACCCTTGTTGCGATCATCAATGACATTAAAAGTGTTCGACAGAAGACATACACACCGTATGGGATATTAAGTAACTTGCAAGTTGAACACATTAATTGATTCATTAGCAAATTATGTGTTAGATAGACATTTGCAGCACTTATAAAGGAAAAAGCATTTCAATTAACATTTGCATCAAGATCACATAACTTAACCAAAATAAAACTCCGAAAATAAAAAATATGTATAGCTGTTTATAGTTTTTACAAATGTTCTGTGTCCAGGACAAAATCGGCCACACGACCCAGAAACTCAAAAATGCAGAAAAGCACCCTAGACTAATGGTGCTGGTGATAGAAAGTCACTGCTTGTGCGATTATACGTAAGAGCCTAGTCCATCGGCTCGGCACGCCAGTAGTATGGCACTGTAATCTTAGAGGTAACTCGTTGGTCCTCACATCCTGAATACCAAGGGTGAGACCCTCGATTTGATCCTGCAATACTGCAAGGGTCTCTACTATGAACAGATCACGAAGGACAACCCTCCCTACTACCTCTCTTGCTGGAACGGCAACTGCTACCCTTGGGTGCACTGCTGGTCGTGCTGGCCCAACATCTGCACACATATACAAGTTTGATTAGTATTGATAACCTTTTAAAAACACAAGAAAATTATAAAAGCAATAAACAGAGATATGGTCAGATCTTTTTACCTATAACACCCCACTACTCGCTAGCCAGTAACGCCAAATCTGGGTTGCCTCAGAAATCCATCCCAACATATGGATAATCTACAAAGACCATCTCCTGATGGTTGAACCACTCAAAGAAGGCATCAGAGAATGAAATTTGTGGCTGACCAGCGTGTCTGGCCATGAGATCAACCCATCTCTGCATCCATGGTTCCCTCGGTGCTGGCAATCCGAGTGAAATGTACTGTGGCTGCATCAGTGGAATCCTCTCCAAAGTGAAAGCAGTCAGAATGGAACCATAACCAAAGTTCTTGGATCTTCCATTCTTCACCTTGGAAATCTGTTCTTTTATAACCGGAAGTACAACCTCACACCAGTTGAATACCTCTGGTTCAAAGCATTCCAGGGCATACTGCATATAAGATTTGTTGGCCAAATGAAGAGTCACGCTACTAGCCAATCTAGCAAAGGTGAATAAAATAGTCCTCAAGGACCAATTAGTGACATCTCAAATACTGATCTTGCCATCCCTGCCCGGATGAGATCCATCTCTACAAAACTAGCGAATATAATCCCTCACGGATTCACCCCCATGGGCGGATCCTGATAGTGAGAGAGGGGCACCACACCTCGATAGCCCAGTGAAAATGTAGATATCCTCAACTGTCAAAGGAATGGATTTTCCTTTAATCTGGGACACCTGGTTGGTCGGATCCCATGCATCGAGAAGATATTGCAACAAATTGATTTGTTGCCTCATGCTGAATATGCAGAAGAATTTGGGCAAGCCACAGTTTTGCAATGCAGTAACTGTACCCAGATCATGTAAGGTAATCATGTCCTCTTCTTCATGCTCGCATTCACGCCATGTAACAACTATCTTGATCCGATGAATCTATGAAACATAAACAAAAGATGAATTAGGATCATGATTTGGATAAAAACAGGCAAAAATTTAATGAGAAAGCACTGCATAAACTTTCCCTTTTGTGCCCATCGCACCCTAGCTGTGTACAGGGTGAGATGTATACTGACTGGCCAATGGTCAGCTCAGTATGCATTGCACTTTTCGATGCAGACTAGGTGCGATGGGGAGAGAACAGACTCCTCAAACCCCTGGGGCCTAGAAGAAAGGGAAAGCTTGCTCAAAATCAGAAAAGGAAGGAATGCAATTAAAGAGCTCAGGGTTAGCTCCTACCTGGTCCAGACAACGCGGAGGATAGTCCACTTGATCTCCTGAAATCAGCTGATGAAATTCGAGGGGGAAAACACCTCCAGAGCTCCAACAATCCCAAATTTGAATGAAATGGTAAAAATGAGAGGTAAAACTGCTTTTATGTTACTATTCATGTATTTCAAGTAAAATGTTAGTTTCTAACTCGTTTTTCAAGCATGTATTTGAATTTCTAATCAATTTGATGGAGTAATTGAACAGGTTGTATGATCGTCGAAAGAATATAGTGTTGATGGTAAATTGAGCATCTATGACTATTATCACGAGCAATGTTACCATAGGGTTCAAGCTCGTTAAAAAATAAACCCGCCATTGAGCATAGTTTCTAAAGATTCAAGATCATTAAAAAATGAATCCACCCTTGGTAAATAACCTTGGTGATTGCATTGCTATCAGCGTTTTTAGCCTTGGTTGTGTTCTTACCAGCACCTCCACTCTTTTGATCGACCATATGCCTCCAATTGATTGTTTACCCTTTTGAGGAATAGCTATGACGAGTGATTCTACTAGCCACCCTCGTTACACTGCCGTGTTTGAGAAGTTCCAAACTTACCTGGAACCAGTTGCTACTCGGAAACATCACTCGTTCCTAAAAAACGAGTCTCTTTTAAGCTCTTTTTAGACTCGTAAAATATGAAAAGATTGCTGAGCTACTGGCCTTTCCAGCTCGTTAAAGTAAAGGGAAGCACCATCCCTCCTCTACATTTTAATATTTTTGGACTTGAGGGATCATTACACAAAAAGATCGAGCACTTGTCTTTTTCGGCTCGCTAAAGCTATCGAAAAGTCATCCCTTTCGTATTATTTTATACTTTTTCAGACTTAAGGGATTATGCCACGAAAAAGGACTATTGGAGTTTCCTTTCCGTCTCTTTTCAAACTCTCTAAACATGAAAAGGACTGAGTTATCTTTGTTGTTAAACTTGTTAAAACAATAGCGACAAACTTGTCCATCCGGACAAGAACGAGTTTCACTGTTGCTAGGCTCGCTAAAACATAGCGACAGGTTTGCCCGAAAGGCAAATTATAGAACAAGCATATGTTATCCTCCTCAAGCTTGAAAAAAATAAAGAGGTACTGGTCAGCAATGACTCGGGAAAAAGGGAAGAAAACTTGAAGAACTTCATTGGTAGCAAGTCGCTCTTGAACATGACACTTTCACCCCATCACCATGATTGAGTCGGGTTGGGTTATTTCATTCACCGGTCACATCACCATTGGTCCTCCATACCAGCCATTTTTGGGGTTAACACTACCAATCCATCTTAGTGTCACCGATATGTTCAAGAGAAGTCATTCAGAGAATTCACCAACCCAGCTAACGCCTCATCCACTGCAATACCTTCACTCTCCATTTTCCATGACCACCATTCCTGAACCTTGTATCATCAGATCGTTTTCACCTCTAGAAAATCATTTGATTTGTTTCGTGTCATAGATGTGGGATTCATTAAGGCCCTCCTATGATGAGTCACTTCTTTTCGACATCAGCTCATTATCTAAGAAGTTGACTTAGGAACAACCCTTTCAGTACTTTGAAGCTTGCATGCCTCAATGGCAAGTTTCTCACTTCTGGCGATAGGTTTACATCAATGGCCTTCGACCGAAAGATTTTGCGTGGTGTTCAACATTAGATCCTATATTCACACCACGTGAATTGTACTGTAGTACTTTGAGGGTCATTAACATTATCGGTGATTCCTCTCTCGCCTGTTAACATCTTACATCATTGGCTGGTAATCAGGCAATGTATTTCCATGTTCGATTTCAGAACATCTTTTCATATGGATCAGCTTGTACATCGGGCAAAGATTGAACGAGTTTGAAGACCTTGGATCTAGTTTCATCCATCCGGGTTGTGATATATTCAGGGAAACAAAGACATCAAATGTACACCATAGCTACACAGATGATCATCCAAGCTAAGGGATGGTGGCTCTGTAAGAATCACTAGTCTGCAACATCGGATGATTGTGTGTCCTATGTACATGAAAGTGAATTTATAAAGCTGAGCATGGGAATTTCTACCTCAGCTAGATCATGAAAATAATATGAAGATAATGTATTGTATTGTATTTTATACATGTCACCTTCCACTTCGAAATACCTCAGATCCTCATGATAAAGCATTTCACCCGACATCAGAAGATTTACGACCTCATGCTTTAGGGGGAAATTGTTATAAACATATTTGGGCACTACAACCCCAATCACAGATGTAAATAAACCAAGGGCTCTTAAACCCCTAAAAGTTTTGTTTCACACCCTAAAGGATCATTGTCAACTGATTACATCATTTCCCAGAAGTTCCACCTAAAAAACCACTCAGAATTGGCCAAAATGGGACCATACAGACTGCTCCATGCTAAGGGTGTGATGCATACTGGCTGTTACACTAGCCAGGTGCGATGCATACTGAAAGAGCCTTCTGTGGGCTGTGATGGGTGAGAGTAGACAAATGATAGAGAAAGTTTGCTGAGTGGAAACCTAGAGAATCTTCTAGAAACTTCTCATATGACACTTGCGTCTCTGAATTCGCCTAGGGATGAGTAAGATATCATGAAATCTCCAAGTGGAGCTAAGAAATATCAGTGAAATGACACTAATAAAAAGCCTAGAAGTCGACTCACCCCTCTGCAAATATCTATAAATGGATCCCTCATCTAAGAGATCCAAAGGTTGGAATTTTGTAATTTGTAAGGAAGTGCGTTGGTTTCTCTTTGAAACATTATATTGTTAGGTGATCTTGCTTTTCATGAGGTGAATAGGGCTTTCATGTTGGGAGGATGATGCTGGATCAGACAACTGGGTTGTAATCATCTCTTCTACTTCTTCTATCAATAAAGGTATTTGAGTTTTCCTCCATATAATTGTGTATTTGTAAATCTTTTTATTTGTGGATGCAATTGTATGGTTAATGTACTTCTGATTCTCCATTGTTTATGATATCATAGATCTCGATGCTTTGATGGTGTGTTGTTTCTTTGCCTCTATAGATATTCTCTAAAGTGGGACAAGTAGGAGAAGAGTGGCAAGCTCTATCAAGGGAGAGAGGAAAAAAGCAAGGAGCCAAGCGGAAGATATAGGTTGGTGCTCTCTGCTTGTCTCTTATCTATCATACATAAACGAAATCCTGAAGCGCTTTGAATTGTTTGTTTCTAAGATAGCTACCCATCTTAGTGGGACTAGTAGATAAAAAAGACACTAGTTTTCCCGGAAACAAAATGGCGACTCCACTGGGGAGCGAATAGTTTGTTTGTTTGTTACTGTTGTTTGCTTTATAAACTATAGATGGAGCCTGAAGTTAAGCTAGCTAGCCTTCGAACTGCACTTGCTATGCAAGTGAAAAGTAGATCAACACTGCTTCAGTCAATCTCCGGGTTGGTTTATGAACTGAACATTTGACTTGCAAACATCCTAAGTGCCCTGGCGTTAGCTCAATAACCTCATAAGATCATACCCCTATACTTTGTTGCTATTGTCCATCATAGCTCAGCCTAAATCACTGAACTTAGCTGCAAATTGTGAGTGAAAACCAAGCTTAGTTTCATTCCTTGGTCCATCGTATTGTCTCTAACTGGCAGTCTGGATGCATCGCACCTCCTGTGTGTTGCAAGTGAGATGCATCCCTGTTTCCCTTAAGGACAGGTGTGATGACCGAATGGTACTCTTTCCTTCTCTGCAATTTGGTTTTTTCTTCATTGTTTTCAGCTCTATTAAGTAGTTTTGCTGCTTATGATTAGTATGTCATTGTTGAAGCCTTCTTCCTTTACAATATTCAACCTCCATTGATCAGGAATTGTGAATGTTTTTTTATGTATTTTTCATCATTTACAGTCCTCCTTTGCAAAGAGTAGGTTAATTGAACTGTCGTCTTTTGATTCAAAAGTGTTGCAACTATCATTGTGAGTCAAAAAGAAGAGTGTTGTAAAGTCTTCCTCTTCTAGATAGTTGATTGTACTTTTTCCATTGTATTTATGAGTTACGAATCTAGCCTGACAATAAGTCGGAGTATGCCATCTGCGATGGCATCAGAGAGAAGCTCCATCAATGCGTTGTACTCAGTGATGTTGTTCATTGATCGACCAATACATATCCCTCTAAAACTCACTAACTCGCTTCTTGGATAAAGAATGGCCCAGGCTGCAGAAGATAGATTCCGCATACTACGACTAGCTTCGTCGGCGTATCTAATGTATGATTCCGACAGGTACGACATCTGCAACAAATGCAAAGTGGATTACTTAACCAAAATGATCACTCTTGACGAAAACAAAAACGTAACAAAAGCATATAAAGAGATTACTACACTTAATCAAGCATAGTAATGCTTAAGATACAACCCGTTTCAGGGTTGCGACAGTGGAATCCCATCGTAATCTACTAGCTCATAGGCTCCTTTTGCTAATACTCTCTTAACAATGTAGGGGCCCATCCACAATGGTTGGAACTTACCTGCTCCCAATTTATCGGATTCCTGATCGTATAACAAGACCAGCTCACCTTCTGAGAAGACACGGGGTTTGACATTTTTGTCAAATTGTGCCTTGACTCGTTTCTTATGAGCTTAGTTAGCCAGAGTGGCATCATGATGGGTTTAATCCAATTGGATTAGTTCCAAGAAAGGAGCTTCTTCCTCCGAAGTTTCGGGGATTCGATCGATTGTGAGCTTGAGAGATGAAATTTTACACTGAATCAGTAAAACCACTTCCAGGCCATACACCAGTTGAAAGGGTGTAAACCCGGTCACATTTCTCACCGATGTCCTATATGCCCACAAAGCTAAGTACGGGATTAAGTGCCAATTCCGTTTGTGGACTCCAATCATCCTTTGTAGCATGCGCTTTAGGACTTTGTTGATGGCCTCAACTTGTCTGTTAGCTTGCGGATAATAAGGAGTAGAACTAACGTGGGACAGTCCTAATTTGGCAGCCAATTCAACCATCATGTGATTGCAAAAATGTGATCCATGATCTATGACTATCGCTTGTGGGACACCAAATCTAGAGACTACATGATTGAAAAAGAAAAGAGCAACCGTTTCACCGCTGTTGTTTAATGTAGGCATCGCCTTGGCCCATTTTGTAAAATAATTGACTGTGACTATGATATACCCATGCTGAGGTGGGGTTACATGTCATGAAATCTATGCCCCATTTTGCGAATTGCCCAACAGCAAGTACTGGATGCAGTGGTGCGGGTGGTAGTCTAGTTTTACGGTCGAAGATCTGACAAGCCTGACAACTTTTGACTGCGATTATGCAATATTTGAATATAGTAGGCTAGAAGTAACCTACTCATAAGATCTTTTGTGCCATAGCGTAACCAGATTTATGCCCTCCACACGCACGTGAATGACAATCATTCAGGAATTTTTTGGCCTCCTCATGCGTGAGGCACCTCTGCAGAACCGTATCGACACCACGACGTTAAAGTGTATCAACGACGATCATGTAGTCTTTTGCTTGGTATCGAGTACGTTGTTGTTCGGAGCGAGAGGTGTTAGGCCTAATTAGACATGTTTCATATGCAACGAGGATCATTATACAAAAGATTGTCCACATCGAGCTGAGTTCAAGAAATTTTTAAAAACTTCGAGCACCTCAGCAGTATTGACTAATCCGTTTCCAAAGCCAGAAACTAATCTGGTTGCTATCGATCATGCTTTTCCATCCCAAGTGCTTATGTTATCCATCTCAAAGCAGCAAAATGATGCTTTGATATCAATGGGAAATAAATATTACGGGAATCCACAGACATCGAACAACAACGAGGCTATAGATCAACCTAGTAGTTTGAGAACAACTTCGTCAAAAGTTGTGCCACCCATCATTCCTGAACTAACAATAAAGTCGCCAAAGGGAGTAGTAAATAATTTGACATTTAATCCTCGTGCTCGAGCAGCACAAAATTATAATATAGTAAAGGATCTGGCTCAATCTCCATCCGCTATGTCGACACTTGAAGTACTGCAGAATTGCCCCTCCTAAAAGCAAGCTTTATTATCAACAATAGGTGGGATTGACCCAACGGATTCCAATCTTGTGGCCTTTAACCACAAAGGATATGAACCTCAGTTACTGGCCCAACTCGCTTTCCTTATACAGGTAAAAGCCCTCAACAAAACTGCTCATCGAACAATCATGGATGAGGGGGCATCTACTTGTATTATGTCAATGAGTTGCTGGAAAACTTTAGGCTCACCACCCTTGTCATGATCATCAACGACATTAAAAGCATTCGATGGAAGAACATACACGTCATTTGGGATATTAAGCAACTTGCAAGTTGAATTGGGGGGCAAGATAGTAGAAATTGAAGTCAAAGTTATTGATGGAAACCTCGATTACAATATCCTACTGGGAAGGCCCTGTATTTATGCTATGGCTGCTGTTGTGTCAACATATTTTAGAAAGATTGCATTTCCCTTCCAAGGTGGAATTACAATCGTTGACCAACTAACCTTTTTCCGCAATAGTTCACAAGCTACGGGAATCATTCCAATGATCTATGGAAGCTCTCAATTGATTCAAAATGTCAGAGAAGGTCTCCTAAAAGACCCTGCCTTAATGGGTACTTTTTCCCTCCCACCTCCGAGTAATCTGGCGGAAGTGGCCACGATGGAAACCTGTAATATGGTATCTTCTACATCAACAAAGATTAAGAATATTTCCGAACATTTTGTTAGCATGGATCATTGCCAGGTATTGCCTCCAAGCCCCATAGAAATTTTGTAGCAATCAATTTTCTTGGCCTGGGTGGCAAACCCAAATCAACACTCATACATAGATAGGTCTCTAGAATATGGCACCTCTTCAGATCCTTGGTCATGTATACATTCTACAGACGAAGGAATAATTCAGTCAATGATGATAGGAGAGGCACCATGGGAAGATTACCATCATCATTCGCATCTTCAAGATAACGACGAAGATTATTCCAGCAACCTTAATCATCCTTCAGTTTTTGATTTTCTATCAAATGTTGTAAATACAATGGATTCTAAGTGAAATCTGTCCAATATTGAAGAAACTATCACCATAAATATCTTGACCAAACCTAATGTTGTAGAGAATATTTATGTCGGAAAATCTTGCTCTTCTTCAGAACTGGAAATATACTCCAGTCTCTTTCGCAAATTTAGAGATGTCTTTGCATGGTCATATGAAGAAATTCCAGGCATTGACTCAAGCATCGTTGAACATGAAATCAAGATGTATCCAGATGTCAAACTAGTACGATAGCAGCTTCGACAGGTTCACCCAAAGAAAGCCACTGCCATCAAGGCAGAAGTTGAAAAACTTTTACATGCTGGTTTCATTTACCCTATTCCTCTAATTGATTGGGTATCAAATATTGTTCCTGTCATGAAAAAGCAAGGAACGATTAGAGTGTGCATTGATTACAGGGATGTAAATCAAGCTTGTCTGAAGGACAACTACCCTACACCCTTCATCGACCAGATAATTGATGAATGTGCTGGATGAGAAATCTTTTCATTCATGGGTGGATTTTCCAGATACAATCAAATAAACATCCGCCCACAGGACTAGTCGAAGACTGCATTTATATGTCCGTGGGGCACATTCGTGTACCATAAACTACCTTTCGGTTTAAAGAACGTAGGGGAAACTTTTCAAAGGGAAATGAAATATGCCTTCCACGACATCAAACACAACATTCAACCATATCTTGACAATCTACCGACTCATTCGCGAAAGCTGACTGACCATTCGCAACATTTGAGGGCTATATTTCTACATTGCTGACACTACAAGCTACAACTCAATCCACACAAGTGTGTGTTTTGTGTCGGTTCTGGTCGTTTACTTGGTTTCGTGGTTTCTAAGGATGGGATTCGACTCGACCCATGTAAGGTTCAGGCAATCATTGAAATGCATCCACCTTCAAATTTGCTTTAGATTCAGAAACTCCAAGGGAAAGCAAACTTTCTAAGGAGGTTCATTCCAAATTACGCCGAACTTGCTTAAGGTTATATGCATCTTTTGAAAAAATAAGTTCCCTTCAACTGGGATCAGGTTGCACAAGCTTCCTTTGATGCTCTAAAGGATTCCCTAATAAAAGCATCGTTAATGTACGCTCCTGACTATCAAAAAGACTTTAAACTGTATCTTGCCGCAACAGATACAACCATCATAATGGTTTTAGTACAAGAATACAATGGAATTGAACATCCTGTATATTATTTAAGTTGAAATTTAAATGATACAGAAAGCAAGTACTCCTATGTTGAAAAGTTGACTCTAGCAGCTGTTCAAGTAGTACAAAGATTTCGACATTATATCCTCTTTCGCAAAACTACCATTTTGTCAAATCGCAACCCTATGACTTACATTCTGTCACGTCAATTACTAGGGGGAAAATATTCAAAATGGATAGCCATTTTGCAAG
Organism: Pinus tabuliformis; assembly: GCA_031772625.1. Taxonomy (NCBI): domain Eukaryota; kingdom Viridiplantae; phylum Streptophyta; class Pinopsida; order Pinales; family Pinaceae; genus Pinus; species Pinus tabuliformis. The sequence continues at coordinate 243,247,070 of CM062817.1, forward strand.
AGTTTTATCTGGAATTCACAAAAACAAAATCAAAGAAGCGACCTCCCATCGTCGTCCAACGATTCAACATCTAAAGCATCAATCGTGGATGAATCTTTGTTTCTTATAACGTTGAGAAATCCATGGTATGGAGATATACTGATCTATCTCCAAACCCAAACCTTTAGGCCTAATACCTCTCGCTCAGAACAACGACATACTCGATACCAAGCCAAAGACTACATGATTGTCAGCGATACACTTTACTGTCGTGGTGTCGATACAGTTTTGCGAAGGTGCCTCGCACATGAGGAGGATGAAAAGGTCCTGAATGACTGTCATTCAGGTGCGTGTGGGGGTCATCAATTTGGTTACGCTACGAAACAAAATATCTTACGAGCAAGTTACTTTTGGCCTACTATATTCGAAGATTGCATAATTGTGGTCAGAAGTTGCCATGCTTGTCAGATCTTCAACCGCAAAACCAGACTACCACCCGCACCACTGCATCTAGTAGTTTCTGTTGGGCCATTCGCCAAATGGGGCATATATTTCATGACATTTAACCCCACCTCGGCTGGGGGGCATGGATATATCATAGTCGCATTCGACTATTTTACAAAATGGGCCGAGATGATGCCTACATTAAACAACAACGGCGAAACGGCTGCTCTTTTCTTTTTCAATCATGTAGTCTATAGATTTTGTGTCCCACAAGCGATAGTCACAGATCATGGATCACATTTTCGCAATCACATGATGGTCGAATTGGCTGCCAAATTAGGACTATCCCATGACAGTTCTACTCCGTATTATCCACAAGCTAACGGACAAGTTGAGGCCATCAACAAAGTCCTGAGGTGCATGCTGCAAAGGATGATTGGATTCCACAAACGGAATTGGCACTTAATCCTATACTCAGCCTTGTGGGCATATAGGACATCGGTGAGAAATGCAACCGGATTTACACCCTTTCAGTTTTTGTATGGCCTAGAAGTGGTCTTACTGATTTAGTGTGAAATTTCATCTCTCAAGCTTGCAATCTATCTACTTCTTGAAATTTTGGAGGAAGACGCTCGTTTATTGGAATTAATCCAATTGGATGAAACCCATCGTGATGCTGCTTTGGCTAACGAAGCTCATAAGAAACAAGTCAAGGCGCAATTTGACAAAAATGTCAAACCCCGTGTCTTCTTAGAAGGTGACTTGGTCTTGCTATACGATCATGAATTCGATAAATTGGGAGCAGGTAAGTTCCAACCATTATGGATGGGTCCCTATATTGTTAAACGAGTATTAGCAAAAGGAGCCTACAGTCTAGTATATTATGATGGTATTCCACTGTCGCAGCCTCAAAACGGGTTGTATCTTAAGTGTTACTATGCTTGATTAAGTGTAGTAATCTCTTTATATGCTTTTGCTACGTTTTTGTTTTCGTCAAGAGTTATCATTTTGGTTAGGTGATCCAATTTACATTTGTTGCAGATGTCAGACCTATTAGAATCATTCGTTGGATATGCCGATGAAGTTAGTCGTAGTACACAGAATCTATCTTCTGCAGCCTGGGCCATTTTTTATCCAAGCGGTGAGTTAGTGAGTTTCAGAGGGATATGTATTGGTCGATCAACGAAAAACATCAGTGAGTACAATGCGTTGATGGAGCTTCTCTCTGATGCCATTGCACATGGCATACGTCGACTTGTTGTCAGGCTAGATTCGCAACTCGCCATCCTACAACTCACTGGCATCTATTCTGTTCGGAATCCAGCCATCTATTGTATGTTCCTAAGGGTCAGGATTTTAGAAAGGCAGTTTGATTCTATTCAATATCAACACATTTCTAGAAACTTAAACACATTAACCGATTCATTAGAAAATTATGTGTTAGATAGACATTTGCAACATTTATAAAGGAAAAAGCATTTCAATTAACATTTGCATCAGGATCACATAACTTAACCGAAATAAAACTCCAAAAATCAAAAATATATATATCTGTTTATGGTTTTTACAAAATCTTCTGTGTCCAGGACAAAATCGGTCATATGACCCAAAAACTCAAAAATACAGAAGAGCACCCTAAACTAATGGTGCTGGTGATAGCAAGTCATCGCCTGTGCGATCATACGTAAGAGCCTAGTCCATCGACGCGGTACGCCAGTAGTACGGTGCTGTAATCTCAGAGGTAACTCGTCAGTCCTCACATCCTAAATACCAAGGGTGAGACCCTCGATCTGATCCTGTAATACTGCAAGGGTCTCCGCTATGTCCAGATTGTGAAGGACAGCCCTCCCTACAACCTCTCCTACTGGAATGACAGCTGCTACCCTTGGGCATGCTACTGGTCGCACTGGCCCAACATCTGCACACATATATGAGTTTGATTAGTCTTGATAACCTTTTAAAAACACAAGAACATTATAAAAGCAATTAACATGGATATGGTCAGATCTTTTTACCTATAACACCCCATTGCTCGCCAGTTGATAACGCCAAATCTAGGTCACCTCAGAAATCCATCCCAACGTATGGATACTCTACGAAGACCATCTCCTGGCAGTCGAACCACTCAAAGAAGGCATTAGAGAATGAAATCTGTGACTGACCAGCATGTTTGACGATGAGATCAACCCATCTCTGCATCTGTGGTTCCCTCGGTGCTGGAAATCCGAGTGAAATGTACTGTGGCTACATTAGTGGAATCCTCTTCAAGGCGAAAGTAGTCAGAATGGAACCGTAACCAAAGTTCTTGGATCTTCCATTCTTCACCTTGGAAAGCTCTTCTTTTATAACTGGAAGTACTGCCTCACACCAGTTGAATACCTTCAGTTCAAGGCATTCCAGGGCGTACTGCATATAAGATCCGTTGGCCAAATGAAGAGCCGCGCTACCAGCCAATCTAGCAAAGCTAAATAAAGTAGTCCTCAAGGACCAATCAGTGACATCTCAAATACTGATCCTGCCATCCCTGCTCAGCTGAGATCCATCTCTACAAAACTGGCGAATATAATCCCTCACAGATTCACCCCCATAGGCAGATCCTGATAGTGAGAGGGGCACCACGCCTATATAGCCCAGTAAAAATGTAGATATCCTCAACTGTCGAAGGAATGGATTTGCCTCTAATTTGGAACACCTAGTTGGTTGGATCCCATGCATCGAGAAGATATTGCAACAAATTGATTTGTTGCCTCATGCTAGATATGAGGAAGAATTTGAGAAAGCCATAGTTTCACAATGCAGTAACCATACCCATATCATGTAAGGCAATCATGTCCTCTTCTTCATGCTCATGTTCATGCCATGTAACGACCATCTTGATTCGATGAATCTCTGAAACACAAACAAAAGATGAATTAGGATCCCGATTTGGACAAAAACGGGAAAAAATTTCATGAGAAAACACTGCATAAACTTTCCCTTCTACGCCCATCGCACCCTGGCTGTGTACAAGGTGAGATGCATACTGACAGGCCAATGGCTAGCTCAGTATGCATCGCACTTTTCGATGCAGACTAGGTGCGATGGGGAGAGAACGAAATCTTAAAACCCTTGGGGCCCAAAAGAAAGGGAAAGCTTGCTCTAAATCAGAAAAGGAAGGAATGCAATTGAAGAGCTCAGGGTTAGCTCCTACCTGGTCTAGACAGCGTGGAGAATAGTCCACTGGATCTCCAAAAATCAACTAATGAAATTCAAGGGGGAAAACACCTCCAGAGCTCCAACAATCCAAAATTTGAATGAAATGGTAAAAATGAGAGGTAAAATTTCTTTTATGTTACTATTCACGTAATTCAAGTAAAATGTTAGCTTCTAACTTATTTTTAAAGCATGTATTTGCATTTCTAATCAATTTGATGGAGTAATTGAACAGGTTATACGACCGCTGAAAGAATATAGTGTTAATGGTAAATTGAGCATCTCTGACTATTACCATGAGCAATGTTACCGGAGGGTTCAAGCTCGTTAAAAAATAAACCTGCCACTGAGCATAGTTTCTAAAGATTCAAGCTCATTAAAAAATGAATCCACCCTCGGTAAATAACCTTTGTGATTGCATTTTCTATCAGCCTTTTGAGCCTTGGTTGTGTTCTTACCATCACCTCCACTCTTTTGGCCGACCATACGCCTCCACTTGATTGTTTACCCTTTCGAGGAATAGCTGCGACGAGTGATTCTATTATCCACCCTCGTTACACTACTGTGTTTGAGAAGTTCCAAACTTACCTAGAACCATTTGCTACCTGAAAACATCACTCGTTCCTAAAAAATGAGTCTCTTTTAAGCTCTTCTTAGACTCGTAAAATATGAAAAGATTGTCGAGCTACTAGCCTTTCCAGCTCGTTAAAGTAAAGGGAAGTGCCATCCCTCCTCTACATTTTAATCCTTTTGGACCTAAAGGATCATTACACAAAAAGATCGAGCGCTTGTATTATTTGGCTCGCTAAAGCAATCAAAAAGTCCTCCCTTTCATATTATTTTATACTTTTTCGGACTTAAGAGATTATGCCACAAAAAAGGACTGCTGGAGTTTCCTTTCCGTATCTTTTAAAAATCTCTAAACATGAAAAGGACCGGGTTATCTTTGTCATTAAACTCGTTAAAACAATAGTGACAAACTTGTCTGTCTAGACAAGAGCGAGTTTCACTTTTGCTAGGCTCGCTAAAACATAGCGACAGGTTTTCCCGAAGGGAAAATTATAGAACAACCATATGCTATCCTCCTCAAGCTTAACAAAAATAAAGAGGTACTAGTCAGCAATGACTGGGGAAATAGGGAAGAAAACTTGAAGAACTTCATTGGTAGCAGGTCGCTCTTGAACATGACACTTTCACTCCATCACCACAATTGAGTCGGGTTGGGTTATTTTGTTCACCGGTCACATCACCATTGGTCCTCTGTACCATCCATTTTTGGGGTTAACACTACCAATCCATCTCAGTGTCACCAATATGTTCAAGAGAAGTCATTCAGAGAATTCACCAACCCACCTAACACCTCATCCAATACAATACCTTCACTCTCCATTTTCCATGACTGCCATCCCTAAACCTTGTATCATCAGATCGTTTTCACCTCCAGAAAATAATTTGCTTTGTTTCATGACGTAGATGTGGGACTCATTAAGGCCCTCCTATGACAGGTCACTTCTTGTTGACATCAGCTCATTATCCAAGAAGTTGACTTATTAACAACCCTTTCAGTACTTTGAAGCTTGCATGCCTGAATGGCAAGTTTCTCACTTCCGGTGACAGGTTTACATCAATGGCCTTTGACCGAAAGATTTTGTGTGGTGTTCGACATCAGATCCTATATTCACACCACATGAATTGTACTATAGTACCTTGAGGGTCATTATCATTATCGGTGATTCCTCTTGCGCCTATTGACAACTTACATCATTAGCTGGTAATCAGGCGATGTCTTTCCATGTTTGACTTCAGGACATCTTTTCACATGGATTGGCTTGTACATCAGGTGAAGATTGAGTGAGTTTGAAGATCCCAGATCTAGTTTCATCCATCCAGGCTACGATATATTTAGGAAAATAAAGACATCAAATGTACACTATAGCCGCACAGATGATCATCCAAGCTAAGGGATGATGGCTCTGCAAGAATCACCAGTCTGCAACAACGGATGATTGTCTGTCCTATGTAATGAAAATGAATTTATAAAGATAAGCATGGGAATTCCCGCCTCAGCTAGATCATGAAAATAATATGAAGATAATGTATTATCTTGTATTTTATACAGGTCACCTTCCAGTTCGAAAAACCTCGGATCCTCATGATAAAGCATTTCACCCGACATCGGAAGACTTACGACCTCATACTTTAGGGGGAAACTGTTATAGACATATTTGGGCACTGCAACCCCAATCACATATGTCGATAAACTAAGGGCTCTTAAACCCCTAAAAGTGTTGTTTCACACCCTAAATGATCATGGTCAACTGATTACATAATTTCCCAGAAGTTCCACCTGAAAAGCCACTTAGAACTGGCCAAAACTGGACCATACAGACTGCTCCATGCTAAGGGTGTGATGCATACTAGCTATTACACTGGCCAGGTGTGATGCATATAGGTTGGTGCTCTCTGATTCTCTCTTATCTATCATACATAAAGGAAATCTTCAAGCACTTTGAATTTTTTGTTTCTAAGATAGCTACCTGTCTTAATGGGACTATAAAATAAAAAAGACACTAGTTTTCCCAGAAACAAAATGGCGACTCCACTAGGGAGCGAATAGTTTGTTTGTTTGTTACCGTTGTTTGCTTTATAAACTATAGACGGAGCCTGAAGTTAAGCCAGCTAGCCTTTGAACTGCACTTGCTATGTAAGTGCAAAGTAGATCAACGCTGCTTCAGTCAATCTCCGGGTTGGTTTATGAACTGAACATCTGACTTGCAAACATCCTAAGTGCCCTGGTGGTAGCTTAGTAACCTCATAAGATCATACCCCTATACTTTTTTGTTATTTTCCATCATAGCTCAGCCTAAATCACTAAACTTAGCTGCAAATTGTGAGTGAAAACCAAGCTTAGTTTCGTTCCCTAGTCCATCGCACTATCTCTTACTGGCAGTCTAGATGCATCACACCTCCTGTGTGTTGCAGGTGAGATGCATCCCTGTTTCCCTTAAGGACAAGTGCGATGACTGAATGATACTATTTCCTTCTCTAGAATTTGGTTTTTTCTTCATTGTTTTCAGCTCTATTCATTAGTTTTGCTGCTTATGATCAGTGTATCATTGTTGAAGCCTTCTTCCTTTACAATATTTAGCCTCCATTGATCAGGAATTGTAAATGTTTTTTTTTATGTATTTTTCATCATTTACAGTCCTCCTTTGCAAAGAGTAGCTTAATCGAACTGTCATCTTTTGATTCAAAAGTGTTGCAACTGTCATTGTGAGTCAAAAAGAAGAGTGTCGTAAAGTCTTCCTTTTCTAGATAGTCGATTGTACTTTTACCATTGTATTTGATTTGACTTGTCAATATTTGAAGTGTTGAAAGCAGTTTTCCACTCGAAATTGAAAGTGTCGTCTTAGTCTTCCTTTCGTTTTGAAAAGAAATTGTTGAAGTGTCACTTTGAAGAAAATAGTTTAGATCTGTACCTAGTTTTTCTTTTTGGCATTCTCACATTAAGGAAACGGAAAAACAAATACATGCATGTGCATTTGCATTTATACTACATGCGGAAAATGATTTAGGAAAAGTGCATTTAGTGTGTGCTCTTTGCTCTCTGTTGAAAGAATTGTACTCTTCTTTCCTTAGTAGCTAGGATTTTCATTGCTAAAAGAAAACAAACGATTGTTTATCATTTTAGATTGCATATTTAGGAATTTTAAATATACATCACGCGGTGAACCTTGAAAGGCAAACTTCTTAAAAAAGATCAACTCTAAAATAAACCTCAATGAACACAAAAACGCTTTGGAACCTAACACACAACATCTAGAAGTCTAGGCTAGAGACGTATTCTGGCGTTGTAAAGCCTAGTAACAATCATTTTCATCGAAGGTTGGGCGATTCCTCCTCTTTGATACGATAAGTGCTAGTACGAACTTGTGCTCCCCATACCGTCGAGTATATATTGTGAGACCACAATAGGCTAATATCCTTTATCCTTAGGAAGCCGTTTTTGCCACCCTATCGATCACAATGCATTGAACATAACATTTGGGAAGATTGACTGTTGTACATAAAGTCCTTGGTAATTTCTCTTTGATTTACCACCAAGGTGTATATTACAGTTTTTTGATTGGTTTGGTAATCCCTCTGTCTAGATTTCCAAAGTAGTCACTTTCGTTCCTTTTCGACTCCTTAAAAGAAAAGGTCCATTTGAGCACTTGTCACTTCAGGTTCATTAAAAATCGAAGGAGACTAGAGTCACCTTTAGCTTTTTGTCAACTCTTAAAAAATTAAAAAGCAAAGTTGTGTCAAAGCATCATAAAATTTATGTAATTTGGAATAAAATCTTTGTTCCTTCATTGATCTTAGGTTGAGGAAATGGAGTCCACCAATCAAGGATTTCCCCTTGGGGGAAATCCTAGTCATTTCTCTTCTTGGGTAGATATTGGTGCTCCATATGGCTACATTGTCCCTTCCATGAATCACAATTGGCCTGCCGGTATGGATATTCTCAACCTCTGTCGTTCAAAGCATCGTAATTCCTCAGTAATCGAATCAGCAACGAGACGATACTGGAATCTCTCCCTCAACTTCTACTTTGTTTGTTTCTCCATCTCCTTCTTCCTCTTCGCTTGGTGAAACTAGTGATACTAAAAACTAAGTAACTGAGAAGAAGAAGAAAGGGAAGGAGAAGAAGAAGAAGAAGCCAGTCAAGCAAGGGGAAAAAATGAATCATGTAATAAAAATCGACACATTAAATCTCCTAAATATCCTTGTCTAATGTGCAAAGGAAACCATTTTCATCGAGATTTTCCTTGCATTCCGTGAATCTTGAGAGAATGGTCTCCCCATGTGCACCATCTGGTGTCATCAACCTCTGGCGATCATGTTGACAATGCACCATCAACTGGTGAAAATGAAGTTCCTGGACAGAAAGTAAAGGTCAAAATTCCATGTCAATTATGCGATGAAGACCATCACCTTCGCCAATGTCCTTTTCTGGATGAGGCTAAGAGAATCTTACATAACCGTCCTGCTTCACCACAACAGCTTCCACCTGGATAAAGGAAACTCTTACCAAGTCCATCGCTAGTTGAAAATCCGATTGACATACCTCAGTTGTCGGTCGAAATGCCTATCATTGAAGATAAACCCTCTGAGTCCATACTGGACCAAAGTCAACAGGTCGGGACGACAGCCGACCCAGTCTTACCTTCAGAAGGTCCACCTTCAGATGATATGGTTTCTAAGGAGAATGAGAACGACACCATTCAAATTCTTTTTGATAACACATGGGGGCAATCTAACCATTCCTTTAACACAAGAGGGAATTTCCCCATTTTGAGAGATTCATCCGACCGTTTATTCGGTCCCTCCTCCAAGCAATCTAGTTGTTTCCTTCAATTGGAATATACTAGCGGGACCCCACCTTCCATCTAATGTACCATTCCGAATCATAGTACAAGTTTACAAAATGATCATGTCTGGCACTATCATAGATGAAGGGGCTTCCATGAGTATCCTTTCTTCAACTGCTTGGAATGTGCTTGGTTTGCCATCGCTTCTGCTTGAGAATTGAAATTTGTCAGGCTTCAACAAAGGAACTAGTCGACCATTAGGGATCCTTCCAAATTTTCCTATAACTTTGAGAAGGAAAACCATTCACTTGAACGTGATGGTAGTCCAAGGGCCACTAGATTACAATCTACTCCTTGGGCGTGACTACGTTTACAGCATGGGAGCTATTGTTTCCACACTCTTTCGGGTGATGTGTTTCCCGTATGAAGGCAGAATGGTGCAACTTGTTGACCAGCTTTCATTTCCTGGTTTGAACACAGCTATGAGTCAAACGCCATCCCTAAATGGTCTCTTTGCATCAAGAATGTCTCTTCAACCTCCAGTTCATCCACCTAATTACCACGAGTAATTCGGTAAATGTAACGAAGCTTAGTGGGCATGCACCCTGGTCTGCTTCGGCAAGCGAACCCAGAGGAAAAAATAGATTTCCTTGTAGGTTATATGACCATTCCGAAACACCATTTCCGTGTAGGATATGGGATCAATCTGGAACATTTATCTCCTCGCATTTTATGTGATTGGAATCTCACACCATTCACCTTTGTCTATTTCGATGGACAAAGCTGAGGAAGTGTTTTGTTTGCTCCGCAGATGAAATGATCTTGCTTAGATGTAGGAACTTCCATAAGGTAACTAGAAATTCTCGTTTTTTCAAAACCTGGGGGCATGCAAACCTTTTTTACGCAAGTGAAAAGTGAGCAGTGTAACTCTAACCTCGTAGTATTTTAGCCTAACTTTTAGTTCAACTACTTAGGTTAGGTGAATGGTCTGATCCACCATTCACCTTTGTCAGTGGCGTGCAGGCAAAGCAAAGGAAATGTTTTATCTAGGCGAAAGACAAAACTATCCTACCTAACCTCAGTAGTTCATTAACTCTTAGTGTAGTTAGTTCTGTAGTTTGGTCATTTCCAACCTGCATACAAAAGGCAATGAGAAAAGTTTCACATGGGGCAAGCTCACTAAAAAATGAACCTACTAATAAAATAAATCTTTAAAGATGACTAGCACGAGCAATGTTACCACAGGGTTCAAGCTCGTTAAAAAATAAACCCGCCACTGAGCATAGTTTCTAAAGAATCAAGCTCATTAAAAAATGAATCCACCCTCGGTAAATAACCTTTGTGATTGCATTACTATTAGCCTTTTGAGCCTTGGTTGTGTTCTTACCATCACCCCACTCTTTTGGTTGACCATACGCCTCCACTTGATTGTTTACCCTTTTGAGGAAGAACTGCTACGAGTGATTCTACTAGCCACGCTCGTTACACTGCTGTGTTTGAGAAGTTCCAAACTTACTTGGAATTAGTTGCTACCTGGAAACATCACTCGTTCCTAAAAAACGAGTCTCTTTTAAGCTCTTTTGGACTTGTAAAATATGAAAAGATTGCCGAGCTACTGGCCTTTCTAGCTCGTTAAAGTAAAGGGAAGTGCCATCCCTCCTCTACATTTTAATCTTTTTGGACTTGAGGGATCATTACACAAAAAGATCGAGCGCTTGTTCTTTTCGGCTCGCCAAAGCTATCGAAAAGTCATCCCTTTTGTATTATTTTATACTTTTTCAGACTTAAGGGATTATGCCATGAAAAAGGTCTGCTAGAGTTTCCTTTCCATCTCTTTTCAAACTCTCTAAACATGAAAAGGACCAAGTTATCTTTGTAGTTAAACTTGTTAAAACAATAGCGACAAACTTGTCCATTTGGACAAGAACGAGTTTCACTGTCACTAGGCTTGCTAAAACATAGTGACAGGTTTGCCCGAAGGTAAAATTATAGGACAAGCATATGTTATCCTCCTCAATCTTGACAAAAATAAAGAGGTATTGGTCAGCAATGACTGGGGAAAAATGGAAGAAAACTTGAAGAACTTCATTGGTAGCAGGTCGCTCTTGAACATAACACTTTCACTCCATCACCATGATTGAGTCAGGTTGGGTTATTCCATTCACCAGTCACATCAACATTGGTCCTCCATACCATCCATTTTTGGGGTTAATCCTACCAATCCATCTCAGTGTCACCAATATGTTCAAGAGAAGTCATTCAGAGAATTCACCAACCCAGCTAACGCCTCATCCACTGTAATACCTTCACTCTCCATTTTCCATGACTGCCATTATTGAACCTTGTATCATCAGATCGTTTTCACCTCCAGAAAATCATTTGCTTCATTTCGTGTTGTAGATGTGGGATTCATTAAGGCCCTCCTATGACGGGTCACTTCTTGTCGACATCAACTCATTATCCAAGAAGTTGACTTAGGAACAACCCTTTCAGTACTTTGAAGCTTGCATGCCTTAATGGCAAGTTTCTCACTTCCAGTGATAGGTTTACATCAATGGCCTTCAATTGAAATATTTTGTGTGGTGTTCGACATCAGATCCTATATTCACACGATGTGAATTATACTACAGTACCTTGAGGGTCATTATCATTATCTACAAGAAAATGAATTTATAAAGTTGAGCATGGGAATGCCTGCCTCAGCTAGATCATGAAAATAATATGAAGATAATGTATTGTATTGTATTTTATACAGATCACCTTCTAGTTTGAAAAACCTCAGATTCTCATGATAAAGCATTTCACTCGACATCAGAAGATTTACGACCTCATGCTTTAGGGGGCAAGTGTTATAGACATATTTGGGAATTGCAACCCCAATCACATATGTTGATAAACCAAGGGCTCTTAAACCCATAAAAGTTTTTTTTCACACCCTAAAGGATCATGGTCAACTGATTACATCATTTCCCAGAAGTTCCACTTGAAAAACCACTCAGAACTGGCCAAAACTGGACCATACAGATAGCTCCATGCTAAGGGTGTGGTGCATACTGGCTGTTACACTAGCTAGGTGCAATGCATACTGAAAGATCCTTTTGTAGGGTGCGATGGGTGAGAGTAGACAAATGGCAGAGACAGTTTGCTAAGTGGAAACCCAAAGAATCTTCTAGAAACTTCTCAAATGACACTTGCCTCTCTGAATTCACCTAGGGATGAGTAAGAGATCATGAAATCTCCAAGTGGAACCAAGAAATATTAGTGAAATGACACTAATCAGAAACCCAGAAGCTGACTCACCCCTCTACAAATATCTATAAATGGATCGCTCATCTAAGAGATCCAAAGGCTAGAATTTTGTAATTTATAAGGAAGTGTTATTGGTTTCTCTTTGAGATATTGTATTTTTGGGTGATCTTGCTTTTCATGAGGTGAAGAGGGCTTTCATGCTGGGAGGATGATGTTGGATCAGACAACTGGTTTGTAATCCTCTCTTCTACTTCTACTATCAAAAACGTTCTTCGAGTTTTCCTCTATATAAGTGTGTATTTGTAAATATTGTTACTTGTGGACTCAATTGTATGGTTAATGTATTTCTGATTCTGCATTGTTTATGATATCATAGATCTTGATGCTTTGATAGTGTTTTGTTGCTTTGCCTCTATAGGTATTCTCTAAAGCAGGACAAGTAGGAGAAGAGTGGCAAGTTCTATCAATGGAGAGAGAAAACAAGCAAGGAGCCAAGCAAAAGATACAGGTTGGTGCTCTCTGCTTCTCTCTTATCTATCATACATAAAGGAAATCTTGAAGCGCTTTGAATTGTTTGTTTCTAAGATAGCTACTTGTCTTAGTGGGACTAGAAAATAAAAAAGACACCAGTTTTCCCAGAAAAAAAATGGTGACTCCACTGGGGAGCGAATAGTTTGTTTGTTTGTTAACGTTGTTTGCTTTATAAACTACCGACGGAGCCTGAAGTTAAGCCAGCTAGCCTTCGAACTACACTTGCTATGTAAGTGCAAAGTAGATCAGCACTACTTCAGTCAATCTCCGGGTTGGTTTATGAACTGAACATCTGACTTGCAAACATCCTAAGTGCCCTAGTGGTAGCTCAATAACCTCATAAGATCATACCCGTATACTTTTTTGTTATTGTCCATCATAGCGTAGCCTAAATAACTGAACTTAGCTACAAATTGTGAGTGAAAACCAAGCTCAGTTTCGTTCCCTAGTCCATCACACTGTCTCTAACTGGCAGCCTAGATGCATCACACCTCCTGTGTGTTACAGGTGAGATGCATCCCTGTTTCCCTTAAGGACAAGTGTGATGACTCAATGACACTGTTTCCTTATCTGGAATTTGGTTTTTTCTTAATTGTTTTTAGCTCTATTCAGTAATTTTATTGCTTATGATCAGTATGTCATTATTGAAGCCTTCTTCCTTTACATTATTCAGCCTCCATTAATCAGGAATTTTTGAATGTTTTTTTATGTATTTTTCATCATTTACAGTCCTCCTTTGCAAAGAGTAGCTTAATCGAACTGTCGTCTTTTGATTCAAAAGTGTCGCAACTATCATTGTGAGTCGAAAAGAATAGTGTCATAAAGTCTTCCTCTTCTAGATAGTCGATTGTATTTGATTTGACTTGTCAGTATTTGAAGTGTCAAAATTAGTTTTCCATTCGAAATTGAAAGTGTTGTCTTAGTCTTCCTTTCGTTTTGAAAAGAAATTGTTGAAGTGTCACTTTGAAGAAAATAGTTCAGATCTGTACCTAGTTTTTCTTTTTGGCATTCTCACATTAAGGAAACGGAAAAACAAATACATGCATGTGCATTTGCATTTAGACTACACGAGGGAAATGATTTAGGAAAAGTGCATTTAGTGTGTGCTCTCTACTCTCTGTTGAAAGAATCGTACTATTCTTTCCTTAGTAGCTAGGATTTTCATTGCTAAAAGAGAACAAACGACTATTTATCATTTTAGATTGCATATTTAGGAATTTTACATCTACATCACGCAATGAACCTTGAAAGGAAAACTTCTTAAAAAATATCAACTCTAAAATAAACCTCAATGAACATAAAAATGCTTTGGAACCTAACGCAGAACATCTAGAAGTCTAGGCTAGAGACGTATTCCTGCGTCGTAAAGCCTGGTAACTATCGTTTTCATCGAAGGTTGGGTGATTACTCTTCTTTGATACGACAAGTGCCATTATGGACTTGTGCTTCCCGTACCGTCGAGTATATATTGGGAGACCACAATACGTTGATATCCTTTATCCTTAGGAATCCATGTCTGCTGCCCTATCAATCGCAATGCACTGAACACAACATTCGGGAAGATTGACTGGCATACGTAAAGTCCTTGGTAATTTCTCTTTAGTTTACCGCCAAGGTGTGTATTGCTGTTTTGAGATTGGTTTGGTAATCCCTCTGTCTAGATTTCTAGAGTAGTCACTTTCGTTCCTTTTCAACTCCTTAAAAGAAAAGGTCCATTTGAGCACTTGTCACTTCAAGCTCATTAAAAATCAAAGGAGTCTAGAGTCACCTTTAGCTTTTTCTCGACTCTTAAAAATTGAAAAAGAAAAGTTGTTTCAAATCGTCATAGTCCACCAATCAAGGATTTCCCCTTGGGGGAATCCTAGTCCTTTCTCTTCTTGGGGAGATATTGGTGCTCCATATATGGCTACATTTTCCCTTCCAGGAATCACAATTGGCCTATCGGTATGGCTATTCTCAACCTTTGTTGTTTAAAACACCGTAATTCCTCAACAATCGAATCAGCAACCAGATGATACTAGAATTGCTCCCTCACCTTCTACTTTGTTTGTTTCTCCCTCTCCTTCTTCCTCTTCGCTTGGTGAAACTAGTGATACTAGAAACCAAGTAACTAAGAAGAAGAAGAAAGGGAAGGAGAAGAAGAAGAAGAAGCCAGTCAAGCAAGGGGGCAACAATGAATCATCTAATACAAAATTATATGGAGGAAAACTCAAAGAACTTTATTGATAGTGTTGCACAAAATATTGTCACCATGACATTCTGCAATCGATGTGAGTCTATCACCACTCATACTTTCCTGCTTTGCAAGTCTTAAACCTCATTTCTTCATGTCAAGCCTTGAAAATAATAGAAAGCCGTTAAAAGTATCTAAAACTCTGGTTCCGCACTTTCTCTTAGCATTACCTGCGGTCCCGCACCTAATGGTCATGTACCCTGCGCACCTAACCGGTCTGTCTCTGTGTAATGGGTTCAAACACTTGAAAAAGTGAAAAAGGCTTAAGTACATTCTTAAAAACTCACTTTGAGTCATTTCTGGAAGCTTCTAGAAGGAATCTTGAGGTGGCAAGTTCGCTCCTTTAAGGTTCATGCATCCCATACCTTAAGGAGCTAACCCCTTGATGTGAGGAGCTTATCCCTTTGAAGGAGGACTCTATCCCTTCATAGGTGGACCTGTAACCTCCTTCCTTTGCACTATAAAATGAAGCATTGGGCTGGTTACTTGGGGGGTTGAAAGCTGAATATTTTTGAGGTGAAATGCTGCTAGAACTTAGTCTTCCTAATTGAGCTTTTGTGAGGAAAGATTACATACCTTGTTGATCTCATTTGGAAGAGTGTGAGGCTTGTCAAAGTAGAGGAGATTCCTGTTTCGGACCCTGGGAGGAGCTTGTACAACATCAAGGCACCAAAGGTTGTAAAGTTCTTCTATTTTCAAAGTTAATACAATCAAGTTTATTTTTCTCAATAAGCTGTGTTTTATGGTTTATTTAATGGATTCCTTGATCACCATGATGAATATGATTTATTATATTAGCTATGTAGGTGTTATTTAATGTGTGCTTGTTTGTGATTGCATGTTCTCAAAAGGAAACTCTTTCGGACGTTTGAAGCATGGCTGCCACAAACTAGCGTTGGACATAAGGTAGGGTCTAAAACACCTCTTTAGTTTTTATTAATGAATCGCAATATGTTTAGAGAAAGATAGTTTTGCTTGTCCTGCTTGTTGCTAGATATCTGTTGATACTAGGGAGATCGGTCTTGTCCGCAAGAACGATCTATCTAGCCAACAAATTGGTGACTCCGCTGGGGAACTGAATTTGGTTTTTTGATTTTCCTTTTTCTTTGAATTGAGAAACTTGTCCCTGTTTCTAGTTTTTGCTTGATGTGTGTGGGATTGGGTAGTTTTTAGGATCTGGATTCTTTTTGTTTTTTCTGAAGTTTACAGGTAACCACACTTTCTTTTTACAGACAGTGCGGACCTCTCCGCATTTTTCCTTTAGTACACATAGCGGTACCGCATCTGGTTCTACTGGAAGCCTGCGAACCCTGTTAAAATTTTTGAAAAAACTAAAATGTTTCGTCTAGTTAAGTTTAGTTTTTATTTTTGGCTTTTAGTGTCTACCTAGATCTGCATGTGTTCTGTCAAGAATCTCTTGTGAGTGAGTTCCATTGGAATTTTTGTTTTAGGTGATTTTCTAGAAGTTTTGCGTGCCTGGATTGATTTTCTCTTGGTATTTGTAGTGACTCAGAGATTAGAAGCCTAAGAAACCTTAGATTACCGTGGTCTTTTTTGTATTATTGATGAGTCTGACTGATTTGTGAAATCTGCCCTTGCTGAGAAATATATTTCGTTTTCTCTTTGCAAAACTTTGAACGAACTTGCTTGTAAGTTTTGAATTTCATTTTTATAAAAGAAAATATAGCTGGGTGTTTTTTGATTGATTTGTTATTCTGAACGAATTAATCCTTAGTTTACTGAATAACTAAGTAAAAAGTCCTCAAAAAGATTTAAAGCTTTTATTTCAATTAGGTTTTTAGAATTTTTTAGATCTCAAGATTAGTTTTTTATAGTTTTGAGTGTTTTCTAGAAATTGTAGAATCTCTTTTGAAAGAAATTGTTTTCTGTAGTTTTTGAGTGTTGAAAAAGAAAGGGATTTTTTGTGAGCATAATTAGTAGTCTTGTTTTGAGTTTATTGAAAAAGAAAAAAAATATTTTCTTTTCATTTACATGTTGAAGGAAATATTTGTTTTTCAAAGAATTGCATTCTCAACCCTTTCTTTTAGCTAGAAATTCATTGAAGGAAAAAGGATTGTTTATCATCTTAGGTGCATTTTTTAGTGTTTTTGGAGTCGAGTCTTCACACCATCAAAGTTTCATCTCCAGACCTATTGAATTAAGAAACAACCCATAAAAATAACGCTTAATTAAAATTGATCTAGCAATCTTTTTATTTTTAGGGCTCTTATCACCAATATAGCTTAGGCTAGTATCTTGGAGTAGGGAGTAATTAACTCTCCAAGATAGTTAAAACAAACAAGTAGCTATATCTTGTGGTAGGAAATAAATCCAATTGTAATTGATATAATCTGGGAAGCTCCTCTTAAAGGAGTCAATCACGAGATCATGTCCGAACCTTTGAGACAATCAAGTCTGTCTCATTGGGAAAGATAGAAGATTTGTGCGTATTAAAAACGATAAACCTCGGATTAACCATTGTCAAGGAGCCTAGGGTCACTTGTTGGTAAACCTCAGATTGATCATGTCAAGGAGCCTTCAAGGGGATTGAGCTTTGTTACTCTTCCCTTGCGCGTAGATCGGATCGTAGACTGTTCCCCCAGTTGTATTTGTTACTGTTGGTATCCTTAGTGACCATAATCTTAAGATTCTTTCCTAAGGTGACGGTGAAGGACAGGTCTCATTGTACCTGGAGAAGACGTCGACTAGACTCACTTGGACTCTTTGGGGGTTCTCTTCACTTGAGATGGTTTTGTGAAGAAACTTATGCCAGTCTGTTTCATTAAGCAGGTTGGCGGGGTAACTGTTCCAACCGCCCTTTCTGTATTGAATTATGCAACGTTGGATTTCATCACCAACTAGTGTTTTTGGTACGAAAAGTTACTGTTTGTGTGTGGTTTGAAATCTTAGATTTTTTAGGTTTGTGATTCAATTGTTTGGTTCTTTAGAGACTTTAGGTGGTTTTATTGAGATTTTCTTTGTTTGCATGTGAAGTAATTAAATATTTAATCGTGGCTGAATTACCGAGACAATCCCGTAGACTTCGGGGGAAACCTCCTGAGTATACACCAAGCCAGCTTGAAGGGCTATGAGCTCTTGTATCACCTAGTGACAATAGAGTTGGGTCACCGAAAGCCGGAGAGTCTTCTTTAATTGTTCATCCTGATTATCAAGTTCAAGCAACAGAGTATATTTCTGAACCAATTTCATTTTCCGAAGTTACTGGTAGTATTTCTTCTACCAGTGGATTAGTTGAAGAACCTGAAAGCAAACCTGCTGCTACTCCATCTTCAGGATTTGATTCTCCAACTTCTACTGGTCCTGGTTCACCCAGGGTAGGAAGTATCATTACCCAAAATCTTCCTTCTGGACTCATTTCTATTGAAGAACTTGTTAATTCGGAAGAAGCTATAACTCTCCCTGAAAATCAACCAACTTTAGAACTTAAGGAGCGTGAATCAATTTTCTACAGTCCATTTAGGAGTGACGCTTGGTACATCTCATTGACCAACTTTTTAAAAAATCTGGGTCTTATTTTTTCACCACCTCGAATTCCTTTTCATCCAACACCTAGAGGTTATTATCCTCAATTGAATATGTTGAGACAGTCATCCATGTTTTCCCAAACAACGGAAACATTTTTATATGGTGGTCCTTTTGTTCCTTCTGGGTATCAGACACTCACTGGTACTTTTTCAGGAGCATCTCCTAAACCAATTGAACATGGGATATCAACTGGAAATAACGGAACTCAACCGTTGAGCGTAGAAGAAATTCTTATGATGTCTAGTACTATTCCAAATCCGCAACCTCAAGGTAGTTAGTTACTGCCTGGAGGGCAACCTCATGGTAGTCAGTTATTGCGTGGAGGGAAACCTCAAGGTAGTTAGTTACTGCCTAGGGGGCAACCTCAAGGTACTCAATTACCACCTGGGGGGCAACCTCAAGGTAGTCAGTTACCGCCTGGGGGGCAACCTCAAGGACAGTACATACCTTCGGGACAGTACATACCTCAAGGTCAACCCTAGACTCAGTACATACCTCAAGGTCAACCCCAGTATCAATATATACCTCAAGGTCAACCCCAATTTTAGTACGTGCCTCAAGGTTATCAACCTCAAGGTCAGTACCCAACTCAAGGTTTCCAACCACCTTCTAGTCAATCATTTGTACAAGGAGCTGGAAATGTACCATTTAATTATCAGCCCTATGCTCAACCCAATTATGGCCCTTCATATGCTCAACCTTTTATGGGTCCATACCCCAGAATGAACATGGTGTGGGATCCATCTCAAACTCAACAGATTTTGCAACCTAATGTGCAGTTGTCATCTCAATCTGGACAACCTTTTGTTTCTGGTTCAACCCAACAACCTATCCAGCCTACTGTTCAAACTTCTGCACCTGGTGTAGTTCATAAGTCTGGGCCTATTTTGCCTCGAACTCCACCTCAAATGACTGCTGCAACTACTGCAGCTTCTGTTCAATCTACCCCACCTACTTCTGGAGTATCGGCGGCTCCGGTTTCTACTGTTCCTGCATCAACTCCTCAAGCCTTTTTACCTCAGTCGGGACCTACAATTCAGACTTCGGTTCAGATGCCTGTAGGACAATTTGGTCCAAGTACGGTTGTCACAAGTCAATCGCAATTCACTTATCAACCATACTAGGGACAATACCAATTTGGTCCTACTATGCAAAGCCCAGTTTACCAGTATCAACCGTACCCTACATATACTTATCAGCAACCTCAACAACCCCAGTTTGGTCCAGTTAATCCTGGTTTTCCGGGAGGATGTAATATTCCAAATGCAAATCCAATTCCAAGTTATCTTGGATATCCTCCTCCTGGGGCTGGTCTTATGACCCAAAGTTTTTGCAACCCTAACCGTCAGTTACCATTTATAGCAACTTTGGATTTACCTGATTTGTCGCGCCTTATGAACGATCCAATTAATTATCTTCCATTTTGGTTGCCAATGCCGAATAAGTTTCCCAGTGATATCCCAAAGTTTGAGGATAAATCAAGAGAGGATCCGTCAAACCATGTGATGACTTATAACCTCTGGTGTGCATCTAATTCCATTATCAATGATTCAATTCACTTACGTATTTTTCAACGCACTCTAATTGGTCTTGTTTCCAAGTGGTACATTGAGTTACCACGAGCTTCTTTTTATAATTTTAGTCATTTAGCCACTTCTTTCTTAACTCATTTTTAGTTGCTTGTTAGATATGATAATGGCACAGAATTATTAACTTCACTAAAATAGTCAAGGTCCACATATATTTTAGATCATATTCATGAATGGCGATGTAGATGACGTTTAGTGAAAGTTTTTATTCCGGATCAAATTTTAGCAGAATGGTTCGTTAAATCATTATTACCTAAAATCACTGAGGATGTAGCTAAGGCAGGAGTTGTTATTGAAGAGCAAGTAATTGCTCAGGCTCAGTACCTTGACCTCGTTTATACGCAGTCGGGTACTTTACACGAAAAAATCCCCGACCTTCCGAAACAAAATCAAATAACTACAGCTCCTTCAAGGTCTCATGCCGCTGATGGTATGATTGGTTCAGTTAGTACCAAAAGCAAGAAGAAATCTTCAAAGAATTCTTCTCCTATTATAACTTTACCAGATTCCCCGACAGGAGACTCTTCCGCTGAAATTCCTGCCGATATTCATGTCGTAGAATCATCTGCGGCCAAATCAAAATCCGGTGGTAAAAATAAAGGGAAGAAGAAAAATAAACAAAACTCAAAAGAGAAATCAGATAAAACTGCATCTACTGACGAGAAACGTAAACCTCATTATCCTTGTCTCATTTGTGACGAGGAGCATTTTACAAGAGACTACCCACATCGAGCTGAGGTTGCGAAAATCGTCAAAGGTTCTCAAATCCCTGCTGTCTTGAAGGATCCTTTTCCTAGTCAAGATAGTAAAATGATTGGTTCTTCCTCAAATGCCTTAGAAGAACTCATAATGATGATGTCTCATGTCAGGATTGTGAAGCGATCGCAAGATTATGGTAGTAAAAATC
This sequence comes from Pinus tabuliformis, assembly GCA_031772625.1. Lineage (NCBI taxonomy): Eukaryota > Viridiplantae > Streptophyta > Pinopsida > Pinales > Pinaceae > Pinus > Pinus tabuliformis. Next base: position 243,268,094 of record CM062817.1, read on the forward strand.
CTATTGGTGGTAAGGAAACAGAATCTTCTAATTCAAACCCATCAACTTCAACTCCTTCTGGTTCTGATCCGCTACAGATCAAGAAACCTAACCCAGACTTAGTAATCAAACCGCCTGCTAAAGGTATATTTCGGAAGTCAGCTTTCAATTCGCATGCGAGAGCTGCTCAGAATTATAACATTGTTGAAGACTTAGCTATTTCCCCTTCAGCAATGTTGGCTTTGGAGGTGCTACAATCATGTCCAGCACAACGTAAATTACTATTGTCGGCTATAGGAGAAATTGATATTCAGGATTCGAACCTTATAATCTTTGATTTAGAGAATAGTACACCTTGCCTACCTCATCAAATGGCTTTCTAAATTCCAGTGTTAGTAAAAAACAGACCTTGCTTTAGGACTATAATTGATGAGGGAGCTTCTACGTGTATTATGTCAATCCAGTGTTGGAGATCACTTGGTTCTCCTACACTCAATCAATCCCCGATGATTCTAAAGGCTTTTGATGGCTGTGGGTTCCATCCTTTTGGCATTTTACAGGATTTACCTATAGGGGTTGAAGGCAAAAATGTAAATCTAGATGTGGAAGTGGTTGATGCCCCTCTAGATTACAACCTTCTCTTGGGTCGTAGTTGGTCTTATGCTATGACTGTTGTTGTTTCATCAGTCTTTCGGCTTATCAAGTTTCCTCATAATGGAAAGATCGTTACCATAGACCAGCTGACTTATTTTTCATCCGACCTAGCCTCTTCTGAAAGTATTCAACATGTCAGTAAAACAACTATCCCTTACAAGGATGTTGGGGTAGGATGAGGTGCGCTCTTCGTGTGCTACTGATATACAGAAATTACAGAACAACTATTGTGAATTCTGCATGTACTTCTACAACAAATGGCAATTGTCCATAACATGTTTTCCTCCTATTTGAAAAATTGCACACCACAAAATAGGCACTTCACTAGGTCCTGCTTGTGCCTCTGGTCTCAAAGGCATTGGTCCTCCTCCCATGAGATAATTCACAAACACTGGGCAGTGGTCCTTGTCATGACCTTGACCCTTACATTTAACACACCATACCTCATCACGCACTTTCGGGTGAGCTATCCTATCCTGTTTCAGACTCTGCATCTCAAGGCACAAGTTTTTCAACTACACATGGATCTGCTGAACTCCCAAGTTAGGATCCTGTATCAGGGTTTCATGCATCCTCATAGCGATCTCCAAGGCCTCTGCCTGAGTTGTTAGCCTCTGTTGTGACAACGTGTTCCTTAAATGCAGCACTAGCGATGCTACAAACCATTCATAGTGCTGTCCATCCGTCAAAGTCATGTTAGCTTCACGAATCATGCACTTTAGTCTCTGATCTAATTCCTAAGGGGTCTCCCATGGTAGCATTGTGATCTCCTTGAACCCAATGATTGACTGTGGCTCTGACTTTGGCCTGCTAAATTCTCTATTTAGCACGGTTTGGATGTCTATGATCCCCGCATTTGGATTATCATTAGAATGCTTAATATACCAGATAAATGCATGATCCTGTAGAACACTGACCAATGTCTCTTTCTTTATATTGTCATCCGTAACTCCCTGCGCTTCCCATACAACTTTTATCATGAACCAAAACTAGTACGAATCTTCATTTCCTACTCCCTTGAACACTGGCAACTTTATTGCGCTCGCCATATTGACTCGTGGTGGTGGCAGAGGTAGTATGGGCAAAGATGGGGGTGAATGCGGTGAAGCTGATGGTGGTGTGGGTGGGGTGGTATGTGCGAAATCCTCTACCTTATCAAATTGACCACACTTCTTGGTGAGACCTTCGCGAGCTCTTCCTTGTTCCCTCGTGGAGGTGAAATCAAGGGGCTAGTTTCTAGTTCTGCACTACCTTCGTTTCTGTAAATTCTCCCACTTCGCGTAGCCCTAGACATCAATGTATTCACATAATCTGCTTTTCACACAGTAGCATTTTAATCCAAGTGTTCAGAGACTTAACGTACTTATCTCACGGTCATTTGAGGAAGCTTCATTCTACCTCGCTATAGCTAACTAAAGTATCTACCGCGAACTCAGTAATGAATCCTCCTATAATTCGATTGAGCCAGTGATCAACAGCGTGCGAGATCTTATCCTCCAATGCTTCCAATCTGTGCACCAACTCTAGGGTCCACACAATAGGATTGTTGAGCTTGCACCTTCCTTGTCTATATGCTAGCTTCATGATCCACTTGTACAACTCAGTAGGGAAAGATGCGACAAAAATTTCATGGATCTCTATGTATAGGTAGTAGTCTAACCACTCTTCCTTTGATAGTAGCGAATTTTTGTTCTCTTGTGTGCGAACTCTTGAATTCTCCTATCCAACCAACCTTTAATTTATTTCTTATTTGGATTCCAATGATACGACATCAAACATCTCTATGTAGACTTTGGTCCCAGCAAAGGAACCATTTGTTGGCTTGTTGGGGCATGACCTAGGTTCAAAGTTAATTAACCAAAAGAAATCTTGTACTACTGCCCCTTTCGGAAAAAATCCGCGGAGCGCGGACTGAGGTCTCACCCGAAGTAGTATGGGGGGATGCTGGAACCAGGTTTCCGCACCCTTGAGATGTCTGAGGGGTTGATTTAGTCCAACTGTGAATACCTTCACGAAGGTTGCTTTGCGCACTTCCCTGACTTGCAAGGCCTTCGTGCCTTGATATATTCGCCTTTGTGCAGCCCTAACAAGGGATTGTGGGGCTTTCACGCTACTGGAGCAACGATATGTACTATTTCCCTAGGTCACACTAGGGATCTTACTTATCTTCTTATAACAGTTAGTTAGCTTTGCATAAACAAATACCTTTTAATTTATTCACTTACTCAACACTTTTATATAAGCTCGCACAGTAAATAAACAATAAACTTGCAATTCATACCTAGTAATACATAAAATAGGAAAAGATACACAAAAATACGGTAAAACTTCTCTTTATTAATGTTTTCCACGATTACAAGACTCGACCTGCCCTACACACTCAGCTGCAGGGGTCCACGCACTTAGCTGCAGACTACTAGGCCTCTGTACACTCAGCTGCAGATCCTTCTCCTACTCTACGACCCAAAGACACAATTCTACACTTCAGATACTCTACTATACTTCTATTCCTTAGATAAATGTCTCTTTACACTTAGAGCCTCGCTCTATTTATACAATCCCATGGTCTATGGACCATGGGTAGATCTCTCAAATCAACATTAAATTACAAAAATGAGGGCGAACAACCCTCTGACTCATTGACCATGTTCACGCTCCGCGCCCACAGTTCGCGGAGTCTTTACAATAGACTTAGTCAAAACTTGAGCTTTAAGCCCCAAAAATTGCCTTGGGGGGATCCCATGCCCAAAAAATATACAAAAAGATGATCAGTATCCAACTACCATGTGTTGAGACATGTAAAAAACTAAATTATTTACTGTTGAAATACACAGTAAAAACTTGAAATGTATAGCAAAAGTAAAAACCACAGTAAAGGTTAGTGACAGACAAACAAGGTCAAAGAGTATCAGATGAAAGGTCATAAGTAAATATGACATCCAGCGTGAAGACCAAATAGCCAAGCAACTTAAAGGGAAAAAGATCAAAGACCAAATCCAGTAGAACCTAAATAACAGGGACAACAAGCAGCAGTTCAATAGCTGTCTCTATCTTCTTGCATGAAGATTTTTCCTTTTCCTTGAATAAATATATTTTTGTAAAACCAGTTTAGGATATTTTCTTAGTTCTACTTTTGTATAAATAAATCTCCTTACGAGTTATTATAGGTTCACCATTGAACCAGGTTGATCATTGAAGAAGAGTGGCATCCTTGAAGAAAGGTGGCACCCTTGAAGAAAGGTGGCACCCTTGAAGAAGCAACTGTAAACATTTGATGTACTTAGCTTTTCTGGACCCTTAATACAAAGCAAAGGATTTTGAATTCAGTTTTACATAGTTTGTGTTTCTTATAAGTTTTTCCAGTAACACTCATTATGTTTTTCTTCATATTCTTATGTCTTACAAAGATAACTAGGTAGGAATAATTGTGTATCAATATATTCCTATAAGCTTCTGAAGTGATAATATATAAAGAGAATGGATTAATGGATTGTCTGTTTAATTAATTCCCTCTGAATCAATAAATCATCAACATCTTGTTGTAAGCATAAGAATATTCTCTTAAACCTTCTGAACATTGGTCAGAGGTTTTCATACTTGTGATTATTCAATTTTCAGTCTGAAAACTGTGATAATCATATTTTTTTTTTTGTTTCTGCTCACCATTATTCAATATTTATCACCGTGTAAAATTTTATAGTAGCCCTCTGTTTTGGTATTAATATTATTCAAAAGGTTAAGCATTACAGTGTTATATCTGTTTCATTCATTGGTCCTCCAGATTAAAACAAAAACCCCAAAACAATTATCTTAGATGCTCTGGCTTGATAGCTGACCATTATCAACTCAGAGGTACAACACTTTAGAATGTTTTGCATGCAAAATTTCTCTCTAGTGTTGTTGCTATAACAACTCAAGAAACAAAAAAACATCCAACCTAAATCAGTATGATGCATATTTCATCAAAGTCTTTGATTTCTACTACCTTTGTCGACTAAAAACTCTATGCTTCTACTAACTCTGCCTTTCTGCACTTTTGTAAACCCTTCTCTGCACTCTTTAGTATTTGATTGCTCTAATCTTTGTCACTCTGATCTCCGATTTCATCAATTGCTACTAATTCCTCTCGCTACTATGTACTTTTGTCTCCCTTAGCAAGATATGATCCATGAGATAAAACCTCTCAATGGACCCTGCCTAATTTTAGCCCTCTTGGGACTATCACTTCACATCGCCACACCTCAGACCTAGAGGTATGGATGTATGTGCTCCCTCTACCCACCTGACTCAAAATTCCCCCCTACTGGAGGTCTCTGCATGAGTTGATTCCTCCACTCGATATCCTCTTTGCTTAACCAATTGTGGATTCTCCAAAATTGTCTAAGACTGCTTCTGAGGCTTCTTCTGTATTTCAGTGGAACTCTCCACTTGGTTTCCTCTCAGCTTCTCTAGTTGTGGCTACTCAACAACTTCCTGAAGTTGATTTAAAGGCTTCTTCTAGGGCTGCATATTGAGAGGTAATTTAATCTCCCTCTCAACCACCAAGTCTCTAACCTTTTCCTTTCTCTTCAAGGATTTGCATGCATCTTGTACCTCAAGATTACACAGGTTCTTGACCCGTGCACCAATTGGTTTCACCTATCCAGTGGTGATGTGTCTGAGGAAAACCTTTCCCTTACTAAAATCCACATCATAGCCACGGTCTTCCAATACCATGACTAAAACAAGATTCTTATTTAGTGCTAGAACATACATCACACCTGTGATCCTGAGAGGGGGAAAACTCCCTCTGAAAGGTAATCGTACCGATCCCGATAGCTCTATACCTCCTGTCATCTCCCAACTCTATGCTGTACTTGAGGTCTTTCTCCTCAAAATCACTAAAGATATCTCTATTCCCCATCATACGGAATGAGGCACTGTTGTCAAGATACCACACGCCTCCCATTATAGTGCTAGCCATGCATGCAATGAGAGTGAAATCAAGTTTGAATTCTGAAGCTAGAGCTTCCTCTGCTGCAACTACTGTAGGCTCCTTCTTGCTTGCTTTCTTATGTGGGAAATTGGTGGCATAGTGCCCGTGCTCGTGACAATGAACACACTTGAATTTTGAAAAGTCAATCTTCTTGTTGCCTACCTCGCCTTGGGACTTCTTTCCCTTGAAATTCTTCAACTTACTCGTTAAGGCAAAATCCTCTTTCACTTCCTTGGAAGACTTCCCATCTTTGGTGTTCCATCGAAACTCCTCATATACCAAATCTAACCATAGTTGTTCCCAATCTAGAAGCTTCTCCCTCCCATTGACAAAGTCATGATAACTATGCCAACTCTTGGGAAGCCCTAGAAGAGAAAGGGTCGCCATATCATCCATGACAACTGTGATTTCAACACTTCCAAGTTCATCACAACATTGACTGAACTTGGTCAAGTATTTTGGAATAGTCTCACCTTTCTCCATTTTGATTTTTCGAAGTTTGTCCTTAAGTGCCAAGTTCCTTTGGTCATTGTTGTTCTGATACAAGTCCATCAATGTTTTCCACATAGCATACAAAGTTTCCTTGCCATGGAGACTCGATACAATGTGGTCTCCAACTCCCTAAAGGATTATCTGCCTTGCCTTTGCCACACACTTCTTCCATTCGGACAAATTCTATGAATTCGATACTACTGGCTTAGGAATTTCTTGATTAATGAATTCCTTCAAGCCATTATCCTCTAGCACAACTTCCATTCTGTCCCTCTAGGCTATAAAATTCAATTTTCCTTCCAAGGCATACTTGAGCAACAAACCGTAGAACAAAATCCGTCGATCTTGAAGTATGTATTGCAAATTAAAATTTCACCTGTAACCCAAAACTCAAAACTTTGAAATCTCCTTTAGTATATTATCTTCAGCTCTGATACCATGTAGAGAATTTCTACAAATCTAGCTCTGATACCATGTAGAATTTCATGTAGATTCACAAGCTCATGCAATGTACTAAAGCACAGAACAAGAATCTACTTCTACTTTCAACCAGTGGAAGTCAATATATCGATGAAAATAATATGAACAAGAAGAAGACAATTCAGTGAAACATAAAACAAAATGTATCTAGGGAAATCCACTGCTCAAAACCCCACTATTTGTATTTCATATATCGAAAATATGAGTGAAGATACAAAACTTGTTCTCACTAGAACAATTTCGCACAAGTATGCTCAACTCTCTTAGCTCACAAGCTAGCTCTTGGCCAACAGTTAGCCAATTATGTAGCTCTCCAAGCTCCTAATCTCTTACGTAATTATTAGGATGAATAGCCTATATTTAAAGGGAATTCATGCTTCCAAAACTACACAATCCAAACATAGGATCAATCTCTGATGCATGCATGATATTTACACTCCAAAAAATAATACCACTAATAGGACACTGTTCCTACACTCTAGTCTCAAATACGTCTTTCTATGAACTAACATGCATGAGTTTCTCATGAGGGAATCTCTAATTAACTGGAGTAGCACTAGTGGATGCATTAGTGCACCAACTGACTGTTAGTCCTCTATTAGTTCCACAAATAGTTAGAACTAATTTAACTGACCATAACTCAGTAAACTGAGTTATCTAATTACAACTCATAAATAAACTCATCATGGATCCCTAAAACTTAGGGAGAACATATTCATGACTTCTAAATGACTTACAACTTGAAATTACTAAGTTAACTAAGTCAACTTAACTTAGTTAACTATTACAAGTTTCTATAAGAATAAAATTCGATTTTAATTTACAATTTAGTTCAAGGTCAAATTAAATTGGAATTTTTGGATTCTATTTTTAACATTTTTTGTTGCTATTTTCAACATGACATGTATATATATGTACTGTAATATTGAAAGGAGTATAATGAAAAATCAATTTGGTAGTCCTGGTTTTGGGATCCAAGGTAAAATCTATCTGTATTTGTTTTATGTTCTTGTTCTTGTATATTTTATGTTTTAATAATTTGTTTGCGGGTAATTTCTGTACAGGGTTAAAACTTACAGTAAAAAGGAAGAAGTAGGATTGAGTGAGGGAAATATTGAGGAGGACACTTCTCCTAAAACCAAAACCAAGTCACTTGTAGCATCTTTGGGTATGCCCACCACTAGGTCAGTAACCTTCAAGAAACTTAGGACACAAGCTTCCTTTGAGTAAGAAGAAGAAGAGAAGCTATAAGAGAGACAATGTTTTCTATAGGAGAGGCATAGTCCACTATAGGAGGAACAAGGGAAGATACAGGAGTAGAAAAAAGAGCTATGAAAAGAAGAAACCACCTCAAAATCAGTTGAAAAGGACCTCCAAAAGCTCCAAGAGCTTGATCCACAACCTAGCTTGGGGTCCTACTACAAATTTATTAAAGGAGGAAGAATTATCCCTGAAACGTTTGTGGTCCCACTCCTCTGTCAGCTAGAGATAACGAGAGGTAGAACCCACATGTGGATTCACATTGCCAAATCCAAGAATGTGGAAGATGTGGACCTCATGGAGGAGAAAGCCATTGAAAAGGCTAAGGAATTGAGTGTTTTGAGACTAAGGGAGTCTATTATGGAGCAGCAAGTATAAGAAGAGAACACAAGGTTGAGAGAGAGGGTGCATGAGAAAGAAACACAACTAACAATGTAAACTTTGAAACGGGAACTATAAACTCAAAACAAGAACTCTGGCAAAAAAACCCTGTAAAACATCAAAAACAGTGCTAAAAACGAAAAGTGTTGATGCTGGAATAACACCTTTTTTTCTAGGGTAAATTTTCAACATGTTTTAAAAATGGTGGTGAAAACCAATTTTTTGTGCAAAAGTTGTCCAAAAAACACCCTCAAAAAGTGTTGATGTTATAATAACACTTTTTTTTTCAATGGTAAATTTTGTGCAAAAAACACCCTCAAAACGAAAAGTGTTGATGTTGGAATAACACTTGTTTTTTTCAAGGGTAAAATTTCAATATTTCGAAATAACGACGTAAAATATTTTATCATGACCCTAAAAAACATTAAAATTTCAAAAGAACAATGAAAACACAAAATAAAATAAAAAATTAAAAATCATAACAATGAAAAAACACAAAACAAAAAAAGTTAAAAAAAATAACAAAACATAAATTAAAATATATACTAAAAACAATACATAAAAAGAAAATCAAATATATAAAAAAAGACAAAAAAATTCAAGCATAAAAATAATAATAATAATAACAAAAAAAAAATCAATCATAAAATGTTAAAAAAACTAAGAATTAATTTTTTTTTTTTTTTTTTTAATAATTATAAACAAATAAATAATAAGAAAAAAATATTTTAAAAAAATGGATTTTTTTTTTTACCATAAAAAAATTGGCAAAAAAAAAAAAAAACAAAAATATGGAAAACATATATATATTAAATAAACTATAAAATTGAGTAGGTAAAAATAGAAAAATTTAAAAAAACATTAACAAAAAACAAAAAAAAAAAAAATTAAAAACAAACTTGATTAAAAAAAAAAAAAAAATTAACAAAAAAAAAAAAAATTAAAAACTACTAAAATTAAGATTAAAAAAAAAAGAAAAAATAAAAAAAAATAAAAAAGAAAAAAGAAAAACCTAAATACTTGCTAAGGTTTTGCAAATGGGGTAGCAAGCTAAGGGGCTTGATTGTGGGGAAAAACTCCACAGTTAAGCGCGCTTGAGCCAGAGGAGATCTGGGGTGGGTGACCTCCTAGGAAGTCCTGGTTACCGGGTGCAAGCCCCGGAAGTGATGATTGATGCTATGTGATTCATTTCACTAGTTTCAATCCCACTTCTTCACCCCTGTGAGCATCACCCGATGCAATGAGTGCTAAGTGAACTATTCAAAAATCATGAGAAATTAGTCAGTTACGACTACCTCTTGTGGAAATGGTCATATGTGAATGACTTACTTAACGCAGTTGAATCCCAAAATGATATCTAATATAATGCACTGCGTAAACCCCCATATTTAAATTTATATGTATTTTCAAATTAAAAAAAAAAAAAACAAAAAACATTTAAATTTAAACAAAATATTTTTTTATTAAAAAAAATAAAAACATTTAAACTTTTTATTAAAAAAAAAATTTAAAAAACAATATCTTTTTATTTAAAACAAAATTAATAAATTATTAACCCTATTTTTTAAAATAAAATTTTAAACTTTTTTATTTAAAAACAAAATAAATAAATTATTAATCCCTAGATTTTTTATTTAAAAACAAAAAAATTTCATACTTTTATTTTTTATTTTTATTTAAAAAAAATTGACCCCGCTGTCACCCAGCCACTCATGGTGGCACGACCCTGGGTGGAGGGGCTGCGTGCATCCCCTTCACCTAGGTCCGTGCCACCACGGGCGGCCGAGTGGCAGCGGGGGTCAATTTTTTTTTTTAAATAAAAAAATTGTTTAAATTTTTTTTATTTATTTTTTTTAATTTTTCATTTCTTTGTTTTTAAATACGAAATCTAGTGCTTAATAAAAAATATTTAAGAGAAAAATAAAAAATATATATTTCTTTTTAAACTTTAAATTTTTTATTTTTTTTATTTTTAATTTGAATATATATATATATATATATATATTTGATGATGATGATGATGGTGGTGGTTAACGTCCACTAAGACCAAACTTTGGTCTATCGGACCTAAAGAAACAAATTATTTAGTTTGATTTAAGAATTTTATTCCTATGCTCAAAAACCTGGAGAGAAGCCTCCCGAGATCACTATAATTTTGACATCATAAAAGGCTAGGAATGTCAGTATTGCAACAAAGATTATAAAACTGAGATCTAATGTGGTTGTATGCAGGGCACTCTAAGAGGAAGTGGTTTTCAACCTTGATGTTCCTATTCTCACAGAGATGGTAGATCCTTTCCATCCATGGTGTTTTAGGAACTACCCAACGACCTGTTTCACTATGGAGCTCATGAGAGTTCATTCTAATCTTCGCTATATTAATTTTCTTTTTTGAGCTAGTTAAAACAGAGAGATACTTTTGATCTTCTAGGATGGGGTTGATGACCTTCTTATAATAACTTAATTTTCTTTTCGCTACTAAATCTTTTTTACACCACATTTTTCTTTGAACTTAGAAGTAACAATATTTTTAATGTTATTAATGTTTTGCAATGCATCATTCTCGTTGATCTCCCAAAGGTTTAACCAGGCCCTCGTGTCTTTATACCATCCCCGCTTGAGCGTTAGGTGGTTTTGGCTGGAATTTAAAGCTAGCTCAGGAAGATCAAATTTATTTTGGTTTTTTTAGTTTTTTTTTAAATGTTTTTAATATTAATTTTACTAGTTTTCTAATTTTTTTTTTGGTTAATTTTCTGTTTTTTTAATATAGTTTCTTTTTAATATTTTTTTATTAATTTTTCTATTTTCACTTAATTATATATATATTTTTTCCAAATTGTTTTATGGTTTCTGAGATAATTTTTTCTTAACATTTTTTTTTGTCTTTTTTTATATATATTTTTATATTTGTTTTTTTAAGTAATCAACATTTTAAAAAAGAAAAATAAAACAACTGGAAAATTCAGTAAGTAATCATAATTTCAAAAAAAAATTGGACATAATAAATTTTTAAGTGTGAAAATAAGTCCTCTAAAAAAAAGGTATGCTGCATCAACACGATGCATCAACACATTTCAAAATCAGCATGAAAATCGCTAACATTTAAAAACAAATATTTATATTTGATACATAATAAAATTTAAAGTGTCAAAAATATGCTTCGAAAAAAAAGAAGTGTAATCTGCATCACCACTTTTCAGAATTGGGTCACTTTTTTACTACCCCTATGAAATTGGTAACCATATCAGTTTTTTAAGGTGCCAAAAACTATGCTATAAAAAATATGTGTGTTCTGCATTGCCCCTTTTCAAAATCGGGTCACTTTTTTGCTATCTCTACGGAACGGGTAACAGTATCAGTTCTCGTTTCAAAGTTTATGTTGTTAACTTGCCACCATGGAAAATTTCTCTATGGAAGCCCTACAATGCAGAAAACCATAAGAATCTTATGTCCTCTTCCTCAAAGAACAGTGGCTATAATTCCAAATACAAACTATCCCATAATATGGGTCTCTGCCTTTTTAGGACTATAGGTAGTTTATTGAGTTTTGCCAACAAACTAGTATGGAAGACAAGGAAAAATTAGTTGAATTCTACATGCACAATTTCACTTTGATAGATATGAATTTCTCGGATCCTAATTCAATATTGGTAGACATGCAACTAATGGATTTAGCATCTTTGTTGAATCATGAGGATACAAGGGATGAGGAGGTGAAAAAGGTAATGAAAAAGAGGAGAAGGAGCCCTTGTATATCAGAGCAGAGCTAGTGAGACCTAAGGTTACATCGACAATCATAAAATCATCTCCAATGATGCTACTTTAGCACTCAAATACATTACAACCTAGGAGCAAGCCATTCTTCACTTTGAAGACACCTTTATAATGTTGGGAATAGAAAGTCTACAAGCTTGCTAGAGAAGATGCATGCCTTACCCCACAGTCTACAAGTAAGAGAATATCACTCTCTTGAAAGGCTAAGGAATGCCTTGGAGAAAACACCACTATACAAGAGAATCATGCAAAGGATGAAGATTAGATGGATATGACTCAAACTCAGTCCACCCTTGCTACTATTCCTACAAGAAGGAAGAGACTAAGCAAAAGAGCAGAAGGAATGGAATGAGATATAAATAAATGTAGGTTTTTACCCATAAGAAGGCACACCATATGAGGTGCCTTGGGATGTTAGAGAGGTCACCAATGCCATGAAAGAGATTCGCATGGATGAATAATTTTCTCAGAAGGTGAGCAACACCTTTATCAGGGGGTGATGACGAGTCCCATCAATAGGTATATTTTGAGGATCATCATGCCATCCTCCAGCCTTAAAACTATCCTTTTCTCACATTAATTCATATTTTTGGTTACAATATGATTAGTAAGAAGAGTAAAGGTGGTTTTCATAGTATGTGGCTTAATGTGGTTTAATTGCAGGAAAAATAATCATTTTTTAGGCATTTACTATGCAAGAGCTTGATGGAGACATCCATGAGAGAAGATAAGGGGTTTTTCAACCTCCTTAACTCCCTAACTCAGCTTGGGATCACAACATCCTCTATCACCGGTTTGAATTCATTGACAGTCAAGTAACTCCTAGTACGAGCGAATCTAAAGAGGGACAAGATCCACCATTTCTGAGATCAAGGAGGGAATCACTTCTATTCTCAAGGGAGCTACTATCAGCTACCCTTTTGTATAAATAAACAAGATGAAAATCTCATTAATATTCAAAGTTTTGATTCAAATAGGTGTAGCTATTGAGCTCAAAGCTTGACATTGTCATTTTGAACATATATGTGATGTACGAGACTTTTATTTTATGATAATGAGAAGTTTGTTATTAAGAGGCATCTAAGTTAGTTTCAGAGGGCCGAGATCCTTGGGTTTGGGCCCAACCCAGAGGATTTGGTCCCTCTTTTTTACTTGTGTTTTGTTCTTGGTTCCAAGCATTTCATAGCTTTCTTTCATTTCAGTAGAGGTTAAGCTATAAAAAATTGTGATTGCAAGATTCTACATCACCTCTCTTGTGGGAGAATGGTTGGAAGGATTCACAATCTTAGTCCAACAAATTTTTGTTTATGATTTCTTGGAAATAGATGAATGTTAGTTCTTCTTCTTCACATTTTATTTCTATAGCTTAGAATCCAGTTCAATGATCAGATTAGTGTTATGGCATAAAATAGATGTTCTTTTCCATCCTAAGTTTATATCAATGTGTTAATGATCAATGGATGTATGCATATGGCTGGTTATAGGGTTGTGTTGATTTATAGGGGAGGGAAACTCTTTCACCTACATATTTAAATTCTCCATCTTCTCTTTCCATCCCTCAATTCTGTCCCAAAACTCTATTTCTAGAGTCACTCTACTTAGTAAATTTAAGACATCGTGAGCATTCATCCTGGTGCAATACAAACCTCTGAGAGGTCCTGGGATTGGCTAGGGGGCTCAACCCAACCTTCCTTCACTCTCTCTAACCTCCATCCACCTCTTCATGCCCTCAAGCTATCATCTCCACCCTAAGAATACTTGAAGAACTCCTCTTGTAGCATTATAGGTCCTCATGTAGCAATACAAGACCTTCTGTAGCAACACCTATAACATTTCTGTAGCACCACTTTTCTTCACCATGTTTTTCTCCCCACTGTAACCTTAGCTCAATAAAGAAGAATAATGACCCCACGTTGTGATTTGATGATCAAGGGAAGCTCTTAGACCACTCCAACCATTCCTTTTCCTCACTGCAAAATAAAGTAGAATTAATGTTTTTCAATCACAAGTATGATGCAAGTTAGGTTTCTTATTTTCAAGTAAGTGTGAAATAGGTAGATGATACATGAAATTAGGTTGCTATTTTAATGAATTACGTAAGATAGAGTAGCTTTATTTCTGCAAGTAGATTAGCCTTTTACTTTCATGAAATGATTAATTTTCATCTACAAGTTGAGCAAATGGAGTTTCCATTTTCATAGTTAGAATCAATTTTCAATTGTGTTTTTATCAACAAGATTTCACTATATTTCAGTAGGAGGAATGGTCTCTAAACACTTTGATCTAATGTCATGAATGAGGGTGAAATGAGTAGAATCTAACCTACTTTGCATATAGCATTGTCACCTCTAAGTTTGTACGAACTCCCGGTTGATAATTTGATTTGAGGAGCTCACCAACTAGGACCTCTACCAAAAACATTAGATCTCTAGAAAAATGGTCAAATCCCGAGGAACGACCTTCTAATGCGCTATGAAATTTCCATAAGAACTACAAGGCACCAATAGAATTCAAATTACAATGGATTTTAAGAAAAATAAATAAGTGGATCCAAACGTTGTGTTTCATAAGAAAGCTTTAAAATGAGCTTTGACCAGTGAACCTTATGTTACAACAACAATATCCAAGAGTGCATAAACCATAGGATGATCACATCACTCTTAAACCAAGAGACTATTAACACTCAATGGAATCCTTATTTTACATATAACACATGATATAGGATATAATATAAAGTATGGCAATGATCCATTAAATTCATAAATATGAGATAATTGGAAACACTTGTAGTAACAACCTTCTAAGAGCAGTGCTGAAGCACAAATTTTCCAATAACAAATTAGATAATCTCATAATCCATAGTTCATTTATGTATAAGTAATTAGACTTATCTAAATAAATTTAAATGGCTAGAAACTAAGGAGGGAGTTCAACTCTACACCCAACCATATGCCAACTACACCACAATATTTCTTGTAGTTGACCACCCATAAGTTAGATCCAAAGTATGAGGGGATGCCCGCTTAGGGAATTCATCCAAGGCTCAACTGGGGTATTTCTCAATTCTAGGGGTGTGAATCCACTATCTAGGTGATTTATTAGCTTTATTTTCAAAGTAAGCACTACAAGCATATATAACCCACTATCCAAGTCGTTTCTCAACCTTACAACAAGCACCACAGTGGCTCAATTCACCCTTCCTAGTGTTTTATCATCTTTATTGAAAGCACCTGAGTGGATTATCAGATTTTTCAGTAAGCACTTAGGGGTTCATTAGCTTTCTCAAAAAACACTCGTGGTTAAGTCCTCCTCTGAGCCTCCCATTAGCCAGTCAATCTTGGAAATATGCCTTCTAGTGGCGTCAACATATGAATACCAACAAACAACATTCCAATTTCATAGTATAAGACACTATTACGCTTCCAACATTATTCCTATGCTCCATGTTAAATTTTTTCTATTCCTTATCTACTATCCTCTCCTATCCTTCCTCGCTTTTCCTTTTTGCTTCTTGTTTTTCCATAGGTCCCTTTGTTTCCAGTGAGAATGCTAGCTTTGCCTTTGTCATGTCATAGGAAAAAATGTCCACACTTTCCTCTATCCAATCGTGTCTTTTCCGTGTGTGAAGTGACAACTTGGTTAGGTATGCCATGAGATAACACGCTCCCACCTCTCCACTCTCCATCAAACTATGATACATGTGTCCCTTTGTTAAGGCCAACATTTCATATTTTCATTATTTTCAAAAAAATAGTTTAATACTTTCATTTATTATAGGATTTCCTCTAAAAGTCGTGGTTTCCATGTTGTCCCTTACAATTATGACCACATGTACAAAAAAAGGCGGTAGAAATGCAATATTGTTACAAATGGTATTATCCTCTTGCTCTTCATATATCCATTTTCTTATTAGAATATTTGCTTCTTCATCATAAACCCTCTTGGGTTCTTTCCCTGTTAGCATATGGTTGAGTTCACAAACATAATGATCTTGGACTTGATAAAAATTGAATGGGACTTTATGATTCCACAAGATAGAATACCAAAACTAAGCCGGTTCCATATCTAGGTTCACATTATTTTTGCAAGGTAGTCAATGGAACATATTCCATGAAAATTTCACCATTACCAAGTAGGAAATCATTTAGAGTTTTTGGATCTTTGGGAAATTGACTAGCTGATATGAAATCTGGTTGGAAAATACTTTTCCCCAATCAAGAAGAGTGTATCTTTTTGAAAGAAAAATACAAAATATATAGTATTGACTTGAGAATCATTACTTTTGATTCATGCACCATAACTCAGGTAAAATACCATGAGAAATATCTATATTACTAAAAAAAAATGGTATATCTATACAAGAAAGACTAGATGGGATGGGTGTAGAAGGAAACATAAAATCTTGTAGAATATTCATCTCATCACTTTGTGACCACAAGAAAGAGTGAGATTCAACAATCTTGAGCTTTCTATTGGGATTTAGAAGCTTTAGAATTCTTATAAAATCACTGGGAGCAAGAAGCACTATATTCTTCTCCGAATTGATCTAGATAGTTATAGAATATGAATCAAATTTTCTTGCACACCAATGCACCATTTCCTTGAATTTAAAGACTTCTAGAATGCATGCAATGTTCACCACCCTTATGTTCCAAATTTTATTTCTTTTTTTTCTCTTATGGGCTCAAGATTAAGCACCATTTATACATTATAGGAAAATGGAAAATTTTATCATTTTTAGCTAATGAGTTGGCTATGCATCCGCAAATTAACTCCTTCTTCTTATAGTTTCCATACTTCTCATTGGATTAATGTATTCTAGAGATGCTTGGTGTATCAATGAAGTTTGAGTAGAAGCCTTAGCTATTAAATCATTGAGTTACTATAATATTTAATATGATATCACATTTTCACATACTGTCTTCATCAGGCCATGCAAGAATGATAATGGAAGTTAATAGCTGACGACCAGTCTTATAGAAATTCCGTAGAAAGTAATTCACGTAATACATGTCAAGGTGGTGAGTTACGTAATTTCCATAGTGCAAGCGCAGAACATGGCATATGGATAATTCACATAACTCAATATAAAGGTGGAAGTAGATATGACTATTTGATGGTTGGACAAGACGTCTAGAATGTTTTGAATAAGAAAATGAGCTAGACATGAAAGAAAATGGGTTGGATTGGGGGAAATATTTAAACCCATAAATTTTTCCTTCACTCGTGTGGCTTCATAACCAAACTTGGGGCGTGGTATCTATACTCAACACCTATGGTGGAGTGGAAGACGGCTAGTGTTCAACTAATTTATTGGGCTGATTTTTGTTAAAAGATAAGTACTTTATAATTATTTATAAGTATGCAAATTGATGTTATTTTATGTGATGAACATTAAGTATTTTGTATGTTAAGTATGGTTATGATTAAATTTAGTCTTAAGCATTAGTTTCAATATTTTTCTTTTATTCTATATTTATTTAATGCATTTTAATTATCATATTTATGAATAAATTTTATTTAATTATAATTCTTCCATATTTAATTAATTTTCTTTGGTACAAATGTTAAATAAAATGCCACAAATTTAAATAACTTATATTAATTTGCCTTTAATAAAATATATATTAAAAAGAAAAATAAATATATCCTATCAATTATAAATATTAAAAAAAATAAAATTAATGCATAAATAAGATTTATAATATTAAAAACAATAAAATATATATTAGAAAGAAAAATAAATATATCTTATCAATTATAAATATTAAAAAAAAAAAAATAATGCATAAATAAGATTTATAATATTAAAAACAATATATATATGGAATGTAAAGAAGTGAAAAAATAAAATTAATGAATAAGTAAGATTTATAATATTGAAAACCATTCATATATATATAAAAAGGAAGCTTACATATTTATGGAAGGTAAAGAAGCTTAAAAATAAAGTATATTCATAGAATACATAGATTCGCTTAATTAAAATAAATAAATATTTTTGTTTTTATGAAATTTATATTTATGTTTTCCTTATTTTGTTTATAACCAGAAATAAAACATAAAAATATATGTTTTAATAAAAAATGTATTCTCTATTTTTTTTTTAATTATATATATTAAATTAATATTATTTTACACTTCATTTCACACTATATTACATAATGTGAATTAATTTTTATATTGGAAAAACCTATTTGATATTCTATTTTTACATTTTTTTTTTCATTTTATTTATTAACATTCTTTCCAATTCATATTAAAAGATATTTCATGATTAAATATAAATAAAACCTTAACTATAAATATTTATAAAAACATAAATTATATTTCACTATTATTTTTATAAAAAATTATTTTAACCAACTACATTTTTCTATACAATTTCAACTTACAACGACCACCAT
Source organism: Pinus tabuliformis (assembly GCA_031772625.1). NCBI lineage: Eukaryota > Viridiplantae > Streptophyta > Pinopsida > Pinales > Pinaceae > Pinus > Pinus tabuliformis. Next base: position 243,286,496 of record CM062817.1, read on the forward strand.
CTTTCTATCTCATATAAACTAGCACGGCTGAGTAATTTTAATTTTTTATATACATAATAATTTAAAAACTAAATTTGCTGTCATTATTAATTTTATATTAAATTGGTTACCATTATATTATTGAACATATTTAATTTATCAAAATAGTTTTATTATTATTATTATTTTAAATTTGAATTATTTTATAGAATGATTTATTATATTAGAAATATGTGAATTTAAATAAGAAAACTAAAAAAAATATTTTTATATATTTAGTTGATTCTTTTTTGAAACACACCCAAAGTAAATATATTAAGAAGTTATAAATCTTTATGAAAACTAAAGCTCTCAGTGGAAGAAATAAAATAATCATACTCATTTTTCATTGTATCTCTCTATATATAAATTTATGGTATTTATTTTATGTCTCTTTGGCTTTTAACTGGTAGTGAGGTAGGAGTAGTATCATTATATCCCAGACCTACTCTAATGTGTATATCTCGAGAGAAATACTATTCGTAAGGCCTTCTCTATTCTTCCCAAGTCCTCCTCTAGTATAACCCATTTTTCTCAATAGTAAGGACCCAATACCTATATTGTACGTTTGAAACTTGGGAAAAACAACATGAATAGTGGCTAATAAATCATGTGAAGAAACATAAAGATCAACATTAATAGTTTGATAATCAACAAGAGACAAGAAATATCATTAGTAGATGAGTCTAGCTACTCAACATCATCAATATTCTTGATAACCTTTTGTAGATTATTTTCTTTCAACTCAAGGTTCTATTTGTAGTTCTGTAGGTTTTGAATAGGCTCATCATTTTCAGTCAGCTACATCAATAAGGAATTATGATCTTCATTCAAATCTTGATATTGATTTTTCAATCCGTCTTTGCTATGTCTATAGTTGAGCAACAATAGACTGCAAGGTAATGACTTCTTGACAAAGTGGATTAATAGCCTTATTCTCAGGAGAATAAGTAGTAACATCATCAATCTTGTCATATAGAAAAGCTAAAGTTTTTTGCACCTCAACTAGGTTAGCTTTAGTTTCTATATGAACTTATATATTGTCTGAGATAGTTTTCTGAATAAAACCTTTTGCATGTTTATATTGTTCTGGCCATATAGCTAAGTTTTTATCATCAATGTGTTTCTTGTGTTCTCCATTAACCATCAACCATCTTTCTCTTTCATGAAAGATAGTTCTCTTTCATGAAAGATAGTTAAATTCCAATAACGTAAGAAAACAAGCTACTTTTGAAGTCATAACGAAAATAAAACTAAAAACTAAACTAAAAAGAAAATAAATAATAGAGAAATAATAAACTTTTCCTGAAAAAATTACCACCATCATACCTTTGTAGGATTTCGAGGTGGTTATGCCTCCTTAGACAAAATCCCTCAACTTAATACACATAATAAAAACTATTTCTATGAGCAAAAATTCCAATATGGGTTTATTGGTTAAAATCTATATTATTAGTATCTATATATTTATTATATAATAAAAAACCCAATAGGGTATTTTATAGCCAATATGGCCCCATATACCAAATATGGATCGTAAAACACTATAAGTTTGACCTATTTCACTTTATAAAGTATTTTATTAAGAAAATATATACTCAAAGATATTATGGAAGTATATTTGGTGCTAATATAATTAAGATAAGGTAATATTAATGTATGTTCTTGTAACATATTAACATATATTATATTTGAGTTGTAACAAACTAAAAATAAAACTACTTGCAATAAACTCATGGTGTTATTGAGTTGACATGAAGGTATGAGGATTCACATAAATGGGTTGTTGAGTCTTCAAACCACAACCATGTTCCTTATGTGTTGCTTATCACTGTGACATGTAGTAAACATGATTCTCAAATTTAAAATTTGTTGTAATAGATCGCTAGATCACATTTTTGAAAAGAAGTCGACCAACAATAGGGGTTGATCTACTAGTGGTGGGGTGATCCCATCACTTAACAACCTCAACAGATAAGGAATTCCCCCTGGGATTACAATCTATCTACTTCCAACGCTCGACTATAGAATTCAACATTGTTAAGTGTGCCAACAAATGGTGGGTGATCCTGTTAGTTGATGGGATCGATAGACAAGGAATTTTATGTTGGAAACAAAGTTAATACTGGGGGGGGGGAATCAATATTAAGGAACATTTTAATATTTATTACTAGCTTTAATCATTTAACCATTCAATAACATATCACGTAGGAAATGATATAAATCAACACATGAACTACACAACAATGCAATAATCAACACACACATATGAAACAAGGATTTTTATGTGGAAACCCATAAAGGGATAAAAGCAAAAATATTGTTTTGTTATGATGTAACTCTAAAGCCACCACTTATGATTACATCAAGTTTCTTGAGCACCCACTCACTAGAAGCACCAACTCCCCTATTTGTTATGTTAGCCCCAACCAATAGGAAGCACCAACTCCCTAATTCACAAGAACCCACTTGCAGGAGGCACTAACCCCCAACTTGTTTCATTGGAACCAACCAACATGAAGCACCAACTCCTTTATTGTTTCTTAGACACCCACCTTAAGGAAGCACCAACTCCTTGATACGTAGGAACCAACCTTCTAAGCTTGCATACCACTATTTCATACATTTTCAGACTTTGATCCACAAGTGCTATGTTTATACTTGTTTCCCTCTGCTAAATCTCTCAATCAACGAGATATTTCATAATATCACTTAGCTTCCCCCCTCTATCTTAGGTCTGAATCTCTCTTCTCATTCTTCAGGATCTATTAACCCTTGTAGACTCTTAACAACTTAAGATCCATAATATACACACTCTACATTCTAGTCTTCATTCTCTGAACAATATTAACAGTCTCAGCCCTTTCAACTTTGATCCCTCTCAACTCTTGGGCTTATTAAATCATTCTTTGAATATACTCACCCTATATCAGTATTAACCCTTCCTGCTGTAGGTTTTAACCCTATACACAAATTACCTACAAACAAATTCTTAGAACAAAAAACTATACAATGGTGAGAACATAAAATAAGTATACACATAAATTTTCCCCTGGATCCAAAATTGGGACTACCAAATTGATTTTTCATTATGTTTATTTCAATGTTACAATACATATATATATACATGCTGAAGCATTCATAAACCCCAATCCACTAACCCTGGATTAGAACATAACCGTAGTTCCCTTGATCAGAGCAAGAAAATCCAATTTCTTTTGTTGCTTTGTGGACTTTAGAAAGGCTTTCGATATGGTTCCTAGAAACAAACTTTGGAATAGATTAGAAGAGATAAAGGTTCCTTTTGAGTTGAGAGCTACTGCTATTAGATTATACGAGAATGTAATTGCCAAGCTAAAGAGTAATGAGGGGTGGTCGAAAGATATTAAATGTAATCTTGGAGTTAAACAAGGTTGCCCCCTCTCCCCTACCCTATTTCGCATTTACATTGACAAGCTCGAAGGTTATTTAGAGGAAGAAGGATGTGCTGGCACGATCTTAGTTGGACTAGTCATCATCCTTCTTCTCTATCCTGACGATATTGTTCTCCTCGCAAGGTGTCCATCTGATCTTGATAAGCAACTTAGGCTTCTTAAAGATTTCTGCTCTACCATGGGTATGACTATTAACATTGACAAAACAAAAGTTATGATTATCAAATCCAAGAAGGACACCTATGCTAATTTTATGTATGACAATAATAACTTGGAGGAAGTGTATTCTTACAAGTACCTAGGAATTGATATTCATCACAAGCTCAACTGGAACTATAGCATTGAGAAAAGGATTAATGGGGGGTGGAAAGCTTACTTTGGTCTTGAAAATAATTGTAAAACGACAAACCTCGTAATGTGGGATAAAAAGAAGTTCCTCTTTGAAACTTTAGTCACTCCTGTTATCTTATATGGATGTGAGGTTTGGGGTTGCAGCATCTCTAGAGAATCCTGGAGAAAGATTGAGCAAATCCAAAAGTGCTTTATAACGTATAACCTGAAAATTAAAAGCAATACCCCCTACCCTATTCTCCTTATAGAAGTAGGTCTTTCCCCTATCGAAAGCCTAACTATGACAAGGCTTCTGTTGTACAAGCACATGCTCAATAACATAGGAGATCATAGACTTCCCAAGCTAGCTTTAAATTCCAACCAAAACCAACTAAGGCTCAAATGGGGGTGGTATAAAGACACGAGGGCCTGCTTAAACCATTGGGAGATCAACGAGAATGATGCATTGCAAAACATTAATAACATTAAAAATATTGTTACTTCTAAGTTCAAAGAAAAAATGTGGTGTGAGAAAGATTTAGTGGCTAAAAGAAAATTAAGTTATTATAAGAAGGTCATCAACCCCACCCTAGAATGTCAAAAGTATCTCTCTGTTTTAGCTAGCTCAAAGAAGAAAATTAATATAGCGAATATTAGAACGAACTCTCATGAGCTCCATAGTGAAACAGGTTGTTGGGCAGTTCCTAAAACACCATGGATGGAAAGAATCTGCCATCTCTGTGATAATAGGAACATTGAGGATGAAAACCACTTCCTCTTAGAGTGCCCCGTACAACCACATTAGATCTTAGTTTATAATCTTTGTCGCAATACTGACCTTCCTCGCCTTTTATGATGTCAAAATTATAGTGAGTTTGGGAGGCTTCTCTCCAAGCTTTTTGAGCATAGAAATAAAATCTTAAATCAAAATAAGTAATTTGTTTCTATAGGTCCGATAGACCAAAGTTTGGTCTTAGTGGACGTTAACCATCATCATCATCATCATCATCATCATCATCATAAAAAAAAGCATTATTTTTGTTTTTCTTTGAATTCCATTAATCAATATTATTAAAAAAAACCCCTTTACTTATCCCTAGTGATTTAAATAATTAATTAAATAAGTTAATTTAATATGCATAAACAAATCCACAGATGTCCAAAATTTTTTCCATTACTGGTCTTCCTTGGTAGCACAAACCATAATCACTAGTGCCATGCAAATACCTAAAAATCCGCTTCACTATTTTCCAATTCCCCCCCCCCCTGGTTTTGACATAAACATGCACAACACTCCCACTGCATGTTAAATGTACGGTCTAGTACAAACCATTGCATACATCAGGCTACTAATTACACTCACATATGGAGCACAGGACATGTCCTCTTCCTCTTCTTGTGTCTTGGGACACTGTTCAACATATAACTTTACACGTATAGGAATACAAACCTTCACCAATTTATTATCCTGCAAATTAAAGCTCTGCAATATTGTCTCAACATACTTCCTCTAGTTTAACCAGAGCTTCCTCTTTTACCAACCTTTTTTAATTTCCATGCCCAAAATATAGTTTACAACACCAAGATCCTTCATATTGAATTTGGAGGACAATTGGGTCTTCAAATCCTGGATAATTTCTTTGTCATATCCAATCATCAACATATCATCTACATACAAGACCAAATAAATAATACGATCACCAATTAATTTAAAATACACATAGTGATTCGCTTTTCTCCTTGTGAATCCAAGTTCCCGTATATATGTATCAAATTTCTGATTCCACATCCTTGGTGATTGTTTTAACCCATAAATAGTCTTTTTAAACTTGTATACCAGTTCTTTCTTACCCTTCACTACAAATCCTTCAGGTTGCTTCATGTAGATCTCTTCTTCTAGATCCATGTGAAGAAATGTTGTCTTCACATCCATCTGTTTTACCTCAAAATAAAAAGCAACAACAACATATAAAAGTAATATAATAGAAGCTAACTTGGCAACAAGAGAAAAAATATCACCAAAATCATTTCTTGGCACCTGGGAATAACCTTTTTTCTACCAACTGAGATTTTCATTTATCTACCTTGCCTTATGCATTCATTTTCTTCTTAAACAACCATTTACTACCAATGGGTTTCCATCCATATGGCAACTCCAACAGATCCCAAGCCTCATTTTTGTCCAAAGATGTCATTTCATCAACCATGGCCTCTTTCCAGAGTTTTCCATCCTATGAATCCACTACCTCCCTGACAGTTCTGGGATCATCATCAGTAATAGATAAAGAAAAATTTGAACAAAAAGTAGATAGACTAGACCTCTCTGGTTTCCTTCTATCTCAAACTAATCTTCTCAAAACTGGACTCTGTGGCTCCTCCTCTTCTGATTCTTGTTCTGTTGTAGAGTCTGATTCTTCCTCCTTTAGTTCAAACTCTATCTCTTTAGGCTCCTTTGGTAGGACTTCATGTTTAACAACATCCTTTACCTCTCAAAACACCACATCTCAGTTGTAAACAACCTTACTTATTTATGGATTCCAAAGATTATAACCTTTTAAACCATCCTTATACCCAATAAATATTCACCTTTCAGATTTACTATCCAACTTGGTTCTTTTCTCCTTTGGAACATGTACATATGCATCACAACCAAAAACCCTGAGATGTGTAGGTTTTAACCCCGTACAGAAATTACCTGCATACGAATTCTAAAACACAGAAAATAAACAATGCGAGATCATAACACATAAAACACATATACACAGAGATTTTCCCTTGGATCCCAAAACTGGGACTACCAGCTTGATTTTTCATTATGTTCCTTTCAATGTTACAATACATATTTATACATGCCGAAGCATCTAATACCATGGACCGAAAACCATTGCGTCCAAAAAACATATACGAAAATCATGCACAAAACCATAGGTGGGTCCGCCCAACCTAACATAGGGTCCAAAACCAATTTTTTTTGGGGCACTGCCCTGAACCCCATAAAGTGGGGTTATGGGTGCCCTTCAAACCCCCTATTAACTACATGGAAAGAATATAACACAACCCAACATTCTCCCACTTGTTGTTTTCTTTTCACAGGGGGCCACAAGAGAGCTTAGTCATTTTCCTAGCCCTGAAATGCCCATTGTCTCTCTACACCAAGAGAACTTCTCAGAGATCACAGATTTTATCAATGCATCTGCAATATTCTTCAAAGTGTCCACCTTTACCAGCAACACCTTTTTGTCTTCTATCATATCCCTCACAAAGTGATACTGAACATCAATGTGCTTTGTCTTTGAATGATATGCAGGGTTCTTTGCCAAGAAAATTGCACTTTGGCTGTCACAGTCTATCCTTATAGTTTCCTGTACTAACCCCATACTTGAACACAATCTTTGCAACCAAATTGCTTCCTTACTTGCATGAGTGGCTGCCATGTATTTTGCCTCTGTAGTTGATAGTGCCACTACAGATTGTTTCTTACTCATCCAACTGACTGCACCTCCAAATAGGTTAAACACATACCCACTTGTAGATCTTCTCTGATCCAGATCTCCAACCCAGTCTACATCAACAAATCCACAAATATCCAACACTCTGTTCAATCCTGGTCTTCGTTGGTAGCACAGACCATAATCAATAGTGCCACGCAAATACCTGAAAACCCACTTCACTGCTGTCCAATGCTCCTTTCCTGGTTTTGACATAAACCTGCTCAATACTCCCACTGCATGTGAAATGTTTGGTCTAGTATAGACCATTGCATACATCAGGCTACCGAATACACTTGCATATGGAACATGGGACATGTCCTCTTCCTCTTCTTGTGTCTTGGGACATTTTTCTGTAGATAACCTCACACCTACAAGAATAGGAACCTTCATCGATTTACTATCCTGCATATTAAACCTCTGCAGTATTGTCTCAACATACTTCCTCTGGTTTAACCAGAGCTTCCTCTTTTCTCAATCTCTTTTAATTTCCATGCCCAAAATATAGTTTGCATCACCAAGATATTTCATGTCAAATTTGGAGGACAATTGGGTCTTCAAATTCTGGATAATTTCTTTGTCATTTCCAACCAGCAACATATCATCCACATACAAGACCAGATAAATAACATGGTCACCAATTAATTTAAAATACACACAGTGATCTAATTTTCTTCTGGTGAAGCCAAGTCCCCGTATAAATGTATGAAATTTCTGATACCACATCTTTGGTGATTGTTTTAACCCAAACAGAGACTTCTTTAACTTGCATACCGGTTCTTTCTTACCCTTTGCTGCAAAGCCTTCAGGTTGCTTCATGTAGATTTCCTCTTCCAGATCCTTGTGAAGAAATGTTGTCTTCACATCCATCTATTCTACCTCAAAATCAAAAGCAACAACAATAGATAAAATTAATCTAATAGAAGTTACCTTGGCAACAGGAGAAAAAATATCACCAAAATCAATTCCCGGCACCTGGGAATAACCTTTTGCTACCAACCGAGCTTTGTATTTCTCCACTTTTCCTTCTGAATTTGTCTTCTTTTTGAACACCCATTTGCTTCCAATGGGTTTCCTTCCAGCCGGAAACTCCACCAGATCCCAAGCCTCATTTTTGTGAAAAGATGCCATTTCATCAACCATGGCCTTTTTCCAGAGTTTTCCATCCTTTGAATCTACTGTTTCCTTCACAGTTCTGGGATCATCGCCAGTAATAGATAAAGAAAAATTTGAATAGAAAGCAGATGGAATATACCTTTCAGGCTTCCTTCTTCCTTGAACTGATCTTCTCATAGCCAGAGTTTGTGGCTCTTCATCTTCTGATTTCTCCTCTACTGTAGAGTCTGATTCTTCCTCCTTTAGCTCAAACTCTATCTTCTCAGGTTCCTTTCATTGGACTTCATGTTTAATAACATCTTTCACCTCTCTGAACACCACATCTCACTTGTACACAACCTTCTGTGTGATTGGGTTCCAAAGCTTATAACCCTTTAAACCATCCTTATACCCAATAAAGATGCACTTTTCAGATTTACTATCCAACTTGGTTCGTTTCTCCTTTGGAACATGTACATATGCATCACATCCAAATACCCTTATATGTGAAAGAGAGGGTTTCTTACCAGTCCATATCTCTTGTGGAGTCTTATCCTCCAACGCTGATGAAGGTGACCTGTTGACCAGGTAACATGCAGTATCCACCGCCTCTGCCCAGAATTCCTATCCTAACCCGGCACCACTAAGCATGCTTCTTGCCCTTTCCATCAACGTCTTATTCATTCTTTCTGCAACTCCATTTTGCTGAGGTGTATATGGATTAGTCTTCTACTGTGCTATACCACACTTCTTACAGAATTCTTCAAATTCCTTACTGCAAAACTCTCCACCGTTATCTGTCCTCAACACCTTTATCTTCTTCTCTATCTGGTTTTCCACCAGAGCCTTAAATTCTTTAAACTTATCAAAGATTTCAGATTTCTTCTTAAGGAAATATATCCATGTATTCCTTGAGAAGTCATCTATAAATGATACATAGTACACAGACTTACCCAATGATGGAACCTTCACAGGTCCAAACACATCACTGTGTACAAGTTCTAATATCTGTTTCGCCCTCTTACTACCAGAGTGGAAACTCACCCGGTTCTACTTCCCATATACACAATTCTCATAGAAATCAAAATCCAGAGAGCTATTACTCATACCTTCTACCATACCTTTACCATGAAGTATATGAAGGCTCTTTTCTCCAATATGTCCAAGCCTTTGATGCCACATCATGGTCTTCTCTCCAGAGACCACCAGATTTTCTACTCCACTTTCAGGAACCACAGAACTATTGCACCCATCAATAACAGTGCTACCTTGCAGCTTGTACAAAGTTCCAATCCAACCTCCCCACATCAATACTAGTGCTCCCCGAACCATCTTGCAGGTATCCTTCTCGAACACTGTTTTTACACCTACATCATCCAACTTGCTAACAGAAATCAGATTTCTGGCTAATGCAGGAATATGTAGAACACTTGGAAGTGTTCTAACCCTTTGACCTTGCAAATTCAAATTTACTTTTCCACGACCAATGATTCTAGCCTTCCTGTTATCCCCTAAGAAGACATCACTACCATCATATTTCTCATACTCGCAGAACCACTCTCTATGGGGAGTGAAGTGAAAGGATGCACCTGAGTTAATCAACCATGCCTCATGATCTGCATGTGTACTTGAAGAAGCCAAGTACACATCCCCACCTTCATCTGAGGTGGTTTTCACCTCTGCAGAAGGAGCCTCATCAGATCCCTTTCCTTTTTCAGGAGCTTTAGATTTACAGTCCCTTTTGTAGTGCCCTTCCTTTCCACATTTCCAGCACACCACCTTTACAGGTTTTCCTGGAGATTTAGATCTCCCACTCGATGAATTATTTTTGTTTCTGTTCTGGGTCTGCCCTCGTATAGACAAGGCATCACCATTTTGGCTCTCCATATTTTTCTGTCTCATCTCCTCCATCAACAAGGATGAGACTATTTCATCAAAATGCAAGGGAGTTGCATTACTACCTATTGCAATAACCAGACTATCCCATGAATCTGGTAGAGAACACAACAAACTGATGCACTTATCTTCATCTAAAATTTTAATATCAACAGATGCTAACTGACTTACCATAGTATTAAATGCATTTAGATGCTCTGTCACCGAGTCTCCATCTTTCATCCTCAGGTTATACAGCTTTTTCCGCAGGAACAATTTATTCACTAGAGACTTAGATTGGTATAAAGTACCTAAATTGTCCCACAAAGCCTTCGCCGTAGCTTCCCCTGATACATTCAACAATACTAAATCTGAGACACACAATTGTATTGTGCTCTTTTCTTTCCAATCCAACTTCTTCCATTCTTCATCAAACACTCTCGTTGGTTTCGTACCCGGATCTACTGCGATCCACTGGTCTTTATCCACCAACAAATCCTCCATCTTGAGTTTTCACAACTCAAAATTCTGACCATTAAATTTCTCGTTCTCTATATTTCCACTGCTTGCCATCTTCTTTCACCACCAGAATTGATCTCGTAGATATCCCACTGAACAGGGTCTAGCACAGGCCTGAGCGAAACCCCTCAACAATAAAGGCGTCCCCTTGAAGCCAAAACAACTTTGATAACAATGTAGGTTTTAACCCCATACAGAAATTACCTACATACGAATTCCAAAACACAGAAAATAAACAATGCGAGATCATAACACATAAAACACATATATACACAAAGATTTTCCCCTGGATCCCAAAACTGGGATTACCAGCTTGATTTTTCATTATGTTCCTTTCAATGTTACAATACATATTTATACATGTCGAAGCATCCAATACCATGGACTGAAAACCATCGTGTCTAATACCATGGATCGAAAACCATCGCGTCCAAAAAACATGTGCAAAATCATGCACAAAACCATAGGTGGGTCAGCCCAACCTAACATAGGTTCCAAAACCAAAATTTTCCGGGGCGCTGCCCTGAACACCATAAAGTGGGATTACGGGTGCCCTTCAAACCCCCTATTTACTATGTGGAAAGAATATAACACAACCCAACAAGATGTGAAAGAGAGGGTTTCTTACCAGTCCATACCTCATGTGGATTCTTATCCTCCAACGCTAATGAAGGTGGTCTATCAAAAAAATAACATGTAGTTTCCACTGCTTCTGCCCGAAATTCTTGTCCTAACCTGACACCATTGAGCACGCTTCTTGCCTTTTCCATCAACATCCTGTTCATTCTTTCTACAAATCCATTTTTCTAAGTTGCATATGGAGTGGTATTTTGTCGTGTTATACCACACTTCTTATAGAAATATCCAAATTCCTTCTTACAGAACTCTCCAAATTCCTTCTTACAAAAATCTCCACCATTATCTGTCCTCAACACCTTTATCTTCTTCTTTGTCTGATTTTCCACTGGAGCCTTAAATTCTTTAAACCTGTCAAAGACTTGAGATTTCTTCCTGATGAAATATATCCATGTATTCCTTGAGAAGTCATCTATAAATGAGACATAGTACATAGAATTACCCAGTGATGGAACTGACACAGGTTCAATCACATCACTGTGCACAAGCTCTAATATCCATTTCACCCTCTTAGCACTGGAGGGGAAACTCATTCAATTCTGCTTCCCACATACACATTGTTCACATAAATCAAAATACAAAGAGAAATTAGACATACCTTCTATCATACCACTTCCATTCAGTGTTTGGAGGCCCTTCTCTCTAATATGTCCAAGCCTTTGATACCATACCATGGTCTTTTATCTAGAGAACACTAGATTTTTTGCTCCATGTTTAGGAACCACAAAACTGTTGCACTTGTAAATAACAGTTCTACCTAGAAGCTTGTACAAAGTTCCAATCCGAACTCCTCACATCAATACCTATGCTCCTCAAACCATCTTGCAGGTATCTTTCTCGGACACTATTTTTACACCTGCATAATCCGTATTGCTTATATAAATTAGATTTTTGGCAAATGCAGGAATATGCATAACACCTAGAAGTGCTCTAATCCCTCCACCTTGAAACTTCAGCTTGAATTTTCCACATTCAATGATTCTAGCCTTCCTGTCATCCCCCAGGAAGAAATCACGATCATCATATTTCTCGTACTCACAGAACCACTCCCTATGGGGAGTGATGTGAAAGGATGCACTTGAGTCAATTAACCATGCCTCATGATCTACATGTGTACTTGATGAAGAATCCAAATAAACATCCCCACATTTATCAAAGTTGGTTTCCACATCATAAGAAGGAGAATCATCAAATCCCTTTCCTTTCTCAAGAGATTTAGATCTATAGTCATTTTTGTAGTGCCTTTCTTTTTCACAGTTTCCAACATATCTTTACACATTTTCTTGGAGATTTATATCTCCCTCTAGATTTAGATCTCCAACTTGAGGACTTATTTTTGTTTCTATTTTGGGATCATCCTCTCACAAACAAGGAATCTCCATTCTAGATATCCATATTTTTCTGTCTCATCTCTTCTGACAATAAGGATGAGACTATTTCATCGAACTTCAAGGTAGTTGTATTACTACCTATTGCAACAATCAGAATATCCCATGAATCTGGTATAGAATGCAACAAACTGATGCACTTATATTCATCTAAAATTTTAATATCAATAGATTACAACTGGCTTACCACAATATTAAAGGCGTTCAGATGCTCTGTCACTGAGTCTCCATCCTTCATCCTTAGGTTATACAAATTTTTCCATAGGAACAATTTATTCACCATATACTTAGATTTATACAAAGTCCCTAACTTTTCCCACAAAGCATTTGTCATAAATTCCCCTGATACATTCCATAATATTGAATCTGAGAGACACAAACGTATTATGCTCTTCACCTTCCAATCTATCTTTGCCCAATCTTTTACTGACATTCATGTTGGTACCGATCGGGATATACAACAATCCATTGACCTTGGATCAACAAAGCCTCCATATTGATCTTCCACAACTCAAAACTCTGATCATTAAATTTCTCGATCTCTATCTTTCCAATATTCACCATCTTTTTTCACCATAAGGATCAGTCCCACAGATCTTCCACTAAACAAGGTATACCACAAGCCTAAGAGAAACCCCTCAGTAGTAAAGGCATCCCCTTGAAGCCAAAACAAATCTAATACCACATCTAGGTTTTAACCCTATACAAAGATTACTTACAAACAAATTCTTAAAACAAAAAAATATACAATGGTGAGAACATAAAACAAATTTACACAAAGATTTTCCCTTGGATCCCAAAACTGAGACTACCAGATTTATTTTTGATTATGTTTCTTTTAATGTTACAATACATATATATACATGCTAAAGCATTCGTAAATCCCAATCCACTAACCCTAGATTAGAACATAACCGTAGTTCCCTTAGCCGGATCTACAAAATACCATGGGCAAAAAACCATCATGCCCAAAACCATGTGCAATAGGGAAAATTTTAGGGGCTAATATTCACAAGTGGGATAATTTTCTATGTTTTTTCCAAAAAAAATATTCGCGAATTTCCATTTTTCCTAAAAATGATTCACCCAAATTTTATATCATAAAATTATTTTACCTTAAAAATCACCAAATTTTTATAGATACTATATAAAATCATTAGAAATTTGAATATTTTTATAAACATATCGCTAAACATTTTATAGTTTTCATGTTAGGGACTAGTAAGATTCACCAAGGTTTCTGAACTTTAAGATAAATTTCAATCCTCAAAATTTTCCCTGATATGCACAGAACCATGGGTAGGTATGCCCACCATCTTTGGGTTTTCCCCCCATCCTTGGGTCCGCCCAACTATTATTGGGTCTCCCACTTGTTGTTTTTTTTCCACACAGTGGGTCATGGGAGAGCTTATTCATTGGTCCAGGTCTACACATACCCAACACAAATGCTTCACCTTCTCAACTCTTGATCTTCTCAAACACTTGGGCTTCTTGGATACTTGGTCTTCTTAGCTCTTAGCTTTCTCAGATCTCAACTTTCTCAATACACTCTTCAGGCACACACAACCTTACTTAATCTCGAACTAAGCACACCAATTGGATAGACTTATCTCATACTTGACACAACAACATATTGATCAACTTTTTTATTCACACATGACTTGAGGCCAAACTTTAGTACAATACAAAAGGCTCAGTTATGAAATTCATTAATTATTACATAGCTTGATGTTGTAATTTTGGTTCTTTTATAATTCTAGAAGAGACTTCAATACACCTTACACAACTCGTGGATAAGTTTCACCCAAATGAGCACTGAAAGAGGAGAACCTTCTCATGAACAACAATTAGCTACATTTCTACCTTTAATTTCTCAGAGCTAACTTCGATTCTCTCTCCATCTTTGACCTTTAAAGAGACAAACAACTCTTTCTCCAAAACTGTTATGTCTTTTATAACCTCTACGCTCCTAAATATGATGGGCATCAAACCCCAGTTATACCCCTTGTAATCTCATTGTTAAAATATATTAATACATTGAGTCATCATAGCCATGTCAATCCTTTAATTACATCTTTAACTGAATTTAGCTCCCTTATCACTTTAACTCATTGGATTTTGTAACTGAGACCTTAGAACCATGAGCTATGACCTTTAGTGGATTAAAACCTCCACTCCCTTAAGTCTTAGAGCACGGGAGTTATATTCCCAAAGGCCAAAACCTCATCTTTCCACAAACAACACTTGTATAACTAGCTAGAATGGTCCTTAGGCATTTTCTAGCCTAAACAACAAAAATAATTAACACCTGAAATGACTTAAAAACACGACTCAATGCGATGTGAATTTGTATATTAGTTGATGGATAAATTTCCACCCCACACCTTCTGTCAACCATAGATATTGCCATTGCTAAACTCACTGATTAATTGATTTTCCTTCAACAACATGATAGGAAATTGATCCGAAATTGACAGACTAGTTTTCACCCCCCAAAGTTCGTCAACCATAATAGAATCCAAAACTTAAAACTTTGGGAACCTCTGACTCACCACGACAAGCTATTAATTTCCATGTTTGTTGATGGAAATATTTTTGTCCCATGCCTTCTATCAGTCATGAAATTCTCTGATTCTAAAACCTCCACAAACCTTTTTACTTCCCTTCCACAGTGTGATGATCTATCATGCTACATCATCACCCTACCACATGTCATCCTGAGAGTGGTGCAATGTGTCACTCAGATTCGACCCACTTGGACACCTAATAAGATTATTTCTACCTGCTATGTGTAATGTTGTAGAGGTTCCACATCATGATTCATCATCCTTTTCATGTCATCACCACATATCTCTTCATCACTGTCCTATATTTGAATGCCTCCATTTGTCACTATGCCACTTCATTAGGTAAATAGGAGGGTCCTAGGGTTCTGTGTTTTTCAGCAATAACATTTGTTAAGTTTTCAGTACCTGAATGTATGATTCATAAAATTTATTGGTCTCACAGAGTCTATCACCACAACTTCTGTCTTGTGCCCAAAATTTCACATGATATTGACTTAAAATTGGCACAGTGCAATGAAATTCCTTTGAGGGAAGATTTCCCATCTCAAGTGTTTTGACAACCGTGGGACCATGACAACACCATAGACCATAACAAATTTTGATGGACAAATTCTTGTTGTGCACTGTCAAATTCTACAGGAGTTAATGAGAGAAAAGTCGTATCTTGGTTTCTATCAATTGCACCCAAGACTTCACATAATCATTCCTTAGACTTGGCGGGGTGGGATGACATGGCCTCTAGTAGAACCATGATCTTGAGGAATCTTGCCAAACTTCAACCTTGAATAAATTTTGATTCCTTATAAGATTTTCAAGATGCCATATACCATTGAAAAGATATCTGAAATGACTACCCAACTACACCCTTTTCTTGAGCATTTGAGCAACTTTACTGTGCATAAACATGCCTTAAAGATAAGTTATTAGGCCATGCAATCAACTATAAACAAGTACAAGGACACATCAATTACTTGACACTTGACACCCTTTGACATCAATGATAGCCACTAAACTCTCCAACAAGCTTCCCTTGAGATTGAAATTACTTTCCATCAATGGATACTCCTTGAATACTCCTTTGACATGAATGGCAACACTCTCCTCAACATTTCTTAGAGCTTACCATTTGTCTCTCAACTTCAAGAGTTTAGACTAATGTTGTGGTGTACCAAGGTAGTGTGTAGTGTTTCTATATGAAAGGATAAGTGTCTATAACTTAGTCGAGTCTCGACAATTATCTATTTGTTGCAAGTGTGTGCATTCTTATGTCACCCCTAGACACCAGATTTTCTAAATCCATCTATTGCACAGTGCATCTAGAATGAGGCCCACTAGATATCATTTGGATTTCCACATTATATCTGGGCCATGGTGTGCCCGAGCTTCCAAAGAAATGTGCACTCGCGACACTTGGATTTCCCAGATCTCCAGATAATCCAGTGGCACTTCAAGGTATTTTATTCCCAAATGTATTCCAATTTCGTCTAAGGCTTGTAGAGAAGGAAAACTTACAGAAATTTACCAAAATTTCCTAATGACCAGAAATTCTACCCAAAACACCAAATCTTTGGAACAATGGCAAAATTCTGGGATAACCTTCATATGCACTATGCCATTTCCACAAGAACTAGAAGGCACCAAAAAATTTCAACTTACAATGGATTTTAAGGAAAAGAAATAAGTGGCTCAAGAGGTCATATTTCACAAGAAAGATTTAGGCCAAGCATTGATCAATGAACCTCATGTTATCATGACAATATTCAAGAGTAAAAAAAACATAGAATCATCACATCACTCTTAAACCCAATGACTATGAGCACTAAACCAAATCCTTATTTAACATACGACACATGATATAGGCTGCAATCTTAAGTATGAAGATGAACCATTAAATTCATAAACATGAGATAAATGGAAACACTTGTAATAACAAGTTAGCAGAGAGACGTCATACAACTAGATCTATATTGGTATAAGTAACCTTACAGTTCATGAAGATAATAACCATCACATTGTTCCATGCTTTCACATAACCATAAGTACATATAAGGCAAATCATTCATCACTTCGATGAGTAGTTCTGAACCACAAATTGTATAATAAAAAGTTAGACAATGTCATCATCTATAGTTCATTTATGCATAAGTAATTATACTTATTTGAAGAACTTGAAATGGATGAAAACTAAAGGAGGGACTTCAACTCTCCACCCAACCATAGTCCAAATACACCACAATCTTTCTTGTAGCTGACTACCCCCAAGCCAAATCCAACATTTAAGGGGATGCTCGCTCAAGGAATTCACCCAAGGCTTAGTTGGGGTAATGTTCAGTTCTAGGGGTATGAATTCCCTATCTAGGTGGTTTATCAAATATAATTTCAAATCAAGAATTGTAGGAATATATATCCCACTATCTAGGTGGTTTATCATCCTAACGACAGGCACCATAGTCGCTGCCTAGTGGTTTATCTTCTTTACAACAAGCACTCGAGTGGCTTATCAACACATTTAGTAAGCACTAAGTGGTTTATCAACTTCACTTAGTGGTTTATCATCTAACTCAGTAAGAACTCATGGTTCAATCATCCTGTGAGCCTCCCACTAGCCATTTAAGCTTGAACACACATAGTCCAGTGGCATCAACATGACAATACTAGCGCACAACATCACAATTCATATTATAATAATTTGTTTCACTTTTGAAATTACTCCTATCTTCCATTCTTTATGTCTACAATTATTTCTTTGTTGTACTCTCATCTCCTTCCTTTCTTTTCCTTCTTGCCTGTTATTTTTTCTTAAGTCCATTCATTTCCAACAGGACTACCAACTTCACCTTCCCTCATGTCGTGGGACGAAATTTTTGTACTTTCCTCTATGCAATCATGTATTTGATATGTGTCAAGTCATGGCTCAGCCTAGTATGCCACTAGACACCACTCTCCCATTTCTCTACTATCCCTTAAACTTTGATACATGCGTCCCTCTGTTCAGACCAATATTTCATATTTTTATTATTTTCAATAATATAGTTTAATAATTGCATTTATTACAAGATTTCCTCTATTAGTCATGGTTTCCATGTTGGCCCTTACAATTATGACCACATCTTCAAAAATAAGGGGTAAAAAGGCGAGACTGTTACAAAGAGTATTGTCCTCTCACTCCTCATATCTCCCTTTTTTATTATAAACTATGGTGCTTCATCAAAATTGTTCTTGGGTTCTTCCCCTATCAACATATGGTTTATTTCACAAATAGAATGATCCTGCACTTGATAAAAATTAAATGGGACTTTATGCTCCCACAAGTTAAAATGCTAGAATTGAGCCAGTTGTGTATTTGGGTTCATATTATTTTTACAGGGCAGTCAATGGAGGATATTCCATGAAACTATCTCCATTACTAGGTATGCCATCATATAGAATCTTTTGTCTTTGGGAAATTGGAAAACTAGTATGAAATCTTGTTGGAAATTACTTCCTCCCAATCAAATAGTGTGTCTCTTTTGAGAGAAAAATACAAAATATTTAGTATTGACTTGGGAATCATTACATTTGATTCAAGCCTCATAACTCGAGAAAACAACCATGAGAAATATCTATATGGCTCAAAAAAACTGGAGATATCTATAGAAGAAAGACTAGATGAGATGGATGTAGAAGGAAACATAAATATTTGTAGAATATTTATCTCGTCACCTTTTGAGCACAAGAAAGAGTCAAATTCAACAAGCTTGAGCTTTCTATTGGGCTTGGGAAGCTTCAAAATTCTTCTAAAAACATTGGGAGTAAATAGCACTATATTCTTCTCCAAATTGAGCTACATGGTTATAGAATTTGAATCAAATTTTCTTGCACACCAATACACTATTTCCTTGAAGTTAAAGACTTCAGAAACACATGTAACATTTTCCAACCCTATGTTTCAATTTTTATTTCTTTGTTTCTCTTATGGGGTCAAGATTAAGTGTCATTGATACATGACAGACGAATGGAAACTTTTATCTTTTCTAGCTAATGAATTGGCTATGTCTCCAAAAATTGACTCCTTCCTTCCTTAAAAAAAACTATATATATATATATATATATATATATATATATATATATATATATAATATAAAAATTAAATAAATAAATAAAAAAATTTAACCAATATTCAATAATAATTTATTAATTCCATTATTAAAAAAACCCCTTTACTTATCCCTAGTGATTTAAATAATAAATTGAATAAGTTATTTAATAACCAAAGAATAATATATAAATAAAATAAAATAGAATAACATTCTTGTCCCTAGTAATTTAAATGATTAAATAAATTAAAAAGGAATTAAATATATTAATAACCAAAGAATAATATATAAATAAAATAAAATGGAATTACATTCTAATATATAATATATTATAATATATAAAATTATTTATTAGGAAGAAAATTAGTTACTATAATTATAATATTATTTTTTATTACCTTTTGACTTTTTAACATTATAATATTATCTAGCCGTTTTTTATATAGTCGTTGATGGTCAACCTAGTCAACCTAGCCATTGGGAAGATCTGCTCTCCCTATTTAATATGCAGCCATGATTTGATTCCTCAACTTGTCTTGACAATGAACCACACTAGTTGGTTCGAAACGCGTCGACAAAGGTTTTCTACATGTGATTTACACCGAAACTCTTCTTATAACTATATTCATATAAAATAATATATTTTATTTTTATTAATTTTTACTTTTTCTATTTTATTGGTTAGTATTTCCTTCATCTCCATATTCATTATAAAATTGAAAAAACAATTTATAATTAAATATAAGTGAAACTTTATATATATATATATATATAAAGTTAAATATATATAAATATATTCGGTATAAATATATATATAATGCATTCGGTAAATTAAACACACTCGGTTCAGTGATATATAAACGCACTCAGTTCTGAGATCACATATATAAATGCAATATATATATATATATATATATACTATATATATATATATATAATATATATATATATATATATATATATATATATAATATATATATATATATATATATATCTATCTATCTATCTATATCTATCTATCTATCTATCTATATATATATATATATATATATATATATATATATATATATATATAAAGTTAAACTATATATAAACGCACTCAGTTCGGTGATCAAAGATATATAAATGCATTCGGTGAAATTAAACACACTCGGTTCAATGATATATAAACCCTCGCTCTAGTTCTGAGGCTCACATATATAAATGCATTCAGCGATCTTGGTTTTGAGGCTCACGCATATAAATTCAAAGCTCGGTGATCTCGGCTCGCATATATAAACCCTCGCTAAACTATATATAAAAGCACTTGGTTCAGTGATCAAAGATATATAAATGCATTCAGTGAAATTAAATGCACTCGGTTCGGTGATATATAAACCCTTGCTCTGGTTCTGAGGCTCACATATATAAACACATTCGGTGCTCTTGGTTCTGAGGCTCGCACATATAAATCCAAAGCTCGGTGATTTAAGGCTCGCATTCAAATAACAAGGGTCTCTTTTGGTGATCTTGGGTCTGTTGATGGCATATACATCTTCTAAACTCGATCTAATCAAGTCTGTGAGCTGCAGTGGGCATGTGCAATCTACAGACAGGGTTGATATCAGGTGCACACTTTCCTTATCTTTTTCTAAAACATATTTGCTCATATAGTTTCAAGTATGAATATTTCACCACAGCTACCAACTATTACCAAAGGCAAAGCTAGCACAGTTACTCTACAAGGCCTCTATGAGTATATAGAATCTGTAGAGAAACATAGAGAAGAAAGAGAAGTCAAGCTACAAACAGAGTTAGAAGCCATGATGGAAAATAAATTTGCATTTCTTGAAGATACAATCCAAAAACAAAAAAAAATAAAATAGAATTATTAGAGAATAAAATGGTGGCAAT